>JAZKJV010006926.1:0-649989 GCA_037367405.1 Ottelia alismoides | reverse complement strand
TGAAGAAAGAGAGAGATGTGCTTCAAAAGCATAACCTAGAGAGCATGGTATGCCTCTCTATTTATAGGGTTTTGGGATCCATGGGATCTCAATCCATGGGACACATAAAATCAATGGATGAGATTGATTTATGTATAATCCAATGGTCAAGATTGTTGTTGGTAAAAACCAACAACTTATGATTTAATTTAGATCAAATATATTTGACAAATCAAATACAAATCAATCCTAAATTAAATCGATCATATAAGGAGACAATCAACATGGAGATTACATCTCCCATGTCAACATGGTGGACGGCCACCAATTCCATATAGGACTTAGTAGCCATCCACATGTTTCCATGTGGAGGCAATCTCATGAGATTTCATGAGATCGCATATCTCCATGGAAATATCCATTATTTAATCCAACAACTTTTGTTGTGATTTATTCTTCAAAAATAATTCATAAATAATTTTGAGAATATTGCAATCTTGCCATTGGAAATTTGTGAATCACATTCACAACCCAAAACAAAATATAATTTACATTTACAATGTGTATCCAATACACAAATATAAATTATAATTACCTCTCCCTAATACATTATAAATCACATTTATAATATATTATAAATAATTGGATATTGCTATCCACATTATTCTTATCCACAGTAATTAAATCACATTTAATTATATTGGATAATTTCCACACACATCAAGATAATTAAATCACATTTAATTATCAATTTCTTAATGCTTAGATCTATGGAATTATTCTTGAACCCTTTCAAGAATAATGCGATTTGTCCTCAGATACTTGGAGATAAGGACAGGGCGATTGTATTGTTCCACATATAGTGACTTGGATATTGGGATCACATCTCAAATCCAGATCTCATGGACCTCCCATAGATGCTTGATTAAATCAAGGTTGTAAACCTAATCTTCTCATTTCATCTGAATCTCATTCAGATCAATGTCCAATACATGGACTAAGATTAGGTCACTTATCTACTGAGAGGAGTCACTAAAATCCAGACCTGTTTCATCACTCCCTCGGAATGGAAGCGTCATGGTTATACAATCGTTTATGATCACATCACCCTCAGTTATTCCCAACACTTGTGCATCCTGCATACTGGAAGACCTATGATCATCCTGAAGATATAGATCACTTTTACACTGTCATCTTCAGGGTTTGATCACTAAGCTTCTCAATCTTGGTCATTAGGATTTGGTACAGATCATATACTTTCACAAAGCATATATCTTACCTTCAAATTCATGTCATCCTTCCAAAGCATGATGACCATGCATGGATTTGATCAGTCCTAATACCTCATGAGTGAGCTCATGTCTCCCAGTTCACAAGTGAACATGTATGATCCCTTTGAGAGATCGTATTACTCATATGTCCTTACATGCACACCAGCTCGTTGGTGTATAGACCTTGGTTAGGTCATCAACCTATTGGTCTGCCGCATGTACACACTCAGACATATAGCAACATATCTGTCTCTGGTCAGAGGATGTGTGCCTATGCTGTGACAGTATTCAACACAAGTCTTTGGTTATCTCGATCTCGTTAAGTCAACCCATTGACTTAACTAATATGATACCTCCGAATCACTATTCCCATGCAGAGGACATGCATCAAGAGGTCGATCAGATATCAGTCTAATGAGAAAGGATTGCCATCTCCTACTCAGGCTAAAGATCATCACTTGACAATCATTTGATGATTCTTGATGAGTCCTCTATCTAACTCCTTAGATATTCATCAAGCATCAGCCTCTATGATTCAATGAATCAACAACTGTATGATTATCAAGTTGGCCATGGTACATAACCCTTATTGTACAGAGGGACCTTATAGTGCATTCATTCATTCAATCTCAGAAAGGGAGTGAAACATAATCAATAACTTTTATTGATAAATTATTCATTACAATAACATTTATTGTAGGAATGGTTCACCTCGGGCTCACATTGCTAACAATCTCCCACTAGCCATCAGAACCATTTAGGAACAATCCTTAAACCCATACTCATTACATGCTGGTCAAAAACCTTCTGTGTCAGAGGTTTGGTAAGAGGATCAGCAACATTGTCGGCAGAGGCCACCTTGGTGGTGATGATATCGCCACACTTTTGAATCTCGCGAATGATGTGGTATTTCCTTTCGACATGCTTGCTCTTCTGATGCCATCTGGGTTCCTTCGTCTGGGCAATGGCTCCTGTGTTATCGCAGAGTAGCGGGATGGGAGTATCAGAGGAAACTACGCCAAGCTCCAGGATGAACTTGCACAACCACCCTGCAGCATCCGATGCGGCAATGTACTCGGCTTCTGTTGTTGAATATGTTGTAGTGTCCTGCTTCTTGCTTCTCCAGCTCACAGCACCACCGTTCAACAGGAATACAAACCCTGATGTCGACTTTCGATCATCAATATCCGATTGGAAGTCAGAATCTGTATATCCCAAGACTTGGAGATCACCATCTCCATAGACCAAGATGTAATCTTGCGTCCATCGTAGATATTTGAATATGTTCTTTACTGCATTCCAGTGTTGTTCTCCATAGCAGGATTGGTAACGACTTACCACTCCCACTGCATGGCAGATATCTGGCCTAGTACACATCATAGCTTAGATTAAGTTTCCTACAGTTGATGCATAAGGGCATCCAGCCATGGCTTTCTTTTCCTCAATAGTTTGAGGAGCCATTCCTTTAGACAGGTGGATACCATGTCTTAAGGGTAGGAATCCTTTCTTGGAACTATCCATACGGAATCGTTCAAGAATATTCTTAAGTATCCATGTTGTGACAATCCCAAAATCCTCTTTTCTTGGTTTCTGAACAACTTCAGGCCTAAGATGTAAGAGGCTTCTCCAAGATCTTTCATCTCAAAGGTATGGGATAGCCAAATCTTCACACTGGTCATCATTCCCAATGATAAGGATGTCATCTACGTAAAGCACGATGAACACAATGGCGCTCCCACTAAGCTTCTTGCACACACAAGGTTCATCGGGATTCTGCACAAAATCATAACTCTTTATGGTTTCGTCAAATCTGATGTTCCAGCTACGAGAAGCTTGCTTGAGCCCATAGATGGATTTCTTCAGCTTGCATACTTTCCATCCTCAATTATGAAGCACTGGGGTTGCTCCATATAGATATCCTCCTCGAGGTATCCATTGAGGAAAGCTATCTTGACGTCCATCTGCCAGATGTCGTAGTCAAGATATGCAGCAATAGTTAGCAGTGTCCTGATGGATTTAAGCATAGCCACATAAGAGAATGTCTCATCGTAGTCGATGCCTTCTCTTTGTGTGTAGCCCTTGGCTACGAGCCGTGCCTTGAAAGTCTCTACTTTCCCATCAGGTCCCCTCTTTCTCTTGAAGATCCATTTAAACCCAATGGGTTTTACCCCTTTAGGTGGATCCTCTAGGGTCCATATACCATTCTTATGCATGGAGTCAATTTTTGACATCATTGCTAGCATCCATCTATCCATGTCATGATCCGCGAGTGCTTCATCAAATGAAGTAGGATCATTGTCAGTTTCACTTCACACATGGAATCCATCATGGAAGGACATATCGATATCGATATCGTTTCAATATCGTGTCGATATCGATATATCGACGATATATCACCGATATATCGCTATATCTAGGAATTTTTCTGAAGAAAATGCCTAAAATCGGATATATTGATATATCGATTTCGATATCGGTCCCATGTCGATATCGATATATCGGCGATATATCGCCGATATATCGGGATACGACCTTCCATGGAATCCATACCTTTTAGGTGGTGCAACCACCCTCGAACTCCTTCGAAGAGGTATGGGTGTTTCATCTTTATTTACCTCTTCCCGTTTCTGGTCTCGGAAGCTCAGAATCTTCAGGAGATTCAATGAGTTCCTCTACTTCATTTTTGTCTTGATCTTTAAGGAAATCATCCTCCAGAAATTTCACATCTCTAGAGACAAAAACCTTTTGGGTCTCAGGGTCATAGAGCTGGTATCCAATACCATCTTTAACATACCCAATGAAGTAGCACTCACGAGTGCGAGATTCTAGCTTACTTGCGTCCACGTTCTTTACATGAACCACGAAACCCCAAACCCTCAAGTGATTAATACTAGGTTTGGTTCCATATCAGAGCTCATGAGGAGTCTTAGGTACAGATTTGCTAGGAATATTATTCAGGATATATATTGTAGTCTCGACTGCATATCCCCAGAAACTAAGTGGTAAATGTGCTTTGCTCATCATTAAACGGACCATATCCATGATGGTCATGTTGCGTCTTTCATTAAGTTGGGGAATTCTGGGATGAGTGAGATTGGAGACAATTCCATTTTCTTTAAGGAATTTCTTGAATTCATTTGAGAGGTACTCGCCACCTCGATCAGATTGAATCCATTTAATCTTCCTATCGGTTTGGTTCTCAACCAAAGCCTTGAATTCTTTGATCTTTTCAAAGGTTTCAGATTTATGACGTAATGGGAAGACAAACCCGTATCGCGAATGGTCATCAATAAACGTCAAATAATATCGATATCCATTTTGAGTCGCGGTATTGAAGGGACCGCATACATCGGTATCTATTAGGTCAATACCTTTGCATCTTGTAACCTTGTTACGGAAAGGCATCCTAGTCATTTTACCTCGAATACAATGTTCACAGGTAGGTAAAGATTGAACCTGTAGAAATCCAAAGGTCCATCCTTTATCAATCTATTGATCCTATCAACAGATAAATGACCAAGCCTTTGATGCCAAATTATATTTGAATGATTTTTATTCTCCCTGGATCTTTTAGGGTTTTATTAGTGGTTGTAACATTCATGACATGCTCATTAATGCACAATTCATAGAGTCCACCAGAAGTCAAAATACCATCCGTAATATATTTATCATAATGATTTATGACTAATTTATTACAGAAAAGGAATGAATATCCACTTCTAACTAGCTTAGATACAGATATCCAATTCCTTCTGACTTCAGGTACATAAAGACACTCTTTAAGTACTAGGACTCTACCACTAGATAATGATAGTCGACAGGTCCCGACGGCGACTGCTGCAACACTTGCATCAGATCCCATCTGGATGACTATCTCCTCTTCTTCCGGATTTCTAGTTTCCTGAAACAAATGCAACAAATTGCATCCATGAACAGAAGCACCAGAATCAACAACCCAACTTCCTTCTTGTCCAACGAGAAAACTGGTTTCAATGATAAAAGTAGATTTCATACCTGCTAAGGCATTTACCTTTATCGATCGACTTCAGGTATTCTTGTCAGTTACGCCTCCAGTGCCCCGGCTTCTTGCAGTAGTGACAGACGTCGGTTTTCTTCGACGCTGTCAGTGTGGATGCATTGGAAGATGAGCCAACACCTTGTCCCTTCTTCTTTCTCTTCTGGGCAGGGCCCTTCTGAGAACCTTGCTTCCAATCGCGCTTCCCTCTGACCTGTGCAACTATTGCACTGCCAGCGAGACCATCTTCCTTCATTACATCTTCAGCATACTTTAATGCAACAAGAAGTCCAGCGTTCGTCAATTCCAGTTTGTTCATGTGAATGAAACCACAAAGATATTGAAAGACTTGGGCAAAGACAACAGAATGAAATCAGATTGCATGTCTGCATCCATGTTTGCCCCACGAGTTTCCAGCTCTGATAAGTACCCAAACATTTTGAGTACATGTTCACGGACTGACGTTCCTTCCTGCATCTTGCAGCGAACGAGTTCTTTCATAACGTTGTATCGCTGGGTGCGGTTAATGTCACCAATCATATCTTTCAGATTATGCATTATTTCCTAGCATGTGCTCATCTCCACATGTTGTTTCTGAAGAACATTGGAGAGAGAACCCAAAGATATATCATATTGCCATGATATGATCTTCATCATACTTGTCATTGTATGCCTTTTCTTCCTTCGTTTTAGGGCTTTCATGTATGTCTTCTGAGAGCACATAACTTATGCGCTCAGTCGAGAGAACAAGCTCCAAATTACGGATCCAATCCGAGTAATTCGGTCCGGCCAACTGGTTGACCTCCAGAAGCCTACTTAGTGGGTTCATGGGACTTCATTTTCTGAAATTAAGAATGCACTATATTAGAACATACAATCATATATTCAATTTATGATATTTGATTAAGGTATTTTAAATCAAATTATTCTTGCTCTATCAACTTTGAAAGTTTATTTCCCTTAATCACTTTTCAAAGTAAGAGATATACTTACAGCTATATCTCAAGCAAGAATTGGGATCTCCTCTTTACCTTTGTCATATCCTAATAATATGAGAACCTATGGCTCCAATAAAGAGAAGCGGGAACACATTCCGCGTTGCAAGTCCAACTTGCATTTCCCAATCCGGTCTTTAATACTCGGGCCCACCACCCCTATGTTGATGTTGACCCGTCGTTAATTGAACAAACGTCAACATGAATACAACTCGTTGTGCGCAATCCAATATTACTCCAATAATATGAGGATCCGATATTGGGGTCACTACGCATACGTCCTTACTCTTTCGACAAGCGACGAGCCCGATCCAAATAGATCGTATGCAGGAGCTGTCACTTCGAACATTCATCTCCCATATACAATATTTGGCGACGGAACCCTACGCCTTGACGGGAGACCATGGATGTCACTCATGTGATCCTCCACCTCTTATTCAAATTTTAATCAATTATTATAAATCATATTCATATAATCAATTCTTGCAAGGGAAATAATAACTCTATTCATAATAGAGTGATTTTAATTGGATATAATTAACTTAATCATATTAAATTAATTTTCAATCCAATTCAATCAACAAACTTGATTTTTACTTGAATATATGGTATTATCTCAAAGTACGTATTAATTAGAATTTTATTAATTAGAAAAATACATAATGATCTCTCAGGCATCATTCGTTCCCTACCCGCTGTCATGGCCAGTACCGGCAGGAGTGGAACAGACCACAACCGGTGCGACCCGCTACCCCAGCGATCCCCGACTAGACACCATATCCGCCTCGGGAAAAAATAATGCCGAGTCAATCACTTTGTACTTGAGATGATCATCGGTTCTTCAACTGAAACTATACCATATAGTAATAATCAAAATATTTTTTATTATAAGGAAATTTGCTAGAAAAATTCCCAATCCTATTCAAGTAAGGAGTTTGATGATTGTGTTTCCAATTATGATCTAGATCAAATCTAATCAATTTAATGATTGAGTCCAAGTCAATTAAAAAATAATCATCATTAAATATTTCTCAAATATTTTCCATAATTATTTCATAAAATTAACAATTAATTTAACTAATTGACAATCACATGGTTCTTGATTAGGAATGTAATTTCAGCAGTGATCCCTACTTACTAAAATTAACATATATCAATCAATTTAAATCCAAATTAGACAAAATCAATTTTCAAAGATTACTAGTTTGATTTAAGACAGAACCTAAGTGATATTTCACGTATTTCAAGGTAGATCTAAACAGTAATTAATTCATTAATCATGTTAAGATTTGTAGTTCCCGCAACAGTGAATACACGTTCATTAAAACAACCATATCTCGAGCAAACGGAATCCATATTACGTAAACTTAGATCCTATGGTTTCCTTATTTAGAGATGAACAAAATCCAAATGATTAACTCGTGTTTAAACAATTTAAATAGGGCCGAATTTATTCACTAAACAGAAGTACGAAAATCAAATGCGACAAAAAACTTCCGCGACCTCTACGAACCGGAGTCATCCTAGGTTTGCAGATCGTATCCAAAACCTTCGATCTAAGGCTCTGATACCACTTGAAGGATATGGTTTAATCCTCAAGCACATCACGGAAGCGTGAGCGTTGTATCGAATACGACGAAGAACGACTAGTCGTACTAGTTGTTCTATGCAGCGGAATTTAAAAATTTTCATGCGATGAAACCACATTATCCAAGAATGATTCTCGGATCGTTTCATCTGTAACCACAACAAGTATAAAGAATACCTCTTGAAGCATGGTTGATCCAGTCTCTACAAAAAAAGACCTCATGTCTCAAGTCCGATCGTCGGAGAAGAAGCTTGCGAGCACGAGGATGAGTCGCATGATCCTCGCAATCCAATGAGTTGATCCAAGCACGGAGAACTCCGGATCTCGTCGTACGACATCGAACAGCTTCTTCGCAAGCGTAGCACTTCAAGAAGATGGAGAACCGAAGAACGTCGAAGCGGCAGCGCGGTGGCGAGGGCGTCGATGGCTATTCCTCTCTAGGGTTTGGTGGACGGCCACCAAGTAGAGAGGATAGAGGTTGGCGTATAGAAGAAAGAGAGAGAGAGAGAGAGAGAGATGTGCTTCAAAAGCATAACCTATAGAGCATGGTATGCCACTCTATTTATAGGGTTTTGGGATCCATAGATCTCAATCCATGGGACACATAAAATCAATGGTTGAGATTGCTTTATGTCTAATCCAATGGTCAAGATTGTTGTTGGTAAAAACCAACAACTTATGATTTAATTTAGATCAAATATATTTGATAAATCAAATACAAATCAATCCTAAATTAAATCAATCAAATAAGGAGACAATCAACATGGAGATTACATCTCCCATGTCAACATGGTGGACGGCCACCAATTCCATATAGGACTTGGTAGCCGTCCACATATTCCCATGTGGAGGCAATCTCGTGAGATTTCATGAGATTGCATATCTCCATGGAAATCTCCATTATTTAATCCAACAACTTTTATTGTGATTTATTCTTCAAAAATAATTCATAATTAATTTTGAGAATATTGAAATCTTGCCATTGGAAATGTGTGAATCACATTCACAACCCAAAACAAAATATAATTTACATTTACAATGTGTATCCAATACACAAATATAAATTATAATTAGCTCTCTCTAATACATTATAAATAACATTTATAATATATTATAAATAATTGGATATTTCTATCCACATTATTCTTATCCACAGTAGTTATATCACATTTAATTATATTGGATAATTTCCACACACACATCAAGATAATTAAATCACGTTTAATTATCAATTTCTTAATGCTTAGATCTGTGGAATTATTCTTGAACCCTTTCAAGAATAATGTGATTTCTCCTCAGATACTTGGAGATAAGGACAGGGCGATTGTATTTTTCCACGTATAGTGACCTGGATATTGAGATCACATCTCAAATCCAGATCTCATGGACCTCCCATAGATGCTTGATTAAATCAAGGTCGTAAACCTAATCTTCTCAATGCATCTGAATCTCATTCAGATCAATGTCCAATACATGGATTAAGATTAGGTCACTTCTCTACTGAGAGGAGTCACTAAAATCCAGACCTGTTTCATCACTCCTTCGGAATGGAAGCGTCATGGTTATGCAATCGTTTATGATCACATCACCCTCAGGTATTCCCAACACATGTGCATCCTGCATACTGGAAGACCTATGATCATCCTGAAGATATAGATCACTTTTACACTGTCATCTTTAGGGTTTGATCACTAAGTTTCTCAATCTTGGTCATTGGGATTTGGTACAGATCATATGCTTTCACAAAGCATATACCTTACCTTCGAATTCATGTCATGCTTCCAAAGCATGACGACCATGCATGGAATTTGATCAGTCCCAATACCTCATGAGTGAGCTCATGTCTCCCGGTTCACAAGTGAACCTGTATGATCCCTTTGAGAGATCGTATTTCTCATATGTCCTTACATGCACACCAGCTCGTCGGTGTATAGACCTTGTCATCAACCTATTGGTCTGCCGAATGTACACACTCAGACATATAGCAACATATCTGTCTCTGGTCAGAGGATGTGTGCCTATGCTGTGACAGTATTCAACATAGGTCTTTGGTTATCTCGATTTCGTTAAGTCAACCCATTGACTTAACTAATCTGATACCTTCGAATCAATATTCCCATGCAGAGGACCTGCATCAAGAGGTCGATCGGATATCAGCCTATTGAGAAAGGATTGCCATCTCCTACTCAGGCTGGAGATCATCACTTGATAATCGTTTGATGATGCTTGATGAGCCCTCTATCTAACTCCTTAGATATTCATCAAGCATCATCCTCTGTGATTCAGTGAATCAACAACTGTATGATTAACAAGTTGGCCATGGTACATAACCCTTATTGTACAGAGGGAACTTATAGTGCATTCATTCATTCAATCTCAGAAAGGGAGTGAAACATAATCAATAACTTTTATTGATAAATCATTTATTACAATAACATTTATTGTAGGAATGGTTCGCCTCGAGCTCACATTGCTAACACCAGAGAATAAAGTCAAGCAGTTGAGACCAGTTTTTTCCGTCTGGATGTACAAGTTTTGGGAGAATCGTCTTGATTTCCTTATCTGAACATTTTGCAAGACACTAGACTACGGGCGGTATGGAGGAGCTACCTGGTGTTCTATGCAATATTCTTGAGTCAGTTTCTTCACCTCTCTGTTGATAAAATGGCTACCCCCATTAGAAATCGTAATTTTGAGGATCCCGAACCATGTAATGATATTTTCCTTCAGAAATTAGTAGATTGTTTGATTGCCGGCGACTCGGGTTGGGATATCCTCCACCCAACAACCCAAGTAATCGAAAGTAAGCAGAATATATTCATAGCCCTGATTGTTTGAAAAATGGGCCCATAAAATCATTGCACCATGCATCGAACACATTTGAAATCTGAATATATTTCATGGGCATTGTGTCCCTCATTCCAATTGTGCCACACATCTTATGAGAATCAGTGCAAAGCTTCACGAAATCTTCTACATCTTTAAATATAGTTGACGACTAGAGGCCACATTGTGGTACTTTTGTTGTTGTACACCTTCTAGAGTGGTTTCCTCCTGACTCTTTGACATGACAATGCTTGAGGACACTTGATGAACGCAAAATTCGCCTCGATAATAAATATATCTTAAGTCGTAGTATAGGAAACGAATTCTGTTCAGCAAAAACCACAGTCTTTGAATGCTGTGGAATATTTGTGCTTGGCAAGTCTACCAAGGTCGAACACAGGGACACAACTGCTTAATTATAGCTTTTGAATTTTGATTCGTGAAGTTCAATGTCAATTAATTCTCATTTTCAGGTCCATATGCAAATTCTGAAGCACTATGATATTTTCAAGGCAATGCAAAGTGATGTTATGATGCATGTATTTTTATCGGTTTTTATGCGAATTAAAGTGATGCATGGGCAAATAATGCAAAGGAACATGCATGATGAATCAAATGCTACAATTATACCCTAAAATGTGAGCAATGCAATGTAGAATGAAGTTAGAGTCTAATTGAACACATCATTAAAAATCGGTCATCAAATCTAGCAAGACAGATAGAGCATGGTCCCATTTTTGACATAAAAATTCACTTAATTTAAAACAGTGTCAAATGAGACAAATAAGTAAGCTAGATTGTAGAGGACAAAACAAGGATCAAAACGACACTAAAATCATGCAAATTGGACCTACGATGCTCAAGTTATGCTAAAAACAGTGCAAGGGCATAATTGTAATAAAAATGCAATAAAATAAAGGGATAATTATTGCATTTAAGTCCCTGGAGGGACCTAAATGCAAATAAAGAAACTGCCTGGGCCTGTGAGTAATTTGTCCATGCGCGCAAGGGCCCTTTTGTAATTCCTCAAAACCATGAGGGCCTCCCTGTAAAATACCCAGGCACGCACGTGAGGCACGTGCCTGGGGACCAAAATGCAATTCGTTAAAACTTCCGGGTCTTCTCTGCAATTAACCCAACACCTCACGTGCGCTGCACGTGACGGGCTAGGTTCGGGAGGAGGCTTGGGTTTGGGCCACGTGGCATCTGTCTGTGGTTCGGATTGAAGCTCGGATGACCCGAGCCTACTGGTCTGGAGGGAAGGCTCAGGCTGCCACGTGTCTTTATCTCAACCGTCCGATCAGGAGGATCGGACGGAGACTGTACCTCCTTCATCCTCCACGACCCAGCGGAGTAGGCGGGGCTCCGGCGAGGTCGATAGAGCTCCGCCGCCTGCCGCAGACACGTCTGATGGTCAGAGAAGAGAGCTGGGGGCGCCGCGAAGACGATGGCACTCCGGTGATGCTCCAAGGATGATCGGAGCTGCGAGTTGAAGAAGCGTCACCGGAGGAGAAGATCGTGAAGATGCTCCGGTCTGAATTCCAGCCAATGAACCTGCAAATGGTTAAAGGAATAGCCGAAGCGTGCGCGTGAGGGTTTGTGAGTGAGCTGAGGGTCGTGGGCTGGCTGGAAGCGGGGGCCCGGGGTCTCCTTCTCCGGCGAGGCGGAGAAGGAGGTGATCGGGGTGTTCGGGGATCTGGAGAAGAGAGAGGTGGTTGTCGAGGTTGCTGGTGGTCGGGTGAAGCTCGTAGGGTGATTAGGTGAAGATGATGACGGCTGGATGTGGAGGAAAAAATGGGATAAAAAGAGAGCAAAGGCGGGCACCTCGCCGGAGCGAGATGTAGCGGAGGAGGTGGTCTGGGCAGAGCACCGGGGGAGCTCGGGTCATGGCTCGACCTGGACGACCCCTCCAGGGAGCTTAGCTACCACCAGAGAGGTGGAGCTTACATGGCGGAGCAGCCATGGATCACACCGGGGCTTCGGCCATTATCGCCCCCTTGCAAGGACCTCTCCGCTGTCACTGGAGGGCCAAGGGCTGGGCCGAAGCCCCAAATTGGTGGATAAAGGCTATGGTGGCGGGGAGGTGGGTTATATAGGCGGGGGAGGACGGCGGTTACGTGGGTAGGAAGGCGTTTTTGAGTGGGGGTTTAATGGCGATGGAGGTGATGGCAGAGGGTTATGGAAGTCGCGCGAGGCTGGCGGAGGAACGGGCTATGTAGGGCGGCCGTTGGGAGTGGAAGAGGTGGCCGGAGGAGCGGGCTATATTAGGAAGGGGGCACAGGGGTTACATGAGTCGCAACGCTGGAGGGGGGGTTATGCGAGGTAGGAGATTATGGAAGGCCGTTGGATCTAACGATCCAACGGCTGGGATGGTGGCGCAAAAGGAGGGTTAGGATCAGATCAAAGTTTTAATCCTGCGGCTAGGAGCGAAGTGAGATTGACGGCGGGGATTAGATCACATGGCTGATCAACGGTGCGAGAGAAAGAGGTGACGTGGCGCGATGAGGGGTGTCGGATGGCGGGAGAATCGGATGGCTATCATTTAGGCGCTCGCCAACGGCAGTGATTGGACTTTGAGATGGATCTAACGGCTAGGAAGTAGAGCGGTGATGGATGGTTGAGATGGAAGCGGGTCGGAGGAGATCCAACGGCCGAAAAAGGTGCCGGGTGGCGGAAAGGAGAGTGGGCCACGTGGGCGGCCCAGAGGTCGCCACGTGGCCCAATCAGATTAATTCAGAAATATAAAACAAAGAAAAATATAAAAGAATTAGTTATAGGCCGAATTTGGAAAAAATCAAAACATGAAAGTTGTTCGTCTCGACGAGATCTACAACTTTCATGTTGGGCAAAAAGCCAAAAGAGGTCATCTGTACAAAAGCTATTTTTGGGGGTATTTTTAAGGGGATAAAAACACCGATTTTGTGGTTTTGATTTATTTTTGTATTTTTTAGTGGTTTTAAAGGTCAGTGAATTATAGACAACTTATCTACCTAATTTTTAGGGGTTTTTGAGTTATAAAATAATTACAGAAAAATAAGGGCAATTAAATACACAATAATTAAGGGTTAATTATACACAATATTGTACATGATAAAAATAGAGTTTTAAAGGATATTTTTATTGGCTTGTTTAAGCAGGGATTTTAATAAGGAGTTTTTAGCATGATGAATACGAGATTCATTATACCCCTATACTTAAACCATGCTCGTCCTCGAGCATCTAAAGAATGAAGGAGTCGGATTAATTCCTGACAGTGCGTGTGAAAAAAAATCAAGGCTTGATCTTTCAAAGACCCATGACCTAAGTGATCCTAAAATTCTGGGTTTATCCAAGCCTTAGTCAGAAGGAATCCAACTTCTCTGATTATCAGACTCTCTTTTTGTACATATAATATAAGGATATGACATTTAGTGTACTGCATTTCATGAGAGCCGAGTCGATGCATCACCCAAAGTTCCAGTCCCAAAGATTCTCCTCTAGACCTAATCCTCAATACTAGGGAATAAGTATGTTCTTGCTCCAGTCCACCGTCTCATTAGTTTGTCAGACTTTGAAATGTTGATGGACGGCCAGATGATGGAGGTACTGGGATTGTGTCTAATTTTCTCACCCTCACATTGGAACAAGGGGCCTCTCGCGTGCCTTTTACTCAACACCTGTATATTAATACTTTGTTGATCAATGTGTCCGTCAAGAGAGTTGGAGTCGTCTGCACTTGTTTTTCTGGGAGTACACCGGGGTGTGTCTTTTCTGAGTATCTAAGATACCTTCGACACCCAGACTTGTATCGCTTACGATGCAGGGCCCTTTTTGTGGTGTCAGCCCGACTCTTTGGTCCTATTTAGCGCTTGGTCCAAGTGGACACTTTGAAAATGGTTGGGAGAGCTCGCCATTGGTGGAAGCTCATTTGGAATTGACTTTGATTTTAGAGCTTTTCTTTAACATTTCATTTCTTTTGTTGGCTAGCTCCACTGCTTTTACCAAGAGATTGGCGCACACTGATCAACAGGTTTCTTTAAGTTTCATCACACCCTGGCACTTTTAGGTAAATATCAAGAGATAGCATATGAATCTTGTTCACATACTGGCTAGGGTTTTTGCTGACACTCAGGTTTTCTGAAGCCTTCATTAACTTTATCCCATCCTCGAATATCATAAGATCGGGTCTAAATTTAAATCTCTGATCCTAGTTCCTCAAGTGATATCTCATCTCAGCTCATCAATCATGCAGTTGTGGAAGTGACTGTGCTGATCATATTTTCTTGAAAGTAGAGATAAAGAGTGCAATATAGCACTCAAATCTTTCAAACCAGAGGAGTGTGGATATTTAAGTCGGAAAAACCCTAATGACTAAGGCATGTTAAACTCTCAAGATCCCAGAGATCCAGTGTCCTCAAAAATCCTCAAGCCTTGCGTGAGTGTGAGTGTGTCAGGAATACACCAACTCCAAGGATTAGTGATTTTTTTGTGTGATTTTTATCTTTTGCAAATTTTTATGGGTTTTAATTTTATACTTTTTTTAATACAGGAATATTCACAAAAATTAAACCCTCAAATTTTAATTTTTACAGGATTTTACTCAGTTCACTAGTTTACCAAAACCCAGCCCGAAAAATAAAATTTAAAAAGTTTTAAAAACGCGAGCTAAGGCTAAGGTACTATACAATAATATACGGTATACCCCCCTATACTTAAAATTGGCTATGTCCTCATAGCACAAGTGCCATGAAGCCAAGGCTCGGTTCAAGTACAGGGAGATATAGCGGAACTGAGGAGGAGAGTCCCCCTATACTTAGGCCAAAATTGCCCTAAGTACAAGAAGACGGGACGAGGGAAGGAAGAGCAGGCAGGTCCCCCCTATACTTAGGCTACAAATAGCCTAAGTAAGGTCTGCGTTAGGGGGGGGATTCTATGATACAAGGGAGAGGGAGAGGGGGTTCGTGAAGAGTAGATATACACAAAGAGAGAGAGATAGAGTGAAATATACAGGGGAAGGGTGGGGGTGAATATGTGCAGTGTAGGTAGTGTGTGTGTGCGGGGGGGATTTTTTTTTTGAATACAATATGCAATACTGAAATAAATATGCAGATGCAAGATATATATATATATATTTTACAAAATGCAATGCAATTTAACTGCTATAATCTCCCAAATCCTTCACAGGGTCTCTTGTGGCCTCTTCAGCGAGAGTTCTTGACTTCACGCCTCCATGAGGATCAAGCGTCCTCGATCACCATAGGCCCTGCCACAAAAGATAAACGTTAGAAAAACCAGAGAAATTAAATCCGCAAAATAATATGCAACTAAATGATGCATGAATGAGGACCTAGAAATTATTGAATTAATTAAAAAAATCAAAATTCAAAAATTAAGCAAAGCCGCATCCCTGGGAGCCGCTCGGGTCATGGCTCGACCTGGACGACCCCTCCAGGGAGCTTAGCTACCACCAGAGAGGTGGAGCTTACATGGCGGAGCAGCCATGGATGACACCGGGGCTTCGGCCATTATCGCCCCCTTGCAAGGACCTCTCCGCTGTCACCAGAGGGCCAAGGGTTGGGCCGAAGCCCCAAATTGGTGGATAAGTATTGGTAAGTATTCCCGCCTGTCACGCGGGTGACCCGGGTTCGTTCCCCGGCAACGGCGCCATTTGATGAACGCAAAATTCGCCTCGATAATAAATATATCTTAAGTCCGTAGTATAGGAGACGAATTTTGTTCAGCAAAAGCCACAGTCTTTGAATGCTGTGGAATATTTGTGCTTGGCAAGTCTACCAAGGTCGAACACAGGGACACAGCTGCTTAATTATAGCTTTTGAATTTTGATTCGTGAAGTTCAATGTCAATTAATTCTCATTTTCAGGTCCATATGCAAATTCTGAAGCACTATGATATTTTCAAGGCAATGCAAAGTGATGTTATGATGCATGTATTTTTATCGGTTTTTTATGCGAATTAAAGTGATGCATGGGCAAATAATGCAAAGGAACATGCATGATGAATCAAATGCTACAATTATACCCTAAAATGTGAGCAATGCAATGTAGAATGAAGTTAGAGTCTAATTGAACACATCATTAAAAATCGGTCATCAAATCTAGCAAGACAGATAGAGCATGGTCCCATTTTTGACATAAAAATTCACTTAATTTAAAACAGTGTCAAATGAGACAAATAAGTATGCTAGATTGTAGAGGACAAAACAAGGATCAAAACGACACTAAAATCATGCAAATTGGACCTACGATGCTCAAGTTATGCTAAAAACAGTGCAAGGGCATAATTGTAATAAAAATGCAATAAAATAAAGGGATAATTATTGCATTTAGGTCCCTGGAGGGACCTAAATGCAAATAAAGAAACCGCCTGGGCCTGTGAATAATTTGTCCATGCGCGCAAGGGCCCTTTTGTAATTCCTCAAAACCATGAGGGCCTCCCTGTAAAATACCCAGGCACGCACGTGAGGCACGTGCCTGGGGACCAAAATGCAATTCGTTAAAACTTCCGGGTCTTCTCTGCAATTAACCCAACACCTCACGTGCGCTGCACGTGACGGGCTAGGTTCGGGAGGAGGCTTGGGTTTGGGCCACGTGGCATCTGTCTGTGGTTCGGATTGAAGCTCGGATGACCCGAGCCTACTGGTCTGGAGGGAAGGCTCAGGCTGCCACGTGTCTTTATCTCAACCGTCCGATCAGGAGGATCGGACGGAGACTGTACCTCCTTCATCCTCCGCGACCCAGCGGAGTAGGCGGGGCTCCGGCGAGGTCGATAGAGCTCCGCCGCCTGCCGCAGACACGTCTGATGGTCAGAGAAGAGAGCCGGGGGCGCCGCGAAGACGATGGCACTCCGGTGATGCTCCAAGGATGATCGGAGCTGCGAGTTGAAGAAGCGTCGCCGGAGGAGAAGATCGTGAAGATGCTCCGGTCTGAATTCCGGCCAATGAACCTGCAAATGGTTAAAGGAATAGCCGAAGCGTGCGCGTGAGGGTTTGTGAGTGAGCTGAGGGTCGTGGGTGGCTGGAAGCGGGGGCCCGGGGTCTCCTTCTCCGGCGAGGCGGAGAAGGAGGTGATCGGGGTGTTCGGGGATCTGGAGAAGAGAGAGGTGGTTGTCGAGGTTGCTGGTGGTCGGGTGAAGCTCGTAGGGTGATTAGGTGAAGATGATGACGGCTGGATGTGGAGGAAAAAATGGGATAAAAATAGAGCAAAGGCGGGCACCTCGCCGGAGCGAGATGTAGCGGAGGAGGTGGTCTGGGCAGAGCACCGGGGGTGCTCGGGTCATGGCTCGACCTGGACGACCCCTCCAGGGAGCTTAGCTACCACCAGAGAGGTGGAGCTTACATGGCGGAGCAGCCATGGATCACACCGGGGCTTCGGCCATTATCGCCCCCTTGCAAGGACCTCTCCGCTGTCACCGGAGGGCCAAGGGCTGGGCCGAAGCCCCAAATTGGTGGATAAAGGCTATGGTGGTGGGGGAGGTGGGTTATATAGGCGGGGGAGGACGGCGGTTACGTGGGTAGGAAGGCGTTTTTGAGTGGGGGTTTAATGGCGATGGAGGTGATGGCAGAGGGTTATGGAAGTCGCACGAGGCTGGCGGAGGAACGGGCTATGTAGGGCGGCCGTTGGGAGTGGAAGAGGTGGCCGGAGGAGCGGGCTATATTAGGAAGGGGGCACGGGGGTTACGTGAGTCGCAACGCTGGAGGGGGGGGTTATGCGAGGTAGGAGATTATGGAAGGCCGTTGGATCTAACGATCCAACGGCTGGGATGGTGGCGCAAAAGGAGGGTTAGGATCAGATCAAAGTTTTAATCCTACGGCTAGGAGCGAAGTGAGATTGACGGCGGGGATTAGATCACATGGCTGATCGACGGTGCGAGAGAAAGAGGTGGCGTGGCGCGATGAGGGGTGTCGGGTGGCGGGAGAATCGGATGGCTATCATTTAGGGCGCTCGCCAACGGCAGTGATTGGACTTGGAGATGGATCTAACGGCTAGGAAGTAGAGCGGTGATGGATGGTTGAGATGGAAGCGGGTCGGAGGAGATCCAACGGCCGAAAAAGGTGCCGGGTGGCGGAAAGGAGAGTGGGCCACGTGGGCGGCCCAGAGGTCGCCACGTGGCCCAATCAGATTAATTCAGAAATAAAAAACAAAGAAAAATATAAAAGAATTAGTTAGAGGCCGAATTTGGAAAAAATCAAAACATGAAAGTTGTTCGTCTCGACGAGATCTACAACTTTCATGTTGGGCAAAAAGCCAAAAGAGGTCATCTGTACAAAAGCTATTTTTGGGGGTATTTTTAAGGGGATAAAAACACCGATTTGTGGTTTTGATTTATTTTTGTATTTTTTAGTGGTTTTAAAGGTCAGTGAATTATAGACAACTTATCTACCTAATTTTTAGGGATTTTTGAGTTATAAAATAATTACAGAAAAATAAGGGCAATTAAATACACAATAATTAAGGGTTAATTATACACAATATTGTACATGATAAAAATAGAGTTTTAAAGGATATTTTTATTGGCTTGTTTAAGCAGGGATTTTAATAAGGAGTTTTTAGCATGATGAATACGAGATTCATCATACCCCTATACTTAAACCATGCTCGTCCTCGAGCATCTAAAGAATGAAGGAGTCGGATTAATTCCTGACAGTGCGTGTGAAAAAATCAAGGCTTGATCTTTCAAAGACCCATGACCTAAGTGATCCTAAAATTCTGGGTTTATCCAAGCCTTAGTCAGAAGGAATCCAACTTCTCTGATTATCAGACTCTCTTTTTGTACATATAATATAAGGATATGACATTTAGTGTACTGCATTTCATGAGAGCCGAGTCGATGCATCACCCAAAGTTCCAGTCCCAAAGATTCTCCTCTAGACCTAATCCTCAATACTAGGGAATAAGTATGTTATTGCTCCAGTCCACCGTCTCATTAGTTTGTCAGACTTTGAAATGTTGATGGACGGCCAGATGATGGAGGTACTGGGATTGTGTCTAATTTCTCACCCTCACATTGGAACAAGGGGCCTCTCACGTGCCTTTTACTCAACACCTGTATATTAATACTTTGTTGATCAATGTGTCCGTCAAGAGAGTTGGAGTCGTCTGCACTTGTTTTTCTGGAGTACACCGGGGTGTGTCTTTTCTGAGTATCTAAGATACCCTCGACACCCAGACTTGTATCGCTTACGATGCAGGGCCCTTTTTGTGGTGTCAGCCCGACTCCTTGGTCCTATTTAGCGCTTGGTCCAAGTGGACACTTTGAAAATGGTTGGGAGCGCTCGCCATTGGTGGAAGCTCATTTGGAATTGACTTTGATTTTAGAGCTTTTCTTTAACATTTCATTTCTTTTGTTGGCTAGCTCCACTGCTTTTACCAAGAGATTGGCGCACACTGATCAACAGGTTTCTTTAAGTTTCATCACACCCTGGCACTTTTAGGTAAATATCAAGAGATAGCATATGAATCTTGTTCACATACTGGCTAGGGTTTTTGCTGACACTCAGGTTTTCTGAAGCCTTCATTAACTTTATCCCATCCTCGAATATCATAAGATCGGGTCTAAATTTAAATCTCTGATCCTAGTTCCTCAAGTGATATCTCATCTCAGCTCATCAATCATGCAGTTGTGGAAGTGACTGTGCTGATCATATTTTCTTGAAAGTAGAGATAAAGAGTGCAATATAGCACTCAAATCTTTCAAACCAGAGGAGTGTGGATATTTAAGTCAGAAAAACCCTAATGACTAAGGCATGTTAAACTCTCAAGATCCCAGAGATCCAGTGTCCTCAAAAATCCTCAAGCCTTGCGTGAGTGTGAATGTGTCAGGAATACACCAACTCCAAGGATTAGTGATTTTTTTGTGTGATTTTTATCTTTTGCAAATTTTTATGGGTTTTAGTTTTATACTTTTTTAATACAGGAATATTCACAAAAATTAAACCCTCAAATTTTAATTTTTACAGGATTTTACTCAGTTCACTAGTTTACCAAAACCCAGCCCGAAAAATAAAATTTAAAAAGTTTTAAAAACGCGAGCTAAGGCTAAGGTACTATACAATAATATACGGTATACCCCCCCTATACTTAAAATTGGCTATGTCCTCATAGCACAAGTGCCATGAAGCCAAGGCTCGGTTCAAGTACAGGGAGATATAGCGGAACTGAGGAGGAGAGTCCCCCTATACTTAGGCCAAAATTGCCCTAAGTACAAGAAGACGGGACGAGGGAAGGAAGAGCAGGCAGGTCCCCCCTATACTTAGGCTACAAATAGCCTAAGTAAGGTCTGCGTTAGGGGGGGGGATTCTATGATACAAGGGAGAGGGAGAGGGGGTTCGTGAAGAGTAGATATACACAAAGAGAGAGAGAGATAGAGTGAAATATACAGGGGAAGGGTGGGGGTGAATATGTGCAGTGTAGGTGTGTGTGTGTGTGTGCGGGGGGGGGGGGGGTTGAATACAATATGCAATACTGAAATAAATATGCAGATGCAAGATATATATATATATTACAAAATGCAATGCAATTTAACTGCTATAATCTCCCAAATCCTTCACAGGGTCTCTTGTGGCCTCTTCAGCGAGAGTTCTTGACTTCACGCCTCCATGAGGATCAAGCGTCCTCGATCACCATAGGCCCTGCCACAAAAGATAAACGTTAGAAAAACCAGAGAAATTAAATCCGCAAAATAATATGCAACTAAATGATGCATGGAATGAGGACCTAGAAATTATTGAATTAATTAAAAAAAATCAAAATTCAAAAATTAAGCAAAGCCGCATCCCTGGGAGCCGCTCGGGTCATGGCTCGACCTGGACGACCCCTCCAGGGAGCTTAGCTACCACCAGAGAGGTGGAGCTTACATGGCGGAGCAGCCATGGATCACACCGGGGCTTCGGCCATTATCGCCCCCTTGCAAGGACCTCTCCGCTGTCACCGGAGGGCCAAGGGCTGGGCCGAAGCCCCAAATTGGTGGATAAGTATTGGTAAGTATTCCCGCCTGTCACGCGGGTGACCCGGGTTCGTTCCCCAGCAACGGCGCCATTTGATGAACGCAAAATTCGCCTCGATAATAAATATATCTTAAGTCGTAGTATAGGAGGCGAATTTTGTTCAGCAAAAACCACAGTCTTTGAATGTTGTGGAATATTTGTGCTTGGCAAGTCTACCAAGGTCGAACACAGGGACACAGCTGCTTAATTATAGATTTTGAATTTTGATTCGTGAAGTTCAATGTCAATTAATTCTTATTTTCAGGTCCATATGCAAATTCTGAAGTACTATGATATTTTCAAGGCAATGCAAAGTGATGTTATGATGCATGTATTTTTATCGGTTTTTATGCGAATTAAAGTGATGCATGGGCAAATAATGCAAAGGAACATGCATGATGAATCAAATGCTACAATTATACCCTAAAATGTGAGCAATGCAATGTAGAATGAAGTTAGAGTCTAATTGAACACATCATTAAAAATCGGTCATCAAATCTAGCAAGACAGATAGAGCATGGTCCCATTTTTGACATAAAAATTCACTTAATTTAAAACAGTGTCAAATGAGACAAATAAGTATGCTAGATTGTAGAGGACAAAACAAGGATCAAAACGACACTAAAATCATGCAAATTGGACCTACGATGCTCAAGTTATGCTAAAAACAATGCAAGGGCATAATTGTAATAAAAATGCAATAAAATAAAGGGATAATTATTGCATTTAGGTCCCTGGAGGGACCTAAATGCAAATAAAGAAACCGCCTGGGCCTGTGAGTAATTTGTCCATGCGCGCAAGGGCCCTTTTGTAATTCCTCAAAACCATGAGGGCCTCCCTGTAAAATACCCAGACACGTACGTGAGGCACGTGCCTGGGGACCAAAATGCAATTCGTTAAAACTTCCGGGTCTTCTCTGCAATTAACCCAACACCTCACGTGCGCTGCACGTGACGGGCTAGGTTCGGGAGGAGGCTTGGGTTTGGGCCACGTGGCATCTGTCTGTGGTTCAGATTGAAGCTCGGATGACCCGAGCCTATTGGTCTGGAGGGAAGGCTCGGGCTGCCACGTGTCTTTATCTCAACCGTCCGATCAGGAGGATCGGACGGAGACTGTACCTCCTTCATCCTCCGCGACCCAGCGGAGTAGGCGGGGCTCCGGCGAGGTCGATAGAGCTCCGCCGCCTGCCGCAGACACGTCTGATGGTCAGAGAAGAGAGCTGGGGGCGCCGCGAAGACGATGGCACTCCGGTGATGCTCCAAGGATGATCGGAGCTGCGAGTTGAAGAAGCGTCGCCGGAGGAGAAGATCGTGAAGATGCTCCGGTCTGAATTCCGGCCAATGAACCTGCAAATGGTTAAAGGAATAGCCGAAGCGTGCGCGTGAGGGTTTGTGAGTGAGCTGAGGGTCGTGGGGTGGCTGGAAGCGGGGGCCCGGGGTCTCCTTCTCCGGCGAGGCGGAGAAGGAGGTGATCGGGGTGTTCGGGGATCTGGAGAAGAGAGAGGTGGTTGTCGAGGTTGCTGGTGGTCGGGTGAAGCTCGTAGGGTGATTAGGTGAAGATGATGACGGCTGGATGTGGAGGAAAAAATGGGATAAAAATAGAGCAAAGGCGGGCACCTCGCCGGAGCGAGATGTAGCGGAGGAGGTGGTCTGGGCAGAGCACTGGGGGTGCTCGGGTCATGGCTCGACCTGGACGACCCCTCCAGGGAGCTTAGCTACCACCAGAGAGGTGGAGCTTACATGGCGGAGCAGCCATGGATCACACCGGGGCTTCGGCCATTATCGCCCCCTTGCAAGGACCTCTCCGCTGTCACCGGAGGGCCAAGGGCTGGGCCGAAGCCCCAAATTGGTGGATAAAGGCTATGGTGGTGGGGGAGGTGGGTTATATAGGCGGGGGAGGACGGCGGTTACGTGGGTAGGAAGGCGTTTTTGAGTGGGGGTTTAATGGCGATGGAGGTGATGGCAGAGGGTTATGGAAGTCGCACGAGGCTGGCGGAGGAACGGGCTATGTAGGGCGGCCGTTGGGAGTGGAAGAGGTGGCCGGAGGAGCGGGCTATATTAGGAAGGGGGCACGGGGGTTACGTGAGTCGCAACGCTGGAGGGGGGGGGTTATGCGAGGTAGGAGATGATGGAAGGCCGTTGGATCTAACGATCCAACGGCTGGGATGGTGGCGCAAAAGGAGGGTTAGGATCAGATCAAAGTTTTAATCCTGCGGCTAGGAGCAAAGTGAGATTGACGGCGGGGATTAGATCACATGGCTGATCGACGGTGCGAGAGAAAGAGGTGACGTGGCGCGATGAGGGGTGTCGGGTGGCGGGAGAATCGGATGGCTATCATTTAGGCGCTCGCCAACGGCAGTGATTGGACTTGGAGATGGATCTAACGGCTAGGAAGTAGAGCGGTGATGGATGGTTGAGATGGAAGCGGGTCGGAGGAGATCCAACGGCCGAAAAAGGTGCCGGGTGGCGGAAAGGAGAGTGGGCCACGTGGGCGGCCCAGAGGTCGCCACGTGGCCCAATCAGATTAATTCAGAAATAAAAAACAAAGAAAAATATAAAAGAATTAGTTAGAGGCCGAATTTGGAAAAAATCAAAACATGAAAGTTGTTCGTCTCGACGAGATCTACAACTTTCATGTTGGGCAAAAAGCCAAAAGAGGTCATCTGTACAAAAGCTATTTTTGGGGGTATTTTTAAGGGGATAAAAACACCGATTTGTGGTTTTGATTTATTTTTGTATTTTTTAGTGGTTTTAAAGGTCAGTGAATTATAGACAACTTATCTACCTAATTTTTTGGGATTTTTGAGTTATAAAATAATTACAGAAAAATAAGGGCAATTAAATACACAATAATTAAGGGTTAATTATACACAATATTGTACATGATAAAAATAGAGTTTTAAAGGATATTTTTATTGGCTTGTTTAAGCAGGGATTTTAATAAGGAGTTTTTAGCATGATGAATACGAGATTCATCATACCCCTATACTTAAACCATGCTCGTCCTCGAGCATCTAAAGAATGAAGGAGTCGGATTAATTCCTGACAGTGCGTGTGAAAAAAAATCAAGGCTTGATCTTTCAAAGACCCATGACCTAAGTGATCCTAAAATTCTGGGTTTATCCAAGACTTAGTCAGAAGGAATCCAACTTCTCTGATTATCAGACTCTCTTTTTGTACATATAATATAAGGATATGACATTTAGTGTACTGCATTTCATGAGAGCCGAGTCGATGCATCACCCAAAGTTCCAGTCCCAAAGATTCTCCTCTAGACCTAATCCTCAATACTAGGGAATAAGTATGTTCTTGCTCCAGTCCACCGTCTCATTAGTTTGTCAGACTTTGAAATGTTGATGGACGGCCAGATGATGGAGGTACTGGGATTGTGTCTAATTTTCTCACCCTCACATTGGAACAAGGGGCCTCTCGCGTGCCTTTTACTCAACACCTGTATATTAATACTTTGTTGATCAATGTGTCCGTCAAGAGAGTTGGAGTCGTCTGCACTTGTTTTTCTGGGAGTACACCGGGGTGTGTCTTTTCTGAGTATCTAAGATACCCTCGACACCCAGACTTGTATCGCTTATGATGCAGGGCCCTTTTTGTGGTGTCAGCCCGACTCCTTGGTCCTATTTAGCGCTTGGTCCAAGTGGACACTTTGAAAATGGTTGGGAGCGCTCGCCATTGGTGGAAGCTCATTTGGAATTGACTTTGATTTTAGAGCTTTTCTTTAACATTTCATTTCTTTTGTTGGCTAGCTCCACTGCTTTTACCAAGAGATTGGCGCACACTGATCAACAGGTTTCTTTAAGTTTCATCACACCCTGGCACTTTTAGGTAAATATCAAGAGATAGCATATGAATCTTGTTCACATACTGGCTAGGGTTTTTGCTGACACTCAGGTTTTCTGAAGCCTTCATTAACTTTATCCCATCCTCGAATATCATAAGATCGGGTCTAAATTTAAATCTCTGATCCTAGTTCCTCAAGTGATATCTCATCTCAGCTCATCAATCATGCAGTTGTGGAAGTGACTGTGCTGATCATATTTTCTTGAAAGTAGAGATAAAGAGTGCAATATAGCACTCAAATCTTTCAAACCAGAGGAGTGTGGATATTTAAGTCAGAAAAACCCTAATGACTAAGGCATGTTAAACTCTCAAGATCCCAGAGATCCAGTGTCCTCAAAAATCCTCAAGCCTTGCGTGAGTGTGAATGTGTCAGGAATACACCAACTCCAAGGATTAGTGATTTTTTTGTGTGATTTTTATCTTTTGCAAATTTTTATGGGTTTTAGTTTTATACTTTTTTTAATACAGGAATATTCACAAAAATTAAACCCTCAAATTTTAATTTTTACAGGATTTTACTCAGTTCACTAGTTTACCAAAACCCAGCCCGAAAAATAAAATTTAAAAAGTTTTAAAAACGCGAGCTAAGGCTAAGGTACTATACAATAATATACGGTATACCCCCCTATACTTAAAATTGGCTATGTCCTCATAGCACAAGTGCCATGAAGCCAAGGCTCGGTTCAAGTACAGGGAGATATAGCGGAACTGAGGAGGAGAGTCCCCCTATACTTAGGCCAAAATTGCCCTAAGTACAAGAAGACGGGACGAGGGAAGGAAGAGCAGGCAGGTCCCCCCTATACTTAGGCTACAAATAGCCTAAGTAAGGTCTGCGTTAGGGGGGGGATTCTATGATACAAGGGAGAGGGAGAGGGGGTTCGTGAAGAGTAGATATACACAAAGAGAGAGAGATAGAGTGAAATATACAGGGGAAGGGTGGGGGTGAATATGTGCAGTGTAGGTGTGTGTGTGTGTGTGCGGGGGGGGGGGGGGGGGTTGAATACAATATGCAATACTGAAATAAATATGCAGATGCAAGATATATATATATATATTACAAAATACAATGCAATTTAACTGCTATAATCTCCCAAATCCTTCACAGGGTCTCTTGTGGCCTCTTCAGCGAGAGTTCTTGACTTCACGCCTCCATGAGGATCAAGCGTCCTCGATCACCATAGGCCCTGCCACAAAAGATAAACGTTAGAAAAACCAGAGAAATTAAATCCGCAAAATAATATGCAACTAAATGATGCATGGAATGAGGACCTAGAAATTATTGAATTAATTAAAAAAAATCAAAATTCAAAAATTAAGCAAAGCCGCATCCCTGGGAGCCGCTCGGGTCATGGCTCGACCTGGACGACCCCTTCAGGGAGCTTAGCTACCACCAGAGAGGTGGAGCTTACATGGCGGAGCAGCCATGGATCACACCGGGGCTTCGGCCATTATCGCCCCCTTGCAAGGACCTCTCCGCTGTCACCGGAGGGCCAAGGGCTGGGCCGAAGCCCCAAATTGGTGGATAAGTATTGGTAAGTATTCCCGCCTGTCACGCGGGTGACCCGGGTTCGTTCCCCAGCAACGGCGCCATTTGATGAACGCAAAATTCGCCTCGATAATAAATATATCTTAAGTCGTAGTATAGGAGGCGAATTTTGTTCAGCAAAAACCACAGTCTTTGAATGCTGTGGAATATTTGTGCTTGGCAAGTCTACCAAGGTCGAACACAGGGACACAGCTGCTTAATTATAGCTTTTGAATTTTGATTCATGAAGTTCAATGTCAATTAATTCTCATTTTCAGGTCCATATGCAAATTCTGAAGTACTATGATATTTTCAAGGCAATGCAAAGTGATGTTATGATGCATGTATTTTTATTGGTTTTTATGCGAATTAAAGTGATGCATGGGCAAATAATGCAAAGGAACATGCATGATGAATCAAATGCTACAATTATACCCTAAAATGTGAGCAATGCAATGTAGAATGAAGTTAGAGTCTAATTGAACACATCATTAAAAATCGGTCATCAAATCTAGCAAGACAGATAGAGCATGGTCCCATTTTTGACATAAAAATTCACTTAATTTAAAACAGTGTCAAATGAGACAAATAAGTATGCTAGATTGTAGAGGACAAAACAAGGATCAAAACGACACTAAAATCATGCAAATTGGACCTACGATGCTCAAGTTATGCTAAAAACAATGCAAGGGCATAATTGTAATAAAAATGCAATAAAATAAAGGGATAATTATTGCATTTAGGTCCCTGGAGGGACCTAAATGCAAATAAAGAAACCGCCTGGGCCTGTGAGTAATTTGTCCATGCGCGCAAGGGCCCTTTTGTAATTCCTCAAAACCATGAGGGCCTCCCTGTAAAATACCCAGACACGCACGTGAGGCACGTGCCTGGGGACCAAAATGCAATTCGTTAAAACTTCTGGGTCTTCTCTGCAATTAACCCAACACCTCACGTGCGCTGCACGTGACGGGCTAGGTTCGGGAGGAGGCTTGGGTTTGGGCCACGTGGCATCTGTCTGTGGTTCAGATTGAAGCTCGGATGACCCGAGCCTATTGGTCTGGAGGGAAGGCTCGGGCTGCCACATGTCTTTATCTCAACCGTCCGATCAGGAGGATCGGACGGAGACTGTACCTCCTTCATCCTCTGCGACCCAGCGGAGTAGGCAGGGCTCCGGCGAGGTCGATAGAGCTCCGCCGCCTGCCGCAGACACGTCTGATGGTCAGAGAAGAGAGCTGGGGGCGCCGCGAAGACGATGGCACTCCGGTGATGCTCCAAGGATGATCGGAGCTGCGAGTTGAAGAAGCGTCACCGAAGGAGAAGATTGTGAAGATGCTCCGGTCTGAATTCCAGCCAATGAACCTGCAAATGGTTAAAGGAATAGCCGAAGCGTGCGCGTGAGGGTTTGTGAGTGAGCTGAGGGCCGTGGGGTGGCTGGAAGCGAGGGCCCGGGGTCTCCTTCTCCGGCGAGGTGGAGAAGGAGGTGATCGGGGTGTTCGGGGATCTGGAGAAGAGAGAGGTAGTTGTCGAGGTTGCTGGTGGTCGGGTGAAGCTCGTAGGGTGATTAGGTGAAGATGATGACGGCTGGATGTGGAGGAAAAAATGGGAGAAAAAGAGAGCAAAGGCGGGCACCTCGCCGGAGCGAGATGTAGCGGAGGAGGTGGTATGGGCAGAGCACCGGGGGCGCTCGGGTCATGGCTCGACCTGGACGACCCCTCCAGGGAGCTTAGCTACCACCAGAGAGGTGGAGCTTACATGGTGGAGCAGCCATGGATCACACCGGGGCTTCGGCCATTATCGCCCCCTTGCAAGGACCTCTCCGCTGTCACCGGAGGGCCAAGGGCTGGGCCGAAGCCCCAAATTGGTGGATAAAGGCTATGGTGGCGGGGGAGGTGGGTTATATAGGCGGGGGAGGACAGCGGTTACGTGGGTAGGAAGGCGTTTTTGAGTGGGGGTTTAATGGCGATGGAGGTGATGGCAGAGGGTTATGGAAGTCGCGCGAGGCTGGCAGAGGAACGGGCTATGTAGGGCGGCCGTTGGGAGTGGAAGAGGTGGCCGGAGGAGCGGGCTATATTAGGAAGGGGGCGCGGGGGTTACGTGAGTCGCAACGCTGGAGGGGGGGGTTATGCGAGGTAGGAGATGATGGAAGGCCGTTGGATCTAACGATCCAACGGCTGGGATGGTGGCGCAGAAGGAGGGTTAGGATCAGATCAAAGTTTTAATCCTGCGGCTAGGAGCGAAGTGAGATTGACGGCGGGGAGTAGATCACATGGCTGATCGACGGTGCGAGAGAAAGAGGTGACGTGGCGCGATGAGGGGTGTCGGATGGAGGGAGAATCGGATGGCTATCATTTAGGCGCTCGCCAATGGCAGTGATTGGACTTGGAGATGGATCTGACGGCTAGGAAGTAGAGCGGTGATGGATGGTTGAGATGGAAGCGGGTCGGAGGAGATCCAACGGCCGAAAAAGGTGCCGGGTGGCGGAAAGGAGAGCGGGCCACGTGGGCGGCCCAGAGGTCGCCACGTGGCCCAATCAGATTAATTCAGAAATAAAAAACAAAGAAAAATATAAAAGAATTAGTTAGAGGCCGAATTTGGAAAAAGTCAAAACATGAAAGTTGTTCGTCTCGACGAGATCTACAACTTTCATGTTGGGCAAAAAGCCAAAAGAGGTCATCTGTACAAAAGCTATTTTGGGGGGTATTTTTAAGGGGATAAAAACACCGATTTTGTGGTTTTGATTTATTTTTGTATTTTTTAGTGGTTTTAAAGGTCAGTGAATTATAGACAACTTATCTACCTAATTTTTAGGGGTTTTTGAGTTATAAAATAATTACAGAAAAATAAGGGCAATTAAATACACAATAATTAAGGGTTAATTATACACAATATTGTACATGATAAAAATAGAGTTTTAAAGGATATTTTTATTGGCTTGTTTAAGCAGGGATTTTAATAAGGAGTTTTTAGCATGATGAATACGAGATTCATCAACACTGTGAACTTCCTCCTAAGGAATGCACCTCCTCCAGATGCAATATGCCCCCTCACGAAACGAATATAGATCCTCTCACTGATAGAAATGAATATCTGACAAGAACTTGTCCATTTTCAACTTGGGCCAATCTTGTGGAGTTCCCCTGGACACAAGATAATTCTCAATATCGACAAACCAAGGGAGCGAGTGACTGATAGGATTGCTTCATCCGGAAAGATTTCATTGATCAGTATCAAGCTATGTTTAGGAGTGTCTGACTCTGGTAATGGGGATAAATTATATGCCACCACAATTTTAACTCTAGGTTTATCACGTATTTCAAGATCAAATTCCTATAGCAGAAGGATCTATTCGATTAGCCTTAGTTCTGCATCCTTCTTGGCTTGCAAATATCGGATGGCAGAGTGATTCGTGTAAACAATAACTTTTGATCCAGGTAAATGAGATATGAACTTCTCCAGGGCGAAGACAACTGCCAACATTTCTTTCTCAGTGACGGTGTGGTTCTTCTATGTTTCATCAAGAGTTCTATTGGCATAGCCAATTGCAAATGGAAGATTGGCTCTCCTCCTTTCCCTGCATATTGCAAAAAGTATGCTAAATATGTTGTCCTTCTCCTCCTTTCCTTGCTCCATTCTCCTGCTCTCTCATGGTCGGCTCATAAGAAGAAGAGTCGACCTCCTCGTGACTTTGGTGCGTCCACTTCCTAGGAAGCGGTCGTTGCCTTGTGATCCCTCTCAAGAAAGTCAAACAAAGGAATATGGTCAGAATATATAAATAATTATAAAACTTTTAGAGCAAAAATAAAAGAGTAATAATGTACACAAATAATATACAATGCTATGCTACCAGTTGCTCTCCGATAACGGTGCCATTTGAAATAGTCAAAAAAAATCCCTGGAGTAATGTCTTGTGGTCCACACAAGGCGAGACCACAAAGTCGCTGCTATGGCAGCCTAGAGAAAATCTTCGGCTAAGTTCAACAATTAACCCACACAATAAAAGAATCAAACAAAGCAATATGGATGTGGATCAAATTTATTATACCCCTACGATGAATGTGTGTAGTGGAAAAGTAGGTAGGGTCGAACACATGAAGTAAAGGACGTAGCAGAAATTATTTAAGCAAATAAATAAAGTCAGTATGTATATAGAAGTGTGCACGGAATTAATCAAAGTGTTTATGGGTTTTTAATTAAATAAAATAATTCATTTTTTAATATATATATATTATATTTTTTAATTTCATTTTTTATTTTAATTATTTTTTAATTTAATGATATGAATATTATATGTATAAGGATATATATATATATTAAGGTATATAAGGCTATATAGATAATATGAGTAATATATAATATAATAAGTATAATAAATATACAAAAAATCTAAAAATAACCAAAATAGCAATCCTTTTTATTTCTCAATATTTTAAATATATTTATAATAATTATAATGATTAATATTATTATAAACTATATATATGGATATATATATATGCTATATAAGGTATACTATATGTAGATATACACCAAATAGTCAAAAATAAATAAATAAAATATTTTTCTATTTTTCCATTTTTATGGGTTTTTCGAGGATTTTTAAAGATTTTTTGTATTTTAAAATTAGAAATAAAGCAAAACATAGACTGTTTTAATATGCCAACATGATTTGAGATTTAAAAATAACAAATGGGTTCAAAATTTCTCCAAATCAATTCTTTATTGATAGAAAATGATATACATAAAAATATGAAAAATAGAGACTAAATTTTTTTTTGATGTTGGCTAATTTTAGGAGTTTCTTTTGAGATTTATTTTGTGATTTTTGGTTTGGAGTTATAAAACTGGCTAATAAATAGTAAGTGTTTTTTTTTGGAAATTTTTAAAAAAGATTTATTTTTTTTTTTGTATTTTTTAAGTTAAATAAGGAATAAAATATCTTTTTTATTTTTTTTAATAAATAATAAATGCATACAAAATGGTAAATAAAAATGATAGCGTGAACAAGCAGCCAATCATGCACATGCACCTTTTTTTAGCACAATAGCTATTTTAAATAAAAAGAAACATGAATGTAATTAAGCTGCCAGGGTTATATTTGTAAATAAAATGAAAGGCAAGGGCACACATGCAAAAAAACCCAAAAGATTGAATGTGAACTTGATTTTTCGGTACTTAATACAAATTATAAAAGTCGAGGGTGCCTAGTTGCAAAATATCCACTCATATGGGGGTCCACGCGAGGTGACCTAGCACTGGAATTAATTATAATATTAAAAAGCTGCAAGAGCGTACATGCAAAAAATCCACAAAGTTTTGAACTTGATTAAATAATTACATGCCCTTTTACAAATAACTAAAATACGTAGGGGTTACTTTGCAAAATTAACCACTTAAGCACCTATAATCCGACCGATGTCGTCGCACCACGTAGTTGGTCCAAGGGTCCTCGTCGGGCACCGCTTCGAATGGATTCAACGACCCATATTAGATCTGGATCGTGTTCTTGATCGGACAGCTCAAAAGGGGTCAGGAAGAACTCGAGACTAAATGGTGGCTGATGACTTTGGATTCGACATATCTTCGTGTTCCGACGATCTCCACTCGATCTAGCATGTGGTATATCTTCTAGAGGTTCCTCCGCATGCAATGGGGCACGCTAAGGAAGGCGAGGGGGCTCCGAGGGCTCAGATGAGGTCCAAGCACCTGAAGCTGCTCCAGGTGTTCCCTACAGTTCTGCCTCCTTGGGGTAGCAGACTTGCACCAAAAAAACTCCTTGGCTCGAGGGCTACTTCCTCGGCCAAGGAGTTAAGCAAAAAGGGGTTTGGAAGGAGATGAATGTGGAGCTCCAGTGAAGGGCGTTGGAGGGAGCTTAAGATGAGCAACCTATAAAGAGTGCGATGGTGAGTGAGATGGGAATATATTCGAGGGGATCTGACGGTTGGATCACGATGATTTTCCCTGGAGCTCAAGCTCTAGGGCATTTGGGGATTTTTAAAATTGAAGCTAACAAGGTAATTGAACCTATAATTAACAGCAGGAATCAAAGGGGACTAAGAAATTTACCTGATGATGGAAGATAAAGGCATCCAGTCGGTCGTGGGTCGATGAAGCAGAACTACCATCGGAGCTCCTCCACTGACAATGATGTATCACTCCTCCTCACCCCATCCTTGCTGCAAAACCTCCGGATCTCAAGCTGTCACCACAAGGAATGGATTGGACCGGCTCTGAGGGGCTAAGAGGGAATAAAGAAAGATCAAAATTGGATTTGGGGCGGAGGAGCATTATTTATAAACATGGTGAAGGAGGTCCATTGACCAGTGATTAATGATAGATTAGGGTATGTACAAGGGTTTCAAGGATTAGGAGGGCCTTGGGGTTGATCAACGGTAGGTTTGCGTGAAATATTTAGTCAATGGGAGTGATAATCCACCAGAAAAAGAAGAGAAGACAGAGGTCATCTCAGTCTGATAGGGTTGGTGGCCTAGGTCAAAGAGTTGACCTAGGTCAACCAAAGGAGCCCTCTGGTTGGTCCACGTGGACCAACTAGAAAAATCCATTCCCAAAAACCCCATGCAAAATCATAAATAAATAATAAACATAATTATAATTTTATCAAAACATGAAAGATGTTTGTAATTTAATGTAGTATTTTATACATATATTTTTATCTTTACGAGGCTTTTTATTGCAAGTTAATGTTTACATGTAAAATACATGTATAAATACTTGCATTTTTATATTTTATTTTTTATTTATATAGTTATTTTACATATTTTTTATTTTTTTATACACGTTTAGATATTTTTATTATATTTTTCTGAGTTTGTATATACACTTAATTAATCAGGTATATATATTTTATATGCATATGTATGTATCGTTTACTTATATATTTATATGTATTATTTATTTTTATTTTAACTTTGATGATTTTATTTTAATTTAAATGTGTACATTTATTTTAAACAATATATACAATTTTATAAAAATAAAAGAATTTGAAAATTTCAAAGAATAAATATATTGAATAAAATATAAATGCATATTACACAATAGAGATCAAAAACCTAATTTTGCATCCTAACTCTAAATTAAATGAAATCACCTTTATTAAATATCTTATTCAAAGCCACATACAATTAAAGATGATTTTGGTCATTTTATTTCAGTGTGGAGAAGATACATATATGTGAAAAATTTATTTTGTCTGCTTATTTTATGTATCCTGGACATACTGTGCATTATTTTTTTATGAACTCTATTTTGTATTTTTTTGTATTTTTATCTACAATATTCATGTATAATGTTTATTGATTTGACTTATAAATAATAAAGAATAAAATATGTTCCAAAATTATTAAGATGAATTAAAAATTAGGGGTTTTAGGTCTTTTATGTACAATTTATTTGCACTATCTCCTCCTACTTTATTCCTTGTCGACCAAGTCATCGTGACGATTGGGTCTCGGGGTCTAGGGTCACTCAACATCTATGGTGTCTCATTTTTTCGTTTCTTCCTTTATTCGTTAAATTTAGAATTAAATATATAAATTAGATAGTGTTTTATATAGAATTTTATATAAATTATCAGGGTTTTTTTATAAAATAATGATATATACATGCATTTAACTAGGGATTTAAGGCCAAAATGAAGAAGAAAGACGATGAAATGGAGATTCATCACCCAACCACTCCCAAGATCACCCTTCAATGCTCTATAATATATCATTAAGAAACAAGAATAATAGAACATTCATATTCGATTGAGTATGCAAGACAAGACTAACTTAAATATAGCCCATCAATTCAACATAATTTCTCTCATTTAAATGGTCTTGAACTGGAATTCTTTGTAGGATTATATATATAGTCAAAATATGCAATATCTATGAAAAATATGAGTAGAAAATATATACCAAATTAAAAGGGAAATGAATTGAAATAATATTTATTTCTTCTTACATGTGTGTGACATATTTGATTATGTAATTGATCTAATTTCATCACTAAATAAGGTTGCAATCTAGAGCAAGTAAAATGAAGAAGCAACAAGATCAAAAATATCTAACAAATGCATGGGGTAACTATCCCAAATCTATTATCTTTTAACGAACATAAGAAGAGTAGCATCATACAGAGGTTAGATGGTATTGTGTGGAGAGGATTATGTTGTTTGAGACAGACACCGATATCACGGGGAAGTGGCGTGACATAGTTGTATTGGAGGGGAATAACATTGTGCAAGAGGGAGGCATCATCGAAACGGAATGAGAGGGAATCAGAAGAAATTTTCACGATCAATAATGAAATGATAAAGAGAAAATCTGGAGAGGAATAAACCAACATGAATTTATAATTTTACAAGTTATAGCCGTACTTTATTATTTTGCAGATTTACCATTTGTAGTTCAAGAGAGAAGAAAGAGTGATATCAAGAGGATGCGTATCCTAGATTGATATGGATAAAAGGACATGGATGTCATTAATCATGTCCTTACAGAGGATTGAATTAGGCGCACATAGATATTATGTATGTATGTGTGTATGCATTTATATGTATCTGCATATTAGCATGTGTGTTAACGGATTAATGGATCAGATCAGATTTTGGTAAAGATTCAATCCAATCCATACTTTAACGGATTTCAAAAATTCTAATCCGATCCGATCCATTAGAATGATAAAACCAAACCAATCAAATCCAACAACATCGGATTGGATCGGATTATAGATTTTATCCGATTTGTCTGCACCCCAACACACAGACACCCCACGACCCCATTGCCCCACGATAACCCCCAAAGCCACAAACATATTTCGAATTAAAATACTCAAGTCCAAGATTTTATCACATGAATATAATATATACATAATATGGCATCGAGCTAGCAAGAGAACAAATTCCTGAATCCACGTAAATCCGGAGGGGAGAGCTCAAGGTTCGAGCTCCAGTGTCTTTGCACCGAGAATGAATGCCTTGCATTGAGGATGAAGGAGCTACTACAACGAGAGTGAGGAAGGAGGGGCTCCAACGACGCGAGAAGGGAGAGGAGGTGAGGAGAGGGAATGAAAGCAAAAGTGCAAAATCTGGCCTCTCTTGGTCTTTTTATAAACGATTCGTTAGTGTGAGCTGCCGGGGCTTCATTTCCCGATGGTTATGTCTATGTTGGCAGTTTTCGTAATCAACATATTTATTTAATTATACATTTATTCTGAATTCAAAAATGTCCACTACAATGATGGTCAATAACGGTTCCCGAACAATCACTCGTGAAATATTTACCACCGTGGTTTGTATTTTAGCTCTGCGATCGGCAAACCGCCATGACATATATATATAACATTGGCTTTTCAACCCTTGACATAACTCAACCGTCGGCCAAAAGCTTACCAACAATGGTCTTCGCTTCACTCTACTGATTGGACAACTGATGACAAAAGTTCGTCAGACCTCATCAAGTGTGACATAATGACAAAGGATTTTTTAACGTCCTCGACGTTTTTATAACCACCAGCAATGTCCATGACGCCAAGTGACAATGAGACAATTATGGTGTTTATAACGATAGAAAAGAACCATCGATACTCACAACAACCGCCGGTGTGTTACGCTTTAATACTGATGGTTAGTTGTCCTCAGTGCCTTATTTGCAACCGTCATGGACAACTTGTCAGTCCTCGGCGATTATGTACTTACAATGGTGGTTATGTAGCCTATGATGACGGTTCCAAGACCACCAATGATAGTTTCAGTGCAAGGCAAGGCCGGTATAGGTGTGCATTATATCCTAATGGATGACAACTGTTGTTATATACTAACAACCGCCAGTAAAATATATGTAAATTTGATCGTCGTTGATACTGTACCTAAATAAGGGGAATTTCAAAATAAAGTAGATGCTAGGGAATTCAATAAGGAAAAATCTGACATAAATTCATAATTTTCAGATCACAGGAACTCTCAGAAAATACGGTTGAAGCAATGATACATAAATAAAAAAAGATTTGCATGCGTTGTTTCAGACATCGAATCGACGAGAAAGTGGTGTCGAGAAACCGTATGGGCCAACAACAAGGCGATATGATATAATATGCACTTTCAGGGTTCATTCCCCGGATTTCTCCTCTATCCAGAAATCAACGATTTTCGAGGTGTGCTTCAGGGAGTAGGTGATGCTCGGCACCCTCTTTGATTTGGTGCTTTGGGATCACTGATCAAAGGTCAGAAGAGTCATCGGAGGTGTAGCTCCAGTGAGGTCTCTTGTGGTGATCCGACGAGGTGACTTCGGTGGATGGTTCGGTTCACAACTCAAAAGCTGTAAACGATCGTATTTTGCATGTAGCTTCTACATACTGTGTCTGTTTTCGATGTTCTTGAGTTTGATGGAAAGGTCTCGAAGAGTACTACAAGATAGAGTTCTTATTTGTCCACTCTGGATACTTAATCATGTCGAAAATTATAGTATTTTTAGTACTTTGGGATTTCACAAAGATGCCCGATTATTTCGACCACCCTACGGGATTTCCTTCCTTTGCTGCCCCTTGGGGAGTGGTTGTAGTCATCTACGATCTTCGTCAACTTAACCTTTGCCGCAACATCTTAACATTTTTCAGAATCTACATAGAAGTACTTAAATACAAGTTATTTAGATGGTAAATTGTAACGTCCCGGGCTAAGGTCCCCGGTCCGTTATCGAGGAAAACTGGCCCTGACAACTTGTTGGGTTGGAGCCCAATTGGACCCGTTGACAACCATCCAAAATGCTTAAGCCCAAGTTGTCAAGTAGTAATCCCCACCACTTATAAACCACACCCACACTTTGTGAGTTTTCCATGTGGTACTATGTTTGGGTTGGGGTGTTACAACCTCCCCCACTTATATTCGCAACGTCCTCGTTGCGACAAGGCACATCACTTATTCCCAGTGATAGTGACGGCTGCACGCTACGGGTAGCCTTTTCCTCCAACCTCTTTGTAGGGGCGGCTCCACCTCTCGGGTAGCCCTTTCCACTATCAGAGAGAATTTGGCTCTGATACCATTTGTAACAGAACGGGCTTAGGTCCCCGGTCCGTTAACGGAGCATTTCTGGCCCTAACAACCTCTTGAGATCAGGCCTATACGAATCCGATTAACCACCCCCAAAATGCTTAAGCCGGGTTGTCAAGTAGTAATCCCCACCACTTATAAACCACACCCACACTTTGTGAGTTTTCCATGTGGTACTATGTTTGGGTTGGGGTGTTACAACTTATTTAAATTGACAAACATAATTTGGATGAGCCTAATGCCCAGTATGCATCGGGGTCCATGCATGGGTATTCTAACGGTCCTTGGTCCGTAAAAAAAATTATATACTTAGATTTTCATGCATACACAACATTTCGTGCCTAGATAATTCCCATGCATGTCTAAGTTTGATCCCTATCATTTTTAGTTTGGCTTCTTTCATAAACAAGGTTATACATGTAAAGTAGGTAAATTGCATAAGTAGACATGACAACATTTATTTCTACTTGTGGGCACATTTCATAAAAATACCAAGCAATTTACATACTTATAAAACATATAAATCACTTTACAAATTAGCCCCCATGACTTTGATGGTTTAACTTTTTAAACCAATTGTAGCATATGTGATGGGTAATTCTCTTATTAGACCATTTCTTGCATTTTTCATGATGGTTTACCTTTATAAACCATTTTTTTGGCATAACATTCATTTACGTATCTTGTTATACGTTTTCAACCGCTGGCACTTGCGGTCCATGGCATGACATGACAGTGTAGCTACAACTGTAGAGGACTTAGCTTTTGCCTCTGTGGTTCCTTGCAACCATACGCCCCTTGCGGCGTTGCCCCTTGCGGCAAATACGACCCCTTGCGGTCGACCATGTGACTCCTTATGAGTCTTGTGCCTTAAATTTGACTTACTGTTATCAAACTTTATTCTTTTATAAATATCATGCTTCATGTTATTTATTTATTTTTTTCATTAATGAAAACCATCAAATATTCTTCTTGCTGTGCGTGTGTGAATCAATTTATACATATGATTTCATGGTATTAACAACAACTTTATTAACATATGAATTTATTCACGTCATAGATGCAGTATCGTGTGTATAACAAAGTAATTTAAGTCGTCTATTATTGGACTAACATTTAGAATAATCGTATATATGCGTGAATTCATTAATATTATGTTGTTCTGACTGTTGTTGTATAAATGGGAAAATCCTTTCATTACTTCAAAACATAATCATAGCTCTATCTCTACACATAAAATCATGTAAGCAATTGTCCACAGTGGCTAATTAATACATGCTTTAAATCTAAGGGAGATGTCATCGCATATATTCCACCTGTGAGTAAGGTATTTGTGGTGTATTAAATCCTTTTGTAATCTATACACGTGAAGTACTACTATAAAAAATGAAGTTTGTAGTTAGATAATGTTGCACACATGCATATTTCAAGGTACAACATAACGTATGAATCTAATCACATATTAATTTAATTTTAACTTATTACTCGTATGATATCTTTCACCATTATGAGAATTTGTTTGAACGTCCCACTTGCTATGCAGACAGAGTTCGATTTCAGATCTTGTAGGTATATAAAAAAAATATACAGACCGATAGCAACACCTATGATTTAAACCATGACGAGCAATATTGTGGGATAATGTGAACCATATAAGTAAATGAATCAAACATCACCCCTCCAACACATAATGGTCTATTATAGTACAGATCCTAATGTCCCACACTAAGTACAGTTATTGATTATAAGTAGTATCATACGGGTCCGTCAATATCATCTAAACGTCTTGTTGAAATCGAATCAAATCATACATAAGGACAAATATAAATAGTCTTTCGAGATCGTATTTCGTGCGTAATCATCGTTCATACGAAGTCCTAGACCAATACATACTCAGAAATCGGAATCCTAAAGCCGATACATACGTTTAGAAATCGAAATCCTAAACCGATACATACCTCGATCCAAGGCTTAACTCCACTCGTCGCGATCGTCGCGCCTTCTTTAGGTCACGGATCCGTGCTCCTCTCCTCCTCCGATTCGACGTCGTCTTCTCCTGCGACGACGAACGGCGCCGATAAGATAACCTTCCTCTCCCTCTCTAACTCTCTCTCTCTCTCAAAAAGGCAATGAAGGGTGGCGTGTGGGTAGGGGGACTCTTGGGGTTTTAAAGAGGGTAATGAGAGGATTTAATATATTAACTAAACCTATTAAATCCAAGATAATGCATTTTAAAATTTTGTTTTCCAAAACCACCAAGCCGTTACAATCTACCACCCTTAAAAAAAATTTCGTCCTCGAAATTTCTTGGTAGAGGGAACATACCGAAAAGTTGCGGGTATTTCTCATGCATTTCGTTTTCCAGCTCCCAAGTAGCCTCCTCCTTTTGGTGGTGTTGCCAAAGGACCTTGACCATCGGAACTATGCGCCGACGAAGTTGATGATCTCTACGATCGATGATTCGTATGGGTTTCTCTTCAAAGGTCAAGTTCGGCTGAACATCAATGACCTCGTGCTCTATCACATGTGAAGGATCAGGAGTGTACTTCCTCAGCATAGACACATGAAATACATCGTGAAGTTTCAAATATTGAGGTGGTAATGCAATACGATATGCCACCTCTCCAATCCGCTGTAGAATCTCAAAAGGTCCTATGTATCTAGGAGTGAGTCAATAATGCCTTTATTGTTTATGCAAGGGAAGGGATTACATAATAGCGAGTCAATAAAGTTAAATGTATTATCAATTTACCACGTCGAACAAACGAAGGGGCTCACACCAACGACATCACCGCCAAAGAAGACAGCGCGCCGTGAGGTATCCCACCTCCCGCGCGCACGCGGGAAAAACCCGCTCTCCAATCCGACGATCTTCCACTGACGAACAACAGTCTTCTGCCCCGGTCCTTCAACTCAAATGGGGAAGAAGGCGACGAACGAGCAGATCGCGCTCGTTCGCTCCGTTGTGGGCGGCGACCCCTCCGACATGGACATAATCCGCGCCCTCCACCTCGCCCACAACGATCCCTCTGGCGCCATCAACATCCTTCTCGACGCCCCTTCTCCTCCTCTCTTATCCCGCCCCGCGTCGAAACACGCCCCCTCTGTCGTACCCATGGCCATCAACTCAAGTGGGGATGATAGGTTCGGCGTATCGGGGGCTGCTCCTGCACCAGACGACGGGGATTGGTGGCTCGCCGGCAGTGCCGAGGTTGCGGGGCTGTCTACGAGCAGAGGGAGGAGGATCGGCGTCGGGGAGAAGGTGAAGTTCTCGTTTCCGGCGGCAAAACCGGTTGCACCTTCGACTGTGAAGTTTAGCGGAAGAGGAAAGACCGGCTGCTCGGAGATTGTTAGGTTCTCTACGGAGCAGTCTGGGGAGGTCTGACCAGTTCTTTCTCTCTTTTTCTTTCTTTCGTCTTTTTCTTCTCTTTTTATACCCAACGTATGCCAATTTTGGAGCTGACTGGTGAAGACCCTGCGTCGGAAGTTTTTGTTTTCGGTGATCTAAACTCTTACAGGCAAATATAAATTGAGTCACGCGCTCACATTATATAAAGAAGGGAGAGTCTCGCTGTCAATTAAGGTGAGAAAAGCGAGGAATTTATGGTGCACCTTGAATTGAGAAGTTTGGAACACGAAGCTCAAATACCATAAGGCTTGAAGAAATGTCCTTCATTCCCTTTATGCTCTTTGCATTGATAAACCTGCTTCAAAATACATATCCACGCGACACATCCATTTAAAATTTGACTACTTTGTAGAAAATATAACTGTTTAAAGGAGCATTGGAATGCCATATTTACGTTTCTCGGTCTTCTTGAGATATTAAGCGATCCCATTAACTTTCAAGAGTATGTGCTTTTTTCTGATTGATATGCTATTAAGGCGCCAATTGGTCAATCTACACAGATTGGTCGTATCCCGAACGAGTGGGCACGGTGCCTATTTCCATTGGTGACAGAAAAGAAGGTTCAGATCGATGGTTGTTGCAAATCTGCCCCAGAGCTACTCGGCCTCATGGATACTATTCTCCTATCCGTCAGGTATGCTAAATGGATGTATCAAGTCGGAGATATGATACTTGTGGCATCCTCACCGTTGACATAGTTTAGTGGTAGAAATGTTAAAAGTTGAACTAGGCCTTTCATATCAGGAACAAGGTTATGTAAACGAGCATTAAAATATATGGTTTTTATCACTTGTGGCCTTCTTAACTTGTGCAATATCAGTTATGCCCCTCCCCTTTTTTTATATCAATTGTGCCCATGACTTCTTACAGAATTGGTAGTTCTTCCCTTTTGTAATATCAATTATGTCCCTATTTTACCTTAATGGAAGTGCAGAAATGTGAATTTTGTAAGAATTTAGGGCACATTGATATTACAGAAAAGAGAGGGACATACCTGATATTGTAGAAGTTAAGAAGGGCACAAGTTATAAAACCCCTAAAATATAATATATGTGAATATACAATAATATTCACATCACCAAGAATAGGAAGATTAGAACATGATCTATATGGTTGTGAGACAGTTAAGTGTATGCCTACTCAACTGGAGAAGGAGATAAGGGGATTTTATCTCCATATTATGCATCTCAAGGAATACAAGATGTATGAGGTCCTTTAGGTAGAGCCAAATCCCACAATTAAGCTATGATAGACTACATAAAAAAGTAATGTAAATGAATTTTGGATGGATCTAATAATCTAATTACCCATCTAAATAAATTCTTTAACGCCTCGCCTCAAGTTCGATGCAAGAAAGCTGCTACTTGTTCTAAAAGATTCTTAAGGAAAACTTGTTGTAAAAGAAGTCACCAACACATCTTCACTCGACAAATGACTAAAAAAAAACTTCATTCAACAAAGCTACGAGGAGACATGTTGAAAGTAGATGTTGGTGGGAGGATATCTGTGTAAAAGAGAACACAAGGAGGAAACCTTTACTTTGAATATATGCTTGGTAAATATGGTCCTATGCGGGAGGTATGGAGTACTCATTTTCATGCAATAAGTTGATGGGTAGCAGAATCTGATACGATCTCAAGTAGTAGCAATATGAGTTCATTTGAAGTAGTAATATGAGAATGGCCTTAAATTTCACGAAATATTGATGAAATATTGCTGATATTTCGGTACCATCTGATCAACGATATTGAAATCTCCCCTTTATATTTTTCTCGTGAATCAACGATATATTACTGACATGTTGGTGATATATCGCTAACTTCAAATTTTCAGGGATATGGGATCGGTTTGGGTGATATCTTTCCATATTTCACCTATATCGTCATAGTTGCCTTGTAAACGTATATGTTAATCATAATTATAGAAAATGATGAATGCGGAAGCATAATATCAGAGATAATAAAATAAACAGTGGAAGAACACGATGATTTTATGTGGAACCCATATGGTGTAAGGAGTGGGATGAAACCACAGGAGGTCTCTCAAGGGCTGAGTACTCTATATTGATCACTCCCTCATTTATTACAAGTTGTGTTGGGCTTCTTATATAGCCCCACCAATAAGACCGAGTCCCACTCAAAGTAGATGTGGGACTAAACCTGTGGATGTGGTAATTGGACCCTGGAGGGATCCAATTACCCATCTCTGCACATGTCGCATTACTCTTAACAATAAAATATACTATACATGCAAACACAAACCTCAATTCCCAAAGCAAATATTTATTAGAACATATAACTTAAACGTGAACTCTTAAATTAAATTTCGTTTCGGGGATGTTGCCCCAGCCATTCTCCCCCATCCAGACAACGTGCTTCGCCCACCCACATTCCAGGAGGTTGCACAACAAGCTCCCCATGTCTTCGACTGAATATACAAGTTATGATTTACGACATCTCGAAATTCCCATAAACAAGTTCATGACCTATATAGTTAATATAATATATAATATGCATGCGTTCAATATGGGTTTTTAATTTTAGATTTTTTTATAATATAGTCATGCTTAATTGTAGCCTCCATTCTAACTTCTGACGAGAAACGGGTTTTCTTAAACTTATTTACGTGGTAAGTATTCGTACTAATAATTGTATACTATGAGTTTTGAGTTTATAAGCATGTGTTATTTGTTATTTCAACTTATTTATGCATTCTATTTGACTAAACTTCTAATTGCACGCCTTACTTAGTATTATATATCATCCTATGCAATGATTGCGATGACAATACTATTAGAAAACTTGTATTTGGACCTTGAATTTTGCAAGTAAGTTGTACTTTTATCTTATTTATTAAATAAAGAACATGAAAGCCTTAATTTCAAGAAAAATAAATTTTAGTCATTCCCATGATTTTTAGTGATTTTGGCGACATGCTGGTCTTTAGGTTTGGCGAAAGGATGCCAAAATCGACACTTAAGGCCACGAGCAGGAGACGATGCCAAGCATAACCTATAGAGTTCCCCTTCCATTTTAAGATCTCAATAGTGTGCCTCTCCTCTATAGAAACTCTCAGAAAGAGCCTCTGAGGCAAGCATGGAAAACAAATTTTGATGAATTCGGATTTTCGGTTAGTTTGAGTCAATCGTCTATTTTATTTGCATTGAATAAATTGAGATCAATTAGAATCTCCATAATTATGGATAGGAATTGGTTAGAGATATTTTAGGAGTCAATTAGGTTTGTTAGGTGATTATTTTTACCTTTCTTATTTAATTTTGTAATCCCACCCCTTCATATATAAAGAGGTTAGTAAGCTATTTCCAGGGGAGAGGTGATCAGATTATGAATTGATTTTTTGTTTTAGAGTTTTTCCTACACCATCATGCTCCTTATTCCCAATTTCCTGATTGCATCAAGTGGTATCATAGCATGGAGTTTGAATCATTTTCACGATTCAATAAATCCTATCGTATCTTGACGGACAAAGTTCAAATTAAGTCTATTTCGGGTAGAGACCATTGGGTTTGGTGTGACATGCATTCCTCTTTGAAGAAGGCATATCGTATGTTATCATATTTATGAATCAACCATTCTTGAGGAGCCAAGGAATGGGATTGCAAATTTATATGGTCTTTTCGTATATTTATGAAGGTAAAATTTTTCATGTGGGTTCAGAGATGGGAGAGGACTTTAACCAAAGTACACATGGCGGTCTTTCGGGGATGCTATAACTATTCAGGGATACTATAACCAAAGTACACATGGCAAACCATTTGATAGTAGTCTTGATACTATAACTATTCATTGTCCTTCAACAGGGAGACCCGGCGAGGGGGAGAGGGCCCGCAGCAGGAGAGGGTTGGCGGTTGGGAGATGCCGGTGACGGAGAGGGGCTGGCGGCGGGAGGAGGGTCGACGGCGGGGAGGAGGGCGGCGAGAGAGGAGAGAGGGTGGGGAGGGGGGCGGTGACAAGAGAGGTGGTGGGCTAGGGTTTTGGCTCTGATACCATGTTGGGAGAAAATGATTCGTTGTTATTCCAAAGAACCCTAGGCTCTCTTATATAGAGAAGGCTTATGAGTAAATTACATAAGGCGGAAACAAGAAAAATAAAATAACCGAAAAAGGTACACAAAATATAGAAATATCTCTACAGCTAGTATATGTGATGAATGGTTAGCATGTGGTTTTAAGCTACCGGGTCCTCGAGGACGGTGTGTTTCTTTGTTTGTCGGGTTGAGGGTTTGAAACCATGGATAATAAAAAAAAGGAAATTGTCATGGTAGTATTGGAGGATTGGTTGAGGCGACGTGCGATGACATAAGCTCACCAGATCAATGCAATCTCTAATCTCGAAGTGTCCACAACTTCAGAGTCCATGTGTGGTGAGGTGTCCCCTAGACTAATCCCTGATGCGTAAAAATAGAAGGAATATGACTTAAACTAATGAGAAGAAATGAAACTTTATGGTATAATAAGCTTTGCTAAACTATACTACTTGTTTACTTTTCTCTTCTTCGTTACTTAGCACTCGCTAATCTTCATCTTATGATTTCTGGAAACTAACATGTGTTGGCATGGTATTAAAAGGCTAGCCTCGAGGCGGTCGAGGCGGGGCTTTTTAGCCTCGAGGCGTACGCCTCAGATGGAATTGATGAGGCGTACGCCTTAGAAGATCGAGGCGGTCCGAGGCAGTGAGGCGGTCGAGGCGGTCTGTGCGGCGTTTTATGGAATTCAAAGCATTTTTTAAGGATTTAAATTATCTTATTGGTAGTTTTTGATGCAAATCGATTCCGGCGTCGACAAAATAATGATAATATATTTTTTTGGTGGATTTTTGGTAGAAGAAGAGAATGGTTGAGAAGAGAAATTGGAGGGATTGAGAGGAAGAAAACTCGCCGGGAATGCGAGAGGTTGAAGGAGAAGACCGCGAAGATCGCGTGGAGGGAGAGAGAGAAGGAGAGGGGATAAAATGAGATCGACTCAAATTTTTACTTCATAATGGACTCCCTAAAAACAAGGGCCTACCCTCTCTTTATATAGGAGAGAGGGTGTACAAAAATAGTCAAATTGACAACCACTTATCTAATTGGATTCTAACAAATCCTAATTGACCTCTAACTACCTTAATTAGACTCTAATTATTTAATTGACCAACAACTACAATTAAAATCTACGAAATCAACGTTGAGATCACATGCGATCTCAATTATTCAATTGGACCAATACGACCGCTAAAAACGTAAATAAAATTGATAACTATTTAATTAAATAAATGTGGCCCCCTAATTTGGGGTCACGCTGCATCAACTCTCCACCGCTTTAAAAAAAATCGGCTCCTGACGAATTGCGTGATGTAGGTGGATAGTTGGAGAAATCATCCTTGAATTGGGCTTCATTTTCCTTCAATTCGATCATTTTCAATGTTACGTTTGTAGTTTTTCCAAATGAAGGGGCATCTCTGCAATTTTCGTACCCCTTCAATTTGCCTCACATTTCTATGGCTTTGGACCTTTCTGCAAATATGGATTTTGGGGAATTTTTCTTTGCAATTCTTCCCACTTGAATTCCAATCCCCCTTCTCCAGGGATTTGGGTCCCCTCAATCTCGGATTGCCTGTTAGGGTTCGAACCCTTTTTTTAGGCGCGGGGGGGGGGGGGGGGGGGCGGCTGGGAATCCCCGACATGCTGGCGGCGGCGGTACCCGGGGCCTTGGGGCTGGCGTCAGCCGGGAGAGACGGTGGCAGGCGTTCAGCTGGGCGGCCCTCCGCGACAGCATAGGCGAGCGGTGGGGGCGGCGGAAGCCGGTCGGAGCCTCGCGCAGGAGGCGCGAAGGCCTGGGGCGGTGGGGCGATGGCCTCTGGTCGGAGCAGCTCCGCGGGGAGGCGGGGGCGCAGTTGGCGATGGAGAGAGGGCCGGGACGCGCAGGTTGAGGACGCGCGCTGCGGGGAAGATGGGGCCTCGCGGGGTTGTCGGGTGTGGCGCAGGGGGTTCGGAGGGGGGCTGGGGTGATGGCGAGGGAGGTGTTGCGGGGTGCGGTGGCAGGGAAGGGTGCGGCGGGTGGGTAGGGTGGTAGGCTGGGGGTGCCGCTGGGGGTTTCGGGAGGTAGCAGGCAGAGGAGGGGGGGCCTGGGGAGATGGCTGGGGCGCGTAGGACCTGCGAATGGGGCGAAGGCGGCGGGGAGATCGGGGTGGGGAGGCGAGGCGCGGATGGGGAGGATGACGGGTAAGGGGGTGGCGGGGGTCTGGGCTACAGGGGTTTTGGTTTCGGGAAGGGCTGGGGGGGTTGGGGTTGTGGTTGGAGTTACTTGGGAGGGTCGGGGTGGTGTCGAGATGGCCGGAGGGGGCGGAGGGATCGATTCCGATGGCGGAATCAGATCTGGAATTTCCTGGACAGCGGTCGATTCGTCTCTTTCGGCGACGTTTTCCTCACCCAAACTCGCGGTAGCGGCTTCAACGGATGGCGGCTTTGATTGGGCGTCGCGGTAGGCCTCAAATTTGGCCATTAGATCTCGAAATAGCGAGTTGAAGTTGTTTTGCAAATCTCGAACCATGTGCGCCATCTCCTTGAAGGAGGCGTCGACGGAGGAGATGGCTCGTCGCGTTTGCTCGGATGAACGATGGTGTCGGTGCAGGCGTCGGGACGGATCGTTAGATCGTGAGGACGATCTAAATGCCATGCTCTGATACCAATTGATGCAAATCGATTCCGGCGTCGACAAAATAATGATAATATATTTTTTTTGGTGGATTTTTGGTAGAAGAAGAGAATGGTTGAGAAGAGAAATTGGAGGGATTGAGAGGAAGAAAACTCGCCGGGAATGCGAGAGGTTGAAGGAGAAGACCGCGGAGATCGCGTGGAGGGAGAGAGAGAAGGAGAGGGGATAAAATGAGATCGACTCAAATTTTTACTTCATAATGGACTCCCTAAAAACAAGGGCCTACCCTCTCTTTATATAGGAGAGAGGGTGTACAAAAATAGTCAAATTGACAACCACTTATCTAATTGGACTCTAACAAATCCTAATTGACCTCTAACTACCTTAATTAGACTCTAATTATTTAAATGACCAACAACTACAATTAAAATCTACGAAATCAACGTTGAGATCACATGCGATCTCAATTATTCAATTGGACCAATACGACCGCTAAAAACGTAAATAAAATTGATAACTATTTAATTAAATAAATGTGGCCCCCTAATTTGGGGTCACGCTGCATCAACTCTCCGCCGCTTTGAAAAATTCGTCTCCCGACGAATTGCTCGAAGTAGGTGCGTCGTCGGAGAATTCATCTTTGAGCCGTGGTTCCACTTTTCTCCAATTAGATCCCTTTCACTGTTACGTTTATAGTTTCTCAATGTTACAGCCTTCTTCTTTAAATAATTCCGCAGCTGAAGGCATGGGCGCAATTTTCGCACCTCTTTCTTTTTCTCTCTTTTCATATTGCTCTGGACCTGCCTGTAAATAAAGATCTTTGGAAATTTATTTTCGCAATTTTCCCTAAATATTCCTCCCCTTAATTGAGGGGATTCGGTGGGAGGGTCTTCCGCCTTCCCCGTTAGGGCTCCATGACCCCATGATAAGGGGCGGCGCCGGTGTGCTGGATCCTCGATGGTACGGCCTGGGGTGGCCGCTTCTCGCTGGCGCGGGCTGGGGCGGCAGTTTCGCAGGTGGGGCTGACGCCTACTCAGCCGCGGCAGGGGCTTGCGCGACTCGGAGGGGAGGTGGGGTTCAACCGGGCCCACTCGCAGGAGGTGCGGCGCTTTTGAGCGGCTGGAGTCGGTCGGATCTTCGCGCAGGAGGCGCGACACTGTGGGGGGGGGGTTGCGGCGTGGTGGATGGCGCGTAAGGGAGGGGCGCGCGGTGGGGACAGGGAGGGGTGTGTGCGGGAAGGGGACAGGCGGGGGGTGTTTTGGCGGAGTTGAAAAGGGAGGGGCGGTGGCGCGTTGGTGTAAGGGGAGAGGAGGCGCCAGCTGGGTTGGGTGGTGGTGGCCGCGGGGTGGGAGAGGGTGATGGGGAGGGAGGGGTTGTGGGGTAGCCGGAGGAGGAGGGGAGGGCTGGGGAGAGGGCTGATGCGTGGGAGGAGGGGTTTGGAGGCGGCGGGGGTGGGTAGAGTCACGCTCGGGAGGGCGTATGGCGCTGCGGGAGGGGTCACCAGCGGGCCTGGGTTCTGGATCGGGGCCGTCGGGGTTGAGGAATGGCCTAGGGAGCCCTGCGAAGGAGTCGTTGGAAGGGTGGGGCTCACCGGGGTTGATTTCGGCGGCGACGGTAGGTCTGAAACCTCCTGGACAGCAGTCTTTTCGTCGATTTTCTCTTCTAAAATGATCTGGACAGCGGCTTGATTGGCTTCCACGGCGAGTTCTTCGTTGTTAAAACTCGCGGTGGCGGCTTCGGCGGTTGGCGGCTTCGATTGGGCGTCGCGATAGGCCTCAAGGTTGGCCGTGAAGTCCCGAAACATTGATGCCATGGATCGGAAGTTGTTCTGCAAATCACGTAACATGCGCTCCGTCTCCTTGTCGTAGGCTTCATTGGCTTGCCGTCTTCGTTCGGATGAATGATGGTGTCGGTGCGGACGCTGGGGCGGATCGTTAGATCGTGAGGACGATCTAAATGCCATGCTCTGATACCAATTTAATGCAAACGGCTTTCGCGTGGCGTCGGAAAATTATTTTGAATGGTAGAAAATATTTGGTAGAAGAAATAGAATGGTTGAGAGGAGAAATTGGAAGGGTTGAGGAGAGAACACGCCGGAATGCGCGGGGTTGATGGGAAGAACCGCGGAGATCGCGTGGAGGGAGAAGAGAAGGAGAGGGGGATAAAATGAGATCAACTCAAATTTTCATTTCATAATTCACTCCCTAAAAACAAGGGCCTACCCTCTCTTTATATAGGAGAGAGGGTGTACAAAAATAGTCAAATTGACAACCACTTATCTAATTGGACTCTAACAAATCCTAATTGACCTCTAACTACCTTAGTTAGACTCTAATTATTTAATTGACCAACAACTACAATTAAAATCTACGAAATCAACGTTGAGATCACAGGCGATCTCAATTATTCAATTGGACCAATACGACTGCTAAAAACGTAAATAAAATTGATAACTATTTAATTAAATAAATGTGGCCCCCTAATTTGGGGTCACGCTGCATCAGTTTTAGATGCTTATAAACGTATAGTTGTCTAGGATATATATTTACAAGATGAATGCTCGGAACTTTAAGTTTGTTCATATTCATATTGAGCATTAAACTTGTCTAATTTTTTCAAGAAATTTTTAATATTGCACTTTTAACTACACAATCCATAAAGCTTAAAGAAAAGCTAGTGTTAAGGGAGGTGGCATAATGAGCAACGTAATATACCAACTAGAAAAAAAGCAAGATTAGATTCAAGGCATGTCAATGTTGTCATATTTTATATATTAGTCATCTAATCATAATTTTTTATGAACCTCAATACTTTTAGCGAAAATATATTGTATTTGATATTTTAGTGGCAATCATAGCTAACGATTCTATTTTTGATTGGTTAGAAATTTAGTAGATAGATTTATGGAATTTACATATTCTTTCTTTCACGTTCTTATCTTCATAATTTCATCATATATTGCAATGTTATATATTATATGTAAGTCAATTAAGATAATTTCATTAGTAAATATATTTATTATAGTTTTTATAAGTATTTTCCTATACAAACCGAGGCTTACGTCTCGACCGCCTAGAGGCTACGCCTCGCTTCGTTTCCAGGGTAAACGCCTCGTTCCGCCTTTCGTTTTTACTAACCTTGGGTGTTGGTTCACTAGGACTTTAATAATCCAGTCAACTTACAACCAATGTTCATGAAATCGGCCGCACGAGCTGTATATGTGGCCGTATATGCCTGTACGGCATGTAGACCGAACCAATTTCATGAATCAGTACAATATGCACTGTCCTCGCATATGCGGTCTGCATATACCCCACATATCCTGCATATGCCCAGCATACTGCTCCAACAGCTCCAACTTTCAAGTGCTCTCATTGATGTGCTTAATTTTGCAGTTCTGCCTCTACCTCCAATCAATTGTAAGAATATGACATGCATTTGTTTACAATTTCAATGCATTATAACATGATATATATGCAACGTTTTATATTTTTCTCACGTTTTATTTTCATGAGTAAATGTAATGCATCGTCAAATATTTTAATATATGTTGATTGAAGTTTTGATCATGTAGTGCATGTATGTGTATTGAAGTTTTGTTATTACGAATAATCTAATATGTGAAGTTTTTATGGCTAATGTTTTTTTTGTTATTAAATGTTAGGCCATTAAAAGCATATATACTCAACCATTTAACATGAGCCATTTTCTTCGATCTTCTTTAGCTCCACTTAGATATATAAATTTAGTACTAATGTTATTCTTAGATATTTATTTATTTTTAAATTAAAAATTAGAAAACCGCGCAGAATCACATATACCCTGCATATGCCCCACATACCACTTATTCAGTATTCGGTGACATGTCTGAACGCATACACATACCGCTTTCCTGAACCTTGCTTACAACAGTAGCCATCGAGCAACCACATTAGCATTACTCTATAAGGTAGTTGATAATCTTTTTGTGCATTTCCTTTCCGGCTGATGTACATGTAAATAGTTATAGTGGGATAACGTACCGTGTAAATTTTATTTTGTTGATGGAAAAGTGTTGAAATACTCCATTTTTAATATTTTTAACTGTAGTCTGTTTCTGAATGTTAGTTGTGATTGCTGCATAAATTATTGTTGAGTAACCAAATCCAGATATGGGAGGATCCGATGAACCGAAATTGGGGTCGTGATAGTTGACGGCTCTGTCTGTGGCACGCATGTCCTATTTGTTTTACTTCGAAGGCGATCAAGTGGTTTTCTTCTGTTAGTTTCGATGGTCTACGTGCCTCCTAGGGCTCCCACTATGATAAAGATGTTGGATGAGCTTCAATTGGTGAGGTCATAGTTTTTATATACAACTTGGATTGTTGGGGGTGATTTCGACGTCACTTTGTTCGTGATGTCCGCTCGAGTGGTATTGTTGGAATGGGCCCTGAGATCTCTTTGTTTGCTGACTTTGGTGGGGGGTTTGTTATTGGAGGGTTGGGATATCGTGAACCGAAAGTTCACTTAGAGGAACAACTTGCCCAAATCTTGGCTTGATTAATTTCTTGGCTCTGTGGACCTGTTGGAGACTTTCTGCAGGCAGCCGTTGTATCCTTGTCGTATTCTCATTCGGGCCATATGTCAATATGTTGAGAACCCGTGGATGATCAACTCGTGAGCAACATGTTCCGTTTTGAGCGCTTTTGGCTATAAGAGGAGGTTTTTTGTGAGAGGGTCGCTCTCCATTGGTAATTGAAGGTTGTAGAGGGGTCTGTGTCGAGAAGAATGGTTGAGTTGCATATCATGCTGATACAGTTCAAGAGGGAAATACATGAGTGCAGAGGTCAACATAGGGATGAGGTTCAACCGGAGCTTGCATGCCTTGATCTTCTAGAGGACTCCTAGGAGCTAATTGATGAGTAGAGGGTTGCGAGAAGCAAACATTTTCGTGTCTTGTCGGAGGTGGACATGAAGAGAGATTGAATAGAGGTAGAGATCGGGGCAGAAGTAGCTGAAGGATGCGGAGCAAAATAGGTTTTTCCATGCGGTGACAAGTGGGTAGGAGGCATAATATGGTACACTTTATTGAGGTGGGTAGATAGGAACTGGAGGGGGATCATGCCATTAGTGACGTGGTGAGGCGTCAATTACTTGAGATTAATCGACGTATGCTTGGTGGTTGAGACAGATGGGATGGTGGAGATTTCTAGGGATGTTAGTGGGTTGGGTTTGTAGCGGATATCAATATTCTCCAACCCATACCCATTTATAAAATCACTACTCATATTCACCCATTCTAGTATTTTCTAGCGGGTACCTATAAACTTGACGGATACTTGTGCACCAAATGGGTACCTATATATTCGACATAATAAAATCTTAAACTATTCATAAATGTAGATAAGATTTTCACCCGTAGGTTAAACAGAGATTACATAATATGGTGGTACAAAAAGACGTGCAATGTGTAGGAAATGTTAAAGGTTTATATATATTAGGTATTTAACTCTTTTGGGTTGAAATTTTTGTATACTGAAGATATAAACATGTAGTTGAAAATGAATAAATGGATGGAGAGGAGAAAATTGAGTTGGATTTTTATATATGTAGATCGATACCTATTAGATATGAAATGGATTTGACAAGTTTGACTAAATTGTAACACATACATCTATATTTATATTCATTTTTTATTCAGGTTTGGGGTGGGTTTGGGTTCGGGTACCTACAAGGCAATCCCAAACCCATACCCACATGGGTAGTAAATTTAAAATCCAAACCCGTCCAAAAGTAAATGGGATTTGTTTTGGGTCTTCAAATGGGGTGGGTTTGGGTTGAGTACCCAATGATATACCCAGATTGACATCCCTAAAAATATCTTGAGATTTTTTGAGTTGCAGGATTATGAGATGAGTTGATCGTTAATTCTTGTTGAGGTTCGAAAGGTGGCTTTTGATCTGAATACCTAATGCTTCAAGGAGTCTTGGGATGTGGTTGGCCCGGAGACTTTGGAGATGGTCGAGGAGTTGCTGCAAGTTAGTCATGGTTTTGAGAAGCTGAACCATTCTATTTTATCCCTTCCATTGAAGAAGGATGCGGTGCGAAGGATGGAGGATGTTGAATGTCATTTATCTCATTGTGGCATAGGTATTGGCTAGAATATTACGAATGTTGGTGGCTCAGTTGTTGATCTGACGCAGACAACCTTCATCCTAGGCAGGCATATGATGGGTGTTGTCATGGCATCTGAGATTATTCTAGAGGGAAATGGAAGAATACTAAAGGATTTTTATGGAAGGTTGACTTCTCCAAGGCGTTTGATTACATTGACTTTAGGTTCATTTGGACATCCTTGCATTGCAGGGGTTCCCCAGGGTGTGGATTGATTGGATGAAGAGGTGCTTGATGACCTCCTATCCTGTGATGGTGAATGGGAGGCAAGTGGGTCTTTTCAGATGTGTACATGTTTGCCATCATTGTTTGCAGTCCTCATCTTTTGTGTTTCGGCCAGAGTTTTCATGTGTTCCATAAGGACTCTAGAGTAGAGATCCCATTCCCTATGCCATGTGGGTTAGGATTTTCATGTGGTTTCATAGGGACTCCAGAGTAGAGTACCATTCTCTGAGCCAGATGGGAGAGACCCGATTCTTCGACGAGGAGACTTTCAGACTCCATTCTCCAGTGTTCGTGAACTCCAGTACGAGATCCTTCCGGGATTCCTATGAGAGAGAACCCACTTCGAGGTCCCTATGAGAGAGACCCATCTTCAGAGATCTGCGTATGGATAATTAGCGACATTCTTTATTCGATCCATCTTCATTGTCGACATGTTGTGGCGGGCCAGAGTTCTCCGTGTAGAGACTCATTGCAGTGACTTTGACGGGCACAATACAGAGCACATGCTCTCCGACGAGGAGATTTAGTTGACTCACACTCCAACCTGTTCGTCATCCTCACCTGCTTGGCATTAGAAGCAACGTTCTCGACAGTAGCCGACAGTTGTGCGCGTTGAGTTGATATTGTATGTAGTGTCATGTAGCGTTGAGATTTCATTCTGTTTGTTCAAGCTGAGCATTGCATACTCCATCTTGAGGGGGAGTGTTAGAGTATTTGATTATGCACCATTTATGTGGGAGATGCGTAAATGGATCTCTACAGGGTCCATTTACCCCATCCAGTTGTTTAGTCCCACATCTACTGTATGTGGGATGTGTAGGCTCAGTGGGGGCTATATATAGACCCCCACACCCATTGTATCCAGTGAGAAAAGCAATAGACTACAACCCTTTGAGACGTTCTCCCGTGGTTTCATCCCGCTCCTTAGGGAGTAGGGTTTCACGTTAAAATCTCGTCTTCTTCAGTGTTTTATTTCTTTATTCTCCGATACGCTTCCGCATTCCTATTTTCTAACATTATATATATATATATATATATAGATATTTATATAAAAAAGAGTCTAAACAGATTATTGAATTCCTTTTAGTAAGCGGTTGACTAGGCCCAGCCTTGTGAGTTCCTTAGTCAAGAAACCTGTTCAACTCATCTAACAAAAGATTGCAGTAAGTTTGTCAAGATTTTTCTTCACTTATTTCTAAAAAATAAGTGTCTGCTAAGGAAGGGACTAATGAAGTTCAAGTATAGTGGTTGCTGAATTCATGATTCATCTACAATGTAATTGGGTTTTGAACCTAATTCCTTGACAAACACTTGTAAATAACTCTTAAAATCCCCTTCTTGTACAAAACACACTGTCAATAATAACATGCTTGAACACAAAAATAATAAAAAAAAGAAGAAAGGAACAAAAAGAGAAAATATGGATGGATGCACTATGTATTCGTAAACATACTAACCGGTAAATATTGGATAAATAAGGTTGCAAGCTACTATTATGACTCATTTGTCAGGAAATAAAAGAAGAAAAATCAATAAACCACCAGAAGATTATGGCTTTACATGTGCTTCCACATCGACAAATAAACGAAAAAGGAATCATGACTACAATGCATTAATTGCAACCCATATGTTTGATCATGGCTCATGATTACAATCTTATCTGTGTGAAGTTACTTACAGTGAAGGTGTTCCTTTGGCTTCTAAGTGAAGTTACTTACGGTGAAGGTGTTCCTTTGGCTTCTAAAAACAGGGAACGAGTGATGAAAAAGATGCATAAAGAATATATTCTAAATGGGACTGATGTGACTTGCACTTCATATTCAGATTCTTTTAAGGATGTGGATCGCCTCCTTTTATGCGTAAGCAGTCGAGAGGTGTGGAGTGGCGTTGACGTCAGGATTGAGTGGTTGGACTCCACAAGAGTGGTATGTTTCTGGTTGTTCCTTGGTGATGCGTGCACCCTGTCACATAGTAACCATTTGAAGCTTGTCATTATAGTGTTGACCTCGTGGTTGGAAAGGAATTGTGTTATGTTTTGCTAGGAGATGTTTTATGATGAAAGTGTAGGGGAGCATGTTCAGGCTCTTCTAAAATCCTGGTTATTGTGAATTATTTTTGGTATATATTAACATATAGTGTGGGCTGCATCATTTTGGGTGCTCGCCCTTTTTTACTTTAAAAAAGTAGACATGTAATGAGCTGGTAAACCACATAGATTGAGAGTATTTCCTGGTGCTACGAAATAATTCTAAATAAAATCCTTTTTACGTGTTCTTCCACATCATCTCCCCATCCATCAAGCCATCCATTACATGAATTCAAAATCAAACAGATTGCTGAGATGTAGTTATGTTCTTGCAGAGTGTACATCAATATTTCCTTATTTCGCAAGCGTCATCCAACATCAGCGAAACCTGTCATTCCTGCGGCAGAGGAGTCAACCTTCCATCCACTTCCAGCACTATTCAGATTGCTTGGACTTGCCCCCTTCAAAAAAGTAAGGTGCTTTTAGAACTCAAATACATATTGCGTACATTACTTATTATTTTTAGAATATATCATGCACAGACATCAATATAACATCGTTATTTTTTTTTCATAAAAGGATTACGGTCTGTAAATCCTTGGAATCTAAATTTGTTAGGTAAAAATTTGTAATATCTATATTTTGATGATGACTTGGTGGTATGAAGTAATCAGACCTCATCAATTAAATAATAGTATGGGTTCATCTATTGAGATTAGGCAGTTACATTATTAGACGAATGCAGGATTTACAGATTGAGCAATTTGTTAGGTGATGAGTGTTAACTTAGGCAACCCTTGCATGAATAAAACATGTGATCAATAATCCTCAAACCCTAGATAAACACCTTTACATCTATTTGGATGGCATACTCAAAGGAAGAATGGAGTCGAGATTCTTACTGTGATCCCACTTCCATGCTTGGTGATGTTAAACACGACGGAGTGTTCTTTCCGGCAGCTGCAGGTGGGGATGGGGATTCTCGTAATCCCCACCTTTGCTCTTTCCTTTTCATTGTCAAGAGCCACCATATGCCCACTGAAGATTTGGTAGTAGATACTAACACATTACTCCTTGCTGTCCTCGCTGAGTCCTCCCAATGTTTTCCATTTGCAATGTGCTTCCAACTTTCTCACAAGCTTCTCTCTCTAATCCTTGTTGTGAATCAGTAGTCGGGTTTCCATTTTTATATCTTAGGAATTTCTAGAACTGTTTTCCTGTTAAAAGTCTAAATGCATTCCATATTTATTAGATTGGTCAGTTTCTTTGGTTTCCATTTTTATATCTTAGGAATTTCTAGAACTGTTTTCCTGTTAAAAGTCTAAATGCATTCCATATTTATTAGATTGGTCAGTTTCTTTTTATTCTTGTTTTCACATGAAATTTTGATTCTATCTTTGATTTAACTTGGAATTCATGCAATCCCTTTTTAGGCAATTCGTTTGATCCATGTTATCCCTATTTATTTCACCAAGATCTTTCGTATATTTAGTTGTTACAGTAGCTAGCTGTGACATCAACAAATCCAAGAAAGACAACAACAACAAAGCCTTTTCCCACATTAAGTAGGGTTGCAAATCCAAGAACATTGTCATTAATTACTGAGGATTATAGGTGAGCACAATTGCATAATGACAACTAGATAAACTGGGTGTACATATAACAATTATCGGAAGTAAAGAACGATGCTAATTTGGACCACACTGATTTACTCAAGGTTGCAAAAGTCGGTAGTCGGTACTCGGTCGGTCAGGTCACTGACTAAGGATTAATCGGCATCCAGACGACTAATTGGATTTAGTCAGACTTTAATCGGCTTTGAATTTTATGATTATTTTAAACACAACTCATTTTTATACATATACTTACATAGGTTTTGTACATTTTTATACTATCGTAATAAAATAAAAGAGGTAATTGAATCTAAATAAAACATTAAGCATATTGTAATAAGTTTGCTTATGAAAAACAACAAAATATGGTATCTCTAAGCAAAATTTGGACTACTAGTGTACCTAGTCGGAATTAATCGGTACTCGATCGGCCACCCCACTGACTAGAATAGTGGACCTAATAGTCGGGCCAGTCGAGCGACTTTTACAACATTGGATTTACTAATCATCTCCCAACATCTCACATGTGGTTGATTTTTGTGCTTGCTATGCGTAGAGATATTTCTAAACTTTATGTACCTTTTCTATTATGTTTAGTTTCTTTTATCCATCTTATGTAATTTACCCATAGGGCTTTTCTATAGAGTCAAATTCCTAAGTAGTACCTGGGAATTACTTAAATACCTAGGTTTTACGAAATCTTTTTTTTTCACTTAAAAACTACAGAGGTGTCGCATGTTGAACATGGGACACCCCTGAAGTTTTTTTTACTCAGAAACTACAGATGTGTTGCATCTTTAATATGCGATATATATAATGCATATTGAATATGCGATATAGGGGCTATAAGGACTGTGCGTATCGGACTTCCCATTTCCCCCACACGAACTTCGTAACCCAGCTGCTGTCCCCCTGCCGCCCGCGACCCGCCCACTGCGCCACCCGCCCATTTTGACCTCCCCCTCTCTCAAAAACATCCATTTTGATCACTTCTAGCCTCGCGGAACACTTCTTTTCCGTAGTTTCCTTGGTCGGCACCGTCCTAGCCGCCACCGCCTCCCACTAGGGCTAAGCCGTTGTTGCATACACTTAGACTTGGTAATTTTTTTTCTTGAGATGATTGCTTATATCATATGCATATTCTTCATTTCATGAATGTATTTTGTTTACTTGTACGTTGTGTCACGTATTAGGTCAGAATGGAGCCGTTGTATTGTATGTTTCATTTAAGGGGTACACTCATTGGCGGACCAATGATCAACGTTAGGGGGTTTGTGGTAATGCCTAATATGACGTTTGATGAGATGTTGAACTTGGTTTACCGTAAGTTCAACCTGGATGCCAATAGTCAAAAAATCCGATTATTACATCGCATCCCTCGAGGCCCAGGGGAAGAACCATCATTTTCATCTATTGTCGATCATGATGATGTGCAGGCAGTTCTTGTGTATGCTCGGACCATTGGGAAATCGATGCCTACTGACATTATTGTTGAAGATGTATCTGTGAGCGAAGTCCCCAATGTTGTGACTAACAAGGGACCGTCTGTTGTCCCGAGCACACAACCAGCAGTTGTCCGTAGCACACAACCAACAATCTTCCCAAGCATACAACCAATAGTTGTCCCTAACATGGAACCCTACTTTGACGCTGATGTGCCTATAACGCAACTATGCATGGATCAGGAATTGGGCATGAGTGACTCATTGCTGCGAGAGGTTAACCATGCTTTGGATGATTTCATCCCTTGGGGGACCGATGATGACCTGGAAGAAGGTATCGAAGATGTCGACGATGATGCGGTGGACGAGGAGATCCCAGGTGATGAACAAAGCACGCATACTATTACACCTCGTATACCCTTTTTTGGGGTTAGAGGATCAAATACTCGTTCAACATATGAAGACGACACTCGAGAGAAGTCTAGACTTGATGGTGTCGTTGACGAAATACACAACGGTGGAACATTCAAATGTAGGGAAGATTTGGTTTACGCTGTCAAGAAGTACCACATTCTGGCACACTATGACTTCATTGTCAAGGAATCCACCAGCTTGATATGGTCAGCTTTTTGCACGCAGAGATCGAATTGCTGTGTTTGGTATTTACGAGGACATTTTAGAAAATTTGATGGACTGTGGGTGATCTCCAAGGTTATTGGGGCACACACTTGTATAAACCCAACAGTTAATCAGGTTCACCCTCAGTTGGATTACAAATTCATTTCCAGATCGTTGCTAACTCTTGTTAGGGATGACCCTAATGTTCGTGTTTCAAGTTGTAGAGCTCACATCCACGAGATGTACAACTATTGGGTTACAAAGAAAAGGGTTTGGGATGCTCGGAGGAAGGCCATCGGAATTGTATTTGGTGACTGGAAGAAGTCATACGCTGAAATGCCTTATTTATTGCATGCAATGAGGGTTGCTATTCCTGGGACCGAAATTGATATTGAATACAGCGACCATCCTGATCCTCGGAAACCGCTTTGCCGTAGATTTGAACGTTGCTTTTGGGCATTTGGACCTTCGATTGAGGCATTCTAATATTGTCGCCCTCTGATTAGTATTGAAGGGACACATCTGTACGGGAAGTACAAATAAAAGTTGCTAATTGCTTGCGGGATTGACGGGGATAAACATATTGTTCCCCTTGTATTTGGGATTGTTGACGAGGAATCCGCTCCTTCATGGAAGTGGTTCTTATCGTTGGTGCGTATTAGGGTAATCGGCATGCGACCTGGACCAATATGTATCATCTCTGACCGGAATGCTTGAATAAAAGCCGCTATGAAAGATGCTGACGTGGACTTATTAGAACCCTTTGCTTATTGGCGGTTCTGTACAAGGTACGTCGCGAGCAACTTCAATAGTGTCTTCAAAAATGGCTCCATAAAAGCCCTGGTGCAAGCAGCAGCATAACAAACGACAACTAGAAAGTTCGCGTACTTCATGAGGAAATTACAAGAGTGGAATAATGCAACAGGTAGATGGTTTTCGACTCATGATTGTCGTCGTGAGCAATGGACCTTGGCTTATGACGGTGGTTATAGGTTTGATCAGATAACTACAAATTTGAGCGAAAGTTATAATGCTGTTCTTAAGGATGCCCGTTGCTTACCAATTTCTGCGTTAATTGAGAAGACTTTTTTATAATTGTGTGTCATACTTCATTCAACATGTTGAAGAAGCAAGCGCATCCATTGCTGCTGACCGCAAATTCACGCATTATGCATCCACAAAGTTGAACCGTTGGAGTTCAGCCGCGAATGGCCACACAGTAACTCAGATACAAGTACAGCCGGGGCCCGGAAATATTGTTCAAGGTCTCTAGCAGGGCTCGACGGACGTCTAGTGGTCTTCGCGGTCGCAAACAGTACACGGTAAATTTGCTCCAAAGGAAATGCACTTGTAATAAGTGGCAAATTTTTCGTATCCCATGTTCCCACGCCATTGCAGTCATTTCAAAGCGTCGAGCAGAAGTGGACTCCTATGTTGGAGAGTGGTACACCTGGCAGCACCAGCTGAAAGTTTATGGAGGGAAATTTTTCTCCATCGGTGATCGTGAAACATGGGCTCCCTTGGATTATCCAGAATTACGTCCGGACCCAAATCGTAAGCGCGGCAAAGGTCGACTACGTACTACAAGAATTAATAAAGAAATGGATGTTAGATATGTGATTCGCCAAAATACTTGTTCCTTTTGTGGGATATTAGGTCACACACCGTGGATGTCCCAATAAAACCGCAAGGGATTCTCAAGCATCCACATCAAATGCGTCGACGGCAGGGAATAAGAATAAATGTGGTAATTGTGGTGGCGTAGGTCACAACCGACGCAAATGTCCAACGTCGAGTAAGTGTGCTTTTTTCTCATCGTATATTCTTATTTTCATTGTGGTGGCGAATTTACTCTTATCGTAGGTTCTTGTTTTTTACATTGTATAATCTAACGTTGAATATTTAAAATTGCGGATGGATCCAGGCCCAATTGACCCATCCGTTTTGCATCTTCAGGAGCGGCATCGTTCTCGTCGTATCTGGGCTGGTGATGTAAGTAATTTTAATTGTTTGGTTCCTTCATTTCGTTTTCCTTATCAAATTTTTTTGTAGGAATCTTCATGGTTGCATTGCCGACGACGTAAGACACATGTACGTCGGATTCCTTTGGATGATCGACTACAACCGTATGTAGCCCAAGCGGGCTTTGGATGCATTTCAGAACTGGAGTTCATTACCATAGATTGGCATTTGGTGACAGCGTTGGTTGAACTATGGAGACCCGAGATGCACACTTTCCACATGGCTAGTGGGGAGATGTCCATCACCTTACAGGATGTCGCATTCATCATGGGACTGCGAATTGATGGACCTGTGGTTACTGGGGAGACGATACCTGGAGCCACATGGGCGGATACTTCCGAGGAATTGTTGGGTGTTAGGCCACTTCCAGCAGAGATCGTTGGCAGCAGGGTGTTAGCTGGTGATCCACATGGGCGGATACTTGCGAGGAATTGTTGGGTGTTAGGCCACTTATCGCTCTACCACATCTGCATGATTTCGAGTACTCTGGGACATTGAGCTGGGGATCCGCCGTACTTGCATATCTATATAGACACCTTTGTTTAGTAGCGAATATGGCGACCGAAGATACTGTAGGCTCGGTCATACTCCTTCAGCTATGGGCATGGGAGCATTTCCCCCACATTGCTCCAGTTGTGAGGGAAGGCAGAGAATGTCACTGGCGCTCGTTAGGAGTCCGCTGGGCAACGGCGTTTGCCCATCGTCGATAGCCTACACACGTAGTAAGACCATACCGGGACGCTTTTGACATGCAATCACCCGAGCATGTAATTTTACATCCACAAATTGTTTCTAGTTCAACCAAAAAAATTACTGATCGAAATACAATTTTCTCATTCAGGTATTATGGACTCCATATACCGATGACATACGCACAGGTCTCCCAGCCAACTGTCTTGAAGGCGAATGCATTTGGAGAGCGTAAGTACCGTTGATATACTTCCACATTGTGGAGTATTACTACCCCGATCGATTCTTGAGATAATTTGGCGGCCTTCAAGACATTCCACAACCTTGCTTCACCTTTCGGGACCTCCATGCAATCGACTTGAGGGGGAAGGTGCATATGGATTGGAGGGCGAGACACTGGTTGCATATTAGCCAATGGGATGAGCGGGAAGATAGAATCGTTGATATCGATCGGTCCAATGGGACATCCGCGACGCCTGCATACGAGCAATGGTATCGGACTATTACTAGAAGATTTGTTGGACGATTAGGTGCAATTCTGGCAAGCAACGTAAGTGCTCGGATAAAGTTTGTGGTAAATTAATTTAAGAATGCTAGAAATTTAACTCTATGTTTTTTTCTTGGATGCAGCTCGCCAAGTGGAGCCGTGTATACGATATTGGACACGAGGAATGCCGCGAGATTGCGGCATAAGCAAAGGCGGAAATGACGCAGTGGTTGTCGTTTCAATTTGCAGATGTCGTCACAATACATGACGACCATACTGATGTGGCTCGGGAGGAGGCAAGACGAGGAAGGGCAAGAGGAAGAGGTCGGGGAAGGGCGCGTGAACAAGTGGCGGAACCCATGGACTATGAAGAAGCCGCCGCGGTAGATGAGAACCTTGCGCCAACAGACTTCGTCACACCTGTCGCCGAGCGACCACGAGACGACATGCCAACGCCTCAGGCACTGTTGAGGGGAAGATTGGACGACACAGAAACACAACCAACTTACTGCACGCTCACGCCGCCGCCGATGCCAACCTTCGACGAAGATGTTGCTGGGCCCTCTCAAATCCACATGATAGACGAGGCGAACCGTCTGTTACCCTTCCATCCTCCTGATTCAACGATAACATACCAGCGGAGGAAAAAGCGTTGAGTTGTAAACCTTGAAGTTGTTAATGTGATAGAAAAATGTAGTGTATATCCTTGGACAATTATATATATATATATATATAAAATGTTTGGAATGTCTTTCTGGATCACAATATTTTCCCTTTGTGAATGTCTTTGTGTCCATAGCCCACATTTGCGATTGTGGATACATCTTTGAATGCGTGTTCGACATGAAACAAGCATATAAATTGACAGGAACGGTCTCAGTCTGGCATGAGAGGAGGTTCATCTTTGTTCTTATTTGATCTCTTGTCGTAAGATGACTAAGGGCCAAGCCAAGAGCTTCAAAACCTCATATATCCAGACCTGTCCTGTCAACTCAGTCTGGCATGAGAGGAGGTTCATCTTTGCTCTTATTTGGTCTCTTGTCGTAAGATGACTAAGGGCCAAGCTAAGAGCTTCAAAACCTCATATATCCAGACCTGGCCTGTCAATTTCCAGGGTTTTTCTCATATAGCGCATGTTCAACATGCGACATGAGAAACTCCCTGGATTCGTTTCAGGGTTTTTCTCAAATAGCGCATTTTGGACATGCGTTATATGAGGAACTCCCTGGAATCGTGTCTTATATAACGCATGTCCAAAATGCGCTATAGGAGAAAAACCCTGGAACAAATCCAGTGAGACCGTGACATATCGCATATTAAAGATGCGACACATCTGTAGTTTCCGAGTAAAAAAAAAACTTCAGGGGTGTCGCATGTTCAACATGCGACACCTCTGTAGTTTTTAAGTAAAAAAAAGATTTCGTAGAACCTGGGTATTTAAGTAATTCCCAGGTACTACTTAGGAATTTGACTCCTTTTCTATATAAGAGAGCCTAGGGTTCTCTGGAATAATGAATCAACTCTTTTCCTCCAACATGATATTGGAGCTACCCACCTAAACCCTAGCCACCCACCCACCTCTCTCTCCGCTGCCCCCCACCTTTCTCTCAACGGTGCCACCCCCACCTCTCTCTCAACGGCGCCGCCCCCCACCTCTCTCTTTCTCGTCGCCCCCTACCTCTCTCTTTCTCGCCGCCGGCGCCCCTCCCTCACCTCTCCTCACCTCTCGTTGCCTGTGGATTTGAATGCATAAGTCTACATATGCACTCAAATCCTCGATGTTTATGTAGACATTTGTTCCTTTTTCTACAAACCCTAATTCTACATCTCCGGCAACCATGCCATAAAACGAGGTCAACATGTCCTCCATAGACGCTTTTAAAGGTCCGACGTCCATTGTCAAGATGGATAGGACTAGCTCTGGGCTATGCAGTTCATGAGTCTCATGAAGTCAAATAATAAGAAGCACATTCTTACCGAAGATGAGCTGGCACAGAAAACTGGAGTTTATGCCTCATGGGAGGCTGATGTTTTGTATTCCAAAGTCTGGCTTTTAGGCACACTGACGATGGAGATTGCTAATGATGTACTCCATTAGCCCATTGCTAAGGCGATGTGGGACATCTTTGCAGCGACATACTCTCAGATGCGAAATGAGACAAAGATCCTTCAACTTCAACATGGCATATTTACGGTCAAGCAGAATGACCAGCCTCTGCATTCGTTATATACATCCTTGCGAGGGATGTTTGAGAAGCTCTATAACATCATTCCCCATACGACAACTCCCAAGCAACCGAAGACGTTTGGAATGCTACCATGGTGGGGGTCTTACCAGCGTCACTTGACCCTGAATATGATGCTACTCGCTCACAGATTTTTTGCAGATACCACTATTCCTCCAATGGAGGAAGTGTACCGCATGCTCAACAGAATTACAGTCCCGTCTACTGTTACTACTTAGCCTCCTTCGGCGATGGAGGCTTCCAGAGGCAGAGGAGCCTCTTCTTCTTTCCGTGACCGTGGACCTCGTGGTAGAGATGGCCGCATCCGTCATCCCTGTACATTTTGTCATCACGTAGGTCATACGGAGGATACATGCTATTCTAAGCATGGTTTTCCGGCATCAGTACGTGTAGCCGAGCACGTTGCATCTCCACAAACATCTACTTCAGACCAGAGGTTTGAAGAACTTGTTGCCAGGATGCGAGATATCATGCCTCCTGCTTTTACTAACTCTCCAGGAGGCCACTCGGACGTAGCTGCTTCAGCCTCTGCCAGTACATCAACCACCGCTAGTACCTCAGGTAGTGCTTATGCCTTTACTTCCTGTCATGGATCTGACGTTTCAGAATAGATTATGGACTCCAGCGCGACACATCATCTTTATCCAGACAAAGATAAGCTTACATCCTATAGGGAGGTTCCATCGGGGCGATCTGTCGTGATAGCAGATGGGACCTATTCCCCATCGTTGGACATGGGGAGATCAGTTTGACACCCTCTATACGTCTCCAGAATGTCTTGCATTCTCCAGATTTTTTGATGAATTTATTAGCTATCAGTCTGATTACGAAGGATTTGCACTGTCACGCTATTTTTGACCCATCATCTCTTGTTTTTCAGGACATTCTTACGGGCAGGGTGATTGGCTGTGGTTGTGAGCAGGATGGTCTCTATCGTTTGGTCCAAACTCCCTATGCTGGTGTCTCGTCTCAGTCCAGTGGACCAGTCTCTCCATTTACATGGCATCTACAATTTGGCCACCTCCATCTTCAGAAGATGCGTCATATCTTGCCCAAGATTTCACCGGATTCTTCTTTTCAGTGTGAAGCGTATCAGTTGGGAAAGCATCATAGTTCTACTTTCCCTAGTCGTCAGTCTCGGAGCAGTAGCTACCCTTTTGAATTATTTCACGTTGTCATTTGAGGTCCGAGTCGTGTCCCTGATCACCAGGGACACAAGTTTTACCTAGTTGTAATTGATTTTTCTCGATTGTCATGGGTAATTTTGTTGAAGAATAAATTTGAAGCAGGGGATGTGATAAAAAATCTTATAAATGAAGTGCAGAATGTTTTTTCGTTTACTGTGAAAATTGTGCGTACGAATAATGCTGGGGAATTTTGTACTTGTGCTCTTTCACACTTCTTGTCTAGAGGCATTACCCATGAAACAACCTGTGCTTACACGTTCCAACAACATGGCGTTTCAGAAAGAAAGCATCGTCGTCTTCTTGATATCACTCGGACTCTCCTTCAGAGTTGCACTCCCATTTTCTTTTGTGGTGATGCTGTATTTATGGCATGTTATATGGTGAATCGTATGCCATCCTCTGTCTTAGGTGAGAAAGTTCCTCTTTCAATTGTCTTCCCTGACAAGGATTTATTCTCCTTTACTCCTCGTGTCTTTGGCTCTGTAGCTTTCGTCCATCATCTCTCTCCAGGACTTGACAAGCTCTTACCTAGGGCTGTCAAGTGTGTGTTTGTTGGGTACTCTCGTACTCATAAGGGTTACCGATGCTATGACCCTTTGAACATGAAATATTATGTCAGTGCCGATGTCACATTCTTTGAGACTGTGATGTATTTCTCCCCTGCAGGTGACAGGTTGACTTCCTCCACTACTGATGATGAGATTTATGTGCCACCTCCTCCTATGCGTCAATCCGTTCCCATACCAGTTCTGTTGTTCCCCACCACCACCACCACCACCTCCACATCTACCTATGCCACCTTTACTGAGATTTTATACCTGTCGTTATGTCCTTACTCGTGGAACTCGTCAGTCATCCACCACGCCTCAGGTTTGTCCAGATAATATTACTAACGATGGGTCTGAAGATGTGCAAGTGCAGGGATCTTTGCAGGAGAATAGCATACCGACGAGTACGGTTGTTGATGATTTGAATGTCCCTATTGCCTTACGGAAGCAGAAGCTTACCTATGCATCCTATCCACTTGCTTCACAGGTTTCATTCCATCGCCTCACCGGTGATTTTCAGCGGTTTGCTGTGGCCTTATCTACCTTGGAAATACCACAGAATTATCAGGACACATTGAAGGAGAGCTGCTGGCGTTCATCCATGGAGGAGGAAATGGCTGCTTTGCGATTGTGAGGTACATGGAGCTTGGTTTCTGCTCCCCCATGAGCTTCTGTTGTCAGTTGTAAATGGGTATTTACTGTCAAATATCATGTAGATGGCAGCCTTGATCATTACAAATCAAGGCTAGTGGCACGTGGGTTCACTCAAACATATGGCGTGGATTATATGGACACATTCTCTCCAGTTGCACGTCACTCCACTCTACGTGTCCTTTCAGTTGCTGTGGTACGTGATTGGCCCTTGTTTCAGCTTGATGTTAAGAATGCCTTTTTGTATGGGGATCTTCAGGAAGAAGTCTACATGCAGCAACCTCCGGGGTTTGCTGCTGAGGGGGAGAGTCAGATGGTGTGTATACTTCACAAGGCAATATATGGCCTTAAACAAACCCTGCGGGCATGGTTTCAGAAGCTTTCTGACCTAATTCAGAAGCACGGGTTCAAAAGATCAAATGCATATCATTCTTTGTTTTGTTCAGAAGACTCCCAGAGGTACTGTTGTTATCATGGTGTATGTTGATGATATACTTGTTACGAGAGATGATATGCATGTGATAAAGATGGCAAAAGCATTTCTAGGCCATCAGTTTGTTACTAAGGATCTTGGTACCTTACGATATTTTCTGGGCTTGGAATTTGCTAGGCATGCGCAGGGTCTTGTGATGACCAAAAGGAAGTATATTACAGACATGCTTGTTGAGACGGGCATGATCGGATGCCGACCCTCGACTACTCCCATGGGTCCTAGCATGAAGTCATATGATGATGATACAGATGAGATTGACAGGAGACGATATAAGGAAATTTGAATCTTATTCAATACCTTAAATTTCGATTTCGGTCACCATTTCAGTGACTGACCAAAATGAAATTTCGGTCGAATTTTGGTCGAAATTCGACCGAGCATTCGGTCAGTTCTTGAACCTGGCCCGGTAAATTTCGGTCGATAAAAGGCCATTTCAGTCGATTTTCGGTCACCTACCGAAACCAAAATTCGACCGAATTTCAGTGAAATTCGATCTCATGTCTTATTTACACTGAATGATAGAAATGCAATTTACGTGATTAAATGCAAGTAATGACTTGGTAACATATCTCTATTTTCATCTTTTAAAGTGATGAATCACAGTTTCATCAATACATACGTGATTTGAACTGAAGACTCTGAACCATTTGAATGTCGAGTCTGACAATCTGTAGAGTCTGACAACTGGCCTGGCATCTGGACTGGAGAATCTGAATTTGAGCCGTATAACTCTACATGATACACCCCTTTCTCCCATACTCGTCGGAAAACAATGACATTGACTAAGTTGAGAGAAGATATGACGATGGGGAGGAACGATCTCAAACGGAAAAAGAAAAAAATTGTTTGGCTCTCTCTCTCTCTCAGTAGACGTCTCCCTTTTCCTTCAATTTTTTTTCACGTTACGACTTTTCTTTTGTACGCTCCCTTTTCCCCCAAAAAACTCCCTTTTTTGTCGTACGATTTTTTTGTACGATGACCATTTTTCTTGGCCCTTCTTTTTTTTAAAAAAGAACTCTTGGCCCACTTGGCCAAAAAATATCACTTTTTTGTTTATTTACATCAGCTGAAATGAGCCCATTGGGTCAAAATTATTCTAACAAAAAATGTTGGTTATTTAGGGTTCCCGTCGGGATCCCTTCCTCTTCTTCGCCGCCCCCATGATGGGGCTTGGTGTTCAATTGCCGCCGTCGCTGCCTAGGAACCTCTCTAGGTGGAGGTACGGGAGCTCTGCCTGATCAGAGGTTGGAGAGAGCATCCGTGGCCGATCTCTCTCTCTCTCTCTCTCTCTCTCTCTCTTTCTGTCTCCTGCGATCCGAGTGGCGCCGTCGTGATGCCGAAGCCTGTGTGTTGCTTTCAATGGGGCTCTGACCGCCCTTTATGTTGCAGACTTGGAGTTACTGTTGCATAGAGATGCGGCTGGAGAAACCTTTGAATCTTGCCGCTGCCATCGCCCCACGATTCTTGGAGGCTGAAGAGGGGGGCATGGAGGAGGAGCCCTGCTATGAGAGAGCAACTGGAGTTGGGTGCGCTGTCGAGATACTGGACTTGTGGTGGTGCTGGATCCCTTCGTGCTGGTGATGGGGGTCTTCATCGAGGAGTTGGGAACTGATTGCACCAACCTTTGTGCATGCTTGGAGAAGGTGGCGGTGACACCTTTGCTTCTTTCCTCTTCTTCTTGGTGTTAGGGTTGGGAGGAGATCAACGGCTCCCTCGTCGATCAACTTGCGGCCGTTGTCCTCCTTGAACATTTGGGAGCTGTTGCTATCAGAAGCGGCGATGTTAATGGCTCCGCCTGGAGCATGGTGGCTTTGCTGGAAGCACACAGGTGGCGCGGTTTGATGGGTGTGATGGCCACCTATAGCTTTGGAGATTGCCATGATTAGGGTTCTAAAATGAAACCTCGATGAATCTTGCTGGTTGGCATAGAACTAGGGTTTCAACAAAAGCCTTAGTTGCTGGAACTTCAGGAACTAATGATGACGTGAACTAATCTGCAAAAGTTTAACAAGATGCTTGCATGCTTCACGGAATTAGGGTTTCGTGAATCCCTAGAACTCTTGAATAAATCACGAATCTCGAACAAATAACGAATATAAAATAAATCTTCGAGAATCGAACCTGCTCTGATGCCATCTTAAATCGAGAATGCGGGGACTTAGAGGGGAGCGAAGGAGGATGGAGCGCTGCTGGTGGCGAGCGAAGGGCAGTGGCGTGGCGGGCTCGGCGCGATCGGAGGTGCATGGGGAGCAAGCCGTCACCAAGGGGTGGTGGTGCTAGGCCTTCTCCTAATGGTGAGGGTGGCGAGAAGCGAGGAGGTGGGTCGGAAGATAAGAAGGCGTTCGGGGAGGGGGAACATGCAAAACCAGGGAAGAGGTGCTTCCGCTGTGGAATGCGAGGCCATCTTGCTTCTGCTTGCCGTCTGCCACCCCGTTGCTTTGCTTGCGGCAAGGTGGGGCACCACATGTCGTCCTGCTGGGGTGGTGGTGACTTCGTCGGCAACAGTGACCGCTTTGGGTCGCGTGGCGCGGATCCGCATGGACATTTTGAAGGTTCTAAAGGCGTCAGGGACTCTCGATCTTTTACACAGGTTGTGAGTGGTGGCGACGCAAAGGCGGAGGGTCTGAATGTTGATCTTGCACCTGTGGGGGGGGGGCTCCGCTCCTTATCGTGGCGGCCCTGTGGTGGGGTGCAGGTCGGGGGATGCTTCGTTTTCGGCGTTGGCTTTGCATGGGGAGCTGGAGGTTGGGGAGGTGCAGTGAGGGGAGCGTTTGCATGAGGAGCTGGAGGACGGGGAGGCGCAGCAAGGGGAGCGGTTGCATGGGTTGGCACTTCAGCAGGGGAGGCATCGTGCTGGTGCGGACCTCCTGGTAGCGGTGGGAGTCATGCAAAGGCCTGGCGTGGGTTGGGAGGCGATCCGCGCCGCCACCCTGGACTTCTTGGGCGTTCAGTTCAACGGGGACTTCATCATCTTGGATTCCTCTAGATGCTGTGTTCGTGGCCTCTCCCCGGAGCAACGGGAGAGCCTGTTACGTTATTCCGATGCCGTTGACGTGCAGTGGCGGCGGTTGAGGGTTGCGGATGGTGCGATCTCTGATTCAGAGGTCTGTGTGGCGGAGGTGCGAGGAGTGCCCTTTCTTTCTCGCACGGTGGCCGCTCTCTCCAAGGTAGTCAGTGGTTGGGGGCAAGTCTTGGATGTTCTCGACGATGGTCTCGCGCCGGGCACGGATTGGACGTGCGCTCGTCTCCTGCTCGAGTGCTCTCGAGCTTTTCTCGCCTCTACGGTTGGCAAGGTTATATTTGAAAGTATGAAACTTGGTCGATGGACTTTCAAGCTGGAGTTCTCTATTTTATCGCCGGCGGCAGCACGAGGAAGTCCACCGTCTTCTCTGGGTGCCCGCGGTGGCGACTCAGACTTTGGACTTGGGGCCGACGCTTCAGCTTCTTCTCGCCACGTGTCCACCCTTAGGGGTGTTTCCGAAGAGTCGCCTGGAGAGTGCAGCTTCTCTGGCCTGCCATTTAGGCCCTCTTGGGAGGCGTACGCGGAACCTGACAGTCGCGGTTTGGTGGCATTGGGCTCTCTCGAGGTCGATACGCATTCTTTCCTTCTTTTTTGTCGGCTGACTCATTGCATCTGGACTTCTCGAGGCACGTGACAAGGCTTCCTTTGCGTCCTGTACTCGGATCTGTTCATTTCGGTTCGTGGCCTCCTATGCGGGCTCATCCTGACCCGCTTCTATTATCGGATCCTCTTTCTTGGACATCCGACTATCACCTTCCGCAGCCAATGCTTCGTTGGCTTTGTCTTCGACGATTCGTATGGAGGATTTCAATCATCCGCTGTCATGCCTCCGGTTCTCTCCCCCTCATCCCAGGGGACTCCATCGGTTCTGTCTCCGCCTGATGTTGGAGGGACTGCTGGAGGGACTGCTAGTGGCGTTCTTGTTGGATCATCGGGAGGGGGCTGAAGCTTCCCTTGCGGTTGGGAGCTCCTCCGCCTCCCGTTTTGGGAAGAGCTACAGTAGGCGGTTTCACTCCCGCCTTAAAGACCCAATGCTTTCTTCTTGTCAGACGTTGCGCGAGGCGGTGGCGGAGGCGGCAGGCCTCTCTTTAATTGGGGGACGCTCACTTGGTGTTTAATGAAGATCTTATCATGGAATGTTCGAGGGCTCGGGGGCTCTGATAGGAGGCGCGCTTTGGGGACGCGTATCTCCGAGTGGGAATGCGGCATTGCATTTATTCAAGAATCGAAGCTGTCAGGGGTGGATGAAACACTATGGAGGTCTTTCGGTGCTGGGACTATGGATGACTTTCGATCGATGGACGTGATCGGCGCGTCGGGCGGTATCATTTTGGCCTGGCGCTCGGCGAGGTTCTCTTTCTCCTCTATGCGCGTTGGGAGACACTCTTTGTCTGTGGTTTTGTCTCGGATTGACTCTAACGCTTCTTTGGCTCTCACTTGTATTTACGCGCCTACCTGCCATGTGACCCGGCAGGAGCTTTGGGAGGATTTACGTGAGGAAGCCTCTGCTTTTGCGGCTATTCCGTGGTTGCTGGGGGGCGACTTTAACGTCACTGTGCTCTCTAATGACCGTTCTCGGGGCCGCGGGGGGCAAGACCCGGGCTCAAACGACTTTATTGAATTCATTCGGGATTTGGCATTGGAGGGGCTGGTGCCCAATGACATTTCTTATACTTGGAGGAACAACGTCTCCAGATCGAGGATTGATAGATTTTTGACGAATATCAAAATGATGGAGGCCTTTCCTTTATGGGCGGTGTCATCTCGACCGCGATCTTTCTCTGACCATAGCCCAATTACTTGGGATTCTGGGGAAGAGCTCCGTCCTCGGGGTCTTTTCCGTTATGAAAGGTGCTGGCTTCCGTTATGAAAGGTGCTGGTTTCCGATTTCTGGAGCCTCATTATCTTCTCAAGATTAAATGAGTTCCTATACTTCATTTTCATCTTGATTCTCAAGAGAGTCATCCTATAAGAATCATATTCTCAAAGATGAGATATTTTAAGAATCTCAATGTCGTAAAGTAGGTATCCAATACCATCCTTTATTTTCCTAATGAAGTAGCACTCTCAAGTGCTAGATTCCAGTCTTACATGCATGGAACCTTATTAAGGATATATATATATTGTAGTCTCTACTACACATATATACCTAGAAACTAAGGGATAATTATGCTAAAATTCATCATTGATCAAATCATGTCACACATGATCTAATTGTATCTTCCTACAACTCCATTGAGTTTAGGTGTGTCAGGAGGATTGAGATAGAAATGATATTCATATCTCCATAGGATATTCTTTGAATTCATCTAATAGGTACTTGCTACCTTGGTTAGATCAAATTCATTTAATCTTCCTTCAAACTTTGGTTCTAAACCAAAATTACGAAATCTTTGGACATTTCAAAGGTTTCTTAGGTGAAGAGAAGAAATCTCATATCATACATGATCATCAATAGATATCACATATCCACAATGTTCACTATGATATAGATGATTCACATACATCAATATGTATGAGATCTCGAATACCTTGACATCTTACACCTTTCCAAAAAAAAGGTGTATTGGACATTTTACTTTGAATACAATATTCACAAGTATGTAAGATTTGAAATTTTAGACATTCTAAAGTTTCATATCTTACTAGTCTATTGATCTCATCAGCAGACATATGTCCAAAACTTGATGCTAAATCATTGTCAAATGATCTTTATCCTCCTATTGATCTTATAAGGTTTAACTTTCAGTATTAGAAATCTCAATGAACCATTCATTAAATTTCTAATTTAGTAGAGTCCACCATATGCTAGATTATTATCTGAAATATATCCATCATAACTCTTTATGATAGGTTTATTCCAGAATTCATGTTTATTTCCAACATTTAGAAACAAACAATGAGTGTATTCTAAATTCTAATATCTAGGTCATAGAGACATTCTCTAAGAGTAAGGCTCTCCCACTGAAATTAAGAAGTCCATCAATCCAACAGAGATTGTTGCAACAATTGCATCAATGTCTATGTGGATAACTATAAACCTTAAGATCAAATTTTTCCAGTCTTCTAAAACATGTGCAACACATTGCAAGTGTTGTTAGAAGATTGAGATACAATTATCAGACTTTATCTTATCAAATAAGCAAGTCAATTTCAATGATCAAATGTAGATATAGATTATTATGATGCACTATCTGAGTCATTCTCTAAGGATTCTAGACAGACTTGATAGTCATACTATCAACACATCAAGTTATTGCAGTATAGGCATTCATCCAACTCTTTGGATGTCATATGGAAGTCACAGAAGTACAACCAACTCTTTGACTTTCCTTCTCACATGGGTCCGACCCACGCTTCCACTGTGCTCTCTTCATCTATAAACAACCATTGTTCAAGACTAAGGATCTCTTATGTTAAATTCAAAAGAATTCAATGTAAGAGCATTTCAGCATTTATACATGCTTCATTAAATTCACACAATGTGAATACTATGAAGCTTCATGAATGACTAGAGTATAGACAGTAGAATGATGACACTCATCATGTCTACATCCATCTAGACTCCTAAAACATTGGTTCAGGTAGGTATTCAAATATTTTGAATACATCATCTCTTTCGAGCCACCATTCTGCATAATGCAGAGAACCATGTCATTCATGATTAAATGTTTAGAGCACATATGTATGCCAGAACATCTTTTTAGATTTTATAAGGATTATTCGACAATTACGATCACCATCGACATGTCACTTCCAAAGTACACTCGATGAAAGATCAAGACTATAGAGACATACAAACACTAAGATGATGTCTTATTGTCTTATTTAATTGTCATTCCTCATTATGTTGAGGAAACTTGCACATTGCAACCACATACATTATGTGTCCAATTGCAAGTACAATATCTGGGAGTCCAATCCATGATATTTTACTGGTTATTGTTGACGCATATAGAATACCTGTATCTCTTTGCTATTTTATTTTTTCAGTTGTCTTCTTTATGTAATTTACCCATAGGCTACTCTCCTATATAAGAGAGCCTAGGGCTTATGGAATAAAGTATCTCATTCATTTTTCCCAACATGGTATCAGAGCGACGGTCGTAACCCTAACCCTAACCCGCCCCACCCGCCGGCCTCTCCCTCTCCTTCTCTCTCTCGATCGGCGCCGCCTCTCCTCCTTCGCGCGGCGCTCGCACGCCTTCTCCAGTGCGCCACGCGATCCCGTTGCGCATCTTCCTGAGCGCGTAGCACGCCTGCGTGCACGCTCTCCAGCGCACGACTGTGCACGATTGCGCGCCATCTCCTTGCGCCTGCGCCATCTTCTCCTGCGCACGATAGCGCGCCTGCGCGTGAAGAACATCTTCGCGCATCATACAGCGCCTTGCAGCACATAGCGCCTGTGCGCATACCGGTCCTGTGCACGATCAACTGCGCATAACCGTGCGCTCCTGCGTGTGATCATCTGTGCGCCAGTCTACTGCACGCGTGCATCTCCGCGTGCATCTTTGTCATTCTTGCGCGTGTGCAAACCGTAGCACGCGCATATTCATGGGGATAGTTGCTTGAGGTCTACACATGCAACTAATCCCATCTATGGTATTGTAGACAAAACACAGTGTTTGTCAATCGTTCCAGTCTTCATTTTTCAACATGTCGGAGAGCAAGGCAGATATCCCATCTATTGGCGCATTCCGTGGTCCAGCGCCTATTGTCAAGATGGACGGTACCAACTATGAACTGTGGGCAATGCAGTTCATGAGCATGATGAAGTCTACGGGTAAGAAGCACATTCTTACCGAACCAGAGCCTGCTGAGAAGACTGGAACCTATGCCTCCTGGGAGGCTGATGACGCATACGCCAAAGTCTGGCTATCTGGCAAATTGGCAATTGAGATTGCCAATGATATCCTCCATCAACCCACAACGAAGGATATGTGGGACATTCTAGCGGCCACATATTCCCAGGCGAAGAACGAGACAAAGATTCTGCAACTTCAGCATGATATCTTCACCATCAAGCAGAATGGTCGCCCCCTACATTCTCTCTATACATCACTGAGAGGGATGTTTGAGAAGCTATATAGCTTCATGCCCTTGACAGCCACGCCAAAGCAACAGAAGACATACAGGAACGCTACTATGGTGGGCTTGTTCCTAGCTGCACTTGATCCTGAATACGAGGCAGCCCGATCACAGATTTTGGCCGACTCTACAATTCCGCCAATGGAGGAAGCCTTCCATAGACTGAGTCGGATTACAGTTCCATCAACTGCTGCAAGTCAGAATTCTTCAGCTATGGCAGCAACCAGAGGTCGCGGCTTTCATCACCAGGGCCGTGGACGTGGACCCCGTGGGAGGGGTGGCCGCACTAGGACAACATGCACCTACTGCCACCGTGTAGGACACAACGAAGATACATGCTATTCAAAGCACGGATTTCCTGCATCCGCACGAGCTGCTGAGCAGATAGAGCCCCCATCTGCTGCTACCTTGGATCAACGGTTCGATGATTTAGTGGCCCGTCTGAGGGGGCATTATCCCATCATCTGGTCCAGCACCGACTACAGAGAGTCATTCTGATGCCGCTGCCTCTGCCTCTGCACCTACCAGTGCTTCAGGTAGTATACTTGCACTCCATAGTAGTAGATCTGATACATTGCCATGGATCATGGACTCGGGCACGACACATCACCTATGTGGCGACCAGATCCTACTTACAGGATACACTCAGATCCCTCCAGGACGGACAGTAGTGATTGCGAATGGCACACATTCCCCCATCACTGGTCAGGGGGAGATTAGACTGACATCTTCTATGCAGCTCAAGAATGTGCTACATGCACCTGATTTTTCAATGAATTTGTTGTCAATTAGTCAGATTACGAAGGACCTCCATTGTCGGGCAATTTTTGATCCATCTTCTTTGATTTTTCAGGACATCCGTACGGGCAACGTGATTGGTCGTGGCTATGAGCAAGGAGGCCTTTACCGTCTGAATCAGACCCCATTTGCCGGAACCACATCCTCTCCTGCTGGACAAGTATCTCCTCTACTGTGGCATCTGCGTTTTGGTCATTTACCGCTTCAGAAGTTGCGTCGAGTTCTACCCTATGGTCTCTCTCACACACCTATTCAGTGTGAGGCATGTCAGTTGGGAAAGCATCACAGGTCGTCCTTTCCCAGTAGTCCAGGTCGGAGTAGTAACTCCAAGTTTGAGTTGTTTCATGTCGATGTCTGGGGTCCGAGTCGTGTTCCCGATCATCAGGGACACAGGTTCTATATTGTATTTGTGGATGATTTCTCTAGAGTGTCATGGGTGTTTCTGATGAAAAATAAATCTGAAGCAGGAAATATTATTATCCATTTTCTAAATGAAATTCAAAATGTTTTCTCCACATCTGTCAAGCTTGTGAGAAGTGATAATGCTTTAGAGTTGTGCACCAACATTCTGGCCAATTACTACTCCTCAAAAGGGATTATTCACCAAACATCTTGTGCACATACATCTCAACAGAATGGGATTGCTGAAAGAAAGCACCGTCACCTTCTTGATGTCACAAGATCACTCCTTATTCAGAGTCATGTTCCCTACTCCTACTGGGGTGATGCAGTTCTTACTGCATGTTACCTAATCAACCGTATGCCTTCGTCTGTCTTGAATGAACAGATTCCTTTTTCACTCATTTATCCTGACAAGGATTTGTTCACTCTTACTCCTCGTGTGTTTGGGTCAGTCGCATTCGTCCATCAGTTGTCGCCTGGTACTGACAAGCTCTCTCCTAGGGCTGTCAAGTGCGTCTTCGTTGGGTACTCCAGAACTCAAAAGGGGTACAAGTGTTTTGATCCTGTGCGTCGGCGGTATATGATCAGTGCAGATGTTACATTTTTTGAATCTGTTATGTATTTTTCAGCATCAGGAGACAAGCAGCTACCATCTATACCTCCTGATGTCATCTACATGACACCACCACCTCAGATACCGACACCAACGCCACCACCACCACCGCCACCACCACCACCGCCACCGCTCGTCTCACCACTACCATTCTATTACACCCGTAGGCCTCCTCCAGCTCATGGTCCTGACCCGTCAACTAGCTCGCCTATGGTATGTAATGAAAACATTAATGTTGATGGATCTGACGACATTTCTCAGCAGGATGTATTGCAGGAGCCTGATACAGATGATTTGGATGTTCCAATTGCTCTAAGGAAGCCAAAGAGAAGCTGTGCCAAATATCCATTATCAGCAGCAGTGTCTTTTGAGAGGCTATCTGGAGACTTCAGGACGTTTGCGTTGGCACTTTCAGCTACAGACATTCCACGGAATCATCATGATGCTTTGCAGGATGCTAGATGGCGGCTAGCAATGGAAGAAGAAATGGACGCACTTCAATCCAGAGGAACCTGGAGCTTGGTTCCTATACCTCCAGATGTCAGCCCGGTGAGTTGCAAATGGGTGTTTACAGTGAAGCACAATGCAGATGGCTCCATTGACAGGTACAAGGCATGCCTTGTTGCACGTGGCTTCACACAGACATACGGGGTAGATTACCTTGACACATTCTCGCCTGTGGCTCGTCATTCCACTCTGCGGATCCTGTTATCAGTTGCAGTTGCTAGAGACTGGCCGCTTTATCAGCTGGACGTGAAGAATGCATTCCTGTATGGCGACTTGCAGGAGGAAGTCTATATGCAACAACCACCTGGTTTTGCTGTTGAGGGGGAGTGTTCCAAGGTACGCAGGTTACATAAGGCCATCTATGGCCTTAAGCAGAGCCCCAGAGCGTGGTTTCAGAAGCTTTCAGATCTTTTTGAGAAACAAGGATATAAACGCTCCAATGCTGAGCATTCCTTGTTTGTACAGAAGACGGCTAGAGGTATCATTGTAATCATGGTTTATGTTGATGATATCTTGATTACAGGAGATGATGAGCAGGGCATTAAGCATGCAAAGGAAAGGCTGGGGACCGAGTTTGTCACCAAAGACTTGGGAGTCCTTAGATATTTTCTGGGGCTGGAGTTTGCTAGAAATCCATATGGATTAGTAATGTCGCAGATGAAATATGTTACAGATCTATTAACTGAGACAGGTATGCTAGGGTGTCGACCTGCTACGACACCAATGGATCCCAGCATGAAACTCTATGATGATGACACAGAAGAGGTGGACAGGAGAAGGTACAGAGAACTGGTAGGCAAACTACTGTATGTCACGATCACTAGACCTGATATATCATTTGCAGTGAGTCGTGTGAGCCAGTTCATGGAGCAACCACGTCAGGCCCATATGGATGCAATACACATGATTCTGAGATATTTTAAATCATCTCCAGGTGCAGGCTTGCTATTTAAGAAAGGAAAGGAGATCTCTATCACGGCATGTGCTGATGCAGACTATGCAGGATGCCCCAAGGACAGGAAGTCCACATCAGGATTTGCAGTCTATGTTGGAGATGCCCTAGTCTCGTGGAGAAGCAAGAAACAGACAGTGGTAGCTAGATCCAGTGCTAAATCCGAATACAGGGCTATGGCCCAGGCTAGCACAGAAATGATGTGGGTGAAATCTTTGCTTACAGATCTATGTCTTGATATACCTCTTCCTATGATGTTGGAATGTGACAATCAGGCCGCCTTGTTCATTGCAAACAACCCAACCTTTCATGAGAGGACCAAGCACATTGAGGTTGACTGTCACTACATACGTGACATGGTTCAGAAGGGGTTCATTGCTACATCTCACGTCACATCAGAGAATCAGACTGCTGATATTTTCACCAAGGCATTACTTCGAGGCCCATTCCAGAAGTGTGCGTCCAAGATGAGCATGATTGATATCTATGCTCCATCTTGAGGGGGAGTGTTGACGCATATAGAATACTTGTACCTCTTCGCTATTTTATTTTTTCAGTTGTCTTCTTTATGTAATTTACCCATAGGCTACTCTCCTATATAAGAGAGCCTAGGGCTTATGGAATACAGTATCTCATTCATTTTTCCCAACAGTTATTATTGAGTATAGCATTGAGTGGGTTTAATGAAGGATTATCTGAAATAAGAAATTTGCATAAGGGTATATATATTATATATACATATTTTACTTTGATTTAGGAATTTTAAATCAAATTTGTCTTGCTATGTCTACTATGAAAGATTATTCCCTAATCGTCTTTCAAAGTAAGAGATATACTTACCACTATATCTCAAGCAAGATCTGGGATCTCCTCTCTATCTTTATCACATCCCAATAATATGAGAACCTGTGACTCGAATAAAGAGAAGCGGGAACACATTCCGCCTTGCAAGTCCAACTTGCATTTCCCAATTCGGTCTTTAACACCCGGGCCCACCACCCCTAAGATGATGTTGACCCGTTGCTAATTGAACCAACCGTCAACAGGCTTAAAACTCGCTATACGCAATCCAATATCGCCCCAATAATATGAGGACCCGATATTGGGGTCACTACGTATACGGCCTTACTCTTTCGAGAAGCAAAAAACCCGATCCAAATAATTGTATATAGGATCTGTCACTTCGGACAGGCGTCTCCTATATACAACTTTTGGCGACGAAATTCTTTGCCTTGACGGGAGACCATGGATGTCACTTATGTGATCCTCCACCTTTTATTCAAATTGAAATAATTAATCATCGTGAATCATATTCACATAATTAATTCTTCCAAGGGAAATACACATCTATTCATAATAGAGTGTTTCATAGGCTATAATTAATTTAATCACATTAAATCAATCATCAATCCTATTATCAATCAACAAACTTTGAATTTTACTTGAATAGTAGGTATAATCTCAAAGTACGTATTATTTCGAATTTTAATAATTAGAAATACACTTTGATTTCTCCGGCATTATCCAATCCCTACCCGCTGTCATGGCTAGTACCGACGAGAGTGGGACGGACCACATACGTTGCAACCCGCTACCCCAGCAATCTCCGACTAGACACCATATCCACCTCAGGAAAGGATAATGCCAGATAGATCATCATGTATTTGGAGATGATCATCGGTCTTTCAACCGAAATTATACCATATAATATACATCAAAATAATTTTGATTATATTATAAGGAGATTTGCTAAACAAATCCCCAATCCTATTCAAGCAAGAGGTTTTGCATGTAAAAGTTATCCTACAACTATTGTAGGATGACCTAGGATTTTGCATGAAAACAATGTTTGTTGATGATTTCAAAGTTAACCAATGATCAAGATCAACTATCTTATCATTATGGTTTAGTGGGATGTCATTCAAGGAATTGATTATCATCTTTAAATATTCCACAAATATTTATCAATGACCAATTTCAGAAAATTAACAATTAATTTTCATCAACATTTACTTGAATGACTATCACAAGGTTCATGATCAAAAAATGTCAATTTCCAGCAGTGACCCCTTATCACTAAAATTAACTTATCTTGATCAATTTAAATTCAAAAATTGCAAAATTAGTGCCCTAAGATTGCCAACTTGATTTATAACAGAACCTATGTGATATTTCACGCATTTCGAGGCGTAACAAAACCGTAATTAACAAATTAATCACGTTCTGTTCTGCAGTTCCCGCAACTATGAATACATGCATATTCAAACGGCCATATCTTGAGCAAATTAAATCCAAATTTAGTAAACTCAAGTCCTATGGTTTCCTTGTTTAATGGGGAACAAAATCCAATTGAATATTTCGTGTTTAAACAATTTAAACAGTGCCGAAAAAATCAATTAGACAGAGTTGTGAAAATTCAAATGCGCCAAAAATTTTTTGCGACCATTTCAAACCCAAGTCGTCCATGGTTCATGGATCATATCCAAAACCTTTTTCGACCTAAGGCTCTGATACCACTTGAAGGATATTGAGAATCCTCAAGCGCATCACGGAAGCGTGACGATCGCATCGAATACGATCGGGGCGACTAGTCGTACTAGTCGCAAGGTGCAGCGGAATTTAAAAATTTTAAATCAAACGATGAAACCACATGATCACGAGAACACTTCTCGGATCGTTTCATCAAACCACAAAGTATAAGGAATACCTTTGAAGCGTGGTTGTGATCGCGAGATCCCAAACAAGAGATCCTCCTGTCTCAAGTCCGATCCACGAAGAACGCACTTGCGGGCACGATGATAAGTCGCGTCCCTCCCGCAATCCTTGATGAAGATCCAAGCAATAGATCCCCTGATTTCGTCAAGCGAAATCCGTCGTCTTCCTCTACAACAAGTAGCCACGAAGAAGAAGATCCTCGAGTCGTCGAAGGCGAAGGCGAGAACTTCTCTCCTTTCTCAACAATGGTGGTCGGCCACCCTATGGAGAGAGAGAGCACGAGAATGAGAGGGAGAGAGAGAGAAGTAGAGTAGGCATCTACTTGGTGTGCTTCTCAAGGGCTAATGCTACCCTCTTTATATATTAGTTTGGGATCCAATGGATCTCAATCCATGGCTCTTATGGATCCAACGGTCATTGTAATCCAAGAGCAATCCAACGGCTATGATAGTTGTTGGTTAAAAACCAACAACATTAATTTATATTAAATTAAATATTTGTTGAATTATTATTAACAAAAATTTAATTAACATAAATTAATTAATCAAGAGATAATAAGTCAACAAATAAGAGGAGACAACCACCCCTCCTAAAATCAAGGAGGCGTCACCTATGACTAAGTCATAGGTGACGCCACCTATGATTATAGGTGGTTTTGTCTCCTTTTATTTATATTATTATTTCTTGATTATTTGCAATAATCATTATTGCAATAATATCCACCAAATTAATTCCAAATTAATTTGTGAATATTTTAATCATGCCATTGAAAAAAATGTGAATCATATTCACATCCCAAACTAATTTGTAAATTACATTTCCAATTAATTAACTAATATGGATCCAATCCACATTAATAATTAACAAATGTTATTTACAATGTTTCTCTCTCTCTCTGATATATTATAAATCTCATTTATAATATACACAGATATTCTGGATATCACTATCCATGATCTGCTTATCCTTGATAATTAAATCCCATTTAATTATCTTGGACAATCATTCTCTTAACATGAATCTTATTCATATTGTTCTTGATAATTAAATCTCATTTAATCATCAATACCTTCTTGCTTGGATACTAAATTCATCACAGGAATTATTCTTGAACTCCTTCAAGAATAATGTGCCTTCTCCGCGGATACTTGGAGATAAGGACAGGGCGATTGTATTGTTCCATGTATAGTGACTTAGATGTTGAGATATCATCTTAAATCCAGATCTAACGGACCTCTCATAGATGCTTGATTAAATCAAGACCGTATACTTAATCTTCTCATTGCATCTGAATCACATTCAGATCAATGTCCAACATTTGGACTAAGATCAAGTTACTTCTCTACTGAGAGGAGTCACTAAAATCCAGACCTGTTTCATCACTCCCTCGGACTGGAAGTGTCATGGTTATACAATCGTTTATGATCACATCACCCTCAGGTATTCCCAATACCTGCACATCCTGCATACTGGAAGACCAATGATCAACCTGAAGATGAAGATCTATTTTATGCTGTCTTCTTCAGGGTTTGATCACCAAGTTTCTCAATCTTGGTCATTGGGATTTGGTATCGATCATATGCTTTCCCAAATCATATATCATACCTTCAAATTCTTGTCATGCTTCCAAAGCACGACGACCATGCATGGAATTTGATCGGTCCCAATACCTCATGAGTGAGCTCATGTCTTCCGGTTCACAAGTGAACCTGTATGATCCCTTTGAGAGATCGTATTACTCATATGCCCTTATATGCACACCAGCTCGCCGGTATATAGACCTTGGTTAGGTCATCAACCTACTGGTCTGCCAAATGTACTCACTCAGACATATAGTAACACATCTGTCTCCGGTCAGAGGATGTGTGCCTATGCTGTGACAGCATTCAACATAGGACTTAGGTTATCTCGATCTCGCTAAGTCAACCCATTGACCTAACTAATCTGACACCTCCGAATCACTATTCCCATGCAGAGGACCTGCATCAAGAGGTCGGTCAGATATCAACCTATGTGAGAAAGGATTGCCATCTCCTACTCAGGCTGGAGATCATCTCTTAATAATCATTTGACGGTGCTTGATGAGTCATCTATCTAACCCATTAGATATTAATCCAAGCACCAGCCTCTATGATTCAATTATTGAATCAACAGCTATATGATCATCAAGATGGCCATGGTACATAACCCTAATTGTACAGAGGGACCTATTATGAAAATTATTTATTCTTCATTTCAGATCAGGGAATGATATGTGCAATAACATTTATTGCATAATGGCTCGCCGTGGGCTCGCATTACCAATGGGCTTAGACCACGTATGTGGGTTCTACTGCCTGCCGCTTCGACCACAAGCTCGCATCTCTCAGGAGATTCTTGGCGTCGTTCAAAAAGGATTCTCGTCTGGCCCGTGTGGTGGCACGGAAGGCGGCGGATGATGTTATTCTGCGGTTGTATCGTGTGGAAAACGGTAGAGACTTGCTCCTGGAGGAGCTGGTTGAGCATGCTGCTGCCGCTGATTTGGTAAGAGCGGAGGACAAGAAGAGGAGCATTGAATGGCGTCAGCGATCGCGGTTGCGGTGGATTAAGGAAGGCGATGCGAATACTGCGTTCTTTCACCGGGTGGCCAGTGGTAGAAGGCGATTCAATTCTATTCATTCTCTCATGGTCAATGGCTCCTTCATCCATGGGGAGAAGGATTTGGGCGATGCTTTGGGTTCTCATTTCAAGGTTGCTTTTGGGCGCCAGGTGCAGCACTCGTGGTGGTGTTCTGGCCGTGGGGCTCCCGCTCTCTTATCGTCGGATGCGGTGGCCCTGATTAGACCGTTCTCTATGGTTGAGCTCAAGGAGGCCGTCTGGGACCTCAACGCGGACGCTGCCCCGGGACCTGATGGGTTCCGGTGGCGTTCTACCGCGACTTCTGGGATGTGGTTGCTGATGATGTTCTGGAGGTTGCTCGTGAATTTTGTGATGGTAATAGTGGATTTGACAAAATTAACAGGGCCCTTATTGTTTTGATTCCAAAGTCTCCTTCGGCCAATCGCATCGAGGACTTTCGTTCAATATCTATTTCCAATGGGATCTATTTGATAATTGCTAAGGTTTTGGCCAAGAGGCTGGCTCCCCTTTTCGACTCGCTGATTTCGCCTTCACAGGCTGCATTTGTTCGTGGGCGGCAAATTACCGATTGCTTGCGGTGGCTTCCGAGATGATCGAGGCTTGGAGGAAGACTTCTACGAAGGGGATTCTTTGGAAGATCGATTTTGCTAAGGCCTACGACTGCCTTGATTGGCGCTTCCTGTGGTCGGTTCTGAGGCAGAGGGGATTCCCGGAGGCTTGGATCTCTTGGGTGCGGCGTTGTGTGACCACGGTCTCCCTTTCCGTTCTTCTCAATGGTTGCCCGGCCGGGGGCTTCTTTCAGCCGAGGAGGGGGGTGCGGCAGGGGTGTCCCCTCGCTCCCCTCCTATTTGTGTTGGCAGTTTATGTCTTGCCTCGTATGATTGATGGCGTGGCTGCGGCGGGTCTCACCCGTGGGTGCTCTATTGGGGACTTTCATGTTCCCCTTATTCAGTTCGCTGACGACACTATTTGCTTTATCGAGGGTGGTCCCTCCGAGGTCTCCGGTATGGCTGCTACCCTTCAGCTTTTCAGCGAGGTCTCGGGCCTATTGATCAATGAGACTAAGTCTAAGGTGGTTCCATTCGCTATGCCGCAGGCGGAGGTCTTGGAGTGCGGCCGGCTGTTGGGCTCCTCCCCTGGAGGGCTCCCACTTGATTGTCTTGGCCTGCCTTTGGTTGTGGGCCGCGCTCGGATTCGAGATTGGAAGGTGGTGGTGGAGAAGATGGAGGCTCGCCTGACCGGGTGGCGCGCGGCTCTTTTATCCAGGGGCGGGCGGCTGGTTCTTCTCAAAGCGGTGTTATCCTCAATCCCAATTTACTTCTTATCGGTACGTGGTATGCCTAAGGGGATTTGGGTGCGGTTGGAGAAATGTATGCGGGGGTTCTTATGGGGAAGGAAGGGGGAGTGGAGAAGGGGGGTGCATTTGGTGGGGTGGGATGATGTTACGAGGCCCAAGCGGGTGGGGGGCTTGGGAGTGAGGCGGGTGGACGCGGTTAATGAAGCCCTTTTGTTAAAATGGGCTGCACGGGTTTGGGGTAGTGAGGATAACTTCATGTTGAATATCCTGAGGGAGACGTTGGGGGTGGAGGTGATGATCGTTACTCGGGGGAGCTCCCCCGTTCAAATTTCTACTTTTTGGCGTGGGGTGTTAAATGTTTTTAATCGTAATCGCTCCCTTTTTAAACCTATGTTGGGCAAGGGGAACTCGTTTTGTGTTTGGACCGATGATTGGTCGGGGAGGGGTGCTTTCAAGGATATGTTCCCTCGTTTGTACGCTTTGGTGGACGACAAAGACGCTTCCGTGGCCTCTTGCTGGGACGAGGGCTGCTGGTGCCCTAGGATTACTGCGAATTTATCAGATCAACGATTGGACAACTTCATCTCCTTGATGGCTACGCTTGCGGATGTTATCAAGCCCACTGAAGGCCGGGACCATTGGGCTTGGAAGGATGGCCCCTTCTCTACAAGGAAGGCATACTTGGCTCTTGTTCCTAGCACTCTGGGGGATGACGCTTGTCTTGTGCGCGATTGTAGATTATTTTGGGGGCTCAAGCTACCTGAGCGCATTGGCATATTCCTGTGGCTTCTTCGCAGAGGGAGACTCTTAACTCGTGATCGTTGTGCAACTTTGTTTCCCAATGTTGGGCCCAATTGCGGGCTGTGCGACACGGAGCGGGAAACCATTGAGCACCTTTTCTTCGAATGTGGGCATGTTCGTGCTCTTTGGGACGACCTGGGCTGGATCAATATCGCGACCTTTGCTTCCTTCTGCGAGAGCTTGGTGACTTCCAGGGGCAGGCCTAGGAGGGAACTGCTGGATCCGATTGCACGCTTGTGGAGCATCTGGTTGGGAGGAATGACACCCTATTCGCAAGCCAGCGTTTCTAAAGGGAAAATATTTCTATTCTTGCGACGCGTCTTGTGGTTGATTGGTCTTCTGGGTAGACCAGGATTTGTTTCTGGTGGGGGGTACTTCTTCTCAGTTACCCCCCCGGGTGTTGTTTCTGGTTTGAACTTTTCTTCTCTTCTGTAAATACTTTTTACGCTTCCTTTTTAATACATTGGGGTGAACACCATCGAGTGTATCCCCCTTTTTTGAGCGTCAAAAAAAAATCGAGAATGCGGAAGCGTAATGTCAGAGAAATAGAATAAACATGAAGACCATCTGGATTTTACGTGGAACCCTACTCCGTGAGACGCGGGATGAAACCACAGGAGAACGCTTCAAAGGGTTGGTTCTTCTATTGAAGTTTCTCTCATATGATATAATGGGTGTGGGGCTTCTTATATAGTCCTCACTGAGTCTCCAAGTCCCACAAATAGTAGACGTGGGACTAAACCACTAGATGTGGTAGTTGGACCCTAGAAGGATCCAATTACCCATCACTACATGTGACGCATATACTCCAATAATTATCATTGAACAACTAAGCTATCTTGGTCTAGTTGCAGCTACCCCCTCCCGGGTCTCTGTAATCAAGTCGGGCTTAGGTGGGATGTTATAGAAATGATATTAGAGGAAGGACGTTCCATCAAGTATACTAGGTATCAAGATGGAGTCAAGGAACAAATATCCACATAATTGATGTCTTCGAGTGTTATGACATAGATAAGATTCATCTTCTTTGTTTTGATTAAGTACTACAACTTCAATTCTATACTACAAATCCTGGCTTCTCTAAAGGATCCAAACATGATTTTATAGACTTTAATAACATTGATTCAGAAAATGGTGGTCCATGAGGTCAATGAAGAAGAGCACGAGCATCTTGATAATGAGATACATATGATTTAGTAGGAATGTACGACTAAGGAGTAGGCCCTGCAATAAGTATGTCAATTGGGCACCAAAGAATAACAAAGAAGAGTGCCAAACTAAAACTATGACAAAAAATGATTGTGAAGGGAAAACATCTGATTCAAGATGAGGAAAGGATCAATGATGCTGAGATTGAGCCCGATAAGTTTGGATGACGTCGAGATTGAGCCCGATAAGTTTGGGCACAGAAACCTGAGTATGCTTATTATATTACAGTGGACCTTGGTAATAATATCATTAGGTTATAGAAGACTAGATAAGCCAAGTGGAGAGGCCTTCAAGTCCCATGGTATTTTGTCCCCATTTCATCACATATAAGCAGTAGATCGTACACATGATAAGCGCATTAAGCAATATCGACAAAATGGGGGAAATGTGAACATTCGTTGAGATCTTTATTGTTGGTAACTTGGTAATACATTAAAACTGTACGATACACACATATAAGAAATATATCACACACAAATCCATCTCACGAACTTCTAGTTATTATGCATAGCATAATAAATAATTATTACACACACCTGGGTGAGGTGAGAGATTCAGAGCGATGAAGAGAGAGAGAGAGGTGGCGTCCAGGCAATCCAGGAGGGTTTCTTCATCAAAGGGAGAGAACGAGGGTGCGGTTGAGGTGAAGCCGAGGTATGAGATTGAGGTTGATGGGGGTTGGCATCAGGTCAGTCATCGTAAACTTGTGCACCTTCAGTCGCAATGTTTCCGTTGTGGGATTCATGGTCACCGTGCTGATGGCTGTTTTGCTCCACCTAGGTGCTTCGTGTGTGGTTGGGGTCATCGGATTTTCGATTGCACGTCGTTTTAATCGATTTCAAGGGGCAAATGTGTGACACGGATCCTTTTCTGCCTCCACAAAAATCATCGGGATTTGTTGGGAGCAAATTTGATGATGATCGTTCCTTTGCGGCTGTGGTGAATGGTAGCACAAAGGGCTCGTTAAACCTAGCAAAGGAGGACTTCCTCATTGGAGCGGTGTTGGGAGATGGCGATGCTGATGCATAAGTGAAGGAGCGCTTGGGGAGGGCTTCTGTGGGGATATCACTCTTCTCGATGATCAAACTTGCAACGTGTGTGGTCTCTCACCTTTGGAGTGTTAGATGCTCCTGAGAGAAGACATGTTGGGGGGGGGGGGAACTAAATTGGCGAGGACCTCGTTTCACTGACAAGGAGCAAAAGAGTGCGTGCCTTCGAATGGTAAGGGTCACGAGGGTTCCTTTCTTGTCCAGAAATCCTGGCTCACTGAGTGAGGCCCTCGGGGATCTGGGCAATGTGATGGAAGTTCTTTTCGATGGTCGGTTACCTATTGTGACCCGTATCACTTAAAGGGAATAGGTCGTTCAAGTTTGTGAAGGAATGCAAGCTTTTGGTGGGCCGTGCTTCTTTCATCTTGGAGGTAGATGAAATCCCTCCTCCGTTACCTCCTGGCATGTTTGGGTTGCATGCATCACCTGTGGTAGGTGTTGAGGAGGCCATGACTGCAACTTAACCGGTGAGGTGAGAGGTGCGGTCGGACAAGATGGTTGTTCAGCTACGTTTGTTGAACGACCACAAATGGGGTCTTTTGCATTCCCGGAGTTTGCGTCGGAGATCACGGAAGAAAGGCCGGTGGAGGATTCGTTGGGTTCCACATGGATTGCGGAGGTCTCGTTGGACCAACCATTAGAGACTGTTCGAATTCTCAGAGATTACATAGAAGATTGCGTTTCATGGTGTGGCTTTGGGGGCAATCACTCAAAAATCTGTTTGAAATCGAGATTATCCCAGTGGTCGAATCCCTAGTGCATGGGCACTTCGAGTCTATGGTGGTGATGGAGGCGGTGCCAGCTTTTAGGGTTTCGTCTATTGCGCTTGTTGCTCATGAGAGGTTGGAAAGAGAGTACTGGGATCTGGGGGTGGATCCAACCCAGTTCGAGGCAGTCTTCTCAGGTCTTGGAAAGCACCCAATCCAACAGGAGAACTTGGGTTGGATTTGGATCGTTATGTTGTGAACTTAGCGGGTCTTGTTAAGGATCAGCAGGTTTCTTCATTGTTGGGTGGTTTGAGCCCCTTCGAATCGAGCTGGGATCCACTGCTCCATTTAGGTCTCATCGTTGGAGCTATGCTTGGCTCGAGGCTTTGGATCTTTCCGAGCATGAGAGGGGACTCTCGGTCTTTGGCATCCCTCTCGTTGCATGGAGATCTGACACTTCGTCGTTCGAAGGTTTTCTACTCTTGGAGCATCATATTTCTACTGCGGGTGTTGGCGCTCCGGAGCTAGTGGCAAGGGCATACGAGTCATCTTCGGAGGGAGACCAATCCCTTGAGGTGAGCGTTCCGCTTGCATCTGCATTATTGACGAGGTGAAGTTTGTTGTGGTTACAACCTCCTCTGAGTTAGACACTGCGATTGTGGTTCAGATTGTTTCGGAGATTTAGACAAGAGCTCGATCGCTGGGAACGTTCCAGGCAAAAGATAAAAATGCTATAGGAACAAAAAATAAAAGTCTGCTCAAGGCCATAATGAGAGTGATCAGGAGAGCACAAAGAATCCTGGAGAAGATGTGGACAGTCATCAAGCTAAGCAAGAGGAAGTTTTGTACGAGAAAGCCCTTTTTTGAAAAACCATATCACAAACGACGGGGTTGGTCCTAGCCTCAGGGAAGAAAGCTTTCAAATGAGAAGGTAACATCAAGTGTCTTGGGACTTGGTGGTGTGGAGTCTCGAGGTCTTGTGTTGATGTAGGTGGTCTGAGCATTACAATATGATGCGGGGTTGCGGTCTATGATAGGGTACTCCTTGTTTGGTGGTTGATCAGAGCATTCATTGTAGAGATCTTGGTAATATGCGGATAAGGGTTGAACAGTTTTTGTTGGATTTTTGTTGAGATATTTGTTATCTTTAGTATTGTTTTTCTTATTTTCTATTTATTTTGCCTTCGTCCTGTAATTTGCCCAATAGGTTCCTCTCTTATATAAGAGAATCCGAGGGCCTCTCATCACTGTAATATATTCTTTTCCCTCTACATGGTATCAGAGCGATAGTCCTAGATCGGAGTTCCAATATCCCACCCTAACCCTAACCATACCTGCCCCCGCCCCACATCCTCCCTGCGCCAGGCTGCCGCCGCCAGCACCAGGTCGTCGCCCAACCCTTTGCCCCAGATCACTGGCCCCAGGCCGCCGCCCAACCCCTGGCCCCAGGCCGCCGTCCAGCCCAAGGTTTTAAAAAGCGTGAGGCGTATCGAGGCGTTTTCCCAGTATTGCCTCGAGGCGTAAGCCTCGAGGCGTATTGAGGCGTAAGCCTCATTCGTGGAAGAAATTTTTTCATAAAACATCATAATTAACCATAATTACAATTTTCAAGTTCTAGAAATTTAATAGTTATGAGTAAATACATAACTCCATGACATTTTAAGGCTAATATCATGGTTTAAACATCGAAGTTGTTATATAACACTCTTTTTTGGACTCTAAATCAGTAAGGAGTCACGTAAATATAAATATGCAAGCACAATAAATAGGTAACTCTCTGCAAAATTTAAAGTCTTGAATAAAATTTACTAAAGGGGCTAGATGTAACACAAGATGCATATTAAGAGTAGAGGCATTAGATTTAATATCTCAAGATCCAAATTTTTGTTCATGTTGATATATAAAGAACATGCATAACAAAGTAAAAATAAGCTCAATACTTTAATAAACTAGAAAAATGCATTTTAGTGAATTGTGAGCTTAAGGACTTGAACATACTTGTCTATGAAAGATGAAAAGCCCACAATCAAAAAGAAAAGAAAAAAATATTGCAGAAAAAATTCAAAAAATCAGCACATAAATGAGGCTACGCCTCGAGGCAACGCCTCGAGGCTTACGCCTCGAGGCGCGCCTCATAAGCCTCGAGGCTTAAGCCTCACTGAGACTGCATGAGGCTATAGCCTCGAGGCATTTTTCCTAGAAAAACGCCTCGAGGCGTACGCCTCAGCGCCTCGAGGCGCGTTTTTAAAAACAATGGTCCAGCCCAGGCCTCCGGCCCCATACCACTGCTGCCCAGCCTAGGGCCGTCGGTCGCTGCCCCAGGCTGCCGGCTGGCTATCCCCGATCCCCAGGCCATCAGTTGCTGGTCCTCGATTGCCCGGGCACTCGCCCCCGGCTCCTCCTGCTGGCGTCCAACCCGACCCAAGACCACCTAGGACCCCCTCCGACCATCTCGGGCCGTCGTCGGACCTCTCGTGCCCCTCCACGCACCCCTACGACTTGGTTTGAGGTTCAATTTGGTCTGATTTTGACCAGAGAACGCGATTCCAGACGTATAAATTGCGTTTTCCAGCCCTAGAGATCAATGAAGATTGATAAGGATGGTTGTATGAATCTACACGTACAACCAATCCTCCATATGATCATGTAGACTTGTTCATTTCGGTTTATTCAGTTGAGTTCCATTGGTCTGGTGTTCTTCCGTCATGTCAGAGAAAAATGGTGATATTTTTTCGTCTGGAGCCTTCAAGGGCCCGATTCCCATCGTTAAGATGGATGGGACCAATTATGACTTGTGGTCCATGCAGTTCCTCAACCTCATGCAATGCAACAATAGTGCAACAACAGAGCCTTCAAGGGTGATATTTTTTCGTCTGGAGCACATCTTGACAGATCCAGAGGCAACGGATAAGACTGGGGCAAATGCTTCTTGGAAGCAAGATGACGCATATGCGCGTTTTTGGCTGTGCAGTACCCTCACCACATAGATAGCCAAGATATTTTGAATCAGCCCACCGCCAAGACGATGTGGGATATTTTGTCATCAACATATGCTCAAGCGAAGAATGAGACCATGATTTTCTTTAGCTACAATTCAATATCTACAATGCCAAGCAAAATGGTTGTCCTCTGCACGTGTACTACTCTTCGCTCTGTGGCATGTTCGAGAAGCTTCATAGCTACATGCCTATTACGACATCTACTAAGCAACATAAGATACATAGGAACTCCACCGTGGTTGGAGTGTTCATGACTGGATATGATACCGCTCGTACTCAGCTTCTTACCGGAGCTACCATACCTCCCATAGAGGAGGCCTATAGCCGTCTCAGCTGGATTATCATGCCTTCTACAACCACTTCTCCGCCCTCTTCAATGATGCCCGCTTCTTGTGGTCGAGGAGGGATGATCTAGTCCAGAGGATGCACCCCTCGGGGCAGAGGCGTTGGACACCAACGTGACCGTTGCACTTACTATCGTGGGCCTAGACATGCAGAGGATACATGCTACCTGAAGCATGTATATCCTGCTTCTGGTTGCTTAGCAGAACAGATTGCGCCTTTTCTCAGGCTGATCCTTGCCTGGATGATATTGTCTCTCGTATTCGAGAGATCATGACTCCTACTGCTGGCACCACCACTACAGATACCGCAACTGCAGCCAGATCCTCTTTGAGCTCCTCATATATCGCCTATGCATTTACCGGCATTACTGGTGCAGACATGACAGAGTGGATTATGGACTATGGTGCTTCACACTACCTGTGTGGAGACTGGGCGCAACTGAGGTCCTACAGGACAATACCACCTGGCAGATGGGTTGTCATTGCTAATGGCGACTACTTACCCATTACAGGACAGGGGGAGGTGCATTTGACGCCGTCCATGCGCTTTCAGAATGTTTTATATGCTATTGACTTTCAGATGGATTTACTTTCCATTAGTCAGATTACTAAGGATCTGTATTGTCGTGCCATTTTAACCCTTCATCTCTTATGTTTCAGGACATACTCACGGACAGGGTGATTGGATGTGGCTGTGAGCAGCGGTGGCTTTACAGACTGGTGCAACCTCCCCATGCTGGTGATTCTACTATACCTATTGGACCAGTCTCGCCATATATGTGGCACCTTCGTTTTGGACACCTTCCTCTGCAGAAGTTGTGTCATGTTCTCCCTCAGATCTCTACGAGATCCTCTTTGTAGTGTGAGGCATGCTAAGTTGGGAAGCATCATCTTTCCTCTTTTCCATCCTCAGAGGCGGAACAGTTCTCAGCTATTTGAGCTCCTACATTTAGACATTTGGGGTCCGAGTCGTGTTCCTGATCACCAGGGACATCGGTGTCGATGATTTTTCTAGACTTTCTTGGGTCTTTTTATTAAAGAATAAGTCTGAGGCTGGATCTGTGATCAAATATTTTATTAATGAGACAAGGAATATTTTTTCTACAAAAGTCAAATATCTTCATTATGATAATGCTTTAGAGTTCTACACTTTACGGCTTTTTGAGTTCCTTTGATCTCTGGGCATTGTTCATCAGACCTCATGTGCTTATACTTCCCAGCGGAACGGTGTTTCCGAAAGCAAACACCGTCATTTACTTGATGCGACTAGAACCATGGTGATACAAAGTCGTGCTCCTCATGCTTATTGGGGAGATGCTGTCTTCACTGCATGCTATCTTCTGAACTGCATGCCCTCGTCTGTGTTGGGAGAGAAGATTCCTTTCTTGGTTGCATTTCCTAAGAAGGATCTTTTCTCCCTTACACCTTCTGTGTTTGGTTCTGTTGCATTTGTTCATGCTGTCTCTCCTGGTCGTGACAAGCTCTCTCCCAGAGCTGTCAAGTGTGTTTTTGTTGGCTACTCTCGCATCCAGAAATGGTACAACTGCTTTGATCCGCTCAGGCAGAAATACTTTGTTAGTGCTGACATCATTTTCTTTGAGTCTGTCATGTATTTTTCTCCTACAGGTGACAGACTGGCCCCATCTGACTCTGACGATGAGATCTACATGCCTCCACCTCCTACTTTCACACCACCACCACCACCACCACTTGCTCATGTGGCTCCACCTTCTACTGTGACTTAGTTTCTGCCACGTGTTTTTACTCGCAGGCCTCGCTCTGTTCCCCTTGCTCACAGGTCCTGCCTGTCATCCATCACGCCTCAGGTATGTAATGAGCACGTTGTTTCTACTGATGGCACTACTGAGTTATCTGTGCAGCATGATTCTATACAGGATGAACAGGTGCCCTCTCAAGAGGGGAACTCAAGGTCACAGACTTGGCAGATGATCTTGACGTACCGATTGCTCTGTCGGGGTAGATGTCGACACTCGACTTTGAAATATACGTGCTTGGGTGAAGACATAGTATAGACTTTGGGGCTGAACCTGAACACTAAAAGACATCAGCTGTCTACGAGGTCTTCACTCACAAACAAGCTAGTTTGTCTTGTTTCTTACGGGCCCATTCTTTGGTCGACTAGCTCACTAGTCCCTGGTTTGATGATTGACCGAGATTATTCGGACCATATTTCAAGTCTCATTTTTCTGTTCATCAGATTTGTTGACCGTGGATCACAACTCTATGCCGCAAGCCGAAATAAAAGTGGGCTACTTATCCTCTTGCAGCCCAGGTTTCCTTGAACAGGCTGTCGGAGGATTTCATGAGGTTTACCTTGGCACTATCTGCTGTGGATATACCAGGGACATATCAGGAGGCTATTCAGAATAGTCAGTGGAGGTTAGCCATGTAGGAGGAGATGGTTGCGCTACAGTCACGTGGTACGTGGAGTCTTATTTCTGCTCCAGTTGACACATTCATTGTGGGATGCAAATAGATATTCATTGTAAAACACCATGCGGATGACGGTGTGGATCGCTATAAGGCAGGACTTGTGGCACGTGGGTTCACCCAGACATATGTGGTGGAGTATCAGGATACTTTCTCTCCAGTTGCCAGACATTCTACTTTGCATATTCTACTTTCTGTTGATGTGACACGAGATTGACCCCTTTACCAGCTTGATATGAAGAATGCCGACCTCTATGGTGATCTACAGGAGGAGGTCTACATGCAGCAGCCACTTGGGTTTGTTGCTGAGGGGGAGCGTCAGAAGGTTTGCAGGCTACACAAGGCTATTTATAAACTTAAGCAGAGTCCAAAAGCATGGTTCCAGAAGCACTCGGACATGATAGAACATCAATGGTTTGTGCGATCGACGACCGATCACTTTTTATTTGTGTAGAGGATCCGATGAGATAATGTTGTCATTCTTGTTTATGTTGATGACATTATTGTTACAGGGGATGACGATCAGGGTATTCAGGATACCAAGGACTTCCTAGGCCAACAGTTTGTGACCAAGGACCTTGGGCATCTACGTTACTTCTTGGACTGGAGTTTGCCATGAACCAGTGAGGTCTTGTGATGACCCAGAGGAAGTACGTTACAGATCTTTTAGAGGCAAGCATGGCAGATTGCAGACCTGCCACTACTTCTATTGACCCGAGCATGAAGCTCTACAATGATGACAATAAAGAGGTCGATAAGAGAATGGAGCTTGTTGGCAAGCTACTATATGTGACTATTACCATGCCCGGCATATCTTTTGCCGTGAGCAAAGTGAGTCAGTTTATGGAGCAGCCCAAACAGGCACATATGGATGTACTCCATATGATTTTGAGATATCTGAAGACTTCACCTGGTACGGGATTTCTTTTCAGCAGAGACACATCTCTTTCAGTTCCGGCATGTGCAGATGCAGATTATGCTGGGTGTCCAAAGGATATGAAGTCTACATCAGTCTTTGCTGTGTTCATAGGGAATTCCCTAGTTTCATGGAAAAGCAAGAAGCAAACTGTGGTTGCCAGATCGATTGCTGAGTCAGAATATAGGGCTATGGCGCAGGCTAGCACATCGATGTTGTGGGTCAGATCTGTTCTTACTGACCTGACTATAGACGTGCCTCTTCCCATGCACCTCCAATGTGACAATCGGGTTGCTCTTATTATTGCCAACAACCCATCCTTTCATGAGAGGATGAAGCACATAGAGGTGGACTGTCACTACACTCGTGACATGATACAGAAGGGTCTTATTGCCACTACGCATGTCAGTTCTGGAGACCAGACATCAGATGTTCTTACTAAGGCCCTAGCCAGAGGGCCTTATCAAAAATGTCCCAAGCTGAGTCTGATCGATATCTACGCTCCAACTTGAGGGGGAGTATTGAGATAATTGTTATCTTTAGTATTGTTTTTCTTATTTTCTATTTATTTTTTCTTCGTCCTGTAATTTACCCAATTGATTCCTCTCCTATATAAGAGAACCCAAGGGCCTCTCATTAGTGCAATTCATTCTTTTCCCTCTACAGTTTTTGTGTTGCGAGGTTGTAGACTCTCCTCGAGTTTTGTCCTGTAAGTGCCTTTCTTAATCTTTTAATAAATTTCCCAGGGCGGACACCTTCCCGTGTTTTCCCATCTTTTGACTCAAAATAGTATTTATTACACAATACCTTTCATCTAATATTTTATATCTTTTATGATTTTTTATCTTTAGGCATGCAGTGCATAGTTGCATATTTTACTCTCCGTATTTCAATATATGGTATTTTTTTTTGAAATCCAGAATCAAGGGGGAGACACTCGTAGGTGCACGCCCCAAAAAATTATTCAATAGGAGAAGGAGAAAAGAAAGGGAAAGAAAACAGCCATGCCCCGATAAAACGGAGCCCTTACAACGCCCAATCCACCACCAGGTTTTTAGCAAAAATCGTCACATTCTTCCGATAGAACCTTTGGCCCGAGAACAGTAAATCATTCCTACCCCGTCAAATCGCCCACAGAATAGCGATAGGATAAAGCACCTCCTTCACCGGCCTCCCCTTATTTGCCTGAAGCGAGATCCAGAAAGTCGGGAGATCGCTCGTGTTGCACCAATCCACCCCAGCCTTCTGCCACACCTGCAACACCCTGGGGCACCAGAAGAAGAGGTGCTCCGCGGATTCAATCGCCGCATTGCAAAGCAGGCACCTATCGGAGATGCCACCTAAAAGCATGGCACACCGATCCCTCGTCATGAGCCTCTGCCTCCTGAGCAGCCACAAGAAGAAGCCAACCCTCTCGGGGAGCCTGAGCACCCAAATAAAAGCACAATCCCGAACAACAACCTCCGATAGTGACAACGGTGGCCGAGAAATAGCCCCAAAAGCCTTCTTAATCGAGAACGGGGCCTCCCGCCAACACCAATGGTCACGCCCCCCCGGAGGGCGACCCACCTCCCTCACAGCATCGAGCAAGGCCAAGAACTCCTCCAACCTCCAATCCGAGAAATTTGCGGCAAAGCTGGGGCACCAATTCCCATCAATCCAGCATGCCGCCACCGAGCACGACTTATCCTCAGCCAAAGCAAAGAGTCGCGGGAAGCGAGAGCACAGCCCCCCCACCCAGTCATCTGTCCAAAAGGAGAAAGACTCTCCCCCACCAAGGACCCGCCTGAAAAGCGTGGAATTCCTCACGAACACGTCCACGACCCCCCTCCAGAAAGGGGTGGGAGAGGCCACACGGGAGACCTGCGATGGCAAGGCCCCCCCTACGTCATAGATCCTCCGCACCACAGTACCGCACAGATCCTCCCTCCCCCCCCACAACCTGCTCGCCCACTTAAGCAACAAGGCGTCGTTCATATATGGTATATGATGTGGTTACAAGTTATATATTTCATTGCACCTTTATTTTAACAAATAATTGTATTTCTATCTTATTTTTCATCAAAAATCATTGTAAACCTTAATTTCTGAAAGAATAGCTTTTAGAGCCATTTCCACGATTTTTGATGAACCATGATATCGGCAAAATTTCATGAAAATTCAATTTGCAGATTTCCGTGAAATAACACACAGAAATCGACATTTGAGGCGTGTTGTGGCCTACCTTCAGCCTAAATTTCTCTTTCACTATACAATCACTATTCCTTTTTTCATCACTTCTCTCTGTCTTGCAGCTTGCTTTGAGCCTGATTTTAAACTTTAACTCATTGGATTGATCATTAAGCTTGTATCACTAGATTCACTAACCATCAAGAATACAAAATCAAGCCTTACAGCATACGCCTTGTTCATTAAACAAAATGTTATATTTATGCCTTCCCAATTGTTAATCTTTTAATGTTTTTCCATTTGCAAGGATTGTTGGTTTCAGAGGAATTCACATTTTTACGAGATGTATTTTATTTTTCTTAAATTTTGCTAGATCATCCAGCATTGTAGGAGTAAGGAGTCCTTTGAAAAACTGATTTGGAGATGGTTTTATGATAGTTTATGATTGAAATGTGTGCTAGGGGCACACAATTTTTACCTCTGTTTAACATCAAGGTATAGCTGACTCTAAGTTCTTGTTTACCTTCCTAGTGAGGTGATGCCACTTTTTTGGACAATAAAAAGAGGGAATTCACCCTTGGGAGGTTTTATGACACTGTTTTACTTTTTAGGCATCACTAACCCCTGAGGATCTTTACACGAAAAAAAGAGCAGGAGAGACCAAGGTATGGAATTTCTTTGATTTTATTTCATTCATCCATGGAATATCTTATCATTTCTCACATATAAGTTAGCAGGAGAGTCCTGGGGTTCCCAGAATTTCACCAATCGAGAAAACTAGAAAACTAGCTGCTTGTGGATTTAAAGCTGAAAAGGTATCTGTGGAAGGTTGTGAACCAGATCTGCAAAATATTGTTGGAGTCATGGACTGTTCTGAACTAGAGGTATTTTAACACCAAATTACTTTTCCCAAGCAAATAACCCATGCCTCAAAATTAAACAGATATCCTGTGCCTCAAAATTTTTGAAAAAAACTTATTTCGGATGCTTTGCTTACCCAGGAGATGGATCCTCCCGATTCTTTAATGTGCACGCTTAGGCCTTACCAAAAACAGGCTCTTCATTGGATGGTCAATCTGGAGAGAGGAACATGCTCAGAGGAGGCTGCAACAACATTACACCCTTGCTGGGATGCATATCGTCTCACCGACATTGACAAGTAAGGAGGGTTTTTTCTTCCCTGCTAATTTTCAGTTTCAGATTCAAGATATTTGATTGCCACATCTTTCTAGGGGAGAACTTATAGTGTATCTGAATGCATTTTCTGGAGATGCCACTATTGAGTTTCCCAGCACCCTGGAAATTGCAAAAGGAGGGGTAAGTGACTTGTCACTACTGAATAGGTTCTTAATCAGGTCAATTTTCAATCTTGTTTTTAAATCTGATTTTCTCTCTCATTATCAAGATTTTAGCAGATGCTATGGGCCTTGGTAAGACCATTATGACTATTGGTCTTCTTCTTGCTCAGTCTGGAAAAGACAGGTCCTCTACACTGACCTCTGCTCCTGACTCAAGTGAAACTGCTGAAGTTATTAGCACAGGGTACCAGTCTTTGGATGTGGCAGAAAAGGTTGCAAGCCCATGCGGATTTACATGGCAGAAGAAACCCAGGGAACTTCTACGAGGTTGCAGCTTGATTGTCTGCCCTATGACATTGCTGGGCCAGTGGAAGGTCAGCAATAACATGCCAATTTCTTAGTGATTATACTTTTATCTACACATTCGACACTTATTGATAACTGAAGTAAATTCACAGGAAGAGATCGATGCAAATACCCAGTCAGGATCCCTTACACTCTATGTCCATTATGGTCAAAGCAGACCTAAGGATGCAAAAACTCTGGCAAAATACGATGTTGTACTAACAACGTATGGTGTATTAGCATCGGAATTTTCTGCAGAGGTTATTCCCATTTTGGTGTGTTTTTTCCTGATGGATTCGCTTTGCTGCTCTGTTTCGAGGAATATATCATGGTCATTCATAGAATTGTTCTTGCAGAACTCCCAAGATAATGGCGGGCTCTACTGTGTTCAATGGTTTAGGGTTGTTCTTGATGAAGCACACACAATAAAGTCTTCCAAAAGCCAGATTTCCCTGGCTGCCACTGCTTTAAGTGCCAACCGGAGATGGTGTCTTACCGGTACACCCATTCAGGTAACTTGAACATGGTGATGTTGACTGTACTAGCATTTCTTTTTCACTTTTACCATATTGATTCATTTGTTTTTTATTTTGAAAGAACAGTTCTTAAATTAAATGGTTTATTACCCAAGGTTTGTATCCACCATATCAATTGAACAAAATTAATGGAGCCAATATTTCGCTGTAGCTCGATTGGAGATTTTGATCTTGCAAAAAATCAACAGTAAAAACAGCCATTATCAAGCCTTTTCCCACTTTAAGTGGAGTACAAATTGGGCAAGCCTAATTGACAAAAGCCAACTCAATTAGCCAGAACACAACTCATTTGATAAATATATGACCTGACTGGATTTAGATAGATGTGAATTGAATAAAATGTCAATTCAAAAAATGAATACAATTTGTGGGGAAATAATTGATCAAAATTGATGGCGTAGATCATCCTAGTTACATGCCAATTAGTCGACAATTAGACAATTGTGTGCTTGGATCAAAGCAACCATTGCTATGACGTATAACCGTTATTGGGTTTAGTTGTTGCAAACTGATAAGTTGAATTCCGTTGTGATGGTGTTAGAGAAATCTGGTAGCATTGGGGTTTGATTCGTTGGATGTTTTCAGGTTGGAACAACTCTGAAGGACTTTTGGGCTATGATTTTTCGTTCTATGATGGATAGGGTCTGCTTGCCATGCTTCGAGTCATTTGGCTGGCCATGAATGGTTTGATACTTCAAGGGGAGAGATACTATGTTGAGAATGTTAATGTACATGGTTGTTATCGCGTTAGTGTTGGTTGAAGTATCTAAAATTTTTTATTAGTTAATAACTAGAGTTTTTGAGTGTGCACCTGTTGAGGGTGAACATCCATTTTTGGGAAAAAAACTAATAGATTTTTTTGAAAGATGAAGGGTGTCACCAAATGGTGCAGACTGCGTTCTATGTTAATAATCATAGAGGCTATCTAGAGATCAATACTCAATAAGAGCCGTAGCATGCACACCAATATTTTCCACGTACAATCTCTCATGCCACAGTGCCATTACACAATGGCCAAATAGCCCAAAACTTCAAGAAGTTTTCTAGATCATCCCAAGATCTGAAGACTGCAATGCTGTTTAAGAGAGGTCTTGAACCCTGACACACAAAGACAAATTCTTACGTAATGTAGTTCGAAAACATCATTCTTCAACTAAGCCAACAATTTTTTTTGTCAATACTGTAGGCAAATCTCATAGATTTTATGCGCTATAGGGTGTCACATATATTTTATGCGCTTCTCTGTAGCGCATATATTTGATGCAGCGTGATCCCAAATTATAGGGCCATATTTATTTAATTAATTAATAGTCAATTTTATTTACGTTTTTAGGTTGTCGTAATCGTCCAATTAAATAATTGAGATCGCCTGTGATCTCAACGTTTATTTCGTAGATTTTAATTTGAAAATGGATCAATTAATTAGTTAGAGTCAGTTTAGGCAAGTCGGTTGTCAATTAAAATTAGTTTACTATTTTTGTAAACCCCTCTCTCCTATATAAAGAGAGGGTAGCCCATTGTTTTTAGACAGTCAAGTATTATTAAAAAAAGTTGAGTTTATCTCATTTTATCCCTCTCTCTCCCCTCTTCCTCCACGCGATCTCCGCGGTTCTCCCCCTTCAACCCCTCGTTACCGACGAGTTTTCTTCTTCTCAACCTCTCCTTTTCTTCCACCAAATATCCACCGTTCAATTTTCAATTTTTAGCGACGCGCCAAATTCTGTTTGCATCATAATAGGTGGGTAAATGGATCCCTCCAGGGTCCGTTTACCCTACTATTGAGTTTTGTCCCACATCGTCCAGTGGTGGGACTTGGAGGCCCTGTGAAGGCTATATAAGGAGCCCCAGGCCTCCTGTAACAGATGAGAAAGTTCAATAGAATATCCGCCCCTTTGAGGGCTTCTCCCATGGTTTCATCTCGCTCCTCACGGAGTAGGGTTCCACGTAAAAATATCGTCTTCTTTATACTTCTTTATCTTTTTCCATGTTCGCTTCCACATGTTTATTTTCTAACATGGTATCAGAGCGGGTCGATTCTCGAGGATTCTATGTTTGTTTATTATTTTGTTCGAGATTTGATGAAGATGATTATCATTACGTGTTCAAGTTTTAGGGTTCCCGTAACCCTAAAATATGCAAGCTGCAGATCTCAATGTTCGGGTTCCTGTTCGTGAACAACAGAGCACATCGTCCAGCCGCAGTTCTCAAAGAAGAAAAGGCATGCCTCAAGGCGTGCTCGTGCACGCATCCTCCATCAGCATCCAGCCCCTGTTTCACGAAGCCATATTCCAGGCATCCAGGCAGTGCCGCACAGCACGTGCCAACGCGGCGCAAAACCCCTCCGTGCTCAGGCCCAGGCGCGCCTCCTCCATGGAGGTGGCTCAGGTCACCCCCACGGTGTTTCAGATCCCACCAGCGGCGCAGGCGCACCCCTAATCTCTATCTCTCTCGCGCACGCAGCTAGACCGACCCCCAGGCGGCGCCCTCTCGCAAACTTATGCTCCAGGCGGCGCCGCACAACCGTGGGCACCAGGCGCGAGCAACTGTCCAGTGCTGAACTCCAGGCCGCAAAGGCGGCGGCGACTCCAGACCGCAAACGCGGCGGCGAGATGCTCCTGGCGGCGCGATGCCGCCTCGACCCCGCAGCAGTGCCCTCCAGTCCTCATCTCTCGCCCAGGCGGTGGCATCCAGTCCTTGGCGATCTCAGGCCCCCGTGCAGAGAAACCTCTTTGGGGGCGCCGACGCATGGGTGAAGACATGGTTTCCCAGGAACCCTAATGCGTGGAAACGGAAGGGGACCGATACCCCTTTATTTCCCCCAGTGGGGGCAACGGCGTTACATGGGGTTTCCCATTAAGTGGGAACCCTAAAAGGTTTAAAAAAAATGTATCTCTTTTTTTTTGTTGGGCCTGTTAGACAGTGTTTTGTAAAAAAAGAAAGGAAAATGAAAGAAGCCCACGGTTGGGCTGAAAAAAATAAAAAAGGGGAAAGAAAATGAAAAGAAAAAAAATGAATTTCCGAGAAAAAAGGCGCGTACAATAGAAAAAGCCGTACGCATATTAAAAAAAAATTGTTGAGCTTTGAAAAAAAATGTCGGAAAAAAAATGATGAAAACGGCATATATAAATAAATATTTCAAAAAAAAATTGAAATTGAAAAAAAAATGGACAACTTATTTAAAAAAATGATGAAGAAAAGCCGTAAGGAATCTTTTGAGAATATTCATGTTTTCCCCATATTTATGTATCTTATCTTCTCCCAACATGGTCAACAATGTCATTCCGACCAGTATGGGAGAAAGAGGGAGTATATGTAGAGTCACAGATCTTGTTCTTAGATTCAGATATCAGATTTTCCAGACCGATCAGATGTTCAGACTCTACAATTTTCAGATTCAGACTCGACGACGACGCATGCCTATCATTTGTCATTGGTCGGCCAGAGCTTTCATGTGAGCCATAGGGACTCCAAAGTAGAGCACCATTCCCTATGCCATTAAGGGCAAGGGTTTTCATGTGGTATCATAGGGACTCCAGAAGAAGAGTACCATTCTCTGAGCCAGATGGGAAAGATCATGTTTCACACTCCAGCCCGTTTGTCCTCACATGCACGCCATGAGAAGCAACGTCCTCGACTCCAGCAGTTGTGCGCTTTGGGTTGATATTGTCTGTAGTGTCATGTATTGTGAGTTGAGTTTCTTTCTGTTTGTCCAAGCTGAGCATTGCATGGTCCAGCTTGAGGGGGAGTGTTAGAGTATTTGGAGCATGCGCCATCTATGTAATAGGTGGGTAAATGGATCCCTCCAGGGTCCATTTACCCCACCATTGAGTTTTGTCCCACATCGTCCAGTGGTGGGACTTGGAGCCCCTGTGAAGGGTATATAAGGAGCCCCAGGCCTCCTGTAACAGATGAGAAAGTTCAATAGAATATCCGCCCCTTTAAGGGCTTCTCCCGTGGTTTCATCCCGCTCCTCACGGAGTAGGGTTCCACGTAAAAATCCCGTCTTCTTTATATTTCTTTATCTTTTTCCATGTTCGCTTCCGCATGTTTATTTTCTAACATGGTATCAGAGCACAGTTGCGAAAACCCTGTCTTCACGCATTAGGGGGAGTAAGAGAAAACAGTTCCTTCCCAGGATATATCAGGGAAAACGGAATCTGTTCATCCAAGACAGAGGACAGCATACGATTGATTAGGTAACATGCAGTGGGAACTACATCACCCCAGTAAGAGTAGGGAACATGATAGGGTACTCCTTGTTTGGTGGTTGATCAGAGCATTCATTGTAGAGATCTTGGTAATATGCGGATAAGGGTTGAACAGTTTTTGTTGGATTTTTGTTGAGATATTTGTTATCTTTAGTATTGTTTTTCTTATTTTCTATTTATTTTGCCTTCGTCCTGTAATTTGCCCAATAGGTTCCTCTCTTATATAAGAGAATCCGAGGGCCTCTCATCACTGTAATATATTCTTTTCCCTCTACATGGTATCAGAGCGATAGTCCTAGATCGGAGTTCCCATATCCCACCCTAACCCTAACCATACCTGCCCCCGCCCCACATCCTCCCTGCGCCAGGCTGCCGCCGCCAGCACCAGGTCGTCGCCCAACCCTTTGCCCCAGATCACTGGCCCCAGGCCGCCGCCCAACCCCTGGCCCCAGGCCGCCGTCCAGCCCAAGGTTTTAAAAAGCGTGAGGCGTATCGAGGCGTTTTCCCAGTATTGCCTCGAGGCGTAAGCCTCGAGGCGTATTGAGGCGTAAGCCTCATTCGTGGAAGAAATTTTTTCATAAAACATCATAATTAACCATAATTACAATTTTCAAGTTCTAGAAATTTAATAGTTATGAGTAAATACATAACTCCATGACATTTTAAGGCTAATATCATGGTTTAAACATCGAAGTTGTTATATAACACTCTTTTTTGGACTCTAAATCAGTAAGGAGTCACGTAAATATAAATATGCAAGCACAATAATAGGTAACTCTCTGCAAAATTTAAAGTCTTGAATAAAATTTACTAAAGGGGCTAGATGTAACACAAGATGCATATTAAGAGTAGAGGCATTAGATTTAATATCTCAAGATCCAAATTTTTGTTCATGTTGATATATAAAGAACATGCATAACAAAGTAAAAATAAGCTCAATACTTTAATAAACTAGAAAAATGCATTTTAGTGAATTGTGAGCTTAAGGACTTGAACATACTTGTCTATGAAAGATGAAAAGCCCACAATCAAAAAGAAAAGAAAAAAATATTGCAGAAAAAATTCAAAAAATCAGCACATAAATGAGGCTACGCCTCGAGGCTTACGCCTCGAGGCGCGCCTCATAAGCCTCGAGGCTTAAGCCTCACTGAGACTGCATGAGGCTATAGCCTCAAGGCGTTTTTCCTAGAAAAACGCCTCGAGGCGTACGCCTCAGCGCCTCGAGGCGTACGCCTCAGCGCCTCGAGGCGCGTTTTTAAAAACAATGGTCCAGCCCAGGCCTCCGGCCCCATACCACTGCTGCCCAGCCTAGGGCCGTCGGTCGCTGCCCCAGGCTGCCGGCTGGCTATCCCCGATCCCCAGGCCATCAGTTGCTGGTCCTCGATTGCCCGGGCACTCGCCCCCGGCTCCTCCTGCTGGCGTCCAACCCGACCCAAGACCACCTAGGACCCCCTCCGACCATCTCGGGCCGTCGTCGGACCTCTCGTGCCCCTCCACGCACCCCTACGACTTGGTTTGAGGTTCAATTTGGTCTGATTTTGACCAGAGAACGCGATTCCAGACGTATAAATTGCGTTTTCCAGCCCTAGAGATCAATGAAGATTGATAAGGATGGTTGTATGAATCTACACGTACAACCAATCCTCCATATGATCATGTAGACTTGTTCATTTCGGTTTATTCAGTTGAGTTCCATTGGTCTGGTGTTCTTCCGTCATGTCAGAGAAAAATGGTGATATTTTTTCGTCTGGAGCCTTCAAGGGCCCGATTCCCATCGTTAAGATGGATGGGACCAATTATGACTTGTGGTCCATGCAGTTCCTCAACCTCATGCAATGCAACAATAGTGCAACAACAGAGCCTTCAAGGGTGATATTTTTTCGTCTGGAGCACATCTTGACAGATCCAGAGGCAACGGATAAGACTGGGGCAAATGCTTCTTGGAAGCAAGATGACGCATATGCGCGTTTTTGGCTGTGCAGTACCCTCACCACATAGATAGCCAAGATATTTTGAATCAGCCCACCGCCAAGACGATGTGGGATATTTTGTCATCAACATATGCTCAAGCGAAGAATGAGACCATGATTTTCTTTAGCTACAATTCAATATCTACAATGCCAAGCAAAATGGTTGTCCTCTGCACGTGTACTACTCTTCGCTCTGTGGCATGTTCGAGAAGCTTCATAGCTACATGCCTATTACGACATCTACTAAGCAACATAAGATACATAGGAACTCCACCGTGGTTGGAGTGTTCATGACTGGATATGATACCGCTCGTACTCAGCTTCTTACCGGAGCTACCATACCTCCCATAGAGGAGGCCTTGTATCGGACGAACACATCGTTGCATCCGAAGCCATCAACACCATCCCTCGACTTTCTTACTTAATAATGGTCAAAAGAAGCATCTTATCAAGCTCTCAAGGTGCTTATGAACCTGCAACGACAACTTATACAACGAGATGTAGAAGATTAATGTTTCCACCGGTATCAATTTCGGCTAAATATGAAATGACCTTGCCTGGTATCAATTGGCACGTTATGGAAAATGAAGGTTCTGGGCATCCCACTGAGATGTCAGAAGGTGGAGATTCTCTGACATGCACTGCTACTTGTAGGAGAGGCCGTAGAGCTTTATTGTTCCGGTATGTGGTTGGGTGAGGAGTCATAGGCGGTTGTTCAGATGTGTGGATCCAAACCACCAGCTCCGATGTGGCTTGGGCGTAGATAGGCGGCGATCTGGCTCGTGCTTGTAGACAAGAATCCCTACGGTGACGGGATGGTGGAGGAGGCGTCGATGTGAAGTCGGCGATTATCGGAGAATCTCAAGGGCCGCTATTTGCGGCGGGAGTATAAGAGATAACGTGACTCAAGGTCGGTGAATCAGAGGCATTAATGGGAAACCCTAATGCCACCGCCATCATCTTGAATGCGATTTTAAGTAGTTTAGGAATAGAATACACGGACTTGGATCATCTCGACAACCCGAGTAACTCAGTGGGTTACGTGGATCCCACACTTCACTTTTTAACTCGAACAAATCCATCGCTCCTGAACATGACGATATCGTCGGATGCAAGGTTCGGATCTGAATTGCCGGATCTGGATGAATTCTTTGACTCGATGGAGGGTTCGCTAACAGTGGATCGTGGAGGGGAAGGCTCGTTGCAGATGATAGACCTCGCCGTAACCGTGAGGGTTTCTGGGACTCTAACATGGGTGACTGCGGGGTTGCTTGGGCACAGAGGTGGCTTCTCGGAGGTTGCTAGTACATCGAGTAGTGACAGGTTGGAGGATCCTGTCCTCGAGCGGGTAGCAGGGCATCAAAAGATCTCCGCGGTGGTTCCTCATCATGCGAAGGTAAGGGGAGGGGTTGATGGTGGCAAAGCGAAGAAGCGTAGGTAGGCGTACAATCTAGACCGGGAAACTAGAAGGTTGGAGTGCATGCATGAAGAGGGGTGTTCTCATGATGTTGGAGTAGAGGGCGATGAGCTGGAAGAAGAACGGTCCGTGGCTCGGGAGGAAGTTGGTACCAAGGTAGGTGGGACGACAGAAATTGTTGGGATTATTACCGAGGGAAGTTCGAGAAACCTTTCTTTGGTGGTGGTAGGGGATGAATCAGAGAGGCTTTTCGAGCTGGAAGTTGCGCATAGGGTAGGGGTTCACATGGCGGGGACTGTCCCCTCCGTTTCACAATGAAACTCTTATCATGGAATGTGCGGGGGCTGGGCCAAGTTGCGAAGAGGTTGGCAGTTAGCTCTATGTTGGTTGCGTGGAAGATTGATGTGGTTTGTCTGCAAGAGTCAAAGATCGATTCGTGGGATGTTGTGAGACTCCACTTTCGGCTCTCATCTCATAGAATTTAGAGCGATGTTAACGAGTGGGAGCTCCTGGGGAATTGTTGCTTGGTACGAGAATCTATTTGAGATGGTTGATGAGGTGACACTGGTTCATTCAGTTTCAGTTCTCCCAGTCAGCAAGGTGGATCAATCCCGCCTCGTTGTTTTATCGGTGTACGACCTTTCAGGAGTGGCTCCGAATGCGGTTTTGTGGGACGAACTGCAAGACATTAGGGAGAGGTTCCGGGAGTCGGCATGGGTAATGGGTGGTGATTTCAATGTCACTCTTTATACGGAGGATAAGTTTGATGGGATAAGTGCGTAGGATCCTGGTTCTAGCCTTTTTGTTGATATGGTGGAGGAGCTAAGTTTGGAGGTTTTTGATGCGACGAACTGCAAGTATACATGGAGGAGCTCATCTTCCCGATCACGGATTAATCAATTTGTTCTATCGGGCGAGGCCTTGTAGATGTTTAGTCTGACGGCAGTTACTTTGCTTCCTAGATTGAGAGATCTGGTCATACATTGCTATGCTTGGATACTTGCAATGGTAGAGGGTCTTCGTCATACTTCAGATTTTGAGCGGTGTTGGATATTGGAGGGAGGTTTCCGCGACTTGATTGCTTCTTTCAGGACGAATTTGGAGGTGGAGGGATCAACTAGTGTGAGATTAGCCTTGAAGTCTACACTACGACGTAGGCTTCTGGACTTCCAGAGGATCACTAACGTTGAGCACGACTTGAGACGGAATCAAGCCCAGGAAGAATCGGTGATACTGGACTTATTGGAGGAGGACTAGGAGCTGGAAGAGGAGACTGTGAGTCGCGAGTTGGTTCAAATGATATTGGAGGAGGATAGGAAGTGGGAGTTTGAGCGGAGACAAAGATCACGACAGAAGTGGTTGAAGGAGGGAGATGCAAATATTAGTTTTTTGTCATATTGTGGCAAACGACAAAAGGAGGAACCTGATCCACTCGATCGAGGTTGGGGGTGTGGAAGTACACAGGGAGGTGGAAGTTGCAAGGGCAGTTATGAGTTACTTCAAAAACATCAGTAGGCGTGCAATTCTCAACGGGTCGAGGTGGCTGGGCTTGGAGGTCAGCTGCATATTGGATAATGACGCGGAGGAGCTGATGAGACCATTTGGGTTGTAGGATGTTCGTGGGACTCTGTTCGCTCTTAACTCGGATGGGTACCCTGGTCCGGATGGGTTCTTGATTTTCTTTTAACATGGAGTTCTTTGATCTCATTATTGAGGAGATAGTGGAGGTGGTTGTGGAGTTTATGGACGAGAACTATGGATTTGATAGAAGCAACCGATTCTTTCTTTTCTTGCTTCCCAAGAAAGATGTTGCTACAAGAGTAGAGTACTGACCCATTGTCCTATCGAATACGTTCTACTTGATTATGACAAAGACTTTGGCAAACCGTTTGAGGGGGATGCCGAACAAGATTGTGTCACCGGTTCATAGTACTTTCCTCTCAGGCATGCAACTTATGGATAATGTGGTTTTGGTATCCGAGATCGTGGCTGATTAACGTAGGTGGAAAATAGAGTTAGTGATGTGGTAGGTGGATTTTTCCAAGGCATATGACTGCAGGGATTTGCGTTTCATCTGGGCGTCGCTACATAAATGCGGTTTTCTAGATAGGTGGATTGTATAGATGAAGAGGTGTATCACTATTGCATCATGTGCTGTGCTTGTGAATGATCAGCCGGGGGGGGGGGTATTTACAGTTGCAGCGGGGTGTCTGTTAGGGATGTCCGTTGGTACCCCTACTCTTCGTTCTTGCGACTGATGCTCTGTTGGTTATTGTTGACCATGCAATCATGGGGATTCTGCAACGATTACTCAAAGGAGGAGATCTCGATTCCTATCGTTTAATATGCGGATGATACGATCCTTTTTGTTGAGAGGGAGGGGGGCTCTATGGGTTGCAGAGGTGTGTCGGCGATCCTTGACATTTTTGGGCCAGTATCGGTGCTGAGAATCAATAGGGAGAAGCCAGAATTCGTACCTTTTGTCTTGGAAGAGGAGGAGATTGTGAGATGTGTGGATGGATTGCGCTCTTCACATGGCCAATCACCACTGCGTTACCTTAGAGTCCCTTTGGTGGCGAGGAGAAAGTGACCTGGTTTTGGTGATGGGCCTTATCATCGATCATCTCGCACGCAAGATCATTAATAATCCACCAGTCCAGCTCAATTCCGCTGAAGCAGCATGTCTAGCTTCGGGGGCTGACCGCTGAGCCCACTCTGGCCTCCTTTTTTTCCCGCTTCACTAGCTAAGGAAGAAAAAAGTTTTCACATCACAGGAATGGAGGCAGGTATTCGACTTGAACCAGAAAAAAGAAAGGTGAAGATGAATACGTCGGATTGGCTTCCGGTGATTGAGAAGACGGAGCATAGACTAGCATGTTGGAAGTCAATCTATTTGTTTAGAGATGATAGATTGGTGTTGCTGAAGTCGGTGTTGTTCGCTATTCTTATTTTTTCTGTCATCCATGCTCCTCCCTGTGGGGGCGAGGAAGAGGCTTGAGGGCATCATGAAGAAGTTTTTCTGGTCTTCCTTCAGGCGGACAAATGGTTTCTCTTTAGTAGACTAGAAGACGATCTCCTGTTCAAAGGATAATGGGGGCCGTGGGGTACGTAGTTTGGAAGAGATGAACAAGGCTCTGCTCAGCAAGTAGATTGCACGTATCTGGAGTATACAGAGATGTTAAGTAGGATGTGCACTATTTTTGAAGTAATGGTTCATAGTGTGTGTTTGTCTTCAATAAAGCAGGTACAGTCAGTATAGGAGTATACAGAGATGTTAAGTAGGACGTCAATTGTTTTTGAAGTATGGTTCTTATTTTGGAGAGCCCTTTAGATACTTGAGGATTACGCAAGCATCGAATCAATGGTTGTAAATGAGACTTCTCCATAAATGGCTTGCACAATTGATGACAATGATGATATCAGGCATGGTGATATTTCGGCATACACTATGTCGATCAATAAATATTATCAAAGAGAGCATTATTGATGCTTGATAAGCATGGATTTGTTTGTGAATTTTTTGAGTCAGGGATTTATTTGTAGACTTAATAGGATTAGATAGTGGTTCTGCCCCCAGAATACATGTATCTTTGAGAATTTCCTATATATGTTTTTGTTAAGAAAGTATCATGCTTCTTTGAGTTTCCTGTAACTGTTTGAAAAAAACGAACCTATTCAAGATTGTTGGAAAAGAAAAGAGCCCACCCATGTGTTTAGTACCACATGGGGGAGCGGTCACTATTGGGTCTGTCCGTGGGGCTATATAAGGAGCCCCACACCCCCTGTACTCATTGAGAACTTCAATAGAAGAAACACCCAATTCAGGGGCTTCTCCCGTGGTTTCATCGCGCTCCTCTTGAAGTAGGGTTCCACGTTAAATCCCGATGTCCCCTAATGTTTTCTTTATTTTTATTCTCTGATACGCTTCCGCATTCTGTTTTTCTACATGGTATCAGAGCGGGTTCGATTCTCGGATTTTTTTTATGTTCTTTATTTTTCGAGATTCGATTATAATGTTGTTATTCTCGAAGATCATTTAAGTTCATGGTTAAGTTCTGTCATTTTTAATGGGTTTGAAACCCAGAAATAATTTCTGAAGTTCTGTTGGCTGCCATCCGTAAGATCCAAAGACAAGACAAAGTGTTCCAGATTCAAAGGCATGATCTTTCAGGGAGATCCCTGCCCGAATCCAAGTTCCGAGCGTAACCCACTTCGTAGAATGGGATCTGCGAGCGGGAGGAGCATCTCCTTTCCTGCGATAACCAAACGCCAGGCGGCAACTTCAAAGATCATGGGTTCCCATAACGAAACACTAGAAATGGCACGGTAGAGGAGCTTTACTCCTGGCTCCTGCGCGGTGCCACCCGAAGCTCCAAGAGGAGTATCTCCATTTGGCTGATGGCGGCATGCCGCATCCAGCCTAAGCCACTCCAGGCGGAGGCGGCATCAAAAATATTTTTATGCGCCCAGGCGACCTCCTCCTGCGATACTCTCTCCAGGCGCGCACCCCCGCATCTCCAGGCGCACAGGCGTCGCGCCAACACTCAGGTGGCGCTGGCGGCCAAGCCCGCACCTCCTGAAGCCGATCCCCCCCTCCCAGCGCGAGTCCTCGGCGGCGCACCCCTTCTCTCATCGCGCGCGAATCCAGAACAGCGTGAGTCCAGATCCCCATCTTCCGTGCGCGGACTCGCAGCAGCCCATGCGATCCAGTCCTCCAGCGCGTGCATCTTCTCGTGCGTGAGATCCTCCCACGGCGGCGCAGAGCCCCTGCCTCCATCCTCTCTAAGCGGCGCCGCTTCCTGCAGTTCCCGATTCGGCGGCGCCCCAGACCTCCTGCGTGCGTTTTCCAGGGGCTGCAGGCGTATGCGAGAGAGGGTTCCCCATGTGGGAACCCTAGTTTATTTAAAAAAAGGGCTATTTGATAGCCCACGTGGGCTTATCTGTTAAAAGAAATGAGGCTGCATTATTCCAGGCCCAACATTGGGCAAGAGTTGTAACAAAAAAAATTATAATATGCGGGAGTGGGATGCGGCCCAAATGGGCCTGCTATAAAAAACGAGAGAGTTGAATGGCCCTCTTGGGCGGTTGAAGCAAGTTAAAAAAAATTGAGAGAGAGGCAGTCCTGTGTAAAAAAAAAGAGAGAAGAAAAAAAGGTGCGTATAAGGAAAAAACCGTACGCAAAGTTTTGCAAAAAAACAAAAAAATTGAAAAAAGCCGCGTATAATAAAAGGCCGTACGCAAATATATTGTAAAAAAAAATGATGTGAAAAAAAAAGAACAAAGGAGAGAGCCACAATATTTCACAAAAAAGGGGAATAGAAAGGAGGCTGAAAAAAAAAGAGAGGAGAAAAGTAAAAAAAAATCGCGTACAAAAAAGTCGTACGCATAAAAAAATGTGATTCATGTTTGCTTCTCCCAACTTGTCTTTATTTTCATTATTCTCACAAGTTTGGGAGAAAAGGGGAGTAAAAGCCATATGCATCCTACATCATTGACTGACAGACCAAACACTCAGGATTTCACAGAATATCAAGCCATCTTTACTGTGCATCGATCTTCGTCGCGGTGTCTCTATCCTCGACATCGACTCCGCACTGGATTTGTTTTCTTCAAGGCACGACGGAGACAAAGTCCGGTGACCCGCAGGCACGACTGAGACAGAGATCCGGTGACCATGCAGGCACGACAGAGACAGTCCGGTGACCTTCCAGGCACGACAGAGATACGTTCCAGTGACCTGAAATACCCGTCAGCAAGCGGGTTTGTCTACCAGTTGCTGATACATACGTTTATTGTGGTGATTTCAAGTGAAGATGTAATGGTGTATATTTTTCTTTATTGTTGTAAGTTGCAGCTGTCCCAGCTACCAACTTGAGGGGGAGTATTGGAAAAGAAAAGAGCCCACCCATGTGTTTAGTACCACATGGGGAGCGGTCACTATTGGGTCTGTCCGTGGGGCTATATAAGGAGCCCCACACCCCCTGTACTCATTGAGAACTTCAATAGAAGAAACGCCCAATTCAGGGGCTTCTCCCGTGGTTTCATCCCGCTCCTCTTGGAGTAGGGTTCCACGTTAAATCCCGATGTCCCCTAATGTTTTCTTTATTTTTATTCTCTGATACGCTTCCGCATTCTGTTTTTCTACAACGATATTTTGTCAGTTGACAAAGATCTTTGCAAGATGTCTTTTCTCTTTTGAATTGATGCACAAGCATCACCAATCAAAATCATATCGTCAACACACCTCAAGTTTTACTCGGATTCTCTCTATTCCTGAGGAAGATATGTTAGAAAATAGGAATGCGGAAGCGGAACCAGAGTAAAAGATAAAACATGAAGAATACAGGATTTTAACGTGGAACCCTACTCCCTAAGGAGCGGGATGAAACCACGGAGAACGCCTCAAAGGGCTAATAGTCTATTGACTTTTCTCATCTGAATACAATAGGTGTGGGGGTCTATATATAGCCCCTACTGAGTCTCCACATCTCCAAACTAGTAGATGTGGGACTAAAAAACTTGATGAGGTAAATAGATACTGGAGGGATCCATTTACACATCTCCCACATAGATGACGCACAACCAAATACTCCAACACTCCCGCTCAAGCTGGAGCATGCAATGCTCAACTTGGACAAACAGAAAGAAACTCAACTCACAATACATGACACTACAAACAATATCAACTCAACGCACACAACTGTCGACTTCTATCGAGGACATCGATTCTCATGCCGTGTAGGTGAGGAGGACGAACAGGCTGGAGTGTGAGTCAACTGAATCTCCTTGTCGAAGAGCATGTGCTCTGTACCGTGCCTGTTAGAGTCACTGCAACTGAAAAGAGTCTCTACACGGAGAACTCTGGCCCGCCACAACTTGTGGATAACTGCTCCATTTCTGAAAGGGCTAAACTGAAAAGAGCCGTGGAGTGCAATCCTCGTCGGAGTCTACGGTCGCTAGAGAATGGAGTCTGAAAGTCTCCTCGTCGGAGAAATGGGTCTCTCCCATCTGGCACAGAGAATAGTACTCTACTCTGGAGTCCCTATGAAACCACATGAAAACCCTAGCCAACATGGCATAGGGAATGGTCCTCTGCTATGGAGTCCATACGGCTCACATGAAAACTCTGGCCGAAAATAAGAATGATGGGGACCACGACAAATGATGACATACATGTGCATATATAAAAAGACCGCATACATGTGTGTCTGAAACTGAGGACTCGGAACCAATCGTCGAGTCTGAATATTTGAACTACAGAGTCTGAACATCTGGCTGGTCTGGAATCTGGAATCTGGAATCTGAATCTGGAATAGACTTATGACTCTACACAATACCCCCTTTCTCCCAACTAGTCGGAATACATGACATCGACAAAGTTGGGAGAAGACAATATAATGGGGAAAACAATAAGCCGTCACAATTTTTTTGGCTTTTTCACATCATAATTAATCAATAAAAATTTTCTTCTTCGTGCGATTTTTTGTACGATTCTCCTTTTTTTCCAACTATTTCATTCATCATCAATTTTTTAACAGTCGTCACAATTTTTTTCTCAAAATAAGCCATATCATCATCATCATTTTTTTCGGCTTCTCTATCTTTTTTTTTGCAATTTTTTCTCTCTCGGCTATTTTCTCTCTTTCCCTTTTTTTTTGTTTAAGACTCACGACCCAAACTCTCTATTTAGGGTTCCTACAGGAACCCTCCTCTTCAAAGGCTTCGAAGGAAGCTGCCACCACCTGGAAGGTGGAGATGATGCGCCTCATTGTGCCTGGAGGTTGCGTCTGAAGGTGCGCCGCCAGGAGTTCTTTGCATCACCACTGATGAGGAGATGACGCGAGAGAGAGAGGCGCTGCCATGGTGGAGAGAGTTGTGCCTCCACCATGCACCTGCGCCGCTTGCTTCGCATCTGTTGCGTCGTCGCCTAGAGAAGGGTCTCAACCGCGTCGCCTCGCTCGAGATGGGATCACGAAAGAAGATTGGAGGTCTGCCTGGAGGGTTTCAAATGCTCCCGCTTCCCGTGCGAGGTTGCTGGAGAAGGTGCTGCTTCGAACATGACCTTCTAGAGGTTGCTCTGTTGCTGCCCCCTTGGAAAGCTGCCTCAAAATATCGCCCCCCTTTGAGTTGTTTACCATCTTCATGGAGGCCTCCAAATCCGCATCGGTCTCGACAACCTAGGGTGGCTTCTTCTTCGACCAGGACCCCCACACCAAGCACTCCTTTCATCTATGATCCGGATGACCGTAAATGAAGTGTTGCCTCAAGCCAGGCATACCTTTGAGAGATGGTCCCCCCAGCCTTTGGAGGCTGATTCCTCCCCGCCGCCCCCTCCCTTACAGGTGGCCCTCCGATCACCGCTCAAATGATTTTCTCTGCCATCCTCTCTTCCACTCTCACCTCTCACACTCCCGTTCGCCATCCCCAGTGGTGGTATTTGTGACTTTTCTTAAAAAACACATCCCTCGAGTTCACCCGAATCTGTTTCACTATCTTAAGCAAACAAAGATGGAATTTCCTTTGATACTAACAACACTATAACGAATGGATGTATCATGTCAATGGGACGATAACGGAGCCAAAATCCCCCGTGCACTTTCATCCTGACCTTCTCTATGATTACTTTCTTCGAATTAGAAGATTGGTCTCTTTTTTAGTGATATGATATAGGAGTTAACCTGAGAAGAGAAAATTATCGTATCTTGAGTAGACACTGTAATCCCATGTATTGGTAATACATGCTGCCAATATGTACTTTTGGGGGATGGAGCACAACCCGTTTAGTGATAGCTATCCTGATTTATTGGAATTTCCATTGTTTTTTTCTTGGCATCGAGCTGTCTTTCCATGGACCTTACGTATGGGACCTTCTGCATTGAGCTGTCCTTTGTCCTTTATTTTGCATTGGTTAAAAAAATGAGGGGATGTGCGATGCATTATGGGTATATTCTTTCCTTCGAGGGAAAGGATCTACCCATATTGCATTTTTATATGACCGTCATTTGTTCGTAGGGACAATTTGACATTGAGCCCTGTTCAAGGGCCTTCTACTCTCATAGACACCATAGAAGTTTTCTTTTGAAAGATTCCAATGGAGGAAGTTCCCGCTTTAATATTAGAAATAATAATAAAATTACAAGAAAATCATGTTCACTTTAATGCACTTGCAAAAAAATTAAAATATGTTCAAAACTGTAGAGATATTTCTAGTATTTATGTACTTATATGTCATGCTTATTTTCGTTGTTCCATCTTATGTAATTTACCCATAGGCTTCCTCTATATAAGAGAGCCTAGGGTTCCCTGGAATATACAAGTCCTCTCTTTCATTTCTTCTGACATGGTATCAGAGCCTCCACCCTAAACCCTAGCTGCCCCTTTCATCCCCGCCGCCCACCCCATCCCCTCTCCTTCTCCCCACCACCTCTCCTTTCCGCCACCTCTCCTCTACCTCGCCGCCTCTCCTCCTCACCAAGGGCTCCGTGCGTGGCCCCTAAGCTACCCCTTTTCTCCAACTCGGCGCCGCCTCTTCTCTTCATGGGTATGAGTGTATAAGTCTACATATGCACTCATATCCCCACATGTTTATGTAGACGATTCTTCATTGGTCTACAAACCCTAGTTCTTCGTCTCCGGTAACTATGTCAGAAAACAAGGTTAATATGCCCTCCATTGGCGCCTTCAAAGGTCCAGCGCCAATAGTCAAGATGGATGGGACGAATTACGAGCTCTGGGCGATGCAGTTCATGAGCCTCATGAAGTTCAATGGTAAGAAGCACATTCTTACCGAAGATGAGCCGGCGGAGAAGACAGGGATTTACGCCTCATGGGAGGCTGATGATTCGTATGCTAAGGTCTAGCTTTTTGGCACTCTAACAATGGAGATTGCCAATGATGTCCTACATCAACCCACGGCTATGGCCATGTGGGATATTCCTGCTGCGACGTACTCGCAGATGAGGAACGAGACCAAGATCCTCCAACTTCAGCATGACATCTTTACGGTCAAGCAGAATGGCCGACCGCTGCATTCGTTGTATACATGCCTACGGGGGATGTTTGAGAAGCTTTACAGTATCATTCTACTGACGGCGACCCCTGAGCAACAGAAGACGTTCCGGAATGCTACAATAGTGGGGGTATTACTAGCAACACTAGACCGGAGTATGATGCGTCTCGCTCGCAGATACTGGCAGATGCTACTATTCCTCCAGTGGAGGAAGTGTATCGACGACTCAGTCGAATTTCGGTTTCTTCTCCAGCGTCTACGCCACCTCCTTCAGCGATGGCTGCTTCCCAAGGCAGAGGTGTCCCCTCCTCTTTCCAGTTTTCACTGCCGTGGACCTCGTGGTCGAGGTAGACGCTTCCGTCAGCCATGTACCTTCTGTCATCACCTAGGTCATGCGGAAGATACATGCTATTCTAAGCATGGTTTTCCAGCATCTGCCCGTGTAGCCGAGCATGCTGTGCCCACACCACCATCTACTTCAGACCAACGGTTTGAGGATCTTGTCGCCAGATTACGGGATATCATGCCTCCTGCCACTACTGATTCACCAGGAGCAGGAGGACACTCGGACATCGCAGCTTCAGCCTCTGCCACCACCTCAGCCACGACAAGCACATCAGGTAGCATATATGCCTTTACATCATGTCACAGTTCTGATGTTTCGGAATGGATCATGGACTCCGGTGCGACACATCATCTCTGTCGGGATAGAGATAAGTTTACATCCTACAGGGAGGTTTCCCCAGGGAGATCGGTAGTAATAGCAGATGTGACTCATTCCCCCCATCATTGGACATGGGGAGATCAGTTTGACACCCTCCATTCGCTTGCTGAATGTTCTGCATGCTCCAGATTTCTCGATGAACTTACTCTCTATTAGTCAGCTTACAAAGGATTTGCATTGTCGAGCTATATTTGACCCATCATCTCTTATTTTTCAGGACATTCTAAAGGGCAGGGTGATTGGCTGTGGCTGTGAGCAGGATGGTCTTTATCAGTTGGTTCGCACCTCCTATGCTGGTGTCTCATCTCAGTCCAGTGGATCCGCTTCTCCCTTTACCTGGCATCTGCGTTTTGGTCATCTTCCTCTTCAGGATCTGCGTCATATTATACCCCAGATTTCACCAAAGTCTTCATTCCAGTGTGAAGCATGTCAGTTGGGAAAGCATCACAGGTCTACTTTCCCTCGTTGTGAGTTTAGGAGCATTCGCTCCCCTTTTGAGTTATTGCATGTTGACATTTGGGGTCCGAGTTGTGTACCTGATCACCAGGGACACAAGTTTTACCTAGTGATCGTCGATGATTTCTCTAGATTGTCTTGGGTATTTCTATTGAAAAATAAATCTGAAGCGGGAGATGTAATCAAAAATCTTATCAATGAAATTCGGAATGTTTTTTCTTCTAATGTGAAGATAATGCGTACAGATAATGCATTAGAATTTTGCACTCGTGCTCTGTCCCATTTCTTCTTGTCTTGTGGCATTATTCATCAAACAACTTGTGCCTACACGTCTCAACTGGACGGTGTTGCAGAGAGAAGACATCGCCATCTCCTTGATGTGGCTCGGACTTTACTCATTCATAGTTGTGCTCCTCTGTCTTTTTGGGGTGATGCCGTTCTTATGGCAGGTTATATGATCAATCGCATGCCATCTTCTGTGTTGGGTGAGAAAGTTCCTCTTTCTGTTGTCTTTCCTGGCTGGGAATTGTTCTCACTAACTCCTCGTGTTTTTGGTTCAGTTGCATTTGTCCATCACCTCACTCCATGGATTGGCAAGCTCTCACCTAGGGCTGTCAAGTGTGTGTTTCTGGGGTACTCTCGTACTCAAAAGGGCTATCGATGTTATGATCCTATGGATAACAGATATTATGTCAGTGTTGATGTCACCTTCTTTGAAAATATCATGTATTTCTCACCTACAGGTGACAGGATGACTCCTTCCACTACTGATGATGACATTTATGTGCCACTTCCTCCTGTATGTCAGTCTGATCACATACCTAATCTTGCTGTGCCACCACCGTCACCACCGCCACCACCACCACCACCTCCACCACCACGAGTACCACCTCTACTGAAATTTTATACTCGTCGTCAGAATGCTGCTCATGGAGGCCGTTATTCATCCACCACGCCCCACGTTTGTCCAGGTGATATTAGTAATGATGGGACTGACAATGCACAAGTGCAGGACAATGATGTACATGTGGACACTGTTGATGATTTGGATGTACCTATTGCCTTGAGGAAATCCAAGCGGACGTGTGCGTCTTATCCACTTGCTTCACAGGTTTCATTCCATCGCCTCACTGGTGATTTCTAGAGATTCGCTATTACTCTATCTACCGTGGAGATACCATGGAACTATCAGGATGCCTTGAAAGACAGCAGCTGGCGGTTAGCCATAGAAGAGGAAATGGCCGCATTGCGATCTCGTGGTACATGGAGCTTGGTTGCTGCTCCCCCAGGAGCTTCCGTGGTCAGTTGTAAATGGGTCTTTATTGTCAAATATAATGCAGATGGCGGCCTTGATCGCTACAAAGCAAGACTAGTGGCCCGTGGATCCACTCAGACCTATGGCTATGGATACTTTTTCCCCGGTGGCCCGTCATTCAACTCTACGTGTTCTTCTGTCAGTCGTAGTAGTACGTGATTGGCCCTTGTTCTAGCTTGATGTTAAAAATGCCTTTTTATATGGAGATATGTAGGAAGAAGTCTACATGTAGTAGCCTCTGGGGTTTGCTGCTGAGGGGGAGTATCATATGGTGTGTAGACTTCACAAGGCCATATATGGTCTTAAACAAAGTCCGCGGGCATGGTTTCAGAAGCTTTCAGATCTCATCCAGAAGCAAGGGTTCATAAGATCAAATGCTGACCATTCTTTGTTTGTCCAGAAGACTCCCAGAGGGAAGTAATTAACTACCAGTCTGGCACTTTACATTTTTGTGGTTCTAATAAATTTATATGCAAATACAATTTTTCTCTGTATTTTGTGTCAACATATTTTGTCCCTCGGAGATGCATATATGCATATAATTTTGGGTGTATGATTTATATACTTATGATCATTCTTTAGCTTTTGTTATCTATAGGATCTATATACACATTAAAGGTTTTCTTATAGAATTCTTGTGTTCCCTGTTGAATCTAAATTTGTATATGTATATATATGCACTAAATTCGAAATACAGACTAAAAAATAATCAATTTATAATATCATGCTTATATATCTTATTGATTATAATATCTTTTTTGAAAATTTTGATTTTTGATTTTGTTAGATCATCAACTTTTTTTTTATATAATCACATTTTATTGTTTATTTTATAATATTTTCAATTAAAATATTATAAATCGCATATACTTCCATATACTCCTCCACATATCCGCTTACTCGCTTTATAATGCATGACCGAACGAATACCGCATACCACATTTTTGAACCTTGCTTTGGGGTAAAGGAGCACCCAATGCAATCTTTGGTGGTGGATGAAGGATCTATGATGGATTGAGAATGGACATGCTTAGCGATACATAATGGGAACAATGCGTATCCTTGGATCATGTGAAGAATATCCCCAGGAGTTGAATAAAACTTCCTTTCTAAAAAAAGGTGCCATTTTGACCAATAGGATATCTTTTGTACATGTGGTCAAAACATCAATATTCATTTTTGAGGACACAAATACTGCCAAAAGATATATTTAACAGCTTGAGGAAAGAGGTTGTAATGTCCCCGTAGGACCTCGATACTTAAGAACCAACTAACAAGAATTAAACCTGCATTCAAAATATGACAAGCAGATAAGTAGCAGAATAAGCAAAGTAAAAGGAAGTCAATATACCACATTCACTTCTTGTTGATATATCAACAAATATAACAACCACCATGTCCTTAAATACAAGTATACCATCAGAGTATAACAAACTACATGTATCATTGTTGTCTCTCACAAGTAAACAAAAGTAAGCAGAAGTAGAAACTATATAAGTATGTCGGGAAAAATAAGAGAGTTGTTTTTTCCTGGAAAACCTAGTCTCTCTTATATAGAGGAGAGACCTATGGGTAAATTACATAAGATAGATATAAAGAAATAAAATAATAGAAAAGGTACATAGGAATATAAAAATATCTCTACACCCCCTCAATATGGAGTATAGCTATCAATCATGCTCAGCTTGGACGAACACTTCTGAAATGACCCCCTGAGTAATGCCTTGGTAAAGATTTCTGTTGTTTGTTCTCCTGAACTGACATGATAGGTAGAAATCAAACCTTCTGAATCATAGCTCTAGTATAATGGCAGTCTACCTCAATATGTTTTGTTCTTTCATGGAATGCAGTATTATTCGCAATAAATAAAGCAGCCTGATTAACACATTGTAGCTGCATGGGTAGAGGTACATTTATATGCAAATCTGCTAACACTGCTCGAACCCACATCATTTCCGTTTTTGCTTGGGCCATATCCCTATACTCAGATTCGACACTTGATCTAGCCACCACCGTTTGTTTCTTGCTTTTCCAAGAAACAAGAGAACTGCCAATAAACATAGCGAAGCCTGAAGTAGACTTCCTATCCTTAGGACATCTTGCATTGTCTGCATCAGCACATGCAGACACAGAAAGAGTTGCTCCTTTTCTAAATAGTAATACTGCACCTGGAGAAGATTTTAAATATCCCAAAATCATGTATATAGCATCCATGTGAGCCTGTTGGGAATGCTCCATGAACTGACTCACCCGACTCACTGCAAAGGAGATATCGGGTCTAGTAAGCTTTCCCACCATCTCTCTATATCTCCTTCTATTGACCTCATCTATATCATCATCATATAAATTCATGCTAGGGTCCATAGGAGTAGTAGATGGTCGACACCCAATCATGCTTGTCTCAACACGCATGTCTGTAACATACTTCCTTTGGGTCATCACAAGATCCTGTGCATTCCTAGCAAATTTCAATCCTAAGAAATACCTAAGGGTACCAAGATCTTTGGTAACAAACTGACAACCCATAAATTCTTTGACCATCTTGACCCCCTGCACATCATCTCTTGTAACGAGTATATCATCCACACAGACCATAATGACAACTGTGGAAGTTGTGGAATGAAAAAGTATTATTCCTCAAAGCCCTAGAGCTCTCTTATATAGGAGAAAAGCTCTATGGGAAAATTACATAAGAAAGAATGGGGAAATAACAAATATAAATAAAGAAAGAGATACAGGAATCTCAACACCCCCCCTCAAGCTGGAGCATATATGTCTATCATGCTCAGCTTGGAACAACAACAGTGAAAAGGACCTCTCGCAAGAGCTTTGGTAAACATGTTTGCAATCTGATCGCCTGAAGCAATATGAGAAGTGAAAATCAGCCCCTTATGGATCAAATCACGAGTGTAGTGGCAATCGACTTCAATATGATTTGTTCTCTCATGAAAGGCTGGATTGTTAGTTATGAATAGTGCCGCTTGATTATCACATTTGAGGTGCATAGGAAGAGGCACCTCAATAGTTAGGTCATTCAGAACAGACTTGATTCACATCATCTCAGTACTCCCTTGTGCCATAGCTCTATATTCGGATTCAACACTGGACCGAGCAACAACTGTTTGTTTCTTACTTTTCCATGAAACCAGTGAGCTACAAATACAATGAAGCCTGAGGTGGGCTTCCTGTCCTTGGGACACCTAACATAATCTGCATCTGCACGTCCAGAAATAGTAAGAGACATATCTCTTCTGAAAAGTAGACCTGCACCTAGATAAGACTTCAGATATCTCAAAATCATACACACTGCATCCATGTGAACCTGTCTGGGCTGCTCCATAAACTGGCTGACTCTGCTCACAACAAATGATATATCAGGCCTGGTAACAGTAACATATAACAACTTTCCTACCAGTTCTCTGTATCTTCTTTTATCCACCTCTTCAGAGTCATCATCATAAAGCCTAGCATTAGGGTCCATCGGTGTAGTGACAGGTCTGCATCCTGTCATGCCTGTCTTAGATAGCAGATCTGTAACATACTTCCTTTGGGTCATAACCATACCCTTCTGATTTCGTGCAAACTCTAATCCAAGGAAGTAGTGTGCCAAGATCCTTGGTTACAAACTGTTGTCCAAGGAAATCTTTAGCTGCCTGAATGCTATGTTCATCGCTGCCAGTAACAATGATATCATCAACATAAACTAGAATAACAATAGTACCTTTATGAGTTCTCTTAATAAAAAGTGAATGATCTGCAGTAGATCTGACATAACCCTTCTATTCAATTAACTCTGAGAGCTTCTAAAATCAAGCCCTCGGACTCTGCTTCAAGCCATATATAGCCTTGTGAAGTCGGCACACCATACTAGACTCCCCCTCAGCAGCAAATCCCGGTGGCTGTTGCATGTAAACTTCCTCCTGCAGATAGCCATACAAGAATGCATTCTTCACATCTAATTGAAACAACGACCAATCACGTACCACAACAACAGGAAGAATCCTCAGTGTAGTGACGTGCAACTGGAGAGAAGGTGTCACGATAATCCACCTTGTACGTTTGGGTGAACCCAGGAGCAACTAACCTGTCCTTATATCTATCCACAATACCATCAACAAGATGCTTTACAGTAAAAACCCACTTGCTGCCAACAACAGATGCACCTGGTGGAGCCTCTACAACACTCCATGTGCCACGAGACTGTAAAGCTGCCATTTCCTCCTCCATGGCTAGACGCCACTGACTACTCTATAACGCGTCCTGATAGGTCCGAGGTATTTCCACAGCAGATATCCCACGACAAACCTTTGAAAATCCTCGGAAAGACGCTCCAAGGAAACATGTAAAGCAATGGGATGCATAGTGCATACCCTCTTCTGCCTTCGAAGAGCAATAGGTACATCCAGATCGTTAGTATGCGCAGAAAGTGTATCATGCAAGCGTTCCTGTATTACAGTCTGTTCATGCAAATCACCAGTGCCATTAAAAGAACTCAAATGTTCAGAACGTACCTTGGGCATACTGGATGATGGAGGAGACACATGAACAGGGGCCTGCCGTTGGTAAACCTGTGGATAGAAAATGGGTGATGGTGGAGGTGGTGGTGGAGGTGGTGATGGAGGAGGTGGTAGAGGAGGTGGTGGAGGAGGTGTAGGAGACGATATAGGAGACGGAGGTAGATGCATATAGACCTCTTCTCCATCCTTTGAAGGAATGCGCTTGTCACCTGTGGGAGAAAAGTACACAATGGACTCAAAGAAGGTGACATCTGCACTGATGTGGTACCTTCGTCGAACCGGGTTGAAGCAACGATATCCCTTTTGGGTCTTGGAATACCCAACGAACACACATTTGACAGCTCTAGGAGAGAGCTTGTCAAGACTTGGAGACATCTGATGAATAAAGGCCACTGAACCGAAAACACGAGACGTAAGTGAGAAAAGATCCGTCTCGGAAAATGCAATCAAGAACGGGATCTTCTCCCCCAACACTGAAGAGGGCATACGATTTACTAGGTAGCTAGCGGTTAGAACCGCATCCCCCCAGTATGAATGAGGGGCACAACTCTGAATCAAAAGAGTCCTGGTAACATCCAAAAGATGGCGGTGTTTTCGTTCAACCACCCCATTCTGTTGAGAAGTATACGCACATGATGTCTAATGAACAATACCATGTGATCTAAGAAATTGGGAAAGCTGAGTACTGCAAAACTCTAGTGCATTATCGGAACGTATAAACTTGATTTTTGCTGAAAAATGTTCCTTATTTCATTAATGAAAGACTGAATAACAGGACCGACATCGGACTTGTTCTTAAGAAGAAAAACCCAAGACAACCTTGAAAACTCATCAACTGCAACAAGATAAAACCTGTGTCCCTGATGATCTGGAACACGACTGGGACACCAAATATCAAAATGAATTAACTCAATCAGACTATGATTACTCCGACCCTGACGACTGTGATAGGTAGAGCGATGATGCTTCCGAAACTGACAGGCCTCACACTGAAAGGTGGAGCGAGGAGAAATCTGTGAAAGAACGTGACAACTTTTGCAGAGGAAGATGACCAAATCAAAAATACCACATATAGGGAGAAACATATCCGGTGCTAAGAGAAGAGGCACCGACACAAGGAGATTGCACGAGTCTGTAGAGACCCCCTTGCTCACGGCCAGTTCCAATCACCCTGCTCGTTAGTATATCCTGAAACACAAGAGTAGATGGATCAAATATGTCACGACAATGTAACTCCTTGGTGATTTGCCTAATTGAAAGTAGATTCATAGAAAACCCAGGAGCATAAAAAACATTCTGAAGTCTCATTCCGAGGGTCAACTGCACCTCCCCCTGACCGGTGATGGGAGAGTGTGTCCCATCTGCTATCACAACAGATCATCCAGGCTGAGTCAGACGAAAAACACTAAATTGACCTCTGTCACCACAGAGATGATGGGATGCTCCTGAATCTATGATCCATTCTGACAAGTCTGCCCTGTAACAAGTAGTGAAATCATAGGCTATTCCCGATGTAGATGCTGAGGCAGCCACCTCTGAGGATCCTGAAGGAGAGCTGGTTGACCCAGTAGAAGGCATAATCTCCCTGAATCGAGCTACAAGTTCATCAAATCTCTGATCGGAAATAGGTGAAGGACTCCAACCTGTTGTGTCTGCTCTGCAACCCGAGCTGAAGCAGGAAACCCATGCTTAGAATAACAGGTTTCCTCAGAGTGGCCATATCTGTGGCAGTAGGTACAAGGCTGACGGGGTCGACCACCCCCTCCTCTACCACGACTAGAGCTCCTCCTACCGCGATATGGTGTAGGGCTTCCCCTACCACGAGATGCAGCCATAGCAGAAGATGTCTGGGACTGCAGGGTACCACCTGAGGATACAACTAACCTACTCAATCTGCGATATACCTCCTCCGTTGGAGGTATGGTAGCATCAGTAAGAATCTGGGCTCGAGCAACATCGTACTCATGATCAAGAGCTGCTAGAAAGACACCCGTCATCGCAGAGTCTCTGTATGCCTTGAGCTGCTTTGGCATAGCAGTTAAGGGAATGTAACCATGTAACTTCTCAAACATACCCCTCAAAGAAGTGTAGAGGGTATGAAGGGGACATCCGTTCTGCTTCGATGTGAAGATATCGTGCTGGAGCTGCAATATCTTCGACTCATTCTTCGCCAGAGAGTATGTAGCGGCTAGAATGTCCTACATAGCCGTCGCAGTAGGCTGACTCAGAATATCATTGGCTATCTCTGGTGACAGTCCCAAATAGCCATACCCGTGCATAAGCATCATCTGCCTCCCATGAGACATTTATCCTAGTATTGTCACTTGGCTCCTCCACTGTGAAGATGTGTTTCTTGTCATTGCATTGCTTTAAACTCATGAACTGCATAGCCCACAGTTCATAGTTTGTTCCATTCATCTTGACTATGGGTGCTGGACCTTTGAATGCACCCATGGATGGAATGTCACTCTTGTTGTTGGACATGATGACAACTTATCTTCAAGACTGGGTTATCGATAAGAACTTGCGTCTACACTGACATACAGGAAGATGGTTGTGGGTGTAGACTCATAACACAACCTCTTCCATTTCCTTGGACGCCTTAGGGTAACTAGGGTGTTTTAGATAATTGCGTCACACCCTAGAACCCTAAGAACAAGAGCACAGTGGTCACAATGTAGGATGGCACAACAGGCTGAGATGGCACGGTAGGGAAGGGCTTGCTAGGAGGCTGGCCAGCAGTGCCGCACACCGCAAGAGGGCGACTGGACTGCATAGGAAGCGTGCTAGGGCTGCAGTACCGCTAGCACGGTCTGAGCCGGAGGCGCACTAGGGAAGCTGGGCGATGCGGAAGGCATGCTGGGCGGCGCTGGCGGAGCAGGAGGCGCACTGGGCAGCGCGGGCTGCACGGCTTGGCGTCAATCCCGTACCCCGCAGTTGGGAGGCACGAACGCAGGGGCCGACGCCTGGGCTGGTGCGTGGATGCACGCTAGGTTTTTGGTGGAGGCAGTCTCTAGGGTACAAGCTCTGGCCTAGGACTGTCGCTCTGATACCATGTGGAAGTTGTGGAATGAAAAAGTATTATTCCTCGAAGCCCTAGAGCTCTCTTATATAGGAGAAAAGCTCTACGGGAAAATTACATAAGATAGACCGGAGAAATAACAAATATAAATAAAGAACAAGAGATACAAGAATCTCAACGACACCTGTACCTCTAGATGTTCGCTGCATAAAGAGTGAATGGTCTGTATTTGGCCTCTTCAACCCTTGCCTTTCAATCAGTTCCGAGAGCTTTTGAAACCATGCTCTTGGACTTTGCTTAAGGCCATATATTGCCTTATGGAGTCTACAAACCTGCTGACACTTCCCCTCAGCATCAAACCCCGGAGGCTGCTGCATGTAAACTTCCTCATGTAGATCTCCATAAAAAATGCAATTTTGACATCTAACTGAAACAAAGGCCAATTACGTACCATTGTTACAGAAAGTAGTACACGTAGAATAGAGTGACGAGCCACTGGAGAAAACGTGTCTAAGTAATCCACATCATAGGCCTGAGTAAATCCTCGTACCACTAATCTTGCCTTGTAGCGATCAAGGGTCCCATGTGCATGATGTTTAATAGTAAACACCCATTTGCAAATTGCAACTGACAACAGACGCCCTAGGAGGTGCAGACCCCAAACTCCAGGTACCACGTGATTGCAACGCAACCATTTCTTCCTCCATGCCAAGCGCCAACGACTATCCTTCAAGGACTCGTGATAATTCCGTGGAATGTCCACAATAGATAGAGCCACTGCAAATCTATGAATTTCCCCTGTCAGTTGATGAGAGGAGACCTGAGAAGCAAGAGGGTAGGAAGCACAAGACCGCTTTTGCTTCCGAACTACAATGAGTATACCCATGTCATTGAGAACCTCCTCCATCTGTAGGATATTCTCCTGCAATGATTCCTGCACAGATATATCTCTAGACCCATTGTTAAAAACCATGTTATCAGATCAAACCTGTGGCATATTGGATGACGGATGATGGCCATGAGCAGAAGCAATCCAACGAGTATATAATTTAGATAATAGTAGAACAATGGGCATATGCGACTGGGTAGTAGGAGGGGGTGGAGGAGGTGGTGGTGGCAAGGTTCATGAAAGCGGTATGCGTATGTGTTCGGACAGGTCACTGAATAGCGATTAAGCGGTATGCGGGGGCATATGCGGTTCTATGCGGTTTTCTAAATATCTACAAAAGTGACTACAACTAAAATGAATTTATGAATAACTGTGGTCCAACAGAAGATTTAAGGAAAATGTTTTTCATGTAGAGCTCAAAATAGTATAAATAAATATCAAAATCACCAAAGATAATATTACGTAATCTAATTTAATATATAGAATCAAAATAATACAAGATCCTGATTTTAAGATCTGGATTCGATTACCCAACCAGACCTTAAGCTGACGCTCGGAGTGCATATGCGCCCGCACAACCTGCATATGCGAGCCATATATGCGTGAATGGCGCATAAAGCAGGGCTTCAGGTAATCGGTGCGCTGAGGAGGTCGTTAGGCATATGCGACCGCATAAGCGGCCACACAGACCGCTTTCATGAACAGAGGGTGGTGGTGGCGGTAGTGGAACCACATGCACAGGAGGAGGTGACTGGATCGTAAGAAGGGGTGACATGTAAACCTCATCATTTGAGTCTGATGACGCCAACCTGTCACCTTTAGGAGAGAAATACATTAGACTAAAAAAATGTGACATCAGCACTGATATAGTATTTCTTGCGCAATGAATCAGAACATCGGTATCTGTTCTGGGTCCTAGAGTACCCAACAAACATACATTTGACAGCTCTAGGAGAGAGCTTGTCAAGAACTAGAATCAACTGGTGAACAAAAGCAACAGAGCCAAACACACGAGGAGTAAGTGAGAACAACTCCTTATCTAGAAAAGCTATAAAGAAAGGAATTTTCTCACCCAAGACATGTGTTGGCATGCGATTCACCAAGTAGCATGCTGTAAGAACTGCATCACCCGAAAACAAATGTGGGACACGACTCTGAATGAGAAAAGTCCGAGTGACATCAAGTAGATGACGATGCTTTCTCTTTGCAACACCATTCTGTTGTGAAGTATAAGCACAAGATGTTTGATGAATAATTCCACAGGATGAAAGAAAATGGGATAGGGCACGAGTACAAAATTCCAAAGCATTATCAGTCCGCACAAATTATTCAGAGGTAGAGAAAACATTCTGCACTTCATTTATAAAAGTTTTGATCACATCCCCTGCTTCAGATTTATTTTTCAAAAGAAATACCCATGACAAACGAGAGCAATTATCCACAACAACAAGATAAAACCTGTGTCCCTGGTGATCAGGAACACGACTCGGACCCCAAATGTCAACATGAAATAACCCAAAAAGGGAGCTGCTCCTCCTACTCTGACGATTAGGAAAAGAAGACCGATGATGCTTTCCCAACTGACACACCTCGCACTGGAAGGAAGAGCCTAGTGAAATCTGGGGCAACATATGCCACATCTTCTGGAGAGGGAGGTGACCGAAGCGTAGGTGCCATGTATAAGGAGAAACTTGTCCTATTGCTTAAGAAAATATGCCGGCATGGGGAATTCGGACCAGGCGATAAACACTACCCTGCTCACGGCCACACCCAATCACTCTTCCCATAAGAATGCCCTAAAAACAAGAGATCATGGGTCAAAAATAGCTCTACAATGCAAATCCTTTGTTATCTGACTAATGGATAACATATTCATAGATAAATCAGGAGTATGTAGCATATTCGGCAGACGCATCGAAGACGTCAAACAAATCTCCCCCTATCCACTGATCGAGGAATGTGTCCCATCTGTAATCACAACAGTTCTCCTTGGTGGAACTGTCTATATGTTGTAAGCTGATCTTTGTCCCCACATAAGTGGTGCGTTGCCCTGGAATCCATAATCCATTCAGTAATCTAAGATCCATGACATGATGTAAAAGCAAAAGTACTACCTAAGGTACTAGCTGTAGCAGATGTACAGGTAGATGCGGAGGCTGCTACATTTGAATGACCTCCTGGAGATGGTGAAGGAGCAGGAGGCATGATATCCCGCAGTCTAGCTACGAAGTCATCAAACCTTTAATAAGAACTAGGAGTAACATGAGACTTAACCTGCTCCGCTACACAGGCTGAAGTCGGAAAGCCATGCTTGGAATAACATGTATCCTTTGTATGTCTTGGACGACGACAGTCCGCGCATGGCTGACGAATGCAACTTCCTCTACCACGAGGTCCGCGTCCACGGAAAGAAGAATAGCCTCCTCTTCCTCGAAAGGCTGCCAATGCTGAAGAAGTATGGCTAGTGGTTGTGGACTGAATATTAATCATGCTGAGCCTGCAAAACGCTTCCTTCATGGGAGGAATAATGGCATCCGCTAGAATCTGGGAGCGAGCAACATCATATTCAGGGTCAAGGGCTGCTAGGAATACACCAACCATGGTAGCATTCTTATATATCTTCTACTGCTCTGTAGTCGCCATTAGAGGCATGAAGCCATGTAGCTTCTCAAACATCCCACGCGAGGATGTATACGGTGAATGAAGGGGGCCGCCGTTCTGCTTGATAGTGAATATGTCATGCTGGAGTTGGAGGATCTTCGTCTTATTCCTCGCTTGAGAATATGTTGTTGCGATGATATCCCATATCGCCTTAGCAGTAGGCTGATGTAACACATCATTGGCGATCTCAATCGTCAATGTACCAGAAAACCAAACTTTGGCATATGCGTCGTTCGCCTTCCGTGAGGCGTTTACCCCAGTTTTCTCCACCGGCACCTCCTCGGTAAGAATGTGCTTCTTACCATTCGACTTCATAAGGCTCATGAATTGCATAGCCCAGAGCTCATAGTTTTTCCTGTCCATTTTGACAATAGGCGTTGGACCTCTGAAAGCAACTGTGGCAGGTACATCGACTTTGTTCTCAGACATATTGCTGGATGTAGAAAACTAGGATTTTGTAGACCAAAGAATGAATGTCTACACAAACATACGTGGATTTGAATGCATATGTAGACTTATGCACCAAATCCATCAAACAAACGGAGGAACCGACGGCGGCGGCGGAGACCGTGCCACGCAGTGGTGACGAAAAGGCGACCTCGGGAGAAGGCCAACGACAACTAGAGGGTGAGCGACGCGTGGAGGCGCGATACGTGGAGTTGACGCACGCGGAGGGGCCGCGCACAAAGGGGGCGGCGATACGTGGAAGAGGCGACGACGCGTGGGGGCTGCAACGCATGGAGGTGGGCGGCGGCGGGCGGAGGTGGGGGCGGAAGGTGGGGTCAGGGTTAGAGTTTTGGGTACGAGAGCCCCGGTTTAGGACCGTCGCTCTGATACCATGTTGGGAAAAATAAGAGAGTTGTTTATTTCTGGGAACCCTAGGCTCTTTTATATAGAGGAGAGACCTATGGGTAAATTACATAAGATAGACATAAAGAAATATAATAACAGAAAAGGTACATAAGAACATAGAAATATCACTCTAAGTAAAACTACCAAAATGTAACATGCACCATGTCTGGTGCATCAAAACTTGACTTCTCCTCAATGCGACAAAGCTGCTTACTGTTGTGGCGTGGATCCAGATAACCTGATGAACCACACTAAAAAAGGGTACATTATGATCAATTGCTCAGTAGGGATGTATTCTATTTAAATGGTAACTGGAATGAAGTAACTAGCAATGGTAACGACAGTAACTGAAACTAGAAGAACTACTAAAACGAGTACACAAGAAACACGAAAACGCTCTCTCAAGTAAACTCTATTAGTGAACTCTAACATATATGTTATTATATCTCTTTAAGATTATAATTATCATTGTTATTACTACCATTATTCGCCAATTCTATTAGTGAAGGAAAGAATATGTGGTCTTGACCACGAGGACCGCATACTATGACTGCAAGATATGAAGTATCTTAAGATTGGGATACCTCCATATGCAGTGAAGTAGATGCATCCTAACTAAGTTCCTAACACATTCCTTTACTAATCTCATAATTTCATTCCATTTCACCATTTTCTAACTGTATTAGATGAGTCCACTTGATTCCAAATGTTACTATTATTCAGATCTATCAACATGATTTTCAGGTAATCAATTCCCATGTAATATATCACAAGTAGTGTAATCGACCGAGGCAATTCACTTAGTAAAACCACTACACCTCAGTAAAAGTCCTCGATGGTAGGCACAACTCAAGTAAAGACATGGAATTATAGGAAATGATTCACCATTTTCTAAATGTAGTCGAAAAATCTATGACTACCTTCCATTTTTCTCCGGACACGGGATAAATTGGTAAGTAAAACTCCTTCGCTAACCACATCCCAGAAGTCCTTTTATAAAACTAATACGAGTAACCAACTCGAGTGATCGACTCTCATTAGCCACTCATGTTAATCCTAAAGTGAAGACAAGAGTACCTGCTACACGTCCTCGAATATCATCATGCAACCCCTTAAGGCACATGAGGACCTACTTATCTTCCAGCCCTCGCACAAAACTAATGTTGAGGTCTTCTACCCGAGGACTCAATGATGCATGTCCATCCCTTGCAGTCACTATCTCCAACAACCCAAGCATCACGGGAAAGCTACACCATGAACAATAACCTCAACACGGGCGATACCTCAAGCGTGGAGCCAATCACAAGCACCATCCTCAACGCGGGAGAAGAACCTCAACCATGGAGATAGTCAAAGCACCAAGCACACGTGAAAAACTACCACCACGACATATGTCAGATATCATTTAATCACTGTAGTCATCAAGCATTCAGATCTGGAGATCGATGATGAGATCATGACTTTACTTACTAACCATCTCATTCTTATTTTAGTTATAATTTAGATAATCTAATATTGATCTATCTTAACTAATCCATTTTTATTAGAGTATGCATCACTCATATGTATATATGGGTAAATGGATCCTTCCAAGATCCATTTACCACATCCAGAGTTTAGTCCCAAATCTACCAGTGGTGGGACTTGGAGGGTCTGTGGAGGCTATATAAGAAGCCCTGAACCTCTTGTATCCAATGAGGTATTCTCCCGTGGTTTATCCCGCTCCTTAGGAAGCAGGGTTCCATGTAAAATACCGATGTTTCATATTAGTTTATCATTATTTTCTGATATTCGCTTCCACATTATATTTTCTAACATGGTATCGGAGCCATGTTTATTTTCTAACATGGTATCAGAGCCATGTTTATTTTCTAACATGGTATCAGAGCGGTTTCGATTCTTGAGGATGATTTTTTTGTTCTTTATTTATGTTCGAGATTCAATTATCAAGAAGATTCAGTTCTTGTTTGGTCGTGAAGATTTATATTTGAAGACTCAATTTTGTAGCATTCAAGTTCACGTTCTGATTCAAGTCCAAGAATTCTAGGGTTTTGTTGAAATTTGAAGTCGAGGCCGGTGCAATTCACCACGTATCTTTCTGTGCACAAATTGGGGTTTCTGAACCCTTGTTCTGTAACGACACAAGTTCCTCCTGACGACAGTGGTACCACATCCGATTGCTTCTCCAACCACAGTTTTTCCAAACGACATTAGCATTGCCCTTCTCCAGGTGCAGATGAAACCCCATCTCCAGGCGGCCTGATGCGATACCAGGCGAAACCCCATCAGATCTCCTAGCTGCGCATCTCTCACGCAACAACCCTAGCTGCATCTCCGGTAAAGTCTTCCCAGACGGAGGCGCTACTTCCGTAGAGGCGACATCTCTAGATCGACGATGGCGATCTGCACGAAATCACATGGAACCCTAGTCTTAAACGGTGCTGCCTTCCCATCATCATGCTCCAGTGGCGCGATCCGTCGAGCTCCAGGTAGCGAGCTCCTCCCTCGCGCACCTCCAACCGCTACTCCAGGCAGGGCTCCAGAAGAAGCCCAACGGGCCGCCGTGACATCTCCAGTCACGTCGCCCCACCATTCTTCATCGCCAGCACAAGTTCATGCTCCATATGTAGCTGCATCCCCATGCAGCTCCTACAAGCATCAACGGCGACAGGACCTCTCCAAGAATTAGCGGTGCCACCTTATTCCTAGAACCAGGCGGCTGCGATCTTCCCAAGGGCCGCGCACGAGCAAAGGGGTTCTCAATCGGGAACCCTAAATAAGGTTAGCCCCAAAGCGGGCTGCACATTATTTTTTTTAAATCCAAGTGTGCCAAACAAATAAAAAAGGGGAGGCCAAGTTTTGATCCCAAAGATGGGTCAAAAAAGTACTGCTTTTGGGCCCAATGGGACCCAATTTTTTTAAAAGGAGTTTTTTTTTGAAAATACGCGTAAAAAAAGCCTACGCAAGAAAAAGATTTTGCAAAAAAAAATGAAAAACAGAAAAGCCAACAAAATGAGATCGGCTTATTTGATGTTTTGTTTTTCTCCATTTTATTTTCTTCTCTCAACTTTGTCGATGTCATTGTGTTCCAACAAGTATGGGAGAAAGGCGGAGTATTGTGTAGAGTCACAGGTCTGTTTCAGATTCAGATGTCAGATTCCAGATCAGCCAGTTGTTCAGACTCTATAGAGATGTTCAGTTTCATACTCTGCGAATTGGTTCAGTGTCCAAGTTCAAAGCACTCCATAGTTGAGTGACCCATTTTCTTCGAGTTCTCGAGAGAGACTCCTTTTCAGATGTGCACATGTTTACCATCTTTTATTGTGGTCCCCATCTTTTATTTTGGTCAGAGTTTTCATGTGTTCCATAGGGACTCCAGAGTAGAGATCATATTCCTTATGCTATGTGTGCTAGGGTTTTCATGTGGTTTCATAGGGACTCCAGAGTAGAGATCCCATTCTATGAACCAGTATGGGAGAGATCCAATTCTCCATCAAGGAGACATTTCAGACTCCATTCTCCGGAGACCGTGGACTTTGATGAGGATGTCTCCACGGTTTTTTAGTTCGAGCCTTTCAGAGATGGACCGGTTGTCCACATGTTGTGGCGGGCCAGAGTTCTCCAAGTGGAGACTCATTTCTAGTTGCCGTGACTTTGTAGGCGCAATACAGAGTATATGCTCTCCGACAAGGAGATTCAGTTTGACCCACACTCCAGCCCATTTGTTCCTCCTCACATGCACGCCATGAGAAGGAACGCCCTCGACTGCAGCGAACAGTTGTGCGCGTTGAGCTGGTATTGACTGTAGAGTCTTGATTGTGAGTTTGAGCGATTTCTTTTTGTTTGTCCAAGCTGAGCATTGCATGCTCCATCTTGAGGGGGAGTGTTAGAGTTTGCGTCACTCATATGTATAGATGGGTAAATGGATCCTTCCAAGATCCATTTACCACATCTAGAGTTTAGTCCGACATCTACCAGTGACAGGACTTGGAGGGTCTGTGGAGGCTATATAAGAAGCCTTGGACCTCCTGTATCCATTGAGAAAGTGATTAGACACATCAACCCTTTGATGTGTTCTCCTGATGGTTTCATCTCGCTCTTTAGGGAGTTGGGTTCCACATAAAATCTTGGTGTTCCATATTGTTTTATCATTATTCTCTAATATTCGCTTCTGCATTATATTTTCTAATATGGTATCGGAGCCATGTTTATTTTCTAACATAAGTCAATCTCGAGGGATCATTATACTATCAGAAGGTTACAAATTAATGGAGATGATCAGACACTCGCAATAGGCTATCATTCAATCTATTCATCTAGTTTACACTTTATTTCTTTCAGTAGATCTGTATTATAAAAAAATTTCGTGATGATACGAATTCGGATGGCTCAGAAATTGCTCTCCAAAATTTGCGATACAATATGAAAAATCGTGAAAACACGCTCCCACATGAACCACTCAGATCTTTGATTCGTGAAAGCGCATGCGACCATCTTGTCCACATCACAATGATATAAGTTTGTAGAAAGACCAACTTTTAGAATTAACATGCTAAGTGGGGTTATATCATTATGAGCTAACATGAAATTATGGGTTGTACAAACTTTCAGTTTAGGTTATTTAGTTGGGTTAGGTGGAATACATTAGACCCCGAACCCAACTTAAAAATCAAATAAATATCATGGTTTGGGTCTAATCTAGCCCAAAACCCAAATAATGCAATCCATTCCAACTATTTATCAAAGGTTTGGGTGGACCCAAATAATGCCCATCCCTATTTCTAGGGACAATTGTCCTAATAATCAAACACGTGGTATTTTCAGACCATAATCATGTATTTTTTGAGTCTCTAAAGGCATATGCTATTACTCAAGAAGCCACCCTTGCCAATTCTTATAGTTTTATTTGTGTGATTTAGTGCTCCACCGTATTGCTTTCTTGTAATGCTGATTTCTTTGACCATGTTTTCGAGTACCTTTGGGACGACCTCCCTTCAAACCAAAGCCATGGGCCTGCTCTTTGTCCCACATGATTCAGGTACTGCCATCAATTTGAAATTTTTGAATGGTACTCCCAACTGTACTTGTTGCTCTCATTATTTTCGGATTTATGTGGGAGGTTAGGAGAATCTTTACATTCTGACAAAAAAATCTAAATCGTATTTGATGAAGGCTTTGAAAAGTGTGAGTAGGACAACTTTGTTGTGACTTGGATATTGAACAAAAAAACCAATTGAAAATTATGATTATTATGCTCCGCATATACACTACAAATGAAATCTATACTAGTCAAGATAGGAGGTACTCATAATTCTAATAAAGTTAGATTGGTACATACTTAAGGAGGTTCATTTGGTCAAGTTCCGTGCAGGTTGCTCGTGGTATCTCTCTCGTTGATTGATGCTTGGTGTCAATCATGGTAGACATGAGCTCAAGAAGATAAACTAGCCTTACTGACCGCACGGGTTTTGAGGATATCAAAGGATGGTGATGTTATGTTGCATGCTGAGAGGTACTTAGATTAAGTTGGTGCAAATGTAAATCAAGCTGTATAACTACTGACATAAGAATACGTATTGTGGAGAGACAACCGGTTGAGGAGGTGTCATAGAAGTCAACACCGTATCTATGTAAAGATAATTGCAAGTAACTGAGCCTTATATCGAGCAATTGGTCCATCTACTAGTTTATATTTGACCCTAAATACCCATTAAGATGCAACCAGCTTATTGTTACTAGGTGGATTAACAGGCTTCTATGTGTCACATGAGATAAGAGAAACATCTCTTCCTCTATTGCCACTCGATCCATGAAGTACCTCGCGGTGACGATGCATCCGGAGCTTCGCTGGAGTTGGAATGTGCGTTGTCGGTACAGGCGGTAGCAGAAGGGACATCTTTCCAGGAAGGGGAAGAGGCATCTTTCCAACATTTTGAATTTCCGTTGCCTAATACGACAATGGATGGGGATGCTTCAGGCGTAAATTTGGCATAGAACCCAAGGCGGGAGTTGGTGGCCTCGGACATAGTGCATCTTACGTGGAGGTCTTACTCAGGTCATCGGGTAAGGGGAAGCGGTGCTCCGGATCCTTCAATCTCTCGATCAGATCTAGGAGGATGGAGGTAGGTCCCTTTCGGGCGCATGGGCGGTCAGATCCAATTGGCTTTGGGTAGCTCCTGGTGGGGGATCACGGATCTTGCAGGGATTCGGATCTGTTGGCGGAGCCGGTAATTGATGGCATTTCGGGTCGGAGGGAGCTTGCAGACCCGTTGCTGGAGTCGGGTGAATGCTCCTGGGTTGTGTGCCAGGAGCTCGATGGCACCGAGCGGTTGCCACAAAATGGCTCGACGAATGTGGAGGTGGCCTCTCGGGGTTGTGACGTTGAGCGGTCTCCCTCAGAGGAATATGCGGGTGCTTTTGCGGTATGGGAGTGGTGCAGTAGATATCATGGAGGCCAATCGCTAGAGCTTGGAGCTGACTGCCGCCCATGGCTTGGGGCGGGGGCGGGATTTCTCTGGGACTGCATCACGACTTGGTGCACGACATGTCGAGATGCAATTGGGGGGAAGATTTGACAGATGCTACCTTTGTCGAAGTCTGATAAAGAGGAGGAGGGTGCGATGCCTGGAGATTTATCGCCGGCTGGAAGGCTCCTGCGCTGGAGAGCCATTGGGGGAGGGGGTGTTGTGCGTTGAGAGTATGGAGACGGGGCCATTTTTTGAAGCTCCCATGGGGGATGAGCTAGTGTTGTTGTGAAGGAAGGATGCGAGATCCGAGGGTGCGGCGATGGCAGCAGTCGAGGGTGGGGGGAGGTGGTGAAGGAAGGGGTGCTTGAGCTGGAGTTAGGGGAGTGCCTGGAAATGGAGGTTTTGTCGTGCCTTGGCTTGGTGCGACCTGGAGGGGTATCGATGAGTTCTAAATGAAGCTGATCACTTGGAACATAAGGGGCCTATGCCAGGCCGAGAAGAGGTTGGCGGTTCAGAACTTGTTGTCGGAATAGAGGGCAGATATTGCAATGTTGCAAGAAACAAAATTAGCGACGGAAATGGACGGGCTGTGGAAGGAGATTGGGGGAAGCAAGGTGGTGGGTGTTCAAGGCTATCGCTTTAGATGGAGTAGCTGGGGGCTTGGTGACTGGATGGGACGGAGCCAAGCTGGAATTGGTGGAGGAGGAAGTGCGTAGCGTGTTCTCACTTTCGATTTTGCTGCATCGTAAGGCGGATGATAGGAGGATTTTGGCCACGAATGTGTACAATCCTTGCAACGATGTTGGTATTGGAGGCTTGGTGGACGAGTTGTGGATGGTGAGGGCGAGATTTCCAGATTTGGCTTGGGTCATCGTGGGTGATTTTAATGTGACATTGGTTGCGTCTACACGTGGCGAAACTCGCGCTCGAGGTCCCAGCTTGACAAATTCATGCTTTCCATTGGGGCATTGGAGGCGTTTCCACTGGTTGGGGCCCGTGCCCTTCCTAGGTCGCAGTCGAATCCTATACCATTGCTTTGGTACTCGGGAGAGAAGGATCGTTCTTGATTGTTTTTTAGATATGAGAAGGCTTGGCTGCTAGAGGATGGTTTTCGGGAGGTGGTGGCAAATTTTTGGGACTGGTGTCGGCCGGTTGGGACGACCATGTAGGCTTACGAGCAAACTGGCTTCCCTTAGGAGGTTTTTGATGAATTTCAATAGAGTGAACTGGATCCAGCGCAAGGCGACGAGGCAGAAGGCCCAAGAGGAGGTGCAAAGATTGGATGGGTTAGAAGATGAGAGGGAGTTGACGGCTGTGGAGGTGGCAATGATATGTGGTCACATGGAGGAGATTCTTCGAAAGGGCAAAAAGGTGGAGGTTTCTTGGAGACAAAGATCTATGCATCAATGGTTGAAGGAAGGGGATGCTAATATGAAATTCTTTCATGACATGACCAATGGGAGAAGGTGCACGATTTTCATTCACTTGATCTTAGTTAGCGGGGAGGTGGTCGAAGGGGATCGGGCGGTGGGGGAAACACTACGGGATTACTTTCAGGAGTTTGATAGGCGGCACGCCTGGGTAGGATGAGGTTGGTAGGGCAGAGGCATTTCACGGTTACCGGAGTCAGATGTGGTTTCGTCGGTGAGGGATTTCATGGTAGAGGAGACCAGGCCGACGTTATTCCAGCTGAATGCGGATGGGGCTTCAGGCCCAGATGGTTTCTCGATTTTCTTTTACCGGGAGTTCTAGGAGGTAATCAAGGAGGATGTTCTGGAGGTACTTGCAGAATTTCGGGACGGCAACCGTAGCTTTGATAGATTGACTAAGACTCTCATATTTCTACTACGTAAGAAGGGTACGCCGACCAGGGTGGAGGACTAGAGGCCGATTGCGCTGTCTAATGGTATATATATGATCTTTTTGAAGATTCTTCCAAATCGTCTGAGGGGGATGCTTGATCAGATCATTTCTCCTGATCAGTTGACTTTTGTGTCGGGGAAAGCTATGGCTGACGGCTTGTTTCTTGCCTCTGAGATGGCGACGGATTGGAAAAGAAGAAAGGCCAAAGGAGTGTTGTGGAAGGTGGATATTTCCAAGGCATATGACATCGTTGATTGGAGATTCTTGTGGGTTTATTTGGAAAAAGGGGTTTCCCGGAGCAATGGATTACTTGGATCAAGCATTGTGTGATGACGACATCCCATAATGTGCTGGTTAACGTCAGGCCGGAGGTGGGTTTCTTTTAGCTCTAAAGGGACACCAGACATGGATGCCCGTTGGCACAGCTTCTTTTCGTTGTTGTTGTGGATGCCTTGGCGGTGATGATGAGGCTGGCAACGAGCGCGGGATGGTGTGCTGGGTGTGAGAAGGAGGAGATTTCCATCCCGCACTTACAGTATGCGGATGACACTGTTCTTTTTATGAGGGTCGAGGAGGAGAAATTGCACATATTTGTGAATTTCTTAGACCGTCAGATCAATAGAGCTAAATATATGGTGGTTTGTTTTGGTTTATCAGAGCTGGAGGTGCAGGAGGCGGCGACGATTTTGGGTTGCCCATCGGCTGGGCTGTCAATCACGCTCCTGGGGTTTCCCTTGGTGGCGAGGAGTCCGAAGAATAGGGACTGGAGAGCGCTGCTAGTTAGATTGGAGAGGAGGTTGGTGGGGTGGAAGGCATCGATGCTTTCGAGAGGTGGGGAGATGGTGCTTCTGAAGTATGTTCTTTCGGCCATACCTATTTTCTATTGCTCTACGGGGCGGTTGCCTGTAGGTGTGCGCTTGAGGATTGAGATTCTCATGCGGAGGTTCTTTTGGACGGACGAGAGGCAAGTTAAGAGGGGCATTTACTTGGTGAATTAGAGCTAGATGATGACATCGAAGAAGAAGGGTGACTTGGGGGTTCTGCAGGTGGTCAGGATTAATAAGGCATTCATGACGAAGTGGGTTGTTCGCATATGGGTAAATATGAGGACTTGGTGTGCAAGCTGTTGAGGAAGATATACAGAGTGTCCTTATCGCTGACAATCATTTCGGGTCGGTTACCTTCATCTCTGTGGAAGGGCATCACTGAGGTTATCCCCGAGTTGGCCGTGAAGTTGAGATCGGTTCTAGGGGATGGTGGGATCTTTCGTTTTTGGCAGGATGATTGGTCAGGCGAGGGGGTGTTGGTGAAGGATATGGGAAAATCCTTAAGCGCATCACGGAAGCGTGGAGATCGCATCATATGCGATCGAGAGCAACTAATCGCACTAGTTGCTCAGGGCAGCGGAATTTAAAATTTTTAAACCGATAAAACCACATGATCTAAGAACACTTCTCGGATCGTTTCATCTAAATCACAAACAAGATATCAGGGTTACCTCTTGAAACGTGATTGCGATCGTGTCTCTAAACGAAGAGACCTCCGGTCTTAAGTCTGATCTAACGGAGGAGACGCTTGCGAGCGCATTGATGAAACACGTGCTCCTCGCAATCCATGTTGATGATCCAAGCGACGAATCTCCTGATCTCGTCTCACGAGATTCAGCGTCTTTTTCACGAGCGAGGCACATCGAAGGAGACAAAGTTCCACGAGTAGTCGATCCGACAACATAATTACGATACGACGGATATGAGGATCTCTATATCAACAAGTGGACGGCCACATTGTTGAGAAAAAGAGAGGACACCCTTGAGAAATTTGAGAGAGAGAGAGATTTGTTGTGTTTCACATTGTATGTGTTGTCAAATAAAAGGCTAGGACTACCTTTCTATTTATACTATTTTGGATGTCCATGGATTGTGATCCATGTGCTCACAAAATCAATGGTTGAGATTGATTTGTGCTTTCAATCAATGACCATGATCTTGTTGTGTTTTAAATACCAACAAAAAATATCAATTTTAATAAATTCAATATGTTGCAAATATATTTACAACACATTTAATTTCAATTCAAATCAATTTCATGTGGGAATAAAGGAAAGAGAGAGACATCCTTCCTCATATAGAGTGGACGACCATACATGGAGTTGGACTCCATGGCCGTCCACTCCATATATATGGAATGCGTCTCTCATTTTCTCATTTTGGTGAGATTCCAAATCTCTCCAAAATCCCACAAATGCAACATTTGTTGCACAATTATTCACCAGAATAATTCCAAATTATTTTGTGATAATTGCAATCATATTCATGAATGATATTAAGAGATCTTCAAGCGCATCACGGAAGCGTGAGCGTCGTATCGAATACGACGAGGAACGACTAGTCGCACTAGTTGTTCTAAGCAGCGGAAATTAAAAAAATTTCATGTGATGAAACCACATGATCCAAGAACACTTCTCAGATCGTTTCGTCTAAACCACAAACAAGTAATAGGATTACCTCTTGAAGCGTGGTTACGATCAAGTCTCTAAACGAAGAGACCTCCTGTCTCAAGTCCGATCCGACGGAGGAGACGCTTGCGAGCGTGTTGGTGAAACACATGCTCCTCACAATCCATGTTGATGATCCAAGCGGCGGATCTCCTGATCTCGACACACGAGATCCAACGTCTTCTTCACGAGCGAGACGCACCGAAGGAGACAGAGATCCACGAGCAAACGATCGAGCAACATAACGACGACACTGCTGCGATGGAGACTCTCTCTAGGGCATCCACGGTGGACGACCACATGAGAGAAGGAGAGAGGGCATGTAGAGAGAAAAAGTAAGAGAGAGACTTATGTTCTCTTGTGTAAAGAAGAGCAAAGGGGTGCCTCTCTTTTTATAATATTTTGAGATCCATGGATCTCATTCCATGGGCAACACAAATCTAATGGCTCTCATTGATTTGTGTTTCTTTTAATGGCTAAGATTTGTGTTGGTAAAAGCCAACACCAATTAATTTAATTTAGATTAAATGTATATTGATAAATCAATATGATTTAATCTCAAATTAAATCAGTCAAGCATGAAAATTATGGATTGAAGATTGCCTCCTTCCATAATATGGGATTTGGTGGCAATCTCATGTAATCTCATGATATCTCATGAGATTACATTATTCCATGGAAATCTCCAATATTTACAACACTTGTTGTAAATTATTCAAAAAAAATAACTCATAATTATTTTGTGAATATTGCAATCTTGCCATTGGGAAATTGTGAATCACATTCACAACCCAAAATAAAACGTGAATTACATTTTCAATTAATTGTCTAATGTAAATCCAATTCACATCAACATTTAATTAACAAATGTAAATTACAAATTGTTCTCTCTTATATACTATAAATCAAAATTATAATATAAATAATTAGTATGGATAGTGCTATCCACATTATTCATATCCATGATAACTAAATCACATTTAATCATCTTGGATCTCTATTCTCATGTTCCCAAATAACACGAATTACATTCACATTATTCACATCTTTTGATAATTAAATCACATTTAATTATCCACTTTTTTAATGCTCGGATACATATATCAACAATGAAATTATCCTGAACTCTTTCAAGGATAATGCGCTTTCTCCGCGAATACTTGGAGATAAGGACATGGCGATTGTATTGTTCCACGTATAGTGACTTGGATATTGAGATCACATCTCAAAACTAGATCTCGTGCCTCCCATAGATGCTTGATTAAATCAAGACCGCAAATCTAATCTTCTCATTGCATCTGAATCACATTCAGATCAATGTCCAATGTTTGGACCAAGATCAGATTACTTCTCTACTGAGAGGAGTCACTAAAATACAGACCCGTTTCATCACTCCCTAGGAATGGAAGCGTCATGGTTATACAATCGTTTATGATCACATTACCCTTATGTATTCCCAATACCTGTACATCCTGCATACTGGAAGACCCAGAATAATCCCGAAGTATAAGATCAATTTTACACTGTCTACTTCAGGGATTTATCATTAAGTTTCCCATTCGATCAGTGGGAGTTGGTATCGATCATATACTTTCCAAAAGCATATATCAAACCTCCAAATTCAGTCAAGCTTCCAAAGCAAGACGACCGTGCACGGAATTTGGTTCTTCCCAATATCTGATGAGTGAGCTCATGTCTTCCGGTTTAGTAATGAACCTGTATGATCCCTTTGAGAGATCGTATATGCCCTTATATGCACACCAGCGCACCGGTGTATAGACCTTGATTAGGTCATCAACCTATTGGTCTGCCAAATGTACATACTCAGACTTATAGTAACACATCTGTCTCTGGTCAGAGGATGCATGCCTATATCATGACAGCATATGACATAGGACTTTGGCTATCTCGATCTCGTTAAGTCAACTCTTTGACCTAACTAATCTGACACCTCTGAATCTCTATTCCTATGCAGAGGACCTGCATCAAGAGGTTGGCCAGATATCAACCTAAATGAGAAAGGATTGCCATCTCCTACTCAGGCTGGAGATCATCTCTCAACAATCATTTGACGGTGCTTGATGAGTCCTCAATCTAACCCTTTAGATGTTCATCCAAGCACCAGCCTCTATGATTCAATATATTTGAATCAACAACTGTATGATCATCAAGATGACCATGGTACATAACCCTAATTGTACTAAGGGACCTATTATGCAAATTATCTATTCTTCATTTCAGATCAGGGAATGATATTCGCAATAACATTTATTGCATAATGGCTCGCCGTGGGCTCGCATGTCCAATAATTCACACATCCATAATAAAATGTAATCGTATTTACAATTAATTGTCCAATGTGAATCAAATTCACATTAACTATTAATCCGTAAATAAATATTACAATTATCTCTCTTTAACATATTACAAATCACATTTATAATATCCATGAATAATATGGATAGTTCTATCCACTTATCCACATCCTTGATAATTAAATCATATTTAATCATCTCAAATGTGTATTCTCATGAGCACAAATAATATGAATCACATTCACATTATTTATAATAATTAAATTACATTTAATTATCCATTTTTTGCTCAATGCTTAGATACATTATCAACAATAAGTTATTATTTTTAAGAATAATGCAATTTCTCCGTAGATACTTGGATATAAGGATAGGGTGATTGTATGTTCCACATATAGTGACGTGGATATTGGGATCACATCTCATATCTAGATCTCGGGGACCTTCCACAGATGCTTGATTAAATCAAGGTTGTAGATCTAATCTTCTCATTGCATCTGAATCACATTCTAATCAATGTCCAACATTTGGACTAAGATTAAAGGCCTTAAATGTCGGTTTCGGTCACCATTTCGGTATCGACCAAAACAGAATTTCGATGGAATTTCGGTAGAATTTCGACCGAAATTTCGGTCATTTCGGTCATTTTTTGTACTAGGACTCCCATATTTCGGTCATTTCGGTCATTTCGGTCGAATTTCGATTTCGACTGGATATCGATATTCGACAGAAATTCGACCGAATTTCGCTGAAATTTGAGGCCATCATTAGATTACTTCTCTACTGAGAGGAGTCACTAAAATCCGGACCTGTTTCATCACTCCCTCGGAATGGAAGCGTCATGGTTATACAATCATTTATGATCACGTCACCCTCAAGTATTCCTAATACTTGTATCCTGCATAGTTGAAGACCTAGAATAAATCCAAAGTTTTAGATCTATTTAGACTGTCTTCTTTAGGATTTTATCGTTAAGTTTCTCATTTGATCATTGGGAGTTGGTATCGATTATATCTTTCCAAAAACATATATCATACCTAGGTATTGATCATATACTTTCCTAAAGTATATATCAAACCTACAAATTCATTCACGCTTCCAAAGTGAGACGACCATGCACGGAATTTGATCCCAATGTTTCATGAGTGAGCTCATGTCTTCCGGTTCAGTAAATGAACCTGTATGATCCCTTTGAGAGATCGTATTACTCATATACCCTTGTATGACACCAGCGCGCCGGTGTATATACCTTGATTAGATCATCAACATATCGGTCTGCCAAATGTACATAAACATATAGTAATACATCTCTATTCGGTCAGAGGATGCGTGCCTATCGTGACAACATATGACATAAGTCTTTGGTTATCTCGATCTTATTAATTCAACTTTTTGATCTAACTTCTCTAACACCTCCGAATCTCTACTCCTATGCAGACGACATGCATCGAGAGATCGGTTAGATATCAACCCATGGGAGAAAGGATTGCCATCTCCTACTCAGGCTGGAGATCATCTTTTAATAATCATTTGACGGTGCTTGATGAGTCCTCAATATTACTCTTTCGATATTCATCTAAGCACTAGGCTCTTTGATTCAACAACTGAATCAACAACTGTATGATCATTAAGATGGTCATGGTATATAACCCTAATTGAACTAAGAGACTTATTATGCAAATTAATTATTCTTCATTTCAGATTAGGGAATGATTTTTGCAATAACATTTATTGCATAATGCTTCATCGTGGGCTCGCATGTCGAACAATCCCCCACTAGCCCAAAGAGCCATTAATGCGCTAATCTTTAATCCACACTCATGTGACAATCATAAGCTAAGCTGATCAATCACTCTGTTCCTAAGTGACTACGCCAAGTCTTTTTACGGTACTTGCATATCTCCTAGTAACAGTGCCCACATCCAATGCGAATGTTGCATCTTATGCAACCAATATTCAATTTTATTAAGGCAGTTCTAGTGTCTTTGACACTACAACTCAATAATCATTATATCCAGTATTTAATATCTATTATCCTTATCAGAATACCCTTATTCCTTGAGATTTCTATCTCCTAAGACCCAGTCATAAGTCTTATAAGGCATCTGCAGTTAAGACCTTTATATCACTATCTATAAAAGTCTTAAGTTCTTGAAGAAAAGACTTTGAGATCACTATCGCAAAAAATCTTGTCATCTTTGAAGATATTGTTATTACTGCAATCAAGTGTTTTATCTCCATAGTAGGATTAGTAACATTTACTACTCCCACTGCATGGCAGAGATCTTGCTTTTGTGCACATCTAGCATACACTGAGCTTCCCATAGCTAATGCACTAGGGCATGTAGATTTAGCATTCACATACTCAAATTTTTTTGAGGCGCCATCCCTTTAGATATGTCAATACTATATTTTAAGGGAAGGAAGCCTTCCTTGGGTTTTTCCAAGAATGGAACATGTCCAAGGTGTACCATTAATGTGACGGCCCCAAAGCCCTCTTCTCTTTTCTTCTGAACAACTTCAGAACTAAGATCAAAGAGATATCCTTGAGATCATATCTCAAGGTATGGAATAGCCATATTTTAAAACACTTATTATCTTCCTTGTATCATTTCAAATGATTAGGATATCATCTATATTTAGTACGATGAACACAATGTCACTCCCACTAAGCTTCACATGGTTCATCAAGATTCTATCTGAAATCATAACATTTATAATTTCATCAAATCCAACGTTCTAACTACAATAAGTTTATTTGAGTCTATAGATGGAATTCCTTTAGCTTGTACATCTTTCCTTCCTCAACTATGAAGCCCTGGAGCTATTTCATATGAATATCCTCGGTGAGGAATTCATAGAGGAATGCAATCTTGACTTCTATCTTGTAGATGTCATAGTCAAGTTGTGTAACTATAATTAGGAATATTCTGATGGATTTAAGCATGGTTACTAAAGAGCAGGAATTTAAATTTCGTGAAATTTCGGCGAAATTTCGCCGAAATTTAGGTTTCAAGAGGTCACGGGCATCGAAACTCGTATACATGTCGATTTCCCAGATTTTGACCGAAATTTCGGTGATATTTCGACATATCGACCTATTTCGGTTGAAATTTCATGGGTTTCAGTACAAAATTTCCTGGATTTCGACTGAAATTTCGGTGATATTTTGACATATCGACTCATTTCGACCCATTTCAGTTGAAATTCACGGGTTTGAACGAGACCCCTGTTTGGTAGGGTATGGTTTGACAAGAGGGTACATATGTCGATTTTTCAACTTGGGGAGCTTCCTCCTCTTTGGGTTTAAGCAGTGGAGATGAAACAACTCCATAGCTTCCATATATCTGATATTAATCACTATCTATATTTTAGAATAAAAAATGCTCGTCTATTTTTTCCGAAGAAAAGACGTCTTCTAAGTGTTGTTAACTTTGTTATTTTGATTTTCATTTCCAGTATATATCGGTCAACTTAACAATATGTCTAATATGACCAATATGGTGTGATATAAGGCGTACGCATGAGAGATGTGTGTAATATAAGTGTGTATTTGTAAGCTATTGTTGTTTTAAAATCTTGCATTGGATGATATCAATTTCCAGTATGTATCAGCCAAGAATCAACATTAACATCGATTTGGCCGATATGACCGATATGTGCAATATAAGGGGCATATATGAGCAATATGTGTGATATAAGTGTGTATTTGTAAGTTATTTATTGCTGCAATAACTTGGAAGACTGAATTTGCAAAAAATGGTCGAAAAATGGGTTTTTGAGTCATTTTTGACATTTTCACCGAAACGATCGAAATTTTCCGAAATTTCACCGAAAATTCGGTTTTGGAGGAGATCGAAACGAAATCGAATTCAAGATTTCGAACCTTGCTGAAGAGCAAGTCTCACCACAAGTGATGTCTTCTCTTCGTGCGTATCTTATGGATGTGAGCCGTACTTTGAAGGTCTTTATCTTCTCATCAGGATCCCTCTTTCTCTTGAAGATTCGGTTACACCTAATGGATCATACCCTTATAGGTGGATCCTCGAGGGTCCATATACAACACTTGTATATGAAGTCTACTTTAGATTTTATTACTAACATCCATCTTTCCATGTCATGATCCTCAGAAACTTCATCATATGAAGTCAGATCATTGTCAGAATTAACTGACACATGGAATCCATCCTCAAACTAATTTGAGGAGGTATGAGTGTTTCATCTTTAACTATCCTTTTTTTTCCGATTTCAGGAGCATCATTATCTTTTCAAGATTAAATGAGTTCCTTCACTTCATTTTCTTCTTGATTCTCAAGAAAGTCATCATCTAAGAATCATATCCTTAGAGATGAAATCTTTTAAGAATCTCAAGGTCATAAAGTATGTATCCAATACCATCCTTTATTTTTCTAATGAAGTAGCACTCTTTAGTGCTAGATTGCCGCATTTTTGCATCCATGATATGCTCATGGACCAAGCAACCCTAAATCCTCAAGTGTCCAACACTAGGCTAGGTTCCAAACTATAGCTTGTGCGGGTTTTCGGGCTTTGATTTGCATGGAACCTTATTAAGGTTATATATTGTAGTCTCTACTACATATATACCTGGAAACTAAGAGGTCATTATGCTAATATTCATCATTAATCAAATCATGTCACACATGATCCAATTATATCTCCATACAACTCTATTGGGTTTAGGTGTATTAGGAGGAGCGAGATATGAATGATATTCCTTTCTCCATAAGGTATTCCTTGAACTTATTTAATAGGTACTTGCTACCTAGATTAGATCAAATTTATTTTATCTTCCTTCAGACTTTGGTTCTAAACCAAAAAATATGAAAATTTTGAACATTTCAAAGGTTTTTAAGGTGAAGGGAAGAAATCTCATATCATGAATAATCATCAAATGATATCACATATCATCAATGTTTATTATGATACAGATGATCCACACACATCAATATGTATGAGGTCTTGAATACCTTGACATCTTACTCCATTCTTAGAGAAGGCTGCATTGGACATTTTTACTTTAGATACAATATTCTCAAGTATGTAAGATTTAAAATTTTAGACATTCTAAAGTTTCATCTCTTACTAGTCTATTGATCTCATCAACAGACATATGTCCAAGGCTTGATGCTAGATCATTGTCAAATGATCTCCATCCTCGTATTGACCTTAAAAGGTTTAATATCCAGTATTAGAAATATTAATGAACTATTCATTAATTTTCTAATTTGGTAGTGTCCTCTAGATGTTAGATTACTATCTGAAATATATCCATCATAACTCTTTATGATAGATCTATTCCGGAATTCATATTTATTTCCAACATTTAGAAATAAATAATGTGTGTTTTCTAATATCTAGGTCATAGAGACATTCTCTAATACTAAGGGCTCTCCTACTGAAAATATGAAGTCTATCTATACAATAGAGATTGTTGCAACAATTGCCTCAATATCCATGTGGACGATTATTAAACCTTATGATCAAATTTTCTAGTCTTCTAAAAAACATATGCAACCAATTGCAAGTGTTATTAGAAGAATGATATACAATTGATAGACTTTGATCTTATCTAATAAGTCGATTTCAATGATGATATGTAGATGTATATTATTCCGATGCATTATCCGAGTCCTTCTCTAAGGATCTTGGATAGTCCAGATAGCCATACTATCAATACATCGACTTATTGTGGTATTGGCATTCATCCAACTCTTTGGTATGTATGGAAATCATATAAGTACAATCGACTCTTTGACTTTCCTTCTAACTTGGGTCCGACCCATTCTTCCACTGCGTTCTCTTCATCTATAAACAACTATTGCTTAAGACAAAGGATCTCTTATGTTGAACTCAAAAGATTCAATATAAGAGTATTTCAACATTTATGTGCTTTATTTAATTCATACAATATGAATATTATGAAGCTTCATGAATGACTAGAGTATAGATGGCAGAATGATGGCACTCATTATATCTACATCCATCTTAACTCAAAGACTTTGGTTCAAGCAGGTACTCAAACATTTTGAGTGCATCATCTCTTATTGAGCCACCATTCTGCATAAACAGTGAACCATGTCATTCATGATTAAATGTCAAGAGCACACATGTATGCCAAAACATCTTCTTAGATTTTATAAGGATTATTTGGCAATTATGATCATCATCAACATGATACTTCCATAAAACGCTCGATGAAAGATCAAAACTATAGAGACACACAAACCCTAGGTTGTTATTCTATTGTCTCTTTAATTGTCATTCCTCACTATTATGAGGAAACTTGCACATTGCAACCACATACATTATGTGTCCAACTGCAAGTACAATATCTTGATCATGGATCCAATCCATGATATTTTACTGGTTACTATTGAGTATAGTATTGAGTGGGTTTATATGAGGATTATCTGAAATAAGATTGCATAAATACATATTTTTCTTTGATTTAAGAATTTTTATATCAAAGTTGTCTTGTCTCGTCAACATTGAAAGTTTATTCCTTATTCACTTTCAATGTAAGAGATATACTTACCATTATATATCAAGCACGATCTGGAATCTCCTTTCTTATCTTTGTTTACATCCCAATAATATGAGAACTTGCAACTCAGATAAAAAGAAGTGCGAACTCATTCTGCCTTGCAAGTCCAACTTGCATTTCTCAATTCGGCATTTAACACCCGGGGCACCACCCTTCATAGATGTTAAGGCGCACGCCTAGGCGGCCGCCTAGGTGCCCAGGCATCCCAGGACGTGCGCCTAGAATGAACGCCTTGCTTTTATAGCAAATGGCATGCGCCTTGGGTCGCCTGGGCGCCTAGGCGGCCGCCTAGGTGCGCCTAGGCACGCCTTGACGCCTAGACGACTATTTTTCATGCACACTACACAGATATCTCATTTTCAAAATGCGATATACATTGTGCATTTACAAAAAGCGATATACATAGCGCATTTTGAAAATGTGATATACATGTCGTATTTTTGAAATGCGATATAATTTCTTAATAATCTAGCATATAAATGCGATATTTTTAAAATTTCTTGATGCCACTTTGAAAACGCCTAGGCGCGCCTAGGCGCCCAGGTGTAACGCCTTGTCGCCTTGCCGCCTTAACAACCATGCCACCCTTAAGGCAATGTTAACCCATCGTTAATTGAACCAACCATCAACATGAATAGAACTCTCGCTATGTGCAATCTAATATCACCCCAATAATACGATCGGTCGATATCGACTAATACCATCGATATAGGGTCGATATTGTTCTATACTACTCATTTTTTAGCCGATTTTTGGTGATTTTGCTTTTATATCTACCCACGTTACTAAAAAGACATTATGAGTTGTATTTTTTTTGAGACTCCCGTTTTGATGGTGGGTTTTGTCCTCGTAGCGATGGAGATGACACAACTATACAGCTGATCAAGGAATGTCTGCATACATTTATGTTATTATGCTTATTAGCTTATTCATATGATATCTGATATAGCTCTGCATTTTGTTTATACATAATATGTGATGTGGTGTAATGTTGATGTGCTAAATACACCTCCTTGATGACACTAAGTTGTTATTATTTGAATTTCGTCGCTTCTTTTCTAATATATTGCTAAATACACCTCCTTGATGACACTAAGGTTACATCTGCACTCATTGAATTTGGACGATGCAACATGTTGCTAGTAGGAAATGCTCCAACAAAATCTAAATATTTGCTTAAATCCATGTTGAAAAGATTCGGACTATTTTGAGACAAAATTCCTAAATTATGTTCTTAAAAAAATACTATTTAGGAATTTGTCTCTCTTGTGTTGGCTATCGTCTACCTAACGCCCAACCCTGTTCAATTTACACATAAAAACGTGCTAAATCAAAAATAGACTTGCTGAGACGAGCATGGCGACTGGGAAAAGAGCTCTTATGATGCTTTCCAAGTTGACAAGCTTCACACTGGAGAGATGCGGATGTTGGAATTGAAGGAAGGATTCTCCTTGATTTGGGTAGAGGAAAATGACCAAGACATACATGTCTTGTGTAGGCAGACGACTCCCCAGTAGATGTAGAAAAATGACATGTAAAAGGAGTTTGCGTCAAGTAGTACACATCCTTTTCTTTACGATCACAACCAATCACATGACCCATCAGCATATCTTGAAGAGAAGAGACACTGGATCAAATATGGCTCGACTATTAAGTTCATTAATAATTCTGAAGAAAGATAAAAGACTCATAAGAAATTCATGAGCTAGACATACGTTATTTAGTCAAATATTTGGAGCCACTTAAACTCCCCCTTTCCAGCAATAGGGGATCGTCTGCCATCTGCAACCACTGTGGTAACGCATGGTGTAACCTCTCTACGTGTAGAGAATTGATTTTTGTTGCCACTAATGTGGCGTGATGTATCAGAGTCTACCAACCAATCAGAAGAACTAGATGAACTCCTACATGCATATCATAATGTAGGTATCCCTAAGGGATCAACAAAGCCTACAATATCGGTAGAGGTGGTGCCCACAATAGCTCATGTTTTTTACGAAGATGGTAATGATGTAACCCTATGCTGGCTCAACCTGTACATCAAATCCTCATACTCTGCTATGGATGGCATCGTCCTGCTTTGGGATGGCCTTATGAGTCATTGAGGTTCTTTCATGCTTCTCCCAACAACGGTCCTCAGTGTGGCTCGTGTAGCCACATAAAGTGCAAGGGGGCTTTCCACTCTCGAAGTCACAACCCTGTCCCCTGTCTTTAAAAAATGTCCCTCGGCCTCTGCTTGGGGGTACGACCATAGCCGATGGGGTCTCAAGATGAGTTTCTATTGGAAGAGATATAGACAACCTACTAAGTTTGCTGAAGGTTTCTTTCATGGACTGAATCTCAGATGCAGTGATCATCTGTGCTCTAGCGGCTTCATATGTAGGGTCTGACCCTCAAATAAAAAGTCCAACTATCAATTGATTCCGGAAGGCAATATACGTCAAACAGTCAAACAGTTTCTATTGTTTCATATTTATATTGTAACATCAGAATGGAAAGGCCATCTTGCAAGTAACGAATACGATCTTACCCTAAAAACATGATCCGTCACCATAGACGGAGCATCCACCACAATGACAAACAAAAGAGGCACAAGATAATAATCTAGCTTAATCCCTCTCTGAACCTAAAAGAAGCCTCCTCTGAATGTATGTTAATTAAATAATTATTAGGATGGAATAGTGACACCCTTTCATTCAAGAAATCCGGACCTCAGAGAGCCTTTCCTAAGGGGAGAGTACCAGATGGATATCCAAATCCACACAATTATAAGATTTTGAGAAGTCAACCTTCCACAACAAGCTATACATATGCCACTTCTTCTAATCCACACCATTGTAGTAGCCATCACCAGACTGTCCATCTGAGTCTATCTGATGCAAAGGCAGTTTGCATGGAGGAAATAATTACAAAGGTGCCCTATCTTTAAATGATATGCTAATAGCTTGGCCACAATTATTTAAATTGTATTTGAAAGCACCATTGACCTGAAATTCTCAAGTTGCTTAATGACCTTCTTAGGCAATAAAAAGATGAGCGACATATTAATCTTCTCGAAGACAAAATTGCCATCTCATAGTTCTCAATCGAACTAAAAACATCGTTCTTCATAACATGTCAAAAGATCATTTAAGAAGACTTGAAAATCATTCGGACCAGATGACCCATCTACAACTATTGCGATAAGAAGACTTGGAAACCTTTGGGACTAGCCTTGCGATGTGCTTCTTTACTATTCTTATTCTTTGCAAAACGAAGATCGAGAGTGCTTTGGTACCCATTTATTGTGGGTCCTTGGATTGTTAGTTTGGTTCCTAGGGTGGATCCATGGTTCCTTACCTTTCAAAATCCTTAGACTCCTTACTTGAACTAAGATCAACTTTGACAAACTTCTTGGTGCTTGAAGTGCTTATATGCCAGTTTTCTTTTCATTGCAAGTGTGATACCCGTGCCAAACGTCATTTTAGATTGATAAGAAGTTCCCAACAATTTATCTAATAATCCTTTTCCTTTAGTGAATTTAGCTGATTATCTACGAGAGTTCTTGTCTTAGTCTTGAGTTCTTCTATATTATTCTCTAGTTTTTCTATGCTGGTTATTAATTAGCGAGATTTCCAATTCATAATCTTTTTGTTCAGTGTGTGCATCATATCTAAGTTTCCCTTATTATTTCTTAAGTTGACTAGCTTCCGATTCGTGCTCTTGTTATGTTTTGCTTGTATTATCTTTAACCATTATATTTTTCTTATTCAATTTAATAGCTAAATCATGCGGACAACTCTTATCCGTTTGCGATTTTGTGGGCGATCTGTTGTGGAAGAAATGAGGCTATCTTTCGCGGTCAACTTTTTTATTCTGAAAATGTATTAGCACGTTGTAGGGCGCTTTGTTTGGCCTGACTCATGTAGCCTGATTCATTAATATTAATATTTTTTTAGCGGCCTGGACTCATGGCTGGTCCCAAGCCCAAGTAAATGAGGAGGGTTGCTGATGAATCCGTGATTCATCGCACTAAAAGTTGAAAATAGAGCTTCGTTCCCGAGTAATTAGCTGCATTTCATCATTTATTCTGCATTTTTACCATACATGCACTTAGAATTAATTTCTGCATTTTAGCACACATAATTGCATTGCCATTCATAATCATCTTCGCATTTTCATCTAACTTCATGCATTTTTTATTAATTCATGCTAACTCCGATTGACCTCAAACCACCTCCGCTATGTACATATTACTAACAAGATTAAAGGAAAAATACAAAAAATTGCTAACTTAAATAATTGGCCCATGAGACAAAACCCTCATTTCAGAATAGATTGACTAAAATGTGCATATCTTCCTCATATAGTGACCGATTTCGGTCTCCTCATTTTTAAAGTAATATACATTCAAAGACCTTTATAACAAGACCAATTTCATAAAAATCGGAGCTCATATGTGAAAGTTATGTTTTATATTTCTTTTGTACGTTGTGTATTTTAGCGGATTTTGACATGATATTTTATGTACATACTTAACCCTTTTTCGTTTATTTCTTTTTCATTTATATTCTTTGATGAAAGTTTTATTAAAATACACAAAAATCCAAATCCAAAATAAGTCTGGAATCAAAGAAGTTGACCGAGTCTGAGTGTCCCCTGTGAGTATGTACAAATATCTCATGTTTTCCATTTTATTTTATTTTCCTATTTTCTTATTTATTAAAAAAAATCAGAGTATTGTGTAAATACATGTCCTTTATTTATCGTAGTTTTTATCTATTTTTTTCTTAATTAAAAATCATCAAAATTACAAATCCCTAAAAAAATTGGTGTTCTCTGTACATAGATTACCCCCAAAAAATCACTTTATGCAAATGATTTATTTTGGTTTTGGTCTCTTCATGAAAGTTGTATATCTCATCGAGACGAGCAACTTTCGTGAAGAAATTTGTTTCGATTCAAGGTCGTTTGCTATTTCTTTCCTATTTATCTTTAGATTTTATTTATCGAATTTTCTTGATCTGACGATAGCTCAGTGCCACTCCATTTTCGCATTATGTTTTCGTTTTTTTATTCGTTAAAAAAATTAAATTAAATAAAAGTATTTTAAAAAACGTGGCAAGCCCTCCGCTGTCTGATCTCGGCTAGTCAGATGACTGATCTCGCTTCTCTTCTCCCCCGACGCACGTGCCTAGCACGCACGCCCCTAACTTCCTCCATGTGCTTTGCACGTGCACTCTCTCCTCTCTCTCCCTTCCAATCTCCTACGCTCGATCTCGTGCCCACCACCCCTTCCTGGCGGTTGCGCCAACCCCTCGCCGTTGACTCTCTCGCCCGCTCCCCCAGTCGCGCGCAACCACTGTCCTAACGACCACCCTCCTCTCATTATCCATTTGTCGTTTCCAACGACCTCACAACTGCCGGGGCTCCACCCTCCTCTCCTTATCGTTGACCACCATTATCCCCTCTCCTCTTCTCCTATAAAAGGGATCACCGACTCGTCAGCTCCGGATCCACCATTGCCACCGCGAACGAGAGTGCTGGAGAAGACGCTTGTGACAGGGGCTATCTTCTCCGACGAAGACCACCTCAGACGTGATCATATCGATCTTCGAGATTCGCCGGCCTCTTGAGGCGAGAACCAGGAGGAGTTGGACCTTCTTCCTCCGATCCCAGGCGAAAAACCCATCACCCCCTTTCTTGTTCCATGTACCGCTCCTCTTCTTCCATCTCCGATCATCTCCTCCGCATACCTCACCGCCCCTCATTCGCTCCCCACCTAATTCTCCACTTCCGCCTCTCATCCTCTGCCCTATCGACACCCCCACTCGCTCGCTTCTCCGGGGGCCACTGCGTCAGCCTCCCTTCGACATCGACATCATGCTTCATAGACCTCGACATCAACTTCCTTCTACGCCATTGAGAGGCCCTTCAGCTTCAGAAGCACCTGTCCGACGTCACCTCCCTCGCGCGACCGTCTGTCGACCTGCAGCAGTGTGCCTCCTCGGACGCTCTCGACTCTTGGAGATCCTTCCTCGATATCTGAGTGCCACCAACAACAGTGGCATCCCTCGTCGGATCACCTCCCAAGGACTCCTCCACCTGCCAACCATCGACCGCAGTAGGGCAAGGATGATCACGTGCCCCCCCTACGTGAGGGGCAAATTTCATTAAGGCCCTCATCATCTGCTGAAAGTACAGAGGACCCCCACCACTTCGGGGCACGTGCCCTTCTGGGAAATTTGCATAAATACCCACGCGAGTATAGGTAATTGCATACAAGTCCAGTTAGAATATTTTTTTTATCAATCTTATTTCTGCATTTGCATATAGATGTCTGTGTTTGCATATTTATTTGAGCACACATTTCTCATCATTTTCTTATTCCAAAAATATCATGTTGTAGAGCAACTTATTTTCTATCTAATAAGTATTTATTTACATATTTTGTATTCAGTGGATTATTTATTATAATTAATTTGGTGAAAACTTGCACAGTTTACCCATTTTATGCTCTGAAATTGACATTTAATTATTCGTTGATCTAAAAATTCTAAAAAAATACATTAGATAGATTAGTTGTTTTCTATCTTATGCCCAAAAATCGCAAATGGTTTTCTCTGAATAAATCATTTTGTGATCGGACTAATTGATTTTTAATATATTGTAGACACAACATTTTTTAGGGTTTATAATTTTTTCTGGATAGATCACCATTAGATACGTCTAGGATAATTTTATTTCCTAAAAATAATTAGGTTTGCTATTTATTAAAATTTATTTACTGCTAATCACATTCTTTGCATTATACAATTCACAGAAAATTCATCTTGCATCCAAAAATTCAAAAAAATTTATAGTAGCGTAATTTCTTCATTTTACATCTCTTGGTCAAGTTTCATTGGGTTTGGAGTTCATTTGATTGAAATTTACAGTTTAACCCCTGAACTTCGCTAAAAATTACATTTCACTCATTAATTGCATTTAAAAATACAAAAAATAACTCTATGAAAACCTGACTTTATATCAACTATAAATCAATCTAAGAAGACAGTTGCCTCCCTGAGATCGACCTTGGATTTACCAAATAAAAAAATAAATTGACCGCTTACTTTTAATTGATACATTAATTAAGTGATATTTGATTAATCCAAAATTGCCCGACTACAATGAAACTCAACCTTAATCTCACATAATTAGTGAGGGCTTTTTGGGTTCTTCAGTTGCACGTTAATAATGTTCTTTTTATGAACGCTATTTAGGAATTTGTCTTAAAATAGTTTGGATCTTTTCAATATAGATTTGGGCAAACATTTATATTTCTTTGGGGCGTTCCGTACCTGCTAGACATTGCATCGACCAAATGCAATGAGAAGTTGGCATGGGCCGCTACATTGCTGCCCAGATGTAGTTCAAAATTTGCAAGGGTTCTTGCATGAGGAACACATGCGGGTAAATAAGTTAGTTCCGCTGCATTGTTTCCAGATGCAGTCTAAAATTTGCAAAGGTTCTCGCTTTTATGGATGTATGCGAGTAAAGAAGTTAATCTAAAAGAGGTTGCAAAGGAAGTTGCAGATAATTAGTTGGCATTTTGACACTTTAACTTGCAACTCGATGGAAATAGTAGATACGATGCAAAGAAGGTAGATTCAAATACTATGTCTCCAAGAGACAAAGTGGGTTAGAGATAAAGCAAGGGAGATCGAGAAGACATGCTTTAAACTTTGGTATTTAGGTAAAGATAAGCGCAAAAATGGTGTTGGAGTAGTTGTTCATAAGGATTTGATGGATACTATGGTTGAGGTGCAAAGATTCAGGGATCACATTATTTTTCTAAAATTGGTGCTCGAAGAAGAAATTCTGAATATCATCTCAGTTTATGCACTATAAATTGGTTTAGAAAGGATTAAACAAGATCTTTGGGATGGTTTTGATAAGATTATTCAATGAATCCAACAAAGAGAGATGATTTACCTATGTGGAGATCTTAATGGACTTGTGGGAAAGATGCTTCATGTTATGCTAGTGTTCATGGAGGCCGTGGCTTCGGTGATACAAATGAATAGGGAAAAGTCATTCTGGATTTTGTAACAGATTATGATCTTTTCATAGCAAACACCCTCTTCAAGAAGAGAGGGGAGCATTTAATTACTTTTAAGAATGGCCCGATTAGAACACATATAGATTACTTTGTGTTGAGGAGAAGAGATCGGTTGTGTTGCAAAGACTGCAAAGTAATCCCATAAAAATGTTTGTCAACACACCATTCTCTTGTTAATCATGGACGTGCAAATAAGAAGGCTGGTAAAGAAAATGAGGGTTTCCAAGATCAGTAGAACTAAATTGTGGAATCTCCAATTGAAGCAATCATGCTTCAGGGAGAATGTTTTAGAAGACTTATCTTGGGATTAACGGAAGTGGAAATGAGATATGGGAGGCGGTAGCATTTTGTATCTTTTAGAAAACTTGAATGCAGAAACACATAAAAAATAAAGGATAAAGAACAAAGAAGAACACGAGATTTAACATGGAACCCTACTCCTTAAGGAGCGGGATGAATCCACGGGAGAACGCCTCACAGGGCTTGTGTATCTATTCACTTTCTCAACTGATACAGAGGGTGAGGGGCTTCTTATATAGCCTTCACTAAGTCTCCACATCCTACAAACGATTGATGTGGGACTAAACAACTGGATGTGGTATATGGATCTTGGAAGGATTCATTTACCCATCTTATATATGTCGTATATATTCCAACACTCCCCCTCAAGCTGGAGCATGCGATCCTCCGCTGGGATAAACATAAAGAAATCTCAACTCACAATACATGACATTACATATAATATAAACTCAACGCCCACAACTGTCTCCTGCTGTCGAGGACGTTGCTTCTCATGCCGTGCAGGTGAGGAGGAACAAACGACCTGGACTGTGAGTCAAACTGAATCTCCTCGTCGGAGAGCATGTGCTTTGTACTGCGTCTGTTAGAGTCACTGCAACTGAAAATGAGTCTGCACCTAGAGAACTTTGGCCCACCACAACATGTGGACAATTGCTCCATCTTTGAGGGCCGAACTTAAAAAGCTGTGGAGATAATCCTCGTCGGAGTCTACGGCCGCTGGAGAATGGAGTCTGAAAAATCTTCTCATTGGAGAACTGTGTCTCTCCTATATCGTCTCAGAGAATGAGATCTCTACTCTGGAGTCCCTATAAAACCACATGAAAACCCTAGCCTACATGGCATAGGGAATGGGATCTCTACTCCGGAGTCCCTATGTATCACATAAAAACTTCGACTAAAAAACAAAAGATGGGGATGGCATAAAATGATCGCAGACATGTGCGAATCAAACTGAAGACTCGGAACTAATCTGACATCGAGTCTGAAACTGTACTATAGAGTCTAAAATCTAGCCTGGAATCTATCATCTGAATCTGGAATGTGACGAATTGGCCTGTTGTAGAACTCTACACAACACTCCTTTCTTCCTGACTGGTCGAAAAACAATGACGTCGACCAAGTTGGGAGAAGATAAGAAAATGGGGAAAACATCACATAAGCCGACACATTTTTTCTTTTTTTTCTCGGCTTTTCTTCTCAATATATATTTTTTTCGATTATTTCATTCATTTTTCTAATAGCCGTCATATCTTTTTTTTGTCAAATAAGCCTTCATCATTTCCTTTTTTCCCTGACTTCTCCTCTTTTTTTAGTTGTCTCATTCATCATCATTTTTTGAAACAAATACACAGCCCCAATGGGCCCCAAACTTTGGCACCCTTTTTTTAATAGCAGTTTGCTGGATCTGCTCTTTTCTTTTTTAACAAAATACGAACCACTTGGGCCCCTTTTTTCTTATTTTGGGAACCCCTTCTTTCAAAGGACTACTGCCCCCGTTGGGGCTTGGCACTGGAGGGTGGGGGCACAACTGCTGGAAAGGGACGTCGTCGCCGCTGCTGCATGCTGGAATCGGGTGGATGCCGCTGCTAAGAGAATCGTGCGATGTCGAGAGGCCACCGCCTGCTGCGCATCTACTACATCGAAGATTGAGAGGAGGAGCTCTTGCTCGCGTGTTGCTGCTACTGCCTGGAGGGTTGCCGCTTGGAGCTCGATTATTGTGGCCCCCTTTCTCGCATGAAACCTAGGGTTCAACTAAGGGAAACCCATCTCACGATGAATGGTATCGCCAGTGGAGTGCTGCCGCGCTCGATGGAGGAGAGGATTGCGAGGGCCTCGCCGTGGATTCTCCACCTGGAACAGATGCGATGGAAGGCTGTGAGCTGCTGATGGAAGTCTGGGTTTGCCGACATTGGGGAGTATCGCGCCATTGCCTGGAAGTCACGAAGGAGACGGCAAAGGCAGCAGGGGTGTTGCGCTGCCTGCTACCTGGAGGTCCAATGGTCCTTTATGCATTGTCAAACCTTTGGCATCTATCCGAAAACCCGATGCTTGAATCATCGAAGTTTCTTTGAAAAGGCTGGAACTTTAGAGCTTTCTGCTCCTCGAAGATTCTCATATTGTATCCCACGGGACACGAGCAAGAATCGAGACTCTTTGCCTTACTTGAGAAGAACACACTCCACGTGTGGGACATGAAGGAGATTCACACGCATCGACCCCAAATTAGGGTTTCAGAAAGAAACCCTAGAACTTGATCTCAAACTTGAATGAACAACAATAATAATCTTCAAGATCAAAACACCAAAACAAATCAAATATCGAACAAATGATGAACGGATATAAAATCCTCGAGAATCGAACCCGCTCTGATACCATGCTAGAAAACTTGAATGCAGAAGCGTATCAGAAATAAAAGATAAGAACAATGAAGAACATGGGATTTAACGTGGAACCGTACTCCCTAAGGAGCGGGATGAAACCACCGGAGAATGCCTCATAGGGCTTGTGTGTCTATTCACTTTCTCAACTGATACCGAGGGTGAGGGTAGGGATGGGGCATGGGTCGGGCCTTGAAGGGCCCAAGCCCAAGCTCATATAAATTTTTCGGTCCTTGGGCCGGGCCTAGGCTCGCAAATCTTGGTGTTGTTCGGCTCAATCTCAGGCCCGGCCCATTTTCTGCGGCTCAAGCTCAGGCCCGGCCCAAGCCTCGACATGTTCTGCGGGCCTGCGGTAACATATCATGGGCTCATTATGACTGATTGCTATCAATCCATCCCTAAAACAGCCAATCTTTTCCTATTTCAAGAACCGTGTCTACATGGATGATTTCTAGCAAGAAACACCACCAAATAGAATGTACTATCCTCAGATATAATATAATGCATTAAGCATTAACCAACAAAATGAGGAAAAAAGTTATATCATATATGAACAAATATGTAAAATTGTAAATCACGATCGTCTGCATCAAGAGGAAAAGCTCGACCATATTGCATGAATCTTAGTAATTTGGATTAAAGCAGAGCTAACAAAGAAGTTGCCTCTCATTTAAAAAAAATCAAAGGACATGACTTACAATTAACATGGTTAACCTCCATATTAGTATGCCTGCAAGAGTCGTCATCCACCTGCAAGAGTCACATATCCAAGATTTTAGTTTAAATAGAATTAGAGTCGTATAACATTCTAGTGATTATTCAAATATTCATTTGCAATCCTACACAATAACATTCTAGTGACATAATTAATTTTAGTTCTAAACAACAATATAATATACCTAAACAACTAAGTGGTGATGCTGTAGTGGGGAGGGCATCACCGTGGGGAGTGGGCTCCTCAAGCTTCTACGCCGCTAAGGAGGGAGGCGGAGCCGCGAAGGGCATGGGCCTTGGCAACCTGACAGGGCAACCTTGGCTTGGTTCTGCAAGGGGCTGGGAGGACCTGGGCCCTGGTAGCCTAGTAGGGTAGCCTTGGATTGGTTCTGGAAGGGGTCGCGTTGCCACAACTGGCGAGGTAGAAGGGGCGTGTGGGCGAGTGGTATAGAAACTGTGATGGAGGAGGGGGAGGTCCGAGGATCGGGGGCGTGGCTGTCGTGGGTAGGCCGGCGAGGGGCGGAGCAATGGAGGAGCACGTGGGAGGTCACCGAGTCACCGACGACGCCTAGGGTTAGTATCTTAGGGCAGAAGGGGGTGCTCGAAAGTCGAAAGGAGTCTGGGAGTGGGATGGAGGGGGCCAGGGGTATACGTGATTAAATTTGAGGGTTAGCCGGTTAGGGCAACACACTCCTCAGGCCATTCCCCGAGCTCTTAAATGGGTCGGGCCTCGAGTCGGATCAGGTTGGGCTGAGCCAAGCTCGAGCCAGGCCCGAAGTAATTTTGGGCCGATATTTTAGGCCTAGGCTTTGCCCAATGCCCTATTGGGCTTGGCTCGAGCTGAGCTTTTTGGGCCGGGCTTCGGGCCAGGCTGGGTCGGCTCATCCCTATGTGAGGGGCTTTTTATATAGCCCTCACCGATTCTCCACATTCCACAACCGGTCCATGTGGGACTAAATAACTGGATGTGGTAAATGGATCTTGGAAGGATCCATTTACCCATCTTTCATATGATGCATATACTCCAACAATATCTGAAGGGTAGCTAAAGAGATGTTAGGAGAGTCAAAGGGAGGAGTCCCATGAAAGAGGCTTGGTGGTTTAGTGGAGGGGTGCAAGAGAAGCACAAAATTAAAAGAGCATGCTTTAAAGCTATGTCTTGGGATAGAACGGATGAAATTGGCACAAACTACAAAATAATGAAGAAGGCAGAAAAGTAGGCTGTAAGCGAAGCTAAGTTAAAAGCTTATGAAGTTTTGTATAAAAATCTCGAATCTATGGAGGGCCAAAATGATATATTCAGGTTCGCCAAAGCAAGAGAAAGACCAAATACCTTTCTCAAGTGAGATGCACTAAGGATAAGGAAGGACACATGCTTGTTACTCAGAAGGATATATTGACTAGATGGAAGTAGTATTTCAATAAGATTTTCATTGGGGAAGGAAATCGGTGGATCACTTTGGGAGATCAAGCTAGTAGTGAAAGTTTCTTAAATCATGCAAGTTATAGACGAATACAGGGCTTTGAAGATTATGAAACCAGGGAAATGTGTAGGACCTGATGACATTCCTATAGAAATATGGAGAGTTCTAAGTGAGCGTGGTTTGACTTGGGTTACAAATTTATTCAATGTTATTCGACGAAGCAAGAAAATGCCTAAAGAATGGAGGAGAAGCATTGTGGTGCCCCTTTATAAGAATAAACGTGGCATTCAAAATTGTACGAATTACAAAAGTATCAAGCTGATGAATCAATATATGAAAATTTAGGAACGTGATCGAAAGAAGGTTGAGGCAAGTTTTCAAAGTAAAAGAAAACCAATTCGGATTCATGCGAGGTTGCTCGACTATTGAAGCCATACACTTGCTTAGGAGAACAATGGAGATTTATAGAGCTAAAAAGAAGAACCTCCATGCGATTTTTATTGAGTTGGAGAAGGATTATGTCTCTGTCCTGCGGGGGATATTGTGGAGAGTTTTGGAGAAGAGACAAGTACATGTCCTATACATTAACCTCATAAAGGATATTTATGATAGGGTTTCATCTTGTGAATGATCCAGTCTGGGAAGATTGACTATTTTGACATCAACATTGGTTTGCATCAAGGTTCATCTTTGAGTCCATTCCTTTTTACTTTGATTATGGACAAGTTGACTAGTCACATTTATGTGAGATACCTTGGTCTATGTTATTGACTGATGATATTGTGTTTGATTGATGAGACTAGAGCTGAAGTAAATGAGAAGCTTGAGGTCTTAATACATGCATTAGATGCTAAAAGATTTCGTATAAGTAGGGCTAAGACTGAATATATGGAGTGCACTTTTCATGGAAGCAATGGTAAAGGAACCGAAGTGAAGATCGGTGGCGATAACTTTCGGAAGAAAGATTCTTTTTGATACTTGGGATCTATTTTGCTACATGATAGGGAAATTGATGGAGATGTTACTCATAGAATAAATGCAGGTTGGCTAAAGTAGAGAGTAGCCTCTATTATTCTATGTTGTAAAATTCTCTTGAAAAGCAAAGAAAAGTTTTAGAAAGCATCTGTGCCACCTGTTATGCTCTATGAATATGAATGTTAGCCTATGAATCATAGACATGTGCACAGAGTAACAATAGCAGAAATGAAAATGCTAAGGTGGATGTGTGGACATATACGCAAAGATTAGATTCTGAATGATGCAATCAGAAGGAAAGTTGGTGTAGCTCCCATCGAGGATAGATGCGCGAAAACCACTCAAGGTGGTTTGACCATTTTCTAAGGTGCTCGACTAATGCACCACTAATGCGGTGTGAGTTTTGGGATGTTGAGCCGACTAAGAGAGGGCGAGGAAGTCCCAAGAAGTGTTGGAATGAGACCATCTAATGGGGTCTTAGTTTTTTGGACCTAAGCTCGAGAATGATCGAAGAAATATCTAAATTGAGGCAAAGAATCCATATAGCCATCCCTACTTAATGTGGGAAAATGATCTGTTGTTGATTTAGCAGTGGATCCCAACTTGGGACGCCTCCCTCTTCTTCTCAAAAAAATTTTAATAGCTATATCATGCATTTTAGCTAGAGCATCTCCAAGTTCATCAGTAAAGGGTTCATCAGAATTTACCTCATCGTCTAGTTAAGAGGGGTATAACCATGTGGATATATAGAATTTATGGGTGGGCATCTCCTCGACGTCATACCCTCTTTTGCTTAAAAAAATGTTCCATTAAAAGAAGGTCGTCTTATTGCGGATTGGCTTTCGAAGTTGTTGCTATTCATGGAGGCCATATGTGTCGCATCTAGTTACGTTGTTCGCATAAACGAGGCTTTGATGCAAAATGTGGATACCTTAGGATCGAACTACTACATGAGGGGATAATAGTTATAACAAATTATGATAAAATAAAATTACAACACAAATAATAATAGATATATAGATTAGACTAGAGAACACTTGCTCGATGATATTTACATGGAATCCCATTTGGGTTAAAACCACGGCCTAAGTTCGCAATTCATGATTCTTGGTCATTTTTTCACTATGAGAGTTATTTGCTTACGAATAACTAATATGTTTACGAGGCTTTGGATCAAACACCAAAATGCTTACAACTACTGTTGTTAAAGTTGGTCGAGTAGGTCGATTAGTCGACCCAACTAGTCAAGTCGGGGTGGTTGCCGACTCTATCGATTTCTGCAACCTTGCTTACAACCTTGGATCACAAATTCACAAACACAAAGTTTCTACTTTGGACTAAACGCCAAAGTCTTCTCCTTTAGACTACACATAGAAGTCAGATCGAGGGCACCCTAAATTCTCAGACCTTCTTGGATCAAATATCAAGGTAAGATCGAGCTTGGATTAAACTCCAAAGCTTTTGACCATCTTGGATCATATACCAAGATAACATGCAAACTTGGATCAACCACCAAGTCATTTTACAAAACTTATTATAGAAAATAGATACAAATACCAGATACACAAATGCTAGTACAATTGTTTGATCAAAACCTGTGATTATCAGAATGAATCATCGGCAGAGGAATCACCTGCAAAGGAATTTTTCTAATGTCATAGAGAGCTTGTCCCATAGAAGGACATATCACGATATATCGACGATATATCGCTGATATATCGATATTGACAGGCCGGGGCAATATCAAGTTGCATTTCCTTTTACATGGATATCAATGATATTTAACCGATATGTCGGCGATATATCGGGTATCGCCGATATATCACCGAGCATGTAAGAGCATTATATCAATCCCATATCAGCCTATATCTGTGCATTTCGCCCATTTCATCTGTTGCTGTTAGAAAATAGGAAGTGGAAGCGGAATTATAAACAAAGCAAAAATGACAGAAAGATATACATGGAACACCATGATTTTACGTGGAACCCTACTCCGTGAAGAGCGGGATGAAACTACGGGAGAAGCCTCGAAGGGGCATATCTTGCATTGCTTTTTCTCAATGGTTACAGGAGGTCTGGGGCTCCTTATATAGCCTCCTCAGATCCTCCAAGTCCCACCACTAGTAGATGTGGGACTAAACTCAGTGGTGGGGTAAATGGATTCTGGAGGGATCCATTTACCCACCTATTACGTAAGTGACGCATGCTCCAAATACTCTAACACTCCCCCTCAAGCTGGAGCATGCAATGCTCAGCTTGAATAAACAGAAAGAAACTCAGCTCACAGTACATGACACTACAGACAATATCAACCCAACGCGTACAACTGCTGCAGTCGAGGACGTTGCTTCTCATGACGTGCATGTGAGGAGGACGAACGGGCTGGAGTGTGAAACTGGATCTATCTGGCACAGAAAATGGTACTCTACTCTGGAGTCCCTATGATACCACATGAAAACCCTTGCCCTCAATGGCATAGGGAATGGTCCTCTGCTTTGGAGTCCCTATGGCTCACATGAAAGCTCTGGCCGACCAATAAGATTGACAAATGATTGGCATGCGTCGTCGTCGAGTCTGAATCTGAAAATTGTAGAGTCTGAACATCTGACTGGTCTGGAAAATCTGAATCTTAGAACAAGACCTGTGACTCTACATATACTCCCCCTTTCTCCCATACTGGTCGGAATGACATTGTTGACCACGTTGGGAGAAGATAAGTAATACATAATTATGGGGATGAAGAAAACATCACTTAGCCGATAATGATTTTTTTTCTTCAGCTTTGCTTGCATTTTTTTTCCGGCTAAACCAATTTTTTTAATACGTACGGTTTTTTTTGTGTATGCGCCCTTTTTTTTCTTTCTTTTTTTCCTTTTTTTTAAATTTTGTTTAACAATATAAACGTGGTCCATTTGGACCCAAATATACCTTAGCCCAATTGGGCTTTACAAAATCTCTCTCTCTCTCTCTCTCTTTTCTCACTTTTTTTCTGTCTCTTTTTTTTAAATACAGCAAAGCCCACTTGGGCTTTTCAATAACAATCCCCCCTTTTTTTGGAATCTTAAAATAACCCAAAATTTTTTTAATAAGATCGCGGATAGGGTTACTGTGAAACCCCTCCCCTTCCTTTCAATCTCCCGCTGCGCCCATGGGGTCTTCGCGCGGGAGAGTGCGCCGCCCCCGATGGGGCCTGTCTAGCACCGCCAACGGCGAGTCAGGACCACCTGGAAGCTCCTGGAAGGTGGTATGGGTTGCTCGATGCTGAGAAAGCCAGGTTGGCATCGCCATGGATGCGGATGAGGTCTGCTGCGGAGATGTTGCTCCGCCAGGATCTGGAAGGAGGCGAGTCCCTGGAGGGGCTTGCGTCACCTGGAGCATGCGGGTTGAGATGGGAGTCGACGCACCTGGCCGTTCGTGCTAACATGGCTGGGTCTTTGGCTTCGTGCGCCTGGGTCTTTGGCTTCGGCGCCGCCTAGAGAGAGATACTTGCATGGGGCTAGGGCTGGAGGATCGCCAGGGGCGCCGCCGCCCCAAAGGGGCTTCCTGCTGTTGACGCCAATGGGGCTTGTAGGAGGTGTGGCGTCTTGCAGGAGGTGTCGTGAGGGCATCGCGCGGGGCTGGATGTCGCCTGGTGCCACTGCGGAAGAGGAGCGCGATGCCTCCACCTGGAATGGATTGAAAGCGTCGGAGCCACATCGTGAAGGAGCAGGGGGTGCGTGAATGATCCATCTGGAGGCCCCCTGCGTGAATGATTTGGATGTAGCAACGTAGAAAGCGAGGTATCGTGCCGCCTCGCGCCTGGAATCGCTGTTGTACACTGGGGCGCCTGAATGTTGCACCGCCATATCGCGGTGCTTCATCGACCTTTCAGATCTGCTTAAGAGCCCTGATCTCTCCAGGATCCCTCCAGGATCTTGATGACAGTCTTAAAAAAAAATTTAGCTTCCTGAACTTGAATCGGACAATCAGTCTAAAAAAAACTTCAAGAACATAATTAGGGTTTCAATAGAAACCCTAGATCTCGAATCTCGAACAAAACAAAATATCATAAACTCCTCGAGAATCGAACCGCTCTGATACCATGTTAGAAAATAGGAAGCGGAAGCGGAATGATAAACAGAGCAAAAATGATAGAAAGATAAACATGGAACACCATGATTTTACGTGGAACCCTACTCCGTGAGGAGCGGGATGAAACCACGGGAGAAGCCCTCAAAGGGGCATATCTTGCATTGCTTTTTCTCAATGGTTACAGGAGGTCTGGGGCTCCTTATATAGCCTCCTCAGAGCCTCCAAGTCCCACCACTGGTAGATGTGTGACTAAACGCAGTGGTGGGGTAAATGGATCTTGGAGGGATCCATTTACCCACCTATTACATAAGTGACGCATGCTCCAAATACTCTAACAACAACGTCTTCTCCAAAGGTTCTTGGCTTCCTTCCTTTGAGGTAACATATAGAATTCCAGATCTACTTCGATTTCTTATGTAAAGTTATGAGATTTTTTAGGGATTTTGTTCATAGTTGTTAGGTTGATGCATATTCTTGGTTTTTTTGTAATATTTGAAATAATTAGTGAGATATTTGGTGAATTAATTTGGGGTTTTTGAATTATATTGTGAGATCAAGTTTAGTTATGGATGAATGGAGTTGGAGCTCTTGTTTTAGATATAGAAAAACAAGATTTTATGGTGATTTTTTTTAACAAAAAATTAGTAATTAATTAAATCCGTGAATTAAAAATCCAATCTACAATTTAGTGAGATTTTTGGGGAATAATTTGGGTTTTTGAATTATATTGTGAGATTAAGTTAATGTATGGACAAATGAAGTTGGATCTCTTGTTTTAGACATAGAAAATAAGATTTTACGATGTTTATGTTGAGAAAAAATGTAATTAATTACATTTGTGAATTAAAAATTAGATCTACAATTTAGTGAGATTTTTGGGGAACTAATTTATGGTTTTTGAATTATGTTGTGAGATTAAGTTAAGTTATGGACAAATGAAGTTGGATTTTTTGTTTTAGACATAGAAAACAAGATCTTATGGTGATTTATGTTAACAAAAAAGTAGTATTTAATTGAATCTGTGAATTAAAAATTAGATGTACAATTTAGTGAGATTTTTGGTGAACTAATCTAGGGGTTTTTTAGTTATGTCGCGAGATTAAGTGAAGTTATGGATGAATGAAGTTGGATCTCTTGTTTTAGATATAGGAAACATGATTTTATGATGATTTATGTTAACAACAAAGTAGAAATTAATTAAATCCGTGAATTAAAACTAAAAATTATCTACAAATAATTGATTATTCTCCTCATATGTCTGACATATGTTTGTTGTGTATTTTCTTTGTACTTTTGCAGGTTTCATGCTCCAGTAAATCAACATCATGGCACACTCCGGTTCAGAATCTGATGGTTCTGGTGATTAGTTGGACAGTGGAGAGATTGGTTGGAGGTATACCACCGCTCCAGATGGCAACAAATTGAAACCACAGTGCAACTTTTGTGGGAAGAAGTTGGGAGGAGGGGGCATTACGGGACTGAAGCACCGTCTTGTTGGCAACAAGAATGTTGCCAAGTGCACTCGTTGTCCAAGAGATGTGAGGGAGTTAGCGAGGGCCAACTTGGAGGGGAAAAAGTAGAAGGATGTAGAGAGGTCCAGGCATGATGAACAGTTCAAAGAATTCATATTCGAGAAGGAGTTCAATGTCCTCTACGATTCAGACGACGACCTTGTCTACCCCGCTGACATTCAGACTGTAGCAGAGATAAGGGCATACATGAGGGTGACAAAAGAGTCTATTAGGAGTGAGTTTTAGAGAAGACAACTCGGTGGTGCACGTGTCAGATTTCATGGTGTCGGGGGATGTGGGAGTGGTTTTGGAGTCGCACCAGTACCCCCACCCACCAAAATACATAAGGGAAAGGGACTGGAACCCTTCTTGACGAGGAGCGGATCCATGCAATATAAGGATCTGAGGCGGAAGACAGTGAAAGGGATGTTCACAAATGCACGGGAAAGAGTAGGCAAGGCCATCAACAAGTTCGTTTCTCAGAGCATTCCAACCCACATTGCTAGTATTCCTTTTTTGCAGCACACCATTGATGAGATCGTCGCAGCGGGAATGGGTGTGAAGGCTCCCACATCAAAGGAGATTATGAACAAGTATCTTGGACAGGATGAGGAGATGGATGAGTACATCACAGACGATCACTGCTTTCAGTTACAATCATTCCAAAGTGCTGGATTTGATAAGGCGGACACGCAATGGTGAGCTGGTGATGCCTGACATCACATGCTTTGCAACCTATTTTATAGCGTTGCAAAGCCTCAAACAACACAAGACATGGTTGAAGACAATGTGTTGCCAAGATGAATGGTTCGAGATACTTGAAGCTCGAACTGAAGGAGGACGGAAAGTGGAGCCAATCATCAACGATCTCCACTTATGGGATGACGAGACTCGGGTCACGAAGATAATGGATCTCGTTGTTTTGCATTACAAATCGTAGACAACGATAAGAAGCCCACCATAGGAGTGATCTACAAGGCAATGCATTGCGTGAGAGAGAAGGTCAGAGAAGCAGTTGGGAGATGATTCAAAGCATGGTTGGACATCATAGACGGACGGTGGTTTAAGATGTTCTCACATCTTGTTCACAAGGCTGGTATGTATTATCTAATAAATCTATTTTTTTCCATTTTTGGTAGCACTTTAGAGTTTACATGGATTAAAATTTGAGAATTGTCTATTGTTTGTATCCAACTTATTACCTCAATCCAAGTACTAGTACAAAAATGGTCTTGGTACAAATGTTGACCTTGTAGCAGCTGTACAAGTCATGGTGGAGAAGCTCGTCAAGGTCGAGAAGACACATACATCGTACATGAATGATGTAATTTTGATTCGTGCATGAATGAGTAATAAAGTATTCAGTAAGAACATTATGTAACATTTTGCTACTTTAAACAATGTGTAGGTCAAGTACTATAGGGATGCCTTAGGTTCTTTCAACAGGATTACCGCGATTAATGGGCGAGGCAGTACTCTTCCTGGTAAGAACTTAGAAAAAAAGTCCATTGACTGTAATGCATAAATAATTTACTATTATAAATTTATCTCGTTTTGGTTTTTCCGCAGCCGAATGGTGGTTACTGTACGGGATGGAAGCTCACAACTTACGGAAAGTGGCAGTGAAAGTATTGTACCAAACCGCATCTACCGGTGCCTGTGAGAGGAACAAGAGCACATTCAACTTGATCCATTCGAAGAAATGGAACATGTTGGGAGAACAAAGGCTCCATGATCTTGTCTTTGTGCACTACAACTTGAGGTTGATGATGAAACATGCAAGGGAGGGGCATGACAAAGAGGAATGCACATACCCCATCAATCTTGCATACATTTTCAAGATGCACAATAACGATGCAGATGAAGATAGTCTGCAGAGGTGGTTGGATTCTAACGTTGCTTCACTGCTTGATCAATCGGGAGGCATGCCGATTCAGAATATAAACGAACATATGGGAGCAGATGTTGGTTATTACATGGCCATCCGGGCGAATCACAAACCCTCTTGGAGGGGTGGAGCTTGATGCAATTGTGGATGACATTCTCTCTACTGGGTCGAAATCCAAATCTAAATCAAAGGATGACAATGGAAGTGATGATGATGATTATGCTGTTGGCGGTCGTGGTGGATCAGGTGATGTGGAGACATATTCAGGGGAGTCAGGGTCAGCAGGGGTAGTCGTGGACCACATGATGATATAAGAGGCAGGACGAGAATACATGGAGCGACTTGGAAACATACATAGGCAGTTTGTCCCAAGTCTGAGTCCATGACCTATGGATTATGATGTATATGGACGATGTGGCCATCGTCCTACGGATAACTACATGGGCAATTTGATATCTATAGGCTCGTTGAGTTGCATGGACATTGACAACCCATATCATAAAGGAACATTAAGTCCCTTGGACGGATATGAATATTCACAATATGAGAGATCATTTGGTGTTTTCCATGAATATTTTCATGCTCCTCGTCCTGGACCTCCTCCTTAGGTGTATACTTCTCCATCATATAGATATGGTTACAGTGGGTATGAAGGTTACAACAATTAGAGAGATGAGAACTGCTAAGGTAGCCAACCCGAGCTGAGCTAGGGTAGCTTCTTTGGTGGTAATAGTTTTGGTTTCTTCCCCGAGTATGTCCCCGTGCATCCTCCTACAGGTCCTCCTCAGAGATCTCCTACTCCGTCGTCGTCATCCTGAGGATCTCAAGCCAGTACTTCGTAGCCTCATCATGAACCTCGTGATAGCAGATCTAGTGTTGTTTATCCTCGTCTCGGGTATTCATGGGTATCAATGACCATCAGTACATGCAGTATGTCATGTATTACAAGGCCAGGTACTTGTACATGATATGGGAAAACTACTGCGAGTTCATTGAATCCGCGATCCACTATGAGAGATAACAAGGCAGTGGGGCTGATTCAGATTCTCCGCGGAACTCTTGGTTCTCTTTTATAATATTGCATTAGTGTTGAGATCATTGTATCTCACCGTATTATGTTTATATTTTATGTTTTCTTTGGGTGTCACTTATGTAATTAACCCAGGGTTCTCCTATATAAGAGAGACATGGTATCTCTTTTATTATATGTCTCATTTTATCCCAACATGGTATCAGAGCAACGGTCCTAGACCGGGGTTCTCATACCCTAACCCTACACTCGCCAGCACCCCCCCCCCCCGCCGTCTTCCCTCGGCGCCGCCAGGCGGCCTCTCCACAGCCGCCGCACCCCCAGGCGGCCCCTCAACAACCGCCGCACCCCCAGGCGGCTCCTCAACAGCCGCCGTAACCACCCCAAGCAGCGCCGCCTCGCCCCTCTCGGGATGCCACCTTCTCAAGAGGCGCCGAAAACCCCCCAACGACACTCTAGCAAACTGCCGGAGGGATCCAGGCCCTCGTGCGTGCCTGGTTACCTCTATACAACCGCCTTCTAGCGCCGCCCTGCCTCTATACAGCCACCTTCCCCTCTTGTTCTGCATTTTGGCCTATTGAAGAATGTCAGAAAACAAGGGTGACGTGTTCTCTTCCGGTGCCTTCGAGAGCCCGACACCTATCGTGAAGATGGATGGGACCAACTACGAGTTATGGTCCATGCAGTTTCGTACCCTAATGCAATGCCACAACAAGGAGCATATTCTGACTGACTCAGAGCCGGCGGACTAGACTGGGGCAAATGCATCATGGAAGCAATGGTGAAGGAAACAAGGTGAAGATTGGTGACGATAACATCCAGAGAAAGATTCTTTTAGATACTTGGGATCTATTCTGCTACATGATGGGGAAACTGATGGAGATGTTACTCATAGAATAAATGCAGGTTGGCGAAAGTGGAGATGAGTCTCTACTGTTCTATGTGATAAGAAAATTCCCTTGAAAATCAAAAGAAAGTTTTATAAAGCAGCTATGAGACCTGCTATACTCTATGGATCAGAATGTTGTCTTGTGAACCATAGACATGTGCAGAGAATGACAGTAATAGAAATGAAAATGCTTATGTGGATGTGTGGTCATATACGAAAAGAAAGATCGGATTTAGAATGATGCGATCGGAAGGAAAGTTGGTGTAGCTCCGATAGAGGATAAAACGAGAGAAATCCATTTAAGATGATTTGGCCATTTGTAAAGGAGGTCGGTTGATGCACCAATTAGAAGATGCAAGATTTTGGATGTTGAGCTAGTTAAGAGAGGGCGAGGAAGGCCCATGAAGTGTTGGAATGAGACTATCCGAAGGGATCTTAATTATTTGGATTAAGCATGGGAATGGCCTAAAATAGATTTGAATGGAAGCATAAAAATCCAGGTAGCCGACCCTACTTAATTGTGGGAAAAGGCTTTATTGTTATTGTTGTTGTAAGATTGAACTGTTATCATGGTTCCTATTAGGGCTTACATAAGTATATAAACATGCATATATAAAGACTCCATGGAATGATTTGTTGAGTACAATAATAAATGCTACATTGAGATGACTTATGCAAGGTAAATAAGTTGCTCTTCATTGAGATAATCAATAAGACAATATCATGAGGTCCTTTCAGTAAATGTGTTGTTACTAAAACAAGGCTTGGGATGCAAATTATTAACATTTACAACACTAAGAAAGGTACAAGTACATGATTTAATAAATTAAAAGTCTTCATTTTTGTCTTGAACTTGAACTCCTTTGAGCTTGAGTTCCTCTATCTTGAACCCCTCTTCTATAAGCTTTTAGTTCTTTATGCTTGAGCTTCTTCTTGGTCCTTTAGTTTTCCTGCTTCAGACGAAGCTTCAAGCTATATACACAAGTTTTATTATCATCAAAACATGCATGCTTGTGTAGGTTCTAACATTTACAAAATATTGTCATCAATCTCACATTGTTCTATTGCCGTTCATTCAGTTGGATTTCACTAAGTGCCATCGAGGAAGTGGTTGAGTGATTGGATGATCCCTTTGGCATGTGGCTTTTCGTTAAGGTGGAAAAGGGGTTCGATTTACTTAGCAGGTGAGCGATAATATGGAACCAACTTATAAGCGAGAAATTTAAAAGTAGGGGCTAAGGAGAAGTATGATTGTTATATTCACCGTGGACTTAAATATAAAAGTTAGATGTAAGGAGAAGTATGGCTTTTATATTCACCGTGGATTTAATATAGTAGACCTATTGTGCACTTTGTTGGGATCATGCGTGGGATAGTGGGAAGGAATAAAATTGTATTTTACCAAGAGAAATAATTTTTATATAATTGATGTGAATGAAAATTAGAGTAATATGGCATACATCGAAGAGATTGTAGTGTTGGACATCTTTTAGAGGTTACCCTGTTGTGTATTTGGGGGGATAGCTTATAGTTGGCCAAACCTAAAAAAAAATTGCAAGATTGAGTTCCATGACGGAATTAATTTTGCTAAATTGGAGTTAAGTGGCATAACTTGTGCTCTTTAAGTCCATTAGTGTTGTTAAATTTATGTGTTAAGTTCGATACGCAATTGGATCTCTTAAAATCGATTATAGTTAAACTGGTTGATTGGTGAATATGTGAACATTGAGCTTACCATTTGAGCCATTCCTTTACAATCTTTTTCGCCAACCTTACACCTACTTATCTCTTTAAGCAACTACTTTAATTGATGGTTTTGTTCGGACTCTATAAAACACATCCAAGTTTATCCACATTCCTCACTTAAGTCATTTGACTTTATGCTTTTTTACATTTTGGCTGTCTAACCTCTTTACACAATCAACTATATTCCTAACTCGGACAACTACCACAAATCCATGGCTTATGGACCAATAGAGTCAGATTCATTACAACTTGAGTAAGCTTCACTTATATTTTTATTTTATACAAATTCTCCTAATTTAAACCAAGTTTTTTAAGATTACCACTCGATTTCACCAATTTCAACATTGTGATCTGAGCGGTTGCTCGGGAAGATATCAACTCTTCTTTAAATCCTTATTTGATTTCTAATATTTTGTTGTCTTTTTCTTTTGTTTCTCCCTTTTTAAGTCCCTCTTGGGAATTTATCTTGTCTTAGTGCAAACATTTTATGCCAACTTGATTAATAGCGACTAAGAAGGAGAAATTATGCTCTCCTCGATCTTCATCTCTAATGTTCTTCTTGTGTTCATCACATTAAGTCAAATCTTCTGTTTAAAAATGGTTTTGGTAGTCTCGGCATTCTTCCACAGGAATAAAGAAGTCTCTCTATTTGTAGATAATTGGAAGAGCAGTAGAGTCTGACAACTCTATTATGATAGTCTCCCTTTCTTGCATACTTGTTAGATCATGATGATGATTGACCAAGTTGGGAGAAGAACAAATAAGGGGTTTGTTGAGAGTTATTTTGTATTTTCATGTTTATTATCTCTCTATAGGAGAGCCCTATGGCCCTTAGAATAAGTAATTCATTCTTTTTTCTTTTACATGATATCAGAGCGATGATCCTAGACTGGAGCCTTGAGCCACCACACATCCCACCCCCATCGACGAGCCCTTTTGTCGTGCGCCACCCCCAGCTGCGGTATCCTTTTGGCCGCACCCCTCCCCGCTCATCGCATCCATATCTAGCCCATCATCGTCCCTATCGCCGCCGTATTCATCGTCGAACCCTCCACATGGCCCATGTCAACGCTCCCATCGTGAGGCCTACCTTACGACTCACCTAGGGATCCTCATCGACCCACATTACTGCCAATTGCCGTGACCTATGCCTTCGTAAGGGCCTTCGTCGCCACCTAAGGTACCTGGCCATTATCGGAGGGCCCCTACTTTGCTGTTGTGCCTCCTTAGGTCACATAATGGTCTAGTTTTGGGTTGTTCAGGGTGATTTCAAACCTTTAGATTCATCTATTTTCCCTAGAGCGTCTACCAAGTTGTTAGGAACGGTTGTGCCTTGAGTCTGCATACACAACATGTTCCCTATATGATTATGTGAATATCTTCAAATCATTCTATAGCCTAGTCGCGTCCTTTCCTGAATCCTTTACCATCATGTCAGAGAACGAGGTTGATTTATCCTCATCTGAAGCCTTCAAAGGCCTGATGCCCAACATCAAGATGGATGGGAGCAATTTGGAGTCATGGTGCATGCAGTTCATGAACATTATGGAATACAACAAGGAGCCACATTTTGACGCATCCAAAGTCGATCGACTAGAGTGAATGCTTCATGGAAGCAAGATGATGCTGTTGGGAAAAATGAGCAAGTTGTTTATTCCATAAGCCCTAGGCTCTCTTATATAGGAGAGTAGCCTATGGGTAAATTACATAAAGCATACAACTGCAAATAAAAATAACGAAGGGATATAGAAACCAACTATATGCGTCAACACTCCCCCTCAAGATGGAGCATAGATATCAATCATGCTCAGCTTGGACGCACACTTCTGGAATGGGCCTCGTAGTAATGCCTTGGTGAATATATCAGCAGTTTGATTCTCTGAGGTAACATGAGATGTAGCTATGAATCCCTTCTGAATCATGTCACGTACGTAGTGACAGTCAACCTCAATATGCTTGGTCCTCTCATGGAATGCTGGGTTGTTTGCAATGAACAAGGCATCCTGATTATCACATTCCAAGTTCATAGGAAGCGGTACATCAAGACATAGATCTGTAAGAACAGCTTTCACCCACATCATCTCTGTACTAGCTTGGGCCATAGCCCTATATTCGGATTCAGCACTGGACCTAGCTACCACTGTCTGTTTCTTGCTCCTCCATGAGACTGGAGCATCTCCAACATAGACTGCAAATCCTGAGGTGGACTTCCTGTCCTTGGGACATCCTGCATAGTCTGCATCCGCACATGCTGAGATAGAAATCTCCTTTCCCTTCTTGAATAGCAAACCTGCACCTGGAGATGATTTGAGATATCTAAGAATCATGTGTATTGCGTCCATATGGACCTGACGTGGTTGCTCCATGAACTGGCTCACACGACTCACTGCAAATGATATATCAGGTCTAGTGATCGTGACATACAATAGTTTGCCTACCAGTTCTCTGTATCTTCTCCTGTCCACCTCCTCTGTGTCATCATCATAGAGCTTCATGCTGGGATCCATTGGTGTCGTAGCAGGCCGACACAAAAGCATACCTGTTTCACTCAACAAATTTGTAACATATTTCCTCTGCGACATTACTAATCCATACGGATTTCTAGCAAATTCCAGCCCCAGAAAGTATCTAAGGGCTCCAAGGTCCTTAGTGACAAATTCGGTTCCCAGCTTTTCTTTCGCCTGCTTTATGCCCTGCTCATCATCTCCTGTAATCAAGATGTCATCTACATAAACCATGATTACAATAATACCTCTAGCAGTCTTCTGTACGAACAAGGAATGATCAGCATTGGAGCGTTTGTATCCTTGTTTCTCAAAGAGGTCTGAGAGCTTCTGAAACCATGCTCTGGGGCTCTGCTTAAGGCCATAGATAGCCTTATGTAATCTGCATACCTTGGAACACTCCCCCTCAACAGCAAAACCAGGTGGCTGTTGCATATAGACTTCTTCCTGCAAATCTCCATATAAGAATGCATCTTCACATCCAGCTGATAGAGTGGCCAGTCTCTAGCAACTACAACTGACAACAAGATCCGGAGAGTAGAATGACGGGCTACAGGCGAGAATGTGTCAAGGTAATCCACCCCGTACGTCTGTGTAAAGCCACGTGCAACAAGTCGTGCCTTGTATCTATCAATAGAGCCGTCCGTATTATGCTTCACTGTAAACACCCACTTACAGCTCACCGGGTTCACATCTGGAGGTATAGGAACCAGACTCCAAGTTCCTCTGGACTGAAGTGCCGCCATTTCTTCCTCCATTGCTAGCCTCCATCTACTATCCTGCAGAGCATCTTGATAATTTCGTGGAATATCTACAGCTGACAATGCCACCACAAATGTCCTGAAATCTCCAGATAATCTCTCAAAAGACACAGATGCTGACAATGGATATGTAACACAGCTCCTCTTCGTTTTGCGTAAAGCAATGGGAACATCTAAATCTGGTGTAGCCTCATCTGGCCCCTGCAACATATCCTTCTCAGAAATGTCATCGGATCCATCAATAGAAATATTTTCATTACATACCATAGGCGAGCTAGGAGACGAGTCATGACCATGAGCGGGAGGAGGCCTGCGGGTATAATGGGACGAGTCATGACCATGAGCGGGAGGAGGCCTGCGGGTATAATGGAACGGTAGCGGCGAGACATGTATATGTGGTGGTGGCAGTGGCGGTGGTGGTGGTGATGTTGATGACGACATTTGAGGTGGTGGTGTCATGTATATGGCATCAGTAGATGGAGGTGGTAGCTGCTGGTCTCCCGAGGCTGAAAAATACATAACAGATTCAAAATGTGTAACATCTGCACTGACCATATACCGCCGACGCAAAGGATCGAAACACTTGTACCCCTTTTGAGTTCTGGAGTACCCAACGAAAACACACTTGACAGCCCTAGGAGAGAGCTTGTCAGTACCAGGCGACAACTGATGGACAAAGGCAACCGAACCAAACACACGAGGAGTAAGAGTGAACAGATCTTTCCCGGGATGGATGAGGGAAAACAGAATCTGTTCATCCAAGATAGAAGAGGGCATACGATTGATTAAGTAACATGCAGTGAGAACTTCATCACCCTAGTAAGAGTAGGGAACATGACTCTGTATAAGAAGTGATCTTGTGACATCAAGAAGGTGACGGTGTTTCCTTTCAGCAATTCCATTTTGTTGAGATGTATGAGCACAAGATGTTTGGTGAATAATCCCTCTTGAGGAGTAATAATTGGCAAGGACATTGGTGCACAGTTCTAAAGCATTATCACTTCTCACAAACTTCACAGATGTGGAGAAAACATTTTGTATTTCATTCCGAAAATGGATAATGATATTTCCTGCTTCAGATTTATTTTTCATCAAAAATACCCATGACACTCGAGAAAAATCATCCACAAAAACTATATAAAATCTGTGTCCCTGATGATCAGGTACACGACTCGGACCACAGACATCAATATGAAATAACTCGAACTTGGAGGTACTACTCCGACCTGGACGACTGGGAAAGGTCGACCTGTGATGCTTTCCCAACTGACACGCCTCACATTGGATAGGTGTGTGAGGAAGACCATTAGGTAACACGCAACGCAACTTCTGAAGCGGTAAATGTCCGAAGCGCAGATGCCACAATAAAGGAGATACTTGTCCAGTGGGAATGGATGAGGTTCCAGCGAAGGGGGTCTGATTCAAGCGGTAGAGGCCTCCTTGCTCATAGCCACGACCAATCACGTTGCCCGTATGGATGTCCTGAAAAATCAAAGAAGATGGATCAAAAATTGCCCGACAATGTAGATCCTTCGTAATCTGACTAATTGACAACAAATTCATTGAAAAATGAGGTGCATGTAACGCATTCTTGAGCGGCATAGAAGATGTCAATCGTATCTCCCCCTGTCCAATAATGGGGGAATGTGTCCCATTGGCAATTACTACTGTTCTGCCTGGAGGAATCTGAGTGTATCCTGTAAGTACATTCTGGTCGCCACATAGGTGATGTGTAGCGCCAGAGTCCATAATCCATGGTAAAGTATCTGATCTACTGGTACAGGCATGTATGCTACCTGAAGCACTGGTCGACGCAGAAGCGGAAGCAGCAGCATCAGATTGACTCTCGGTAGTCGGTGCTGGACCAGATGGGGGAATAATGCCCCTCAGACGGGCAACTAGATCGTCGAACCGCTGATCTAAAGTGGCAGCAGAAGGAGGCTCTATCTGCTCAGCGACTCGTGCAGATGCAGGGAATCCACGCTTTAAATAGCATGTGTCTTCATTGTGTCCTACACGATGACAGTAGGTACATGTTGGCCTAGTACGACCCCCTCTTCCACGAGGCCCACGTCCACGGCCCTGATTATGAAATCTGCGACCCCTGTTGGCTGCCATGGCTGAAGTATTCTGATTCGTAGCCGTGGATGGAACTGTGATCCGACTCAGTCTATGGAAAGCTTCCTCCATGGGAGGAATAGTGGAGTCGGCCAAAATCTGTGATCGTGCCGCCTCATATTCTGGATCAAGAGCAGCCAGGAACACGCCCACCATAGTCGCATTCCTGTATGTCTTCTGTTGTTCTGGCGTGGCTGTCAAGGGCATGAAGCTGTAGAGCTTCTCAAACATCCCTCTCAGTGATGTAAAGAGGGAATGTAGAGGGCGTCCATTCTGCTTGATAGTGACTATATCATGCTGGAGTTGCAGAATCTTTGTATCGTTCTTCACCTGTGAATATGTAGCCGCCAGAATGTCCCACATATCCTTCGCTGTGGGTTGATGTAGATTGTCATTGGCAATCTCAATTGCCAACGTGCCAGATAGCCAAACCTTGGCATATGCGTCATCAGCCTCCCAAGAGGCATTGGTTCCAGTCTTCTCAACAGGCTCTGGTTCGGTAAGAATGTGCTTCTTACCCGTTGACTTCATCATGCTCATGAACTGCATTGCCCACAGTTCATAGTTGCTATCGTCCATCTTTACAATAGGCGCTGGACCACGAAATGCACCAATAGATGGGATATCTGCCTTGCTTTCTAACATACTGGATACTGAAGACTGGAACGATTGACAAAATATGTGATTTGTCTACAATGACATAGACGGGTTTAGTTGCACGTGTAGACCTCAAGCAACTAAACCCATGTAGACGACGGTGCTCGCTTTAGGGCTTTAGCACGTGCCCTCGTACAGTCGACCGGGAGAAGTAGGCGCACTAGTGCACTGGTGCACGATGCACGCACTGGTTAGCGCGCTGGAGTGGCGCTGAAATGCGTCAGGCGCACTGGTGCACTGGTACGCGATGCGCGCACTGGTTAGTGCGCTGGGGTGGTGCTGATATGCGCTGGAGTGGCTCGCAGGGGATAGGGAACACGCGCAGCGCTACAGGAGCACAGCGCAGCACGCTACCGCACGCTAGCGCTGGAGCACCGCACGCTACCGCACCGCAGCACAGCGCACGCTACGCGCAGGAGGCGGCGCACCGCGATGCTTCAGGAGGCGCACCGCGAAGAGAGGGAGCACCGAAGCAGCGCGCACAAGAGCGATGCGCAGGAGGCGGCGCCGTGCGTGCGGCCCAAGAGAGGGCGGCGCCGATCGAAGAGAGAGAGAGGCCGGCGGTTGGGGTAGGGTAGGGTTAGGGTTTCGAGAACTCCGGTCTAGGACCGTCGCTCTGATACCATGTTGGGAAAAATGAGCAAGTTGTTTATTCCATAAGCCCTAGGCTCTCTTATATAGGAGAGTAGCCTATGGGTAAATTACATAAAGCATACAACTGAAAATAAAAATAACGAAGGGATACAGAATCCAACTATATGCGTCAACTGATGCGTATGCACATGAATGGCTATCTAGTTCCCTTACCACGGAGATAGCCAATGACATTATGCATCACCCACTTCTAATGCAATATGGGATATCTTCACAACCATATATTCTCAAGCGAGGAATGAGACGAAGATCCTACAGTTTCGGTGCGATATTTTCACAATCAAGCAAGATGATCATTCGCTTCATGCTTTCTACTCCTGGCTCAGGGGCATGTTTGAGAAACTTCACGGCTTCATGCCTTTGAACACTTCTGTATTGCAGCAGGCTATTATGGTTGTAGTTTTTCTAGTGGCACTTGACTCACAATACAGTGCTGCTCGTACCTATGGCCACATCTCGCGACAGAGGAGGTTCATCACAGTTTAGTTAATGCGGTGTTCGTGGAAGAGGCGGTGAATGCTCACACCAGCAATGCACATACTGCTTCTATTCTGGCCACTCTGACTACACTTGCTATCAGATGCATGGTTACCCCACATCTGCCCTTCTTACCTAGCAGGTTGAGCCTAACGACGCTTTTGCTTATTAGAAGTCCGACTACTTTATCTCTCGTTTGAGGGAGATCATGACTCCTTTTATAGGTCCTACTACTAGTTCTCCTTCAGCCCCTTCTGGCATCACATACTTTGCCTCTGCCAATACCTCATGCATAACATATGCCATCTTCCATGTTAGGAGAAAAGGGTTCCTTTTTCGATTGCATTTCTCTATAAGGATATTTTTTCTCTAACACCTTGCATCTTTGGCTTTGTGGCTTTTGCTGATCACCTGACTCCTGACTGTGACAAGGTCTCCCTCAATTTTGTTAAGTATGTTTTTTTGGGCTACTCCTGAACCAAAAAAAGGGTACCAGTGTTTTGATCCTTTCTGATGGAACTGTTGGCACGCGGTTTCTACTGATGGCACTGTTGATTTGTTTGCACAATAGGATACTTTACAGGTTGAGCATGTTGCACCTGTAGAGAGTACTATACCGAAGATAGATTGTCCATAGGATCTTGACCAACCCATTGCTCTTCAAAAAGTGGAAGCGTGTGTGTACTGCATAACCTCTTGCTACCCATGTTGCTTTGCGGCGTCTTTTAGGGGATTTCAGGAAGTTTGTGCTGGGACTATCAACTATAGAGGTCCCACACATATCAGAAAGCTATGCAAAACAACCGTTGGCATCTTTCTATTGAGGAGATGGCTGCACTCTAGTCAAGTGGCACACGAAGTTTGGTTATTGCCCCAACATGGACTTCTGTAGTTGGCTGCAAATGGGTCTTTCCACTGAAGCAGAGAGTATATGTCACTGTTGACCGCTACAGGGCTAAACTTGTGGCATGTTGGTTCACTCAGACATATGGGGTAGACTATCAGGACACCTTTCTCCCTGTGGTTCGTCATGTACACTCGGGGTTCTCTCGGTTGCAATGGTTGGGACTGGTCACTTTCTCAACTTGATGATAAGAATGCTTTCTTGTATGGAGACATGCAGGAGGAAGTCTATATGCATTAGCCACTTGGGTTTGCTGCAGAGAGGAAGTGCCAGAAGATAAGAAAACCTTAGTAAGGCTATTTACAACCTTAAGTTTTTTTTTGAAAAAAAAAGATTGAGGTAAACTGCCATGGATTTCATTAATATTATGGCCTTTTCCTATGCATTTGTTTGCAACAATAATGCTATTTTATTCGTTGCCAACAATCATGCTTTCCATGAGAGAACTAAACACATTGAGGTAGATCGCAATTACACACGAAATATGATACATGAAGGCTTTATCTCTACTTCCAACGTCAATTCAGAGGAACAAACAACATATGTTTTCACCAAGGCCCTAGCCGAGGTGTCGAGCTAGAGGTGTTGTTCCAAGATGAGCATGATTGACATCTATGCTCCATCTTGAGGGGGGGTTGTTAAGATTTATTTTGTATTTTGCTATTTATTATGTCTCTCTTATGTAATTTTCCCTTTTTGATTTCTCCTTTCTATATAGGAAAGCCTTATGGCCTTCAAAATAATTAAGTCATTCAATTTTCCTTTCATAGGGTTAAAAAAATTATTTTTTTCCATTTCTTTTCTCTTTTCTGTCTAACCTTCTTATTCTTGTTTTTTTGTGAGCTATAGACATTCTATAGAGAGCTTCACATTTTTTATAACCAATCCATTTTTTGATTGATTATGCTCCCCATTTTTTCGATTTTAAACCAAGATGTTCTTTTTTCTACTTTCTTTTCATTCATGTTGGCTTGTGCAGTGTTGTAAAAGTCGGCCGACTAGTCGGCCCGACTAATCGAGTCGGGGGGGTATCCGACTCGAATAGGCCAAATCGGCCATTAGTCGGGTATACCCGATTAGTCGGCCGACTAATCGGCCTAGTCGGACGACTAATCGGCCGATTTTTACATGAGATTTTCGAAAAAAATAAAATGAGACTTTCAGACATACCCGAGTACCCGTTTACCCTAACTTAAGGTTTTGGGTTCTGTCGAACAGAACCCCAAAACCCTTCTTTGAGTGTAACACACCGCCCCCCCTGACTCGAGGATCTTCCTCCGCCTCCTCCTTCGTGTCGCCGACGTTCGAACGGTGACTCCGGTTGCATCTCATCCTCCGCTGCCCTCCTCCAGTAGCAAGTCTATCTCAACTCGCCGCCTCCTGAACTGGTTAGGGTTTCAAAAAATTTCAATTTTTTATTCTTTTTGTTTGGTTTATTGCTTTATTTTAGTTATAAATGCTTAGGTTATTTTGTTAATTTGCATCTTAGGTTAAAAATTGTTAGCTTGTTAGGTTATTTTTTAGTAAAAGTTAGATTTAGTTGATGGTGTGCGTGTTGCCTAGATAATGTTTGCTTGGTTTATTGCTTATGTTTATTATTCTCTAAATTTTGATTGACTTAGAATTTTTTTTGTTTATATGCTGGCATTAGTTAGCTTATACTTATATGGTTGGCATTGGTTGGCTTTTATTTAATTTGTTCATTCAACGTGTGATTTTGTTAGTTAATTAGGAAGCTCGACTTGCTTATAAATCATACCGATCATTGCTATCATTTTTCACACTTTACCGAGAGAGTTTTAAACGTTGAAGTCATTTTAAAAATGGTGACACAGCTTAGAATATATGCTTAAAATCTTAGATCTATGCTTTTAAGATTATTAAAGTACAGAAGGCTTCATGATTTGATGGTATAGTATCTAACTCTGATCATATTATAAATATATGAAAAACATACTCATATATTTAAGCTCTTAAAAATATTAAAACTTCTAAATATATTAATATAAATGAGAGTATATGTTATAAAAATTGATTTATATATATTTAAAATAATAAAAAAATCCAAACCGACTAATGCCCGACTAAATCCGATTACTCTCCCGACTGTCGATTAATCCTTAGTCAGTGACCCTGCCGACCGAGTACCGACTGCCGACTTCTGCAACCTTGGGCTTGTGAATCATAAACATGTGCAAAGAATGGCAGTAACAGAAATGAAGATGCTAAGGTGGATGTGTGGACATACATAAGATCAGATTTAGAATGATGCAATCAGAAGGAAAGTTGGTGTAGCTCCAATTGAGGATAAGATGAGAGAAAACCGCTTAAGGTGGTTTGACCATTTGCAAAGGAGGTCGATTGATGCACCAGTTAGGGGATGTGAGTTTTGGAAGGTGCAAGAAGTGTTGGAATGAGAATATTCGAAGGGATCTTAGTTTTTTGGATCTAAGCTCAGGAATGACTCAAGATAGATATGAATGGAGGCAAAGAATCCATGTAGTTGACCTTATTTATTGTGCGAAAAGGCTTTGTTGTTGTTGTGTTTCTTTTCATTCATAATTTTGTTGCAAATGACTTTGGACCTTTTCAGACCACATGAAAACAAGAAGAAAACATAAACAAAAAAGACCGAGCTCCATTAGTGCAACAACACCGTGTCTTTAACTATAGGGTCCCCTAACGACCTTGCCATCACCACTCCCTCACACCTATGTTTCTGACGACGTGTCATGCTTCAAGCTTCGACATCCTTACATTGTGTCTCCAATAGTGAATGTGCCACTCATCTCTTGATACCGATTGCTCCTTTACATTTGCTCGCCTTATCTATGTGTGCTCCAATGACTCATATTACTGCGCTTGCCTTCAATTTTCATGGCCATTGTCGCGGGGCATTGCCTCTACTATAGGGTGCTCTGCACCTTTTGTACTTGCGTCTTCTTATGTCAGTGCTTCCTCTATGTGGTTTACTTTGTCACGATTGTGCACCATCATATTTTGAAAGAAGCATCTCACTCTTCACGTGGTCACAAGCTTGTTGCTACCTTAACCATCGTCAATCGACCATCCAATGTCGCCATAGTGCTGAATGGATGAGCATTTCTGCCTCATGCATAAAGGTGCTAATTGAATTGAATTATTCGAATTTGATTAGGATTTATTCGATAAGAATAAAAAAGTTCGATTTTCAAAATAAAGCGAACTAAATTTGAATTTGACCCGTTGATTATTCCCAAACGAATCAAATTTGAATTAACTTGAATTCATTCGATAATCATTCAATTCGATAATTTATACATACACACATCTATATATTTATATTTCCACACAAATTACATATATATATATATGTATATGTATATAGTACGTACATATCTACACACACATGTCATAGCTTTGCCCTGTTAGGTCCCGAAGAAATAAAGTCGATGCAACTAATAGTAAATAACTTCCATAGATGGACGAGTCGGCCGCCAAGTCAGAGGCTTGACTCTAGACCATGTCGGAGTAGCCTTTCTTAGTTGGTGATATTGGGAGCAATAAATTGAAAGAGAGGACATGACATAGAAGTGACCTATTAGCCAGTACCTCACTTTTTTTAAAGGAGGCATGGTTTCTCCAAGGATTCCCTGAGTCTATTATATTTGAAAAGCACGATTAACTTCCCTGTGGGATAGGTGGGACGGGTCCTAATTTTTCTAGCTGATCCATAAATCTAAGTAGTCATCAAGCTGTAATCTCAAATCTCAGCCCCTGTTCGATTCGTTGTAGCCAGAACACAAAGGATATCATACTTTGATTGATTTAGGAAGCCAGAAAAAATCGAACTAGCCACTTATTTTCTTTACAACCAATCAGTCTTGTCCACCAGATTCTTCCGTCATGAAGATCTTCTTAGTCAATGTCAAGGATGGGCAAATCAAGATAGTGGTGGATGAAAGCAAGATGATCCGTTTATGGGGTATCCATCCTCTGCTCCTCTGAGCATATTCTTGAACCTTGACAGATGACAGTGTAACATACCTTCTCCCTCATTCGCCCTTTCCCTTGACTTCCTGAGGTAGGATCGGGCTATGATCCGGTCAATTTTACTAATATTTATATAAACCAATCTTTCTGACTTGACAATGATCAGATAGATGTGAATTAGGAAGCCAACGATGGTTGCCCAACGAGCCCCACCCCCGGAGGTCGACTACGATTATGTTTTCCAAGAGGACTAGATTGTGGGGGTGATGAATGTAGATGATGCACACATGAGGGATTTTCATACTAGGTTTTATATAATCAAGACAATCCTGATGACTCGCTATCTATCACCATCTAGTGCCTTGTTCACTCACCTGGTATGGCAAATTAAAACTATTGAAATAAACACGCGGAAGCAAAATCAATAATCAGAACAAGAAACTAAAAATAAAGTATTAGAATGCTGAGGATTTTACGTAGAGCCCTACTCCGTAAGGAGTGGGATGAAACCAATGTTCATGACATCGACCGCATGGGCTGCATATGCTCATGTGCCATGTAGATCGAACCGATTTCATGAATCGGTGCACTATGCACCCTCCTTGCATATGCATCCCACATATGCTCGCATACTGCTCCAGTATCTTCAACTTTCTAATCCTCTCATTCATGTGCTTAATTCCGTAGATTTACCTCTTCCTCCATTCAATTGTAAGAATATGACATGCATTTGTATACAATTGCAATGCATTATACCATTATATATATGCAATATTTTATGTTTATCTCATGTATTATTTTCATGAATATATGGAATGCATCGTCAAATATATGCCGATTGAGATTTTGCTCATATAGTGCATCTATGTGTAGTGAAATTTTGTTATTATGAATCATCTAATATGGGAAGTTTTATGGCTAAATGTTAGGTAATTTAAAGCATATTTCAGCCATCTAAGATGAACTTTTTTTCTTAGATCTTCTTTAACTCCACTTAGATACATAAATTCAGTAGTTATGTTATTCATAGATATTTATTTTTTAAAATTAAAAATTAGAAAACTGCGTAGAATTGCATATACCCCCGCATATCACTTATTCAGTAATCGGTGGCCTATCCGAACGCATACGCATACCGCTTTCTTGAACCTTGGATGAAACCATAGGAGGTTTTTAAGGGCACGATCTTCTATTTCAATTTCGAAATGAGTACATGGGTGTGAGGCTTCTTATATAGCTTCACATACAGATCAGAGTCCCACTTTTAGATGATGTGGGATTAAACATGAGTGGGGTTAATAGGATCTTGGAAAGATCTGATTACCCCTCTATTACATTATCTAACACTCCCCCTCAAGCTGGAGCTGATAAATCTGCAACATGCAACAAAAGGAAATACACAACTCATTTTCACTCGACACATCTGAGAGAGATAGGAGGAGACTCGATCAAAGTAGTCGCTATTGGTAGAAGACTCTGCACGAGGACGACCTACGCCAATCAAGATGTGCCTGAAGCAGAGTCGGTACGATGACTATGTCATGCCTGGAGTAGATCACTAGAAGAAGTCCAATGCAGAGAGTAGTCGTACAATAGAATGTGCAGAAGTAGTCGATGCTTGGTGAGGACAACTGATAGCAGTAATAGCCTTAAGTGTCGATCTTCATGTCGTGGATGGGCCATAGAAATATGAGATGATCTCAGGCAGATAAGTCCATCTGGAATAGTTTGTGTTGAACATCAGAAGCGGACTGGTCGTCCCTTTTTCAGATCTCGAGAGTTGGGCCTCTCCTATACAAGAACCCTGAGAATGGCCTCTCCGATTTTTCTTATGAGGACCTGAAGTCAATTCACTTATAGGGATCTTAGAAGAGATTGCTTTTATTCAGGAGTTAGGAGTAGATGATGATGGGCGCAATAGAAATCCTATAGATAAATCTCATGTAGAAGAATTTGCCTTCTCCCATGCTTGATAGAATGAGAATATAGATCATCAAGTTGGGAGAAACAAAAAAAACATATATCTTTTTGCTTCTCTTTCATTTTTTTCGTATGGTTTCTTTTTGTATGATTGTTTTTTTTCTTAAACAAAAAACTCCTTTTTAAAAAAACTCACGACCTCTTTTTTCTTTAAATCATGCCCTTTTTTGTGTGGGTTCCTTTTTTCTCAAATACAATCTTTATTTTCTTTCTTGTTTAAAAATCATGTCTCTTTTTTGTACAAGTCCCTCTTTTTTTGTTTCTCTAGGCCCTTTTCATATTGGATCAGTCCAATTAACCTCATAACCCCCTTTTTTTAAAATACGACGACCCAAAAACGGCCCAAAAGTCCCTTTATTTTTTTTCAAAATCTCGATGGCCCAATTGGGCATGGAACTTCTTTCTCCATTATAGGAGCCTTTAGAAATGCCACCGACCCTTTCTCTTCAATGTGTTGAGTACGGTTTCCATCTGGAATTCCATCCCACAGATTGTACAGGGAGTGGATGCTAGAAGGTACGACACATGGGTTTCTCAGAGGAGTCACTCGCAGGGGTTGCACAACATGAGAGGGTGGGCTCGCATGGTGGCATGTTGTAGGCCCATGGCAACATCTGGAGGTGCGATGCTGAGAAGGTTGGTGTTGCATGGAGCCTAGAGGGGGGTGTCAACGTCGCCTGAAGGTGTCCTCCGATAGGCGTGCTACATGCTTGGGTGATCTAGGGTTCCGATGGGCATCGCCTGGAGATGCCCAACATCGTTTGGAGAGAGGAGCAGTTACTGGTGCGAGAGGCCTGTTGCTAGAGAAAATCTTCTACTGGGGAGAATCGCACATGTAGCTGAAGGAGGTGAACACGAGATCCGTGTGCTTGGGAGGATGCACCTGGGTGGGAGATGCGCTGATTCCTGGAGATCACGCACCTTCTTTCATCTTATTTTTTACACCCTCATTTGCAATGAGAGGAGGGCTCGTATCGGGGCGACCTACAGTTAGTGGGGCGCGGAGAGGGCACACATGAAGATTGCAGAAAACATCGTCTAGAGAATAGGTGTCAGAGGTGGGTGTGCTTGGAGATGATCTCTAATCGGAGATGAGCCTCGTGGGGTCGTGAGATCGCAAAGGTGCCACCGCCTGTGGCTAATCAACGTTTCTCGTTGTGATATATGGAGCAATGCCAAAATAAGATTTCAGAAAGAATACTTGATGATTAGGGTTTCGAAAATCCCCATGTAAAAATGAACAAAACTTGCTGGAGATTTCAACGTCGATGAAAAAATGACCCAACGAACAATATGAAGAACAAAACTTGCTGGAGATTCTTGCCGCCATGAAAAAAATTAATGTTTCACTAGAAACCCTAGAATTCTCAGAGTTGAACAAATCTCAAATAGAAAGATAAAAAATTAGTGAATAAATCTTTAAAATCGAGTATGCTTCGATACCATGTTGAAATAAATAAGCGAAAGCAAGAAATAAGCGAAAGCAACATCGATAATTAGAACAAGAACCCAAAAATAAAGAATTGGATCGTTCAAAATTTTACGTGGAACCCTACTTCGTAAGGAGCGGGATGAAACCACGGGAGAAGGCCTTTGAGGGCCGGATCTTCTTTTGCAATATCTCAATGAGTACAAGGGGTGTGTGGATTCCTATATAACCTCATCGACAGATCGGAGTCCTACTTATTAATGATGTGGGACTAAACATGAGTAGGGTCATACGATCTTGGAGAGATCTGATCACCCCTCTATTAAACAAAAACTATTAAATAAATAATGGAATCTTCAGATAGACTGACTTGAGGCAAAAAGATGAGGCATAAACTGAACAGAGGTAAGCAAGTCGAAACCTACGACAAAACGAAAAGTAGAAAGAAGAGTGTCTTATGGAAATATAGTGATAGAGGTAGAAGGACTCAAGTTATTATATAGTTTAGAAACTTGTTTTGTCTTTTTCTTTATATTTAGGAGAGCTCCTAACAACCTTCTGAGGAAATCTTAACCTGGTGAATCTTTATGTGGAATATTTACTGTATACAGGTGCAATACATGGTAATCTTTCATTATTGGAAGGATTTAAACTTATTATATGAAATCTTAAAATCTAGTCATTAACAATTTAAACTCTGTTTAGAAAATATGTCTAAGAGAATAGGAATGAGGATTTCACCTTCTCGATTGAGCCCCCTCTTTCTCACCTTTCGGATCATGCCATCTATCAATCGATTGGAAAATCATTCATCTCACTTTTTTGCGCTTGGAGCATAATCATGTTTATACTAAAGGTCCGCACCTTGCACAGGGAAGCCAACAGAAGTGAAATTGAATTCTCAGTGAAGATACGAAGTACCAATGGCTACACGGTAAGACCTTGTGCACGTTGACTATAGCTTGACAATGGCAACCATTGATCTAATGTTTCGGATAGATGGGAGGTGATGCCTACGGGGAGTCGAGGAGGGTCAATGTGTAGGGTCGTTTTGAGTTGCGCATCTTTGTCCCTGTACGTCAAGTATATATACATATTTACAGAGGCAACTTCCTTAGTAATATCCTGAGACTACACAAGTCCCTGAGTAGTGCAACATGTTTTTCTTTTATGTGAGTAGTGTAACAATAACACAAATTTGAAATGCGACACTCATATCGCATTTGGAAAATGTGATATCTGCACTATTGCAAAGTTTGGATTTCAAAAAAAAAATAAAAAAATAGATGTCACATGTCTCGTCATCCACTAAAAGAATAAAAAATAGATGCCATATTTAGGACATGCGACATCCATTAAAAAAATAAAAATATATGGATGTCGCATGTTCAAAATGCAACATCCATTTTTTCTATTTTTTTAAGTCCAGATAGAGAATGTATAAGGAATATTGCATTTTCTGAATGTGATATGAGTGTCACATTTCAAACATGCTATATTACTATACTACTCAAGTAAAAGAAAAATATTTTGCATTATTGAGGGATCTATGTAGTCCTCGAACATTACTAAGGAATTTGCCTCCATATTTACGTACACACATGTCATAGCGCCCTGGGCCGATCCCGATCCAATTTGAATTTTCTCGTGTAGGGAGTTATAGCATAATAAAAACAAGGAGTTTGCATACAGTTGATCCAATTTTGTTTGCAAGTAAATTGATGAAAAATAATATATGAACATGTACTAGCAAATGTTATGATATTTACTTCACATTAAAAGATTTAGCATTTATATTGTATCACTAAGTATAGCATGTCAAAGTATGGCATAATAAGTAAATAAATTTTCATTTTTATTTTTATTTCCCATTTACAAAGTTATTAATCATATTTAGGCCACTAAGTACGAGAGAAGAGAGTATCATTAGATTCATGCTGCAGCAAGCAACCGCTAGATTTATGTTGTAGCAAGCATCTAAAGGTACTCTCAAACCACTTACCTACACGTGATAAGTGGCTATTCTTAAACTTAACATCATACATAGGCTCCGCCAGTATGTAACTTTTCATTATGTGATGTATATGTGCAATATTAGGCTCCCGTAGTGCAACCTAATCTCTTTCCTTACCGTGCATTTTGTCTTCCCCTTTTCATTATTGACCAAAGATCCCACAAACACATGGTTGACTTTGGTGCTCCTTAAACATGAAAACAATGGTCACGCTACTTTAAGTTCTTCTCTGATATATATCGCGGTCCGTGGCGTATTTAGATATCTTTTCTCCACCTTTTTGTTGTTTTGGTTTTCCTTGCATGACAATTCATGATGTTGGCTATAATTGTCAAGAAGACATTTATCATCACATGGGTAATTTGCAAGCTCTTCTCACCATAATGTAAGTTATTCCTTTTATATTGAGACCACATGTATTTCATGACTTTAGTTTTTAGATATCGAAGATCCTCGTGATGAATGAAATGATTTTGTCTTGCTAGGTTATTTTTTGCCATTCACTTCATTTCAAGTAATAATATAAATTTGTATGAGTTTTTTTTGCAGTAGCTTGATCTTGTCTTGGTTTAACATGCAAGGGTAATCATACCATGTTCAAATAATTTGTCAACACTATTCAATTTCTCTTGTAGGCCTTATATAATTATATTGTATGCATATATTTCTTTCATGACATGAAAAAAGTACATTTAGATTGTTGAAGACATAAAATCTGTAACAATTAGGCATTTTTATCCATCATATATTATTTCTTTATATTTTCCTTGATTTTATAAAATCTATATCCACTTCAATGGTTTGGTGGTAGTGTAGTGTGTCGACCACCCAAAAGACCAGGGTTCAAATGCACCCTTGTGGGGGCTGTGTTAGGTAGTTGATAACCAGCGTAAAAAAAGTCGGATATTTCAACAGGAATTTGAGAAGAAACCTTGTAGCCGACCCTACTTGAAGTAGGAAAAGGCTTCTCATTTATTTTCCTAGATTATTTAGTTTTTTAACTTATCTTAGTAATCTACATTTTAAATTAGAGTTATACAATAAAAGTTTTAAAATTATAATATTTTCATGTAAAATTATTTATTATGAGCTTTAAAACATTAATTAACATTTCAAATTTGAAATAAAATGAATTGAATTTGAATATTTGAAACTTAAAAGAAACCGAATCGTTAGCAAATTCGTTTGAAATCCAGTTTGAGTTGGGATTTGAAACTTATTAAACGAATTGAATCTGAATCCTGGTAGTTGAAGGTTTCGATTCGATTAACACCCTTATGCAGTCATATTTTGCCATATGCACAATGCTTCTTTGCAATCACCTCTTAATAAGACTTACTACCATATTATGAATTCTGGTGGGACCTTTCTTGAAGTGTGACGATAAATCATATGAACATTAATAGAATCACATGAACATTCAGAACATTCGGAAATGCATTAGAAATAAGAAATCCCAAAGTTGACTTGCTCTGGTACCATGTAAAATGATAAAATATGCACAACATGACAAGAAAAAGAAAGAATAAAATATGGATGTATGTAGTTCGAGATGATTCCGAAGGTCCTACCTTTCCATGAGAAAAGAGCTTTTGAGGTCGAAGGATCTTGCTTTTAGATTTTTGGAAGATTGTAAGAGGTGTGGGCTTGTTTATATATCCCCACCAACACATCCAAATCCAACTACTAGCAAATTTTGGACTTGACAGGACCCACTCAACTCAATTTAATTGGATACAGTAAATCTATTTAACTCACTTTAATTAGATCCTGGCAAGATCCAATTAACCCACTTCTTCATATTTATCAATACCACTGTTTACTTATATTATATATTTGAGTATAACAATCACCAAATTTCTAAATCATAAAATACATGGAGTTACATTGCATTTTATATTCCTAATAGTTAATAGCATGACTTTACATTAATTCATTTAGATTTTAAATAGCTACGATAAATACGTGTGACTAAATTTTTTATGAAAGTAACACTTACCATCCAAACTATTTTTTACTCTTTTATATTTACGAGCATGTGATGTATAGGGATATTTTGCTCATACCAATAACATATTAATTCCTTTTTCCCTCGTATGGAGGAATCAACATTTTATTGTAAATAGAATAATATCTCCCAAAAGCCAGCCAAAACATGCCAAAAGGATTCAATCTTAAAATTTTGATTTCTTTTCAGGGTGTTGGGATGAGAGACTTGTTTATTCCTTCAACCCTAAGTTCTCTTATATAGAGGAGAGATCTACAGACAAATTAAATAAAACAGATAAGAGGAAAAGAAATAGATGAAAAGGTACATAAACATAGAAATATATATCTACAACCCCCTTAAGATGGAGCATAGATATCTATCATGCTCAGCTTGGATAAACACTTTTGAAATGATCCTCTAAGTAAGACCTTGGTGAAAATTTTTGTCGTCTGGTCCCTGATGAGGCTAAGAATCGGTTTCGCGGCTTTTTATTGATGAAAGTGGTCGGTGTAGCAAAAGCCGCGAAACAAGATCGGTTCTTGAACCTATCAAACAATTACGGTTTTCTTTTCGGAAAACCGTTCACTAATATTTTACCAGGCAAGTGTTCCTGGGTCGAACTCAAGGAGGCAGAATAAATTCCTCAGATTTTTGTCCTCGTAATTTTATTTTTAATTCTTCTCTAAGTGATCAAGTCAAAACCCTTTTTTTATTGATTTTTATTTTTATTGTTTTTATTTGATTTTATTATTTTCTAATTTTTATTTAATTTTCAAAAAGGGATATTTTTCAAAAGATTTATTTATTATATAATAGGTGGATATTATATAGGTGATACTATATAGTAAAATGATCGGGGTTCGAGCCGCGAGCTCGAGCTACACAAGAAAACAAACCAAAACAAGACGATCTTCAATAAAATCAAAACACGTCGAAAACACGTCAAAAATCAACGAAATCTTTATACTAAGTAGTTGGGGTAGTTGTGTAACTACCCTCAAGAAATCGTCAAAAACCGAGGTCACAAGAAGTAGAAACAACCCCTACAGCCCAGGGGCATAAGCGCAAGAAAATTCTAATTAAAATGTTTGCAATTGGGTCCTCAAGGACTGTTCTGAAAAAAAAGTAAACAAATGTTTACATTTAGGTCCCTGCGGAGGGACCTAAATGTAAATAAAGAAAACCTGGGGGGCGGAGATGAATTCTGGAAGCTTGCTGGGTTTAATATGCAATATTTCCATCGGTTCACATTGAGCGGCTGAGATTAGAAGGTTCTGACGCCGATCTAACGCTCACAGGTGCGCCACATGTCGCACACCTGTGCGTCTCCTGTTCTTGAGCGGTTGCAACTGCTGGCGAAGACGTCTTCTTCTCCGATTTATCACGGCCGACCTTCGACGGCTTTGGCGCTCCGGCGGGGCCAGAGGGGTGGCTCCTCCACCCCTCGAGCTCGCCCGCGGTAGAGAGGTGGTTGGCGCTGCTCCGAGCGGCGGTGGAACGTCGATGAAGACGGCGTCTTCAGCACCTGGCAACTGATGCAGTTCTGACGAAGCTCCTTTGGAGATGGATTCCGATGATGATTGAAGGCTCCAGATCCGAAGCAACTGGTTCGCGTTGAAGATAGATCTGCAAAGAACACGATCGTATGCTCGATTCTCCAAGGAATCGGCCCAGGGGTAAAAATATCAAGCTCAAAACGTGACGAAAAACTTAGATTCCAGGCGAGCTTCCAGAGGCGTGAAAATGGCGATGGAATGATGATCGATTTGAAACGAATGCGAAACGAACCGAAAGGAGGATCCAGTTGAGCGTCTAAGCTAAAGGATTAGACTCCCTAAAGAAGCGATTAGCCACGCTAATCGTGGCTCGAATATCGAAACAAAAATCGCAAAAAATGGATGAATAGGTCTGGGAGTTTCCAGATGTATTACCTGGAATGGCTGCTCGACGGCGACCCTTGGCCGGAGCGGAACGCGGCGTACGCGGCGATGCAAGGCGGAGCTCGGCCTTGGAACGATCCTCCGACGTGCCTTCTTCCTCGCTAGCTCCTCCTCGGCGTTGTCACCGCCTCAATGCGGCTGGAACGAAGCTTGGAAGTAGGGGGGTCGAACACCTGGAGCTGGAGCTCTGGGGTTGTTGGAAAGTTGGTTAAAAATGGCGACCTTGGGGGCTTTAAAAAGGAGGGTTAGCTTGGGCTCCAAGTCGAGATGAATGGTCGGCGATGGAGGTGGTTGTTAGGAGAAGGGATTCGACGATGGAGATCGGTCGGAAGGCTCTAGAATGGCGCGGGAAAAATAAGGGAAGTCGGCAGCTCAGAACTACTTCTTGAAGAAGAAGGTCCCAGGTGCTGACAAGTGTCAGCACCTGTTTTGTCCACAGGCTAAAATTCATTGTAAAATATATAATAATTAGTAAATAAGGTTATTTTAATTAGGTATAAATACAAGAAAGTTAAATAAATTAATTTTCTAAATTATGGTATAAATAGTTTTTATAAATAATAAATATTATTTAAAATATAAATATTATATTAATAAATATGTATTTATAAATAGGTTTTAGATTTTTAATTTAAGAAATAAATAAGTAAAAATTAATTTTATATTTTCTTAATTATTAGAATATTAAATAAGGTTTATACGAATTTTTATAGATTTTTATAAATTAATTTACATATTTTAATAAATAGGGTTAGTATCTAAGTAGGTCATTTATACCCATAATTTAGGTTTTTTTGATTTTATTAAAATAATAAATAGTCTCCAAAAATTATGAAATAAATTATAGTGAAACTACAAGATCATGAGATAATTTAAAAATTATAAAATTAAGAAAATAATAAATAATGTGTGTTACATAAAATAAATAGCCCAGAAACCCCGTTGTCTTTTGGTCCCAAAACCGACTTTTTGCAAACGGACTCCGAATTCGATGAAACCACCTTTATTAATTAGAGAATATTATTTTATGAACTTTAAAGGTGAGTAGAGTGAAATTGGAGCTCGTATGAGGAAGTTATGATATTCGGAAGTTGAGATTTTGACAACTTGCAGGCTGGGTTTCTTGGCATATATACAGGGTAATATTTTTAACATATTTTTTATATTTTTATATACATTTTTAGGAATAATTAGAAGAAGAGTTTAGTGAAAAATATGTTCATATGAAATAATTAAAATTCTTTGAAGTTTTGTATTTATTTTATAAATACTGAAGAGTGTATATGTGTGTGTTAATTTATTTTTATGTTTTCTTTCCTTATCTCCCCCTACTTTTTGGTTTGTCGACCAATCCATGCTGACTTGGTCTCGGGGGTTGGGCTATAAATATATCTTACAGCTATATTTATATTTAAGTCATATTGTATATATATATATATAAATATATTCAATCTGCCTTTTTCTTTATTTTTCTGGTTCTTTATTTATTTACATGATTTTAGTGGTTAAAAGTGAATATTTACACATGAATGGTGTTTTGTTAAAATATGAGAATTAATGGATATTTACATGTATTTGTTAAGGGTTTTAAGACAAAATGTTCAAGATTGGTTCACTGGTGTAGAGTTGTACGGATGACTCCAAATGGTCTACTTTAGCTCAGATGACTTGATTTCCCGAATATGGTCTTACGGAACCCAAAGATTTAAGTCACAAGACCTGAAGAGTCTAAATTCCAGAACCTAGTCAGGCTCCTTACAACGAAAGTTAAAGGCCGTAATCAAGCTCTATCCTTTAGACTAGACTCAGTCCTTAGTTTCGGAAATCAAACTTATTCTGAAAAATGCGAATGCAAATGCAACCATGTTTTTGTGAAGTGTATTTTCTAAATTTTACTCATTTTTATGGATTTTAAGGATTTTGTAATTTTTACAAATTTTAGGACTTTGTATTTTTTATGGATTTTATGATTTTTATAAACAAGGTTTTATTCATAAATTTTACAAGATATATTTTATTCGAGTTAAGTGTCTAATGAATTTTACAAATTTTATCTACAAAATATTTTACAAGGATTGAATGGTTTTTACACATGTTTTAATAAATAGGATTTTAAATAAGTATTATACATATTTTAAGGACAAATTTTAAGTACAAAGTTTAATTACAAGTTTTAATTACAAATTAAACATGTTTTACTTATTTACAAGGATTTTATAAATAAAAGAGTGGATTTTAAATTAACCCGTACCCACTTTTTTATGGATTTTATAGATATAGAAAATACATAAAAGTACGAGTTATGGACGAAAGTATATATACAATATATACGCACCCCCCTATACTTAGCTTGAGCTATGTCCTCATAGCATCAAAAGAGAAAAAGGAGGACATAACTCGTGCTAAGTAAAAGTGGGTGAAAAAGGATATCGATTACAAGTCAGTCAACCCCCCCTATACTTACGATCAGGTCATCGTAAGTATCACGGGAGAGCAAAAACGGGATGACTGAATGAAAAGGATAAATAACGAAAGTTCAAAAGGAAAAGAATATGAAATCATCGAAATCACTCGGTCCCCCCTATACTTAGGATAAGGCATCCTAAGTAAAGAAAAGAGTGTAGCCAAAAATTGGGGACCAGTGATTCGTGAAAAAGAATGGCTATACAAAAGAATCAGTACAAAAAAATAAAACGTAAATCAGCGGGCAATCGTTCCCCCCTATACTTAGGATCTGGTATTCTAAGAATAGAAGACAAGCAAAAACTGGGGACGATTGTGGTCTACGAAGAATGTACAAGTGTTGTGAATCTCCTGAAAAGAATGGCTCAAAAGAATTTGTACAGGAAGAAGTGAAGGAATGATCATGATTCCTGTACAAAGTAGATCACTTCAGTACGGGCCAGATGATCAGTAATCTCTACGAAGTGCTTCAGCATCTGCCCGTTAACCACGAACGGCTCTGCACCAGGTGACACATCTGATATCGCAATACTGCCATTGTCGTGCACCGTTCTGACTATGTACGGTCCTTCCCATTTGCTTTTCAATTTGCCGGGAAAAATGTCAACCTTGCATTGAACAACCAGACTTTCTGCCCAGGGACAAAGCTCTTGTGCCGAATATGTTTGTCATGCCATTTCTTCACTTTGTCCTTATAGATGAGTGTGTTCTCGTATGCTTGATTTCGAATTTCTACCAGCTCATTCAGATCTATCTTTCTCTTGGCTCCTGCTTTCTGCATATCCATCAGTATCTCTCGAACCGCCCATTCAGATTTGTGCATGATCTCTACGGGCAAGTGGCACGGCTTTCCATAAACTAGCCTGAATGGTGAAGTGCCTAAGGGAGTCTTGTATGCAGTACGATATGCCCAAAGAACTTGATCTAGAAGAAGTGACCAGTTCTTCCTATCCGGTCGTACTAGTTTCTGGAGAATTGATTTCACCTCCCTATTCGAGACTTCAGCCATGCCATTCATCTGCGGGTGGTAAGGAGAAGCTACTCTGTGATCGATGCTGTATTGTTTCACTAGCTTCTTCACCTCCTTATTAATGAAATGGCTACCCCCATCAGAGATTAGAATACGAGGGATCCCGAACCGCGAAATGATGTGTTCCCTTAGGAACTTGCAAACGGTCTTACTGTCTGCGGTTCGTGCGGGTATAGCCTCCACCCATCTGCTAACATAGTCTACAACGAGAAGAATGTACTCAAAGCCGCTACTAGAAGGAAACGATCCCACAAAATCTATGCCCCATACGTCAAAGATCTCGCAGATAATGACGGGTCGCATCAGCATTGCATCTCTGGCACTGACTATTCCTACAGCTCTCTGACAATCTGGACAACTCTTCACGATTGTGCAGGCATCTCTGGTAAGAGTTGGCCACCATAATCCGCTCTGTAGTACGTTCTGCGCTGTCCTCTTCCCTGAATGATGTCCTCCTGATTCTAGAGAATGACACAAAGTGAGGACACTATTATATTCCTCCTGAGGAATACATCGCCTGTAAACACAATCCGGTCCTTCGCGAAAAAGAAGCGGATCCTCCCAATGGTAGTATCGTGCCTCGGAAACTAGTTTCTCAACTCTGTTCTTCGGCCAACCCTGAGGACTTTTCTGTGTGACCAGAAAGTTCACTATGTCTGCATACCATGGAAGTTCTGTAACCGCAAAGATGCTCTCGTCAGGAAATCTCTCTGCGATCTCTGGCGTGTACTCATCTGAAGGATGATCTATCTGTAATCGGGAGAGGTGATCAGCTACCACATTCTTTACTCCAGGTTTATCCTTAATATCCAAATCGAATTCCTGAAGTAAGAGAATCCATCTAAAAAGGCGTGCCTTGGCATCCTTCTTCTCCATTAGAAATCTGATAGCTAAGTGATCAGTGTATACAGTGATTTTCGAGCCAAGCAGATATGATCGAAACTTGTCTAATGCAAACACTACTGCCAACATCTCCTTTTCTGTCACTGTGTAGTTTCTCTGAGCATCATCTAAGGTTTTGCTGGCATAGTGAATAGCTACGGGAAGTCCATTCCTCCTCTGCCCTAATACAGCCCCGGCCGCAAAATCTGATGCATCCGTCATGATCTCGAAGGGTAGAGACCAATCAGGCGGCTGTAGGACAGGAGCACTGATTATCTTTTCTTTCAATGTGAGGAAGGCATGAAGACATTTATCATTTAAAACAAACTCGATGTCTTTGCCTAGCAATTCAGTTAACGGTCGGGCAATCTTGGAGAAATCTTGGATAAACCGTCGGTAAAAGCCGACGTGCCCCAGAAATGACCGTAACTGTTTGATGTTGTATGGTGGTTCGAGTTTCTTGATGACATCTACCTTAGCAGGGTCAACCTCCATGCCTTGCTGGGAGATGACGTGCCCCAACACGATCCCGTGAGTAATCATGAAATGGCTCTTTTCCCAGGACAGAACGAGATCTACCTCACAACACTTTTTCAGAACCTGGTATAGGTGCGCTAAACAATCGTCAAAGGACTCACCATAGACCGAAAAATCATCCATAAAAACCTCTAGAAAATCACCGACCATGTCCGCAAAAATAGCAAGCATGCACCTCTGGAAAGTCGCAGGAGCGTTGCACAATCCAAAGGGCATCCGTCTAAAGGCATACGTGCCGAACGGACAAGTAAAGGTGGTTTTCTCCTGGTCTTCAGGAGCAATTGATACCTGGTTGTATCCGGAGTAACCGTCAAGGAAACAGAAGTACCACTTCCCTGCCAACCGTTCTATGACCTGGTCTATGAAAGACAAAGGGAAGTGGTCCTTCTTCGTCGCAGTGTTCAGCTTTCTGTAATCAACACATACTCGCCGCGACGTGGTTACTCTCTTTGGAATCTCCTCTCCACTCTCGTTTTTCACCATCTGAATTCCCGACTTCTTCGGGACAACATGTAATGGGCTAACCCATTCGGAGTTGGAGATGGGATAAATGAACCCTGCGTCGCACCATTTCGTGATCTCTTTCTTGACAACTTCTCGTAAAACTGGATTCAGCCTACGCTGAAACTCTCTGGAGGGTTTGCTGTCATGATCGAGATAGATATGATGTGAACACAAAGCAGGATTTATCCCGCGGAGATCGGATACAGTCCACCCAATGGCCTTGCGGTTTCTTTCTAGAATCTCCATCAAACGAGATTCTTGATCATCGGTCAAAGTTGAGCTGATAATGACCGGAAACCGTTGATGTGGACCCGCAAGGAAGGCATATTTCATGTTTGGTGGCAAAGTTTTAAGTTATGGTAAGGTAGTATCTGTATCTGCCGAAACATCGTCTGTAGTTAAATGGGGATCTGTATCGGTAGGTGATGTGTCTGCAATTTGATTATCCATCATCTCAATGTGCTCTAGAGTCGGACTACAGAAGATGTTCAAGACATCATCCGACTCCTCAGAATGATCAGAAGAGAATAAGTCAGCTAGATAGAATTCTGATTCATCTGAGATGGAGGAATTGTGTAGAATTTCTGATTCTGAAAGATCTGCATTGATTTCATCAGAAGTTTGATCCCTTTGGTTTTCATCATCCAGACTGAAGTATAAGGTCCCGTCGGAAGAATTACCTCCTGAGGTCTCGGACCCGTCCTCTGTAAAACATTCTTGGGTCTCTACCTGATATCTTTCGAGGTCGTCAAGACGAACCTCATCCATATTATCGCAGGAGGCTAAAGAGCTCCGAAAATCTGAAGATGCATTACTGAAAGTGTTTGATTCTCTCGCCATCTCTATATGTACCTTTTCGCCCTCGGCGCGAAAAGATACCTTCCTTGTATCATAATCGAAGAGAGCCTTTGCGGTCTCTAGAAAAGGCCTCCCGAGAATGATCGGGGTAAGGTGTAACTGTGCAGGGCAATTCATATCTAGGACCGTAAAGTCCACTGGAAATTGCAGACCCTGCACGGTTACGGTAACGTTCCTAAGTATACCCTTAGGTCTCTTTACGGATCTATCAGCAAACTGAAGGATCGCGCGGGATTTGTAAAGAGGACCTAACTCGAGCTTCTCGAGTAAGGAAGCAGGTATCAAATTGATCGAGCAACCGTTATCTAATAGAGTGCGATCGAACTCGGCTTTTGCGATCTCGCATCTGACATAATGTGCCCCTGAATCTTTCTTCTTTTTCGGAAGCTTATCTGTATCGCACAGGATGTTGCCTTAGTCAAAACATGCTTTTCTGTTCTGGATCTCTTTTTCCTACGCGTGGTGCATCTGTTTTTCAATTGATTCTTGAGCGTAGGAAATTGATCTAAGGCATCATGAAGAGGGATCTTCAGAAAGATGTGATCTTTGAGCAACTTTTCAATCTGTGGAGATTCGAGATTATTTTTGGTCTTTTTCTTTCCTTTTCCAAACAAAGCATCGGGAAAAGGAATAAAGTCAGGAGTCAGAAAATCAGAAGTTTTATTCAACTCAGAATCAACATTTACATCGAGAGTCTCAGAATTATTTACAAAACTCTCTAAAACAGGAGAAGAAATGTTTTTGTCCGGGCTCTCTGCCTGATCTAGCGTGATGTCATCGTCTGAGTCGCCAGTATCCATATCTGATGTGTTGGCATTGCTTCCGTCTCTTGATTCTGCGTCCTCATCCTCTTGCGGTTTCTCCTCCTCGGCATCAGGATCATGCTCGTGCTCCTCTAGTGCCCTCTCCTCTTCTCCAGCAGGTGCTTGTGGTGATCTACCGCTCCTGAGATGAATGAAGTTAGATAAAAATTCAGGAAACAAGATCTTACCTGTAGTATCTACTTGCTCTGGATGCCTCCTCTTGTTATTCGGGTTCATCTGAGGCTGGGCTGGGAGAGTGGTCTTTGGCACGGTTAACTCGTCCAGACGACGGTTAACCTGCTCCATCTCAGTCTTGTGCGCTATCTGGAGCGTACTGAGCATATCCATGATCTGGTTGAGCGCCTGGGCCTGTGAAGACATCTCCGGTTCGGTGTGGTGGCCCTGGCTTGCTCCTCTCTCCTGCCTTGGCGTGAAATGCTAAGAGGTGGAAGGCTGAGAGTAGCGCTGAGGTGTGGAGGAAGACTGCTGCGGCTGCTGAAAAGAATAATTCGGTGAAAACTGGGCAGGGTGCTGATATGAAGGCTGCGGTCTCTGATGGTAGACATTCGGATGAGACTGCTGCGGTGTGAAGCTCTGGCGGTGCTGGAATTGCGGACGTCCATGCTGCGGATGACCGTACGGCTGCTGCGGCTGCTGATTTGGTATACTCGGCTGCTGCATCGGAGTATACCAAATCCCGTTGATCTCGAAAGTGGATTGTGGCTCCACCTCCATCTCTGCAGTGCTGATGATCTGGCTGGAATTGGCATGAGACTGATCCGGGCTCGCTCTGGACGTAATGTATCTGACTTGTGGGTGGAGCGGGTGCGATCCTCCGTGCTGATTGTGCGTTCGAAGAAGTCTGGTTCTGCTGATACTGGATTTGAAGATCAGCGACCTTCTTCGATAGATCACTCAGCTGCTGAGGTAGAGATGAGAGTTTCTCCAACTCTCGCAGCGGCTGTAGGTCTTGGACTTGCTTGTGAATCACATCCACCAACGTCAATTTCTCGCTAATGAAGCCCATGTTGGTGTTGGATTCAGAGTCCGAGATATTCGCCACCTTGTGATGTTCTCGGTGGTGTGGTGGCTGCGGGGCTTTCTGAAATGCCCGAGTAGAGTCTACGACTCTCGAGTTCTCGGTCATCCCTTCGATGATGGCCCAGACTGACTCGGCGTCCTTGTTCAAATAACTGCCGCCACATGCGGCACTCACGAGCCCTTGTACTTCCGGCCGGAGTCCTCCGAAGTAGTTCTGCACGAGCACCTTCATTGGATGCGGGCATCTCTCCGTCAGGTCCTTGAATCGATCCCATGCCTCATGGAATGATTCGTGCGGCAGTTGCGTAAAATTGGAGATCTGACTCCTCATCATGTTCGTCCTTCCTAGAGGAAAATATTTGCGCAGGAAGGTGGACTTCAGGTCGTCCCAGGTGGAGATTTCCCTCTCCAAATGACTCAGCCAATAAAGGGCCTTATCGGCGAAGGCAAAGGGGAAGGCCTTGAGGCACACGGCTTCCTGCGTCACTCCTGGATAACAAGCCGTTCCGCAGATCATCTCAAACTGCTGTAGAAACGTGAACGGCTCCTCTGCGGCATTCCCATAGTACTTGGGAAGCAAGGAGATGAAGGACGGTCGGAGTTCGTATGGCCCTTGATTCGGCGGTAGCCGAATCCAGTGATGGAGCGTTCTAGCGCCTGGGTCATACTCGTCCCGTAAAGTTGCGGGAACCGCAGGCGGTAACGGGTTCCCGGCCCCTGCTCTCAGTGCGGCTATTTCAGCCCGCAGTTCGGTCTGAACTCTATACTGTTCTCGAATCTGTAGATCCATCTGTTGTAATGTATCGAGAATATCTGTCGTGACATCTCCGTTCAGCTCTGGTCTTCCTTCCTGATTGTCCCCAGCTGGTGGCCTCTCGTCTGCTGCTGGTCCTTTCCCGCGAGCCATCTGATCGTCTGTAAAGTAAAAACTCTCGTAAGAACTCAGCGAATAGTACTCAGGAGATCTAGATGATGTATTGAGGGCAAGGTCTGCCTCAATAGTCTGGCCAGGAGGCGAGGGAGTCTGGGTCTGACTCACCTCGAGATTTGATGGGACCGGCTCGGGAAGAGGGTCATCCCGAACCTGTGAAGACATACGCTCGACGGTGGACGGTCGGAAGCTCACAGAGTCTGAGCCGAAAAGCCGTCGAGACGTCATCTTCGATGTCAAGAGGAAGTCGGGAGAGCACGTGTACGATTCAAATGAGGGAGAAATGCGAAAGCCGCAGAAAACTCACACCCCGCAAACAAACACAAAGCAAACCCCGTTTTCACCAACTCAACCCTGATGAAGACCGTAAGAGTTCGGTCTTTTTATTTTTTTGGTTTTAGGGTTGTGATTAGCAAACGTTTCGATTACGCGGGCTGAGCAAGCCAATAGGTGCCCGATAGTTTCCCCGAGACACTGTCCCGAATCCTTACACGAGACCGCTCGCACTCAGGCAGTATGGGAGTAAGTACAGACCGTTTCCGGCTACCCGTGTTACTTGAGGACGGAGCCTTGCGCAGTGTCCTCTAAACCTCCCACTCTGCTAAGTAAACCCAGACCGTTTCCGGCTACCCGAGCTTACCCACTGAGGAACAACGATCAAATGTATGGACCCAGTAGTATCCCGCGAGAAATACGGGGTTTGAGCTCTATCCTTAAGTGTCGGCTCTCAAGCTCGCGCACTCTGAGAAATGTGCGAGGGTTACTCTCCACAAATCACTTGAATCGGGGGTTTGTTTATTGTCTATTACAACTCTCTCCCTTTCTCTCTCTTTTACAAAGTTGTGCTAACTACTCTGCTCCTCTGCAGTCGACTCGTGAAGAAGGAGTCGACCTCTGCTCTTTCAACTGGCTCGGCTTTCGAAGTAGCCGGTTGATCCTGCAGGCCCTACAAAGATGGTTAGCAAAGAAAAGCCGATCGAGAAAGCCGCGAAAAACCGCGAAGTCGAGAAAGCCGTAAGAAAACAAAAGAGAAATATAGAAAATGAAACACGAAAAAACTGTACGAAAAACCGTACGAAAAGCGAAACAAAGAGAAGAGAAAATAAAATCACGAGAAATGAAAAATCAAAAGAATCTAACGCCTCCCCGGCAACGGCGCCATTTTGATGAGGCTAAGAATCCATTTCGCGGCTTTTTATCGCTCATCGGTTTTCCGCGGCTTTTCTAGATGCTTGTTTAGGTTTTTTTTACTCTATCTGTTTGTGCCGCGTAGCTAGTCTTAGGACTCGCAACCTAGGTGCTTGCTTTAGGATTTTTAAGTAAAAAGAAAAAAAAATTCGATAGACGTTGCCTGAAAAAACCATAAAAATCGCAAAATTAAAATCGGGACTGCTAAAAATATCTGACATAAACCGTAAATCGATTCAAGTGATTTGGGGAAAGTAACCCCCGCACATTTCTCAGAGTGCGCGAGCTTGAGAGCCGACACTTAAGGATAGAGACCAAACCCCATATTTCTTGCGGGATACTACTGGGTCCATACATTTGATCGCTGTTCCTCAGTGGGTAAGCTCGGGTAGCTGGAAACGGTCCGGGTTTACTTAGCAGAGTGGGAGGTTTAGAGGACACTGCGCAAGGCTCCGTCCTCAAGTAACACGGGTGGCCGGAAACGGTCCGTACTTACTCCCTGAGTGCGAGCGGTCTCGTGTAAGGATTCGGGCCAGTGTCTCGGGGAAACTATCGGGCACCTATTAGCTTGCTCAGCCCGCGTAATCGAAACGTTTGCTAATCACAACCCTAAAACCGAAAAGATAAAAAGACCGAACTCTTACGGTCTTCATCAGGGTTGAGTTGGTGAAAACGGGGTTTGCTTTGTGTTTGTTTGCAGGACGTGAGTTTTCCGCGGCTTTCGCATTTCTCCCTCATTTGAATCGTACACGTGCTCTCCCGACTTCCTCTTGACATCGAAGATGACGTCTCGACGGCTTTTCGGCTCAGACTCTGTGAGTTTTCGACTGTCCACCGTCGAGCGTATGTCTTCACAGGCTCGGGATGACCCTCTTCCCGAGCCGGTCCCATCAGATCTCGAGGTGAGACAGACCCAGATTCCCTCGCCTCCTGGCCAGACTATTGAGGCAGACCTTGGACTCAATACATCATCTAGATCTCCTGAGTACTTTTCGCTGTGTTCTTACGAGAGTTTTTACTTTACAGACGATCAGATGGCTCGCGGGAAAGGACCAGAAGCAGACGAGAGGCCACCAGCTGGGGACAATCAGGAGGGAAGACTAGAGCTGAACGGAGATGTCACGATAGGTATTCTCGATACATTACAACAGATGAATCTACAGATTCGAGAACAGTATAGAGTTCAGACCGAACTGCGGGCTGAAATAGCCGCACTGATAGCAGGGGCCGGGAACCCGTTACCGCCTGCGGTTCCCGCAACTTTACGGGACGAGTATGACCCGGGTTCGATCCCCGGCAACGGCGCCATTTTGATGAGGCTAAGAATCGGTTTCACGGCTTTTTATTGATGAAAGTGGTCGGTGTAGCAAAAGCCGCGAAACAAGATCGGTTCTTGAACCTATCAAACAATTACGGATTTCTTTTCGGAAAACCGTTCACTAATATTTTACCAGGCAAGTGTTCCTGGGTCGAACTCAAGGAGGCAGAATAAATTCCTCAGATTTTTGTCCTCGTAATTTTATTTTTAATTCTTCTCTAAGTGATCAAGTCAAAACCTTTTTTTATTGATTTTTATTTTTATTGTTTTTATTTGATTTTATTATTTTCCAATTTTTATTTAATTTTCAAAAAGGGATATTTTTCAAAAGATTTATTTATTATATAATAGGTGGATATTATATAGGTGATACTATATAGTAAAATGATCGGGGTTCGAGCCGCGAGCTCGAGCTACACAAGAAAACAAACCAAAACAAGACGATCTTCGATAAAATCAAAACACGTCGAAAACACGTCAAAAATCCACGAAATCTTTATACTAAGTAGTTGGGGTAGTTGTGTAACTACCCTCAAGAAATCGTCAAAAACCGAGGTCACAAGAAGTAAAAACAACCCCTACAGCCCAGGGGCATAAGAGCAAGAAAATTCTAATTAAAATGTTGCAATTGGGTCCTCAAGGACTGTTCTGAAGAAAAAGTAAACAAATGTTTACATTTAGGTCCCTGCGGAGGGACCTAAATGTAAATAAAGAAAACCTGGGGGGCGGAGATGAATTCTGGAAGCTTGCTGGGTTTAATATGCAATATTTCCACCAGTTCACATTGAGCGGCTGAGATTAGAAGGTTCTGACGCCGATCTAACGCTCACAGGTGCGCCACGTGTCGCACACCTGTGCGTCTCCTGTTCTTGAGCGGTTGCAACTGCTGGCGAAGACGTCTTCTTCTCCGATTTATCATGGTCGACCTTCGACGGCTTTGGCGCTCCGGCGGGGCCAGAGGGGTGGCTCCTCCACCCCTCGAGCTCGCCCGCGGTAGAGAGGTGGCTGGCGCTGCTCCGAGCGGCGGTGGAACGTCGATGAAGACGGCGTCTTCAGCACCTGGCAGCTGATGCAGTTCTGACGAAGCTCCTTTGGAGATGGATTCCGATGATGATTGAAGGCTCCAGATCCGAAGCAACTGGTTCGCGATGAAGATAGATGTGCAAAGAACACGATCGTATGCTCGATTCTCCAAGGAATCGGCCCAGGGGTAAAAATATCAAGCTCAAAACGTGACGAAAAACTTAGATTCCAGGCGAGCTTCCAGAGGCGTGAAAATGGCGATGGAATGATGATCGATTTGAAACGAATGCAAAACGAACCGAAAGGAGGATCCAGTTGAGCGTCTAAGCTAAAGGATTAGACTCCCTAAAGAAGCGATTAGCCACGCTAATCGTGGCTCGAATATCGAAACAAAAATCGCAAAAAATGGATGAATAGGTCTGGGAGTTTCCAGGTGTATTACCTGGAATGGCTGCTCGACGGCGACCCTTGGCCGGAGCGGAACGCGGCGTACGCGGCGATGCAAGGCGGAGCTCGGCCTTGGAACGATCCTCCGACGTGCCTTCTTCCTCGCTAGCTCCTCCTCGGCGTTGTCACCGCCTCAATGCGACTGGAATGAAGCTTGGAAGTAGGGGGGTCGAACACCTGGAGCTGGAGCTCTGGGGTTGTTGGAAAGTTGGTTAAAAATGGTGACCTTGGGGGCTTTAAATAGGAGGGTTAGCTTGGGCTCCAAGTCGAGATGAATGGCCGGCGATGGAGGTGGTTGTTAGGAGAAGGGATTCGACGATGGAGATCGGTCGGAAGGCTCTAGAATGGCGCGGGAAAAATAAGGGAAGTCGGCAGCTCAGAACAGATCCGAGGGAACTACTTCTTGAAGAAGAAGGTCCCAGGTGCTGACAAGTGTCAGCACCTGGTTTGTCCACAGGCTAAAATTCATTGTAAAATATATAATAATTAGTAAATAAGGTTATTTTAATTAGGTATAAATACAAGAAAGTTAAATAAATTAATTTTCTAAATTATGGTATAAATACTTTTTATAAATAATAAATATTATTTAAAATATAAATATTATATTAATAAATATGTATTTATAAATAGGTTTTAGATTTTTAATTTAATAAATAAATAAGTAAAAATTAATTTTATATTTTCTTAATTATAAGAATATTAAATAAGGTTTATACGAATTTTTATAGATTTTTATAAATTAATTTACATATTTTAATAAATAGGGTTAGTATCTAAGTAGGTCATTTATACCCATAATTTAGGTTTTTTTGATTTTATTAAAATAATAAATAGTCTCCAAAAATTATGAAATAAATTATAGTGAAACTACAAGATCATGAAATAATTTAAAAATTATAAAATTAAGAAAATAATAAATAATGTGTTTTACATAAAATAAATAGCCCAGAAATCCCGTTGTCTTTTGGTTCCAAAAACGACTTTTTGCAAACGGACTCCGAATTCGATGAAACCACCTTTATTAATTAGAGAATATTATTTTATGAACTTTAAAGGTGAGTAGAGTGAAATTGGAGCTCGTATGAGGAAGTTATGATATTCGGAAGTTGAGATTTTGACAACTTGCAGGCTGGGTTTCTTGGCATATATACAGGGTAATATTTTTAACTTATTTTTTTATATTTTTATATACATTTTTAGGAATAATTAGAAGAAGAGTTTGGTGAAAAATATGTTCATATGAAATAATTAAAATTCTTTGAAGTTTTGTATTTATTTTATAAATACTGAAGAGTGTATATGTGTGTGTGAATTTATTTTTATGTTTTCTTTCCTTATCTCCCCCTACTTTTTGGTTTGTCGACCAATCCATGCTGACTTGGTCTCGGGGGTTGGGCTATAAATATATCTTACAGCTATATTTATATTTAAGTCATATTGTATATATATATACATATATTCAATCTTCCTTTTTCTTTATTTTTCTGGTTCTTTATTTATTTACATGATTTTAGTGGTTAAAAGTGAATATTTACACATGAATGGTGTTTTGTTAAAATATGAGAATTAATGGATATTTACATGTATTTGTTAAGGGTTTTAAGACAAAATGCGACAGAAAAGTTAATGAATCATGGATTCATCAGTCCCCTGAGCTTACATGGGATGTATCAATGAAGTGCTTCTGAATCATGTCACGTATATATGGCAATCGACATGTGCTTTGTCTTCTCGTGGAATGCATGATTATTGACAATGAATTAGGCAACCTGATTGTCGCATTTCGGTGACATGGGAAGAGGAACCTCTATATGTAGATCTGTAAGGACTACTCGAATCCACATCATTTCCGTGCATGCTTGTATCATAGACCTATACTTAGATTCAACACTAGATCTAGCAACAATAGTTTGCTTCTTGCTTTTCCATGAAACAAGTGAATCTCTAATAAATATAGCAAACCCTGTGGTGGACTTCCTATCATTTGGGCACCCTGCATAATCTGCGTCTGCACATGTTGAGATAGTGTTGGTGCCACCTTTTTTAAAAAAACAGTCCCTACGCCTGGGGATGATTTAAGATACTTCAGTATCATCTGTATAGCATCCATATATACCCGACGAGGTTGTTCCATGAACTGGCTCACCTGGCTGATAGCGAATGAAATATCGGGTCTAGTAGTGGCAACATAAAGAAGCTTTCCTACCAGTTTCCTGTATCTTCTCCTATCAACCTCATCAGTATCATCTTCGTACAACTTCATGCTTGGATCCATGGGTGTAGGAGCAGGTCAACATCCAAGCATACCCGTGTCGTTTAGCAAATCTGTGACATATTTCCTTTGAGTCATCACAATCCCTTGTTGATTTCTGGCAAACACCAGTCCTTATCTAAGAGCTCCCAGGTCCTTGGTAACAAATTCATGACCCATAAATTCTGTCGTCCTCTTTATTCCTTGTATATCATCTCCTATAATAAGTATATCATCAACATATACCATAATAGCAATCATACATCTGGAGGTTCTCTGTATGAAAAGAGAATGATATGCATTTGACCGTTTGAACCCCTTCTTTTCAAACAAGTCCGAGAGCTTCTGGAACCAAGCTCTCGGGCTTTGCTTAAGCCCATACCATAGATTGCCTTATGAAGTCTACATACCTGTGAACGCCCCCCCTCAGCAGCAAACCCTGACGATTGCTGCGTGTAGACTTCTTCCTGAAGATCACTATACAAAAATACGTTCTTGACATCAAGTTAAAACAGAGGTCAATCGCGAACTACTACAACCGATAAAAGGATCTGTAGGGTAGAGTGGCGAGCAATAGGAGAGAAGGTGTCAAGATAATCCACCCCGTATGTCGGGGTAAAGCCACGCGCAACTAGTCGAGACTTGTACCGATCAATGTTGCCATCTGCATTTTGCTTCACTGTAAAGACCCATTTGCAACTCACTATAGACGCCTTGGTGGGGGTCAGGGCCAGACTCCAAGTATCTCTCGATTGAAGTGCTGCCAATTCTTCCTCCATAGCAAGACGCCATCTGCTATCTGTCAATGCCTCCTAGTAAGTCTGTGGTATGGCCACAACCGTCAAAGCAGTAACAAGCCTCCTGAAGTCACCTGGCAGACGCTCAAAGCTGACATGAGAAGCAAACGTATAGGAAGCACATGAACGCTTTTGCTTCCTAATAGCAATAGGCAAATCAAGATCATCATCATCCCTGCTACCTGCATGATCATCCCCCTCTTGAAATCACCCCTGCTGAGAAACATCATCAGACCCATCATTAGAAGTAATGTTGTCAGAACAAACCTGGGATGTGCAGGATGACGGCCATAAACAGGATCAGGAGCAGGCTGCCGACTGTAGTGGTGTATTAGTGGTGGAACCAGAACAATAGGAGGAGTTGGGGCTGTTGGAGGTGATGGAGTAGGTTGCGGTGGAGTTGTTGATGAAGGTGGTGGGTGCATGGGTGGAGGTGGAATATAGATCTCATCATCTGAATCTGAAGGTGTCAACCTGTCACCTGTAGGAGAAAAATACATGACATACTAAAAAAATGTGACATCTACACTCAATATAATATTTCTTGCGTAACATATCATAGCAACGATAATCCTTCTGAGTCCTGGAGTACCCGACAAAAACATATTTGACAACCCTAGGAGAGAGCTTGTCAATCCCTGGAGACAACTGATGGACAAATGCAACCGATCCAAAAACACGAGGGGTAAGAGTGAACAACATCCTGTCAAGGAAAACAAGGGAGAAAGATATCTTCTCCCTCAGCATCGACGATGGCATGGCATACGGTTAATGAGATAACAAGTTGTGAGAACTGCATCACTCCAGAATGAATGCGGTGCATAGCTCTGGACAAGGAAGGTACGAGTGACATCAAGGAGATGATGGTGCTTTCTTTCAGCGACACCGTTTTGCTGAGAGACGTGTATGTGCAAGATGTTTAATGAAGAATACCATGAGATGAGAAGAATTGGGAGAGCACATGAGTACATAATTCAAGAGCATTACCGGTTCTTACAATTTTGACAGAGATGGAAAAATATTCTGCACTTCTTTAATGAAATTCATAATAGCATTATCCACTTCCGATTTATTTTTCAACAAGAAAACCCAAGACAGACGACTAAAATCATCCACAACAACTAAATAAAATTTGTGTCCCTGATAATTGGGAACATGAGCATCCCAAATACCTACATGGAATATCAAAAGGGGAGCTACTGCTCCAACTCTGACGACTAGGGAAGACAGACCAATGGTGCTTCCCTAATTGACAACCTTCACAATTGAACGATGTGTGGGGTGAAATCTGGGAAGGACTTGACACGGTTTCTGAAGTAGAAGGTGTCCAAAGCTTCACAATTGAAGTGGAAGGTGAAACCTAAACCGGCGCTCTGATACCATGTTGGAAAAAATGAGGGACTTGTTTATTCCTTCAGCCCTAGATTCTCTTATATAGAGGAGAGACTTTTGGACAAATTACATAAACAGATAAGAGGAAAAGAAATAAGTGAAAAGGTACATAAACATATATATATATATATATATATATAGGAGATATTTCCAATGAGGTGCACCTTTCCTGGGTGCATGGAAAGCCCACCATCCTGACCATCCGTAGTCAATCTGATGGTAATCATTAGTGGCTCGTTATCTATATTTTTTAAATGTCGAAAAACCCATTATGGTCATTTTGGCATATTCTATATTTAGAATGCAACAAAATATCTCCTTAATTATCTCACATCTCTCTCTCTCTCCTGTCTCTCTCTCTCTCGACGACGACTCTCTCTCTCCTCTCTCTCTCTCTCGACGACGGCATGTGGGAGGAGGCTGCTCCGACGTCCTCCATCGCCTCCCCAACAGATCACGTTCACCTACGTCGCGAAGATCATCGATGACGGCATGTGGGAAGAGGCTGGTCGATTCCACAGATTCAAACGTCGAAGATCGTGCTGGTGGATGTGAAGGTAAGTGGGGAGGGGAGGGAGGAGAAGGTTGAAGGAGTGCGTGAATGGAGGTGTGTGGGCGGAGGAGGACGTGCATGGAGGAGGACGTGCATGGAGGAGGTGGTTCATGGAGGAGAAGGGCGGAGGAGGTGCGGGTAGAGAGGATGCTGGAGATGGAGGGCGTGCCCAGGTTTTTACAATATAATGACCTATTTTGCAATCTCGAGTTTTTTTTACAATCCCAGATCGTATTTTACAATAGCATATCATCTTTTTACAAATTTCAGACTGTTTTTTTACATTTATAAGCGTGGAGGAGGTGGATCATGGAGGAGACGGTTGAAGGAGTGCGTGAATGGAGGTGTGTGGGCGGAGGAGGACGTGCATGGAGGAGGTGGGTCATGGAGGAGAAGGGCGGAGAAGGTGCGGGTAGAGAGGATGCTGGAGATGGAGGGCGTGCCCAGGTTTTTACAATATAATGACCTATTTTGCAATCTCGGGTTTTTTTTACAATCCCAGATCGTATTTTACAATAGCATATCATCTTTTTACAAATTTCAGACTGTTTTTTTACATTTATAAGCGTGGAGGAGGTGGATCATGGAGGAGACGGTTGAACGAGTGCGTGAATGGAGGTGTGTGGGCGGAGGAGGACGTGCATGGAGGAGGTGGGTCATGGAGGAGAAGGGCGGAGGAGGTGCGAGTAGAGAGGATGCTGGAGATGGAGGGCATGCCCAGGTTTTTACAATATAATGACTTATTTTGCAATCTTGAGTATTTTTTTACAATCCAGATCGTATTTTTACAATATAAATGACCTATTTTGCAATCTGAGATTGTTTTGCAATCTCGAGTTTTTTTTACAATCTCAGATCGTATTTTACAAGTGCATATCATTTTTTTACTAATTGTGATCTTATTATACAATGCAGGATGCAAAATTACAACAGGGATTCGAATTTTACAAAGATGCTTGGCATTTATGAAAAACGCACATAATAGGATCTGATGGATTTACAATCTTCATACAGATTTTACAAAACATCCATGATCTTTTACAATAGTGTTATCCAAATTACAATTATTAATATTAATATTACTAATTGTGATTTTATTTTACAATGCAGGATGCAGTTTTACAATATCAAGCGGAATTTTACAAAGAAATCTGCTATTCTACATTGCGCGAAAATGCTACCATGTTGGCGAAAATTCAGCAACTAAAAGGCAACAAAAAATACCAAATCAGACACGCTAAAAATGGAAAAATATAAAGACAAATAAATTCCAAATTCGAAATTAAATTCAAATTTAAAACGGAAATGTATGGACTAAAATACCCTTTTGGATGAAGAACCGCTAGATCGAGATCTAACGGATCTCGTGATGGGCTTTCCATACACCCAGGAAAGGTGCACCTCATTGGAAGGGCCCTCTATATATATATATATATATCTGGTTCACTCCCTCGTACGAACATGCCATGTAGACATAGGCAAGGCCGTTGAAAGCTGACAGTGGAAGGACATTGTTTAGAAATCTGATTGGGATATATTTGGAAATAACTAATTGATGTAGCAGAACCTCTTGATTTGGGAAAGATCTAGGTTTTGGTTTATGTGACATTTTGGCGCTCTGTTTGTTGTCCTTTCTATTTTGGCTATTTTTTCTCATGGACCAAACGATGGAATTATACTTGCTTGAATTCGCTGTATACATATTCTGAACTAAATTTAATATAAAATGTACAAGTACAGGTAAGTCCTAGATTCTTAGATTACCGTTTTATTTACTGTCAGTTTAAGAGTGGATAAGTAGGTCTGAGGGAACAGATAACAGAAATCAAAAGTTTAGGGATTTGAAGCATCCCTAAAGTTACAGTATCTTTCTTTTGTGATAGGCCCATCGTAAAAAAATGGCGAAGCTTTCTCCCACTATAAGTAGGGTCGGTTACATGGATTCTTGTTCAAATCCATGTTGAAAGATTTGTCTATTTTTTACGCTGGTTGTCGACTATCTAACGCAACCCTCACAAGGAGGGATTTTAACCCTGATATTTTGGGTGGTAGACACACTGCATTACCACCAGACCATTTAAGTGGGCACAATAGATCCATAGTACTAAAAATTAATTCTATCCGTGCTTCCCTGAAAAAATCTATTCATAAATCTACAAATAAATGTTAAACAAATTACATGACTGCCACTCGGGCATGTGATATTTTCCATCTGATTGGATTTTGTTCACAGGCCAATTCTTGTTCTTCCACCAGCAAATACAGAGGTCATTTATTGTGAACTCACAGAAGCTGAGAAGGATTTCTATGATGCTTTATTTAAAAGATCAAAGGTCAATTTGATGCTCTTTTGTGTTAGTTTATTATCATGCAGCTGCTCCACTACCCATGACATTTTTTTAAAATCTTCAGGTTAAATTTGACCAGTTTGTTGAGCAAGGTCGGGTTCTTCATAATTATGCTTCCATTCTGGAGTTGCTCTTACGCCTCCGACAGTGTTGTGATCATCCATTCCTTGTAATGAGGTTATCTCCCCGAATGAATCTGCAACCATGTGTTGGTTGATATTTGTGCGGTTCTAAGTTTCTTTTGTGATGATTACTAACTTTGTGACTTAATGTGAAAGGTCTCTATCTATACAGTGCAAAGAAAAACATGGGTTTTATTTGGTGGTCCATTTTTTTACTAGGAAAATGAACTAGCAGATAAGCATCAAAGTCTGTATATTCATTCCTGTCCATGTTAAATTTTGCTTATCATATGGGAGCAGCAGCGTTTTAATATGAACTATTGTATTATCTCTTCATTCTTCCATGTACGTGAACTGTACATCATATAGAAATCTTCAGGGTGAATCAATGATATATAAGATCAAGGTATGTAGGAATCTGGTTAACTATTTTTATATGAACTTTGGTAATTTAGGAAACATGTTATACAACAATAACCAAGATTTCTCTAAAAGTTTGTGCATACAACTGCATCTGCATGTGCAAGCACTTCACACAAGCGTTGATCTTGGTATAGAGAGACTTGCATGAGGCCAAAGCCTTATGCCTATCACAGGTGGATAGTTTGCAGGATATTAACATGAATTCACCTCAAGAGTTTAATTCAACGAAGCAACTGGATCTTGTCAAGATTCATTTGTTTTCAAGAGTATGGAGTCGTGTTGACTCTCAAATAATGATTTCGAGAGAGTTGGAGGCCTATATATAGGAAATTGTACATCGAGTTTTAATGAGAAAAATCAATAACACAATGAGGCTCTTGGGCTGCTTCTCTTATAGAGTAGGATGATCATTGTTAGAATTATTATATTTACATTTATGTCCGTAACCCTTCGGGTTCCGTATCCTTTAACCCTTCAGGGGTATTTTATGTATTTTTCCTCTTGTACTCTCTAGGGTTTTCTCTCTGATAGGCCTTAGCCCTATGGAATAAACATCTCATTCGTTTCTCCTCTCTACATGATATCATAGCGAAGGTCCTAGACCGGAGCCTAATACCCAAACCTCGCCGCCACCACCAACCCTCTCTCCTTGTGCGGACCATTCTCTCATCAAGGGGTCTCGTACAAGGGAGTCCGAGCGCCCAACGACATCATCCGCCACGTCCAACAGCACTTAAAGCACTGCCTGAGGCTCTAGCAGCTCCAGCCGCGCCTCCTGCGCCGCCGGTACCGCCCAATCCTCCTGGACTTCTGACCTGTTGCGCACATCCTCTTGGATACCATCTTTGGTATTAGAAGAGCCCTGAAAACCCATTGATCTCATGTAAAAGCAATTTTCAGATAACTATCACATCCAAAAGTGAGTTCTAGGGCACTTCTCAGCCGTTGTATGCATCCTTACATCAAGCAGAAGATCTCCTTTCTTTTCTAATATCATCATGGCATCTTTTTCTACCGAGACAAAGCTCTTGGCCTAGAATGTTATGGCACAAGGCACTTCTATCAAACTCAAGGACACATAAAATTGCATGCCCTGGTCTCGATCTTTTATGGTGTCCATTGGTTGTCAAAGAAAACTCTACATTCTGTGTAAAGATCCTCTGGATGAAAAGGATAAAGAGTACGACAACTTGCAGACAGTACTTGGTTATCAACTGGATGACCAACAGTGTTAAGGCTCACATTGCCTCAAATCTCCTTTATAAAAATACGACCAAGGAAATGTAGGAGGATCTCGAGCAAACACACGTTCAGAAGAAGACGAAGTGAAGTCACGCCTTGCAATACAACGAATCTGGTTGGCATCGCAAGGTGATTCAACCCTCATCGAGTACTACATGCATCTCTCTAGCCTGTATGAGGAGCTTACAATATTCTAGCCCTCATGTTGAACCAAACATATACAAAAGCATTCTGAATGACAGGTATATCGCTTTCTTGTTGGCCTCCATTATAGATATCAAGCAGCGAAGGAGCAATTTCTTATATTAGACACTACCAATGATGAAGGCCATCTTTGGTCGACTTGAGAAACTCGAGACATCTATTGCCCGACCTCCCATCATACCTTCAACAGAGAACTTTGCACACACTGCCGCATCTGGTCAAGGAGTCAAATATGGCTTTTGAGGATGCAGTCGTGATCCAAGTCGTGGTCATGGATGGGAATTTGGATGAGGCTGCAACTTTACCGTGGCCATGGGCAAGACTCTACTGCCCCATGCATTCATTGTGGTCGGTGGAACCGGCCGACCGAAGGATGCTTGCAGAAGTTTGGCGTACCATCTTATCATGCCAATAATGTCTATGAGGATGCCTATGATGTGGAAGAGGTGTCGCCTATAGCAACCTCCAGTTGCAAGACTGTTCATCTTAATGATGTATATTGCTCCCGCCTAATGCAGATCCTTCAGACTCCAGGGCCTAACATCACTGGTAACACTACTACTGCTACTCTGGCTACTCCTTTAGGTATAGTAGCCAACTCTGCTGTCACTCCTGCTTTGGCTTGGATTATTGATTCTGGTACCTCTACTCATATGACTGGAGAAAGTAGTCTGCTCACCTCCTCCGTACCATTTACCTCTGTGAAGTCAGTTCGAGTCGCTAATTGGACTTAATCATCGATTACTACTATCGGAACTATAGAATTCACTTCCAAGCTCTGACTTTTTGGGGTTCACTGTGCTCCTGATTTTCCTCTTAGCTTGCTATCCGTTCACAATCGTTGTGTTGAGCTTCATTGTTATGTGATATTTGACGATCCTTATTGTTATTTTCAGATCCGAACGAGGCAGATTTTTTGTGGGGGGGTCATGAGAAGAACGACCTATATTATCTTGACATGCCCTCAAACTCTAAGTTTGTTGGTATTGCGTCCATCTCCGAAGTCCCACTCCATCTACGCCTTTGCCAAGGCCATCTCCATAATATTTCCTGAACTCTCTATTCTGAAGCCCTTTCAGTGCGAGACATGTGAGTTCGGGAAACGTTTCTGGTTCGTACCGAGTCTCGTAGTACTACTGCTTTGCATCTTGTTCATTGTGATGTTTGGGGACCTTGTACGGTCCGTACATTAAGTAGTCATCTCATTTTATAGTTTCGTTGATGATTATAGTCGATCTTCTTAGGTATATCTAATAAAGGAGTGTTTGGAGATTAATCAAATTGTCGTAAATTTCTTTCAGTATGTTAAAACTTTCTTTTCTAGCATTGTTAATCATTTGTACTGACAATGCTCTTGAGTTAACCCAACATGACTTGACCTCTTTTTTTGCGTTCCAGGGAACTGTTCACCAAACATCATGTCCATATACCTCACAACATAATGGTATAGCTGAGAAGAATCTCTGATACTTGTTAAATATTGCCAGATCTCTTCTTAGTCAAATGAGTGTTCCTAAACACTATTGGGGGAATGCTATCCTTACTGCAGTTTATCTCATCAACAGTGTTCCTCCGTCTGTTCTCGGAGGGGGGAGCTCCATTTTCCTTACTTTATCCTACCGAGTCTTCTTTTCCCATACCTTTTCAATATTTTGATTGTATTGACTTTCTTCATCACTTTCATGCAACTGAGAAATTATCCTCTCGTGCCATCAAATGTATCTTTCTTGGGTACTCTCGTACCCATAAAGGCGATCGCTATGTTGGACGTCGATACTATGTGTCTGCTGACGTCACCTTCGTTGAGAAAAAAAGTTATTTCACACAGACTGTGAGTGACATTCCTCTGGACCTCCCTCCACGAATCGACTAGACTTGCTAGCGTACCTCTATACCTTATACACCATTGTTTGTACCTTTGCACGTCCCTTTTATGCAGGATTATATGACCACTTCGAGTGCTCCTACCACCGCTGCCTTGGATGTACCTGAGGAGTTTCCTATAGCTCTACATAAGCAAAAGGCATTGTACGTATCACTCCATGTCACATTTTACGTCTACTGATGGTTTAATCTAGCTGTAACAAGAGATTTGCAGATGCTCTGAATGCTATTTCTATTCCAAGAGATCATTTCAGTGCAATGCAGGATCATGATTGGCGATAGGTCATGAATGGGGAGATGGATGCACTTACCTCCTTGGGCACGCGAGATCTTATGCCGTGGCTCCCGGGAGTTCACCTGTGGCTTGTCGATGGGTCTTCATGACCAACCAGTCGCCTGATGGTTCTATTGACAGACGGAAAACCCGACTTGTTGCTAAAGGTTTCACACAAATCTTTGGGATTGATTATTTTGAGACCTTCTCGCCCATTGCCAGAATGGGGTCGATACATACCCTTCTCTCTGTTGCTGCCAACAAGGCTTGACCCTTTTACTAACTTGATGTGAAGAACACCTTTCTTTATGGTGACCTTGAGCAGGAGGAGGTCTACATGATGCAACCACCGGGGTATATAGTAGAGGGAGAGCATGTATGTCGACTACGCAAGGCCATTTATGGCCTAAAGTAGAGCCCCAGGGCACGATTTAACAGGCTCACTATGGAGATCAACACACTTGGTTTTCAGAGGACAACATCTGACTACTCTATCATTGTTAGATGACAGTCTATTAGCACTGTCATCCTTGCTGTCTATGTTGATGATATGGTTGTCATAGGAGATGATGGAGACGATATTCAAGAGACCAAAACCTTCCTCCAGAAGGACTTTGTTACGAAAGATCTCATCCAACTTCGTTATTTTCTTGGCATCGAGGTAACACGCACTATAGAGGGGCTCCATCTTTCACAGAGGAAGTATTGCCTCGATATTCTGACTGAGGTAGGACCAGTATTGTAAAAGTCGGACCGACTAGTAGGTCCGACTAGTCTAGTCAGTGGGGTGGCCGACCGAGTACTGACTAATTCTGACTAGGGACACTAATTGATTATTTTTTTCTTAGTTTTTTATGTTTTGATTTTTCAAAAGAAAACTTATTATAATATGCTTAATGTTTTAATTAAATTCAGTTGCTTCTTTTATTTCATTATGATAGCACAAAAATGCACAAAATTTATGTAAATATATGTATAAATGAGTTATATATTTAAAATAATCAAAAAATTCAAAGCCGATTAAAGTCCGATTAAATCCGATTAGTCGTTCGACTACCGATTAATCCTTAATCAGTGACCCGACCGATCAAGTACCGACTATCGACTTTTGCAACCTTGGGCGGGACTACTTGGATGCAAGCTATTTGGCATCCCTGCAGAAGTGAGAAAACATTCAGCATTTACTGTTCCAGCTTTTGAGGATGCAACACGATACAAAAGCTTAGTGAGAATATTGCTCTATCTCACTGTTACTTGGCTAGATATATCATATGTTGTGAGCAGAGCCAGCAGTATATGGAGAAGCCTCTTTACAGTCACTGGCAAGATGTTCTTTTGATCCTTCGATATTTGATGGAATCTCCTGGACGTGGACTCTTCTATGGGGTGAATGAGCACAATAATATCTCCGCTTATACAGATTCTGACTATGTTAGCTCTCATGAGGACGATCGATCCACTATAGGATACAACATGTTCGTTGGGGATAACCTTGTCACTTAACGAAGCAAGAAGCAGACAATGGTCTCCAGATCTAGTGTTGAAGCAGAATACAGGGCAATGGCTTAAGCCACATGTGAGATCACATGTCTTGTCTCTTTCCTAACAGAACTTGGCCTGTCAGTTGCCGCTCTTGTACCCTTATATCAGGACAACAAGTCTTCCCGTACATCGCCACCACTTTGGTTCTCCATGAGCATACAAAACACATTGAAGTTGATTGCCATTTCATTCATGATGCAGTTCGATGAGGACGAATCAACACTCCACACATCTCCACTAAACTTCAACTTGCAGACATCGTCAGAAAGGCTCTTCCAAGGAAGTGTCTCATGTACTTAATATCCAAGTTGGGAATGATCAACATATATGCTCCAACTTGAGGGGGAGTATTAGAATTACTATATTTACATTTATGTTTGTAACTCTTCGGGTTCTGTAACCCTTCGGGGGTATTTATGTATTTTTCCTCTTGTATTCTCTAGGGTTTTCTCTCTATATAAGAGACCCCAATCCTATGAAATAAACATCTCATTCGTTTCTCTTCTTTACAATCATGAAGAAAAATCTTGAACCTTGTAAATTTAATATTTTTGATGCTTGTGGTTACATGTATTCGACAATATTACTCTTAAGAATCTCAACATGGAACCTCTCACATTCTGTGAGCTCGTTCATGTTAGTTTCATCTTTTTGTCGAAGCTCCTTGTTATTTGTTTAAAAGATCATACGATGATTATTCTGAGATAGTGGTGTAAGATAATAGTGCAGTACAAATGATGCATGGGACTTGTGATAGAGAGTTATTGCAGTGTTGTGTGGGTAATAACGTTCATATTTACTCAATTTCTTGAGGGATCATCCTTCCAAACTCAAGTCTTCCAGTCATCCTACTCACCAAAACAATCCGAGATACATTGATGTCATCATCATCAACCAGAGGAGTGCGCCTTAAGTTGAGGTAATATGCATCATGTATTCCAAGTAAAAATGAGCAGGAATTCTAGTTTTGTACAAGTTGAGAATTGCCTAATCTAGCTTAAGGGGGAGTTTAAAGAAGAGTGGAGGGATTAGTCAATTACGTAGTTGAATCTTGTCAAGACCTATTTTTTGTGTGGTATATGTTTTTTTTGCTTCGTTCCCCATCACCTATTTTGATATCCCTTGGTGTCAGTGGAGCTTATATAGAGGACTTTGCTTACATGTTAAAACAAGAACGTTTTTGAAGCGAAAGAGGGGGAAACATGCGTATATGTCCGCCCCATCATATTAAAATAGAATTATTGGGAAAAGAATGAGAATGGTTTATTCCATGGAACCCTAAGGCTCTCTTATATAGAGGAGAGACTTCTTTGTAAATTACATTAGATGAACATAAATTAAATAAACTGAGAAAACCATATAGAAATATAAACATATCTCTGCACTCCCCCTCAAGATGGAGCATAGATGTCAACATGCTTAGTTTGGATGCACACTTCTGAATAGATCCTCTGAGCAAAACCTTGGTGAAAATATCTGTAGTTTGATCTCCTGAACTGACATGGGAAGTAGAGATAAAGCCTTTCTGAATCATGTCCCGTATATAGTGGCAATTTGCTTATGTTTAGTTCTTTCATGAAAGGCATGATTGTTTGCAATAAATAAGGCAGTCTGGTTATCACATTGTAATTGCATAGGAAGAGGTGCATCTATATATAAATCTGCTAGCATCGCTCAGACCTACATCATCTCTGTCCTTCCTTATGCCATAGTCCTATATTCTGATTCAACACTTGACCTGGCAACCATAGTTTGCTTCTTACCCTTCCAGGATACTAGAGAATCACCAACAAATACAACGAAGCTTGAGGTAGACTTCCTGTCCTTAGGACATCCTTCATAGTCTACATCTGCACAGGCTATGATAGTGAGAGACACTCCTTTCCTAAATGTCAATTATGTACCTGGAGATGACTTTGTGTACCCTCTCATATATACTACATCCATTTGTACCTGTCGGGTTGCTCCATGAATTGACTAACCCGACTAATAGCAAAGGAGGTGTCTGGCCTGGAGATAGTAACGTAGAGAAGCTTTCCCACCATTTCTCTATATCTTCTCCTGTCTACCTCCTCTGTATTATCATCGTATAACCTCATGTTGGGATCCATATGAGTAGTAGTAGGTCGACACTCAATCATGCATGTCTCGACTAGCACGTTTGTAACATACTTTCTTTGGGTCCACAAGAAATACCGTAGGTTGTCAAGATCCTTGGTGACAAACTGTCGGCCTAGAAATTCCTTTGCCCTCTTGATACCATGTACATCGTCTCCTATAACAAGTATATCATCAACATAGACCATGATAACAACTATACTTCTGTGGGTTCTCTATATAAATAGTGAAAGGTCTACATTTGATCTTTTGAATCCCCGCTTCACAATTAGGTTTGAGAGCTTCTGAAACCATGCCCTCGGACTCTGCTTGAGGCCATATATTGCCTTGTGAAGTCTACAAACCTGCTGACACTCCCCCTCAACAACAAATCCCGGAGGTTGTTGTATGTAGACTTCTTCCTAGAGATCACCATACATGAATGAATTTTTAACGTCAAGCTAAAATAAAGGTCAATCATGTACCACACCTACTGAAAGAAGAACTCATAGAGTGGAGTGGCGAGCAACATGAGAAAATGTGTCAAGATAATCCACCCCATAAGTCTGAGTAAATACTTGTGCAACCAATCTGGCCTTATAACGATCAAGACTCCCATTTGCATAGTGTTTCACTGTAAATACCCATTTTCAACTGACAATAGTCGCCCCATTGGGAGCTGGGACCAAACTCTAGGTAGCACAGGATTATAGTGCAACCATTTCTTCTTTCATGGACAAACACTATTGACTGTCTCTCAAGGCCTTCTGGTAATTCCGTGGGATCTCCACAGCAGATAGAGCAACAGTGAATCTTCTGAATTCCCCCGACAAGCGATCAAAGAAAATTTGGGAAGCAAGAGGATATGATGCACATGTATGCTTCTGCTTCCGATGTGCAATAGGCACATCCAGGTCATTGGGGACCTCCTCAATCTGAATGCCAGCCTCCTGCAAAGGTTCCTGCTCAGACACATTTCCAGACCCATTGTTAGAAACATTGTATTCAGAACAAACCTGAGGCGTGCTGGATGATAGGTGATGACCTTGAGCAGAAACATGCCGACGCATATAGTATCGTGGCAAGGGTGAAGCTAGGACTATGGGAGGTGGTGGTAGCAGGCGAGGTGATGGAGGTGGAGTAGGAGATGAAGGTTGTAATGGAGTATGAACCACATGCGTAGATGGTAGTGATGGGCTCGTAGGAGGAGGTGGCATGTAGACCTCATCAGTTGAATCTTATGAAGTCAACCTATCTCCTGTAGGAGAAAACTACATCACTGACTCAAAAAATGTGACATCAGAGCTAATATAATATTTCATGCATAATGGATCATAACATCTATATCCCTTATGCATCATGTAGTACCCAACAAGAACACATTTGACAGCTTTAGGAGAGAGCTTGTCAAGACCTGGAGACAACTGATGGACGAAGGCAATAGAACAAAAAACATGAGTGAGTGAGAATAACTCCTCTGAAAATGCCAGGGAGAAAGGAATTTTCTCACTTAGTATAGTGTCTACAGACGAGGTCATGCGATTCATAGGATAACAAGCCATACAGACTGCATCACCCCAGAAGTAATGAGGGGCATGAGTTTGAATAAGAAGGGTTCGAGTAACATCAAGTAAACGTCGATGCTTTCTTTCTGCAACATCTTTCTGTTGAGAAGTGTAGACACATGATGTTGATGAACAATACCATGAGATGAAAAGAATTGTGAGAATGCACGAGTACAGAATTCTAATGCATTATCAACCCTCAGAAATTTGACAGGAGAAAAACATTCTGCACTTCATTGATAAAAGTTGTAATCACATTCCCAGCCTCAGATTTATTCTTCAATAAAAAGACTCTTCACAAACGAGAAAAATCAACAACAACAACTAAGTAAAACATGTGTCCTTGGTGATCGAGGACACGACTTGGAACCCAAATGTCAACATGAAATAACTCAAAAGGGGAGCTACTGCTCTGACTCTAATGACTAGGAAAAGCAGATTGATGGTGCTTTCCCAACTGTCATGCCTCACATTGGAAGGATAAACGAGATGATATTTGAGGAAGAACTTGACACTTCTTCTGAAGAGGAAGGTGACCAAAGCGCATATGCCACATGAAGGGAGAGATCGGTCTTGTAGAATGAGAAGATTGGCCTGCACATGGAGTTTGGACTAGTTGATAGAGGCCTCCCTTCTCACATCCACAACCAATCACCCTAACCATAAGAATGTCATGAAATACCAGAGATGGTGGGTCAAAAATATCTCGACAATGCACATCCTTCGTAATTTGACTAATAGATAATAAATTCATAGAAAAGTCAGGTGCATGCAACACATTTTGCAGACGCATCGAAGGCGTTAAACTGATCTCCCCCTATCCTGTGATTGGAGAATGAATCCCATCAGCTATGACAACAGTTCTCCCTAGAGGAACTTGTCTGTAAATTGTATGCTGATCTCTGTCTCCACACAAGTGATGTGTCAACATGGAGTACATAATCTATTATGTAATACCAGATCCATAACAAGTAGTAAGAGCATAGATACTACTTGAGATACTGATAGTGATAGAGGTACTGGCAGAGGTAGAAACAACAACATCTGAGTGACGTCCTAGAGCAGGTGAGGAAGCATTGAGACTAGCAGGAGGCATAACGTCTCCCAATCGAGCTGCTAGGTCATCAAACTTTCGATCCGAAGAAGGATGTGCTAGAGACTCAACCTGCTCTGCTACACGAGCCGATGCAGGAAAACCATGCTTTGAGTAGCATGTATCCTCTGTGTGCTTAGGGTGATAACAATAAGTGTAGTGCTGACGAATATGACGTCTTCTACCATGAGGTCCACAGCCACGGAACTTAGAAGAGCCCCCTCTACCGCGAGAGGCTACCATCGCAGAAGAGTCTGAGTAGAAGCATGTGAAGAGACCGTGATTGCTAAGTCTGCGGAAAGCTTCCTTCATGGGAGGAATAGTATCATTCGCCTGTATCTGTGAACAAGCCTCTCCATACTCTGGATCAAGTGTTGCTAGAAATACACTAACCATAGTGGCATTCATATATGCCTTCTGCTGCTCAGGACTAGACGAAAAAGGAATAAAACTGTGGAGCTTCTCGAACATTCCACGCAGGGATGTGTATAAAGAATGAAGGGGTCGTTCGTTCTTCTTGACAGTAAATATGTCATGCTATAGTCGCATGATCTTTGTCTCATTCCTCGCTTAGGAATAGGTGGCTGCGAGTATATCCCACATTGCCTTAGCGATGGGCTGGTGTAACACATCATTGGCGATCTCTGATGTCAATGTACCAGATAACCAGACATGTGCATAAGCATCATCTGCCTCCCACGAGGCATTGACTCCTGTTTTCTCAGTCGGCTCTTTCTCGGTAAGAATATGTTTCTTACCCATAGACTTCATGAAGCTCATGAACTGCATGACCCATAACTCGTAATTCGTCCCGTTCATCTTGACGATTGGCGTTGGACCTCTGAAAGCGCATGTGACGAGAAGATCGACTTTGTTCTCTGACATACTATCGAATGGAGAAAACTAGGGTTTATAAACCAAAACAGCATGTATACATAGGCATACAAGGATTTGGTTGCATGTGTGGACTTATGATGCAACCAATCCCATCAAGAACCACTGCTACAAACCAAAAAACAACCGCTACTGGACGAAAAATATGCTACAATAGCACTGCTATAGGTTGTGGAAGAGAACTGCAGGCAACATCGGCCAATGCAGCGGCGACTGAGGCTGCTACAGGGGGTGGCAGCGTTGAACGGTGGCGTTATATGCCCGCAAAGTGCCGCTACAGTAGCAGGTGGTGTTGTTACCATTGTTTTTGTACGCCTTGAGGCGTTTTTAGGCTATAGCCTCATCCAAACTCAGTGAGGCGTGCACCTCGAGGCTTATTAGCCATGCCTCGAGACGTTGCCTCATGTATGAGCTGATTTTAAAATTTTTTCTACAATATTTTTTCTTTTCTTTTTGATTGGGAGCTTTTCATCTTTCGTAGACAAGTATTTTCAAGTCCTTAAGCTCACGATTCACGGAAATGCATTTTTTTAGTTTATTAACGCATTAAGCTTATATTTACTTTCTTATGCATGTTCTTTATAAATCACATGAACAAAAAGTTGAGTCCTGATTCCTTAAATCTAATGCCTCTACTTTTTAGAATGAATCAAGCATAAATGCTTTCTTTATTAAAATGTTTGAATGCAAGTCCCCTACTTTGACCTAAATTTAGAAACGTATATTTTTCTAAACATGTCTCATCTTTTCTTCTATTCAATCAGGACTAAATTAATACACATCAAAGCATGCATTAACAAATATGGTCATAATATGCAATATTCAAGTATTTTTAATCCCCCAATCCTTATGGTAAAGTAAAAAAGTGATCACTGATTCGCTACTCTCTTATCCTTCTCAATTGAATGACATACATATCTTACCTAATTTTGAACATGGTGTGTTTCATCTAGTCCCTTTAGTTAAATTTTTTTAAAACTTTAAATTTTGCGGAGAGTTACCCATTATTGTGCTTGCATATTCATATTTACTTGACTCCTTACAGATTTAGAGTAAAAAAAGAGAGTTATATACTTGGATGTTTAAACCATGATGTTAGCATTGAAATTTCATGGAGTTATGTACTTAATCGTAACTATTTAATTTCTAGAACTTGAAAATTGTAATTATGATTAATTATTATGTTTTATGAAAAAGTTTCTTTCACGAATGAGGCTTACATCTCGATACGCCTCGAGGCTTACGCCTCGAGGCAATACTGGGGAAACGCCTCGATACGACTTACATTTTTTAAAACCTTGGCTGCTACAACACCTGATGATGCTGCTATAGTGCTAGCTGGTGCTTCTACAACGTCGTATGGTGCTACTATAGCACCGTATGAAGCAGTGGCGCCCCGAGAGGAGAGAGAACAACATCGTGTGATGAAAGAGACGAGAGAGAGAGAGAAAGAGGGCAGGTGGGTGGTAGGGTTTGGTTTTTTGTTCCGATATGAGAGCTTTGGCCTAGGACCGCCGTTCTGATACCTTGTTGGGAAGAGAATGAGAATTATTTATTATATGAAACCCTAGGGCTCTCTTATATAGAGGAAAGATCTCTGGTAGAATAAGATGAATGAAAATAAAATAAACTGAGAAAACAATACATAAACATAAGCATATCTCTACGAGAACAAAATGAATCAATATAAAAAAGTCAAGTCACTAGGACAGTTCTTGCATGATGAATCACATTTTCAACATAGAGGCGCTCATAGCAGAAAACTACACCATTCCGAGCTAACTAAAATGCCCAAATAACCATAATTGCTTTGCTCTGTTTTTATTTGGACGGAAACAAGAGTTGAAAAGAGATTCCCCGAAAGAGGACACGCTGCATAAGCCTAAGTCCACCATTCGATCTCCAAAGCTTTCCAAACCTCCACCGCCTTTGTTGGAGAATGTAATAGGCTGGTAATTGGATCTCTCCAGGATCCAATTACCACCCACACTTGTTTAGTCCCACATCTGCTATCTGTGGGACTTTGGTCTGTCTGCGTGGCTATATAAGGAGCCCCACACCCCATGTACTCAATGAGAAATTCAATAAGAAGATCCAGTCCTTTGAGGCCTTCTCCCGTGGTTTCATCATGCTCCTTAGGGAGTAGGATTCCACGTAAAGTCTCTATGTTCATTATTTGTTCTTTCTTTATTTTTTTGCTCTGTTTATCAATTCGCTTTCGTATCAGAGCAATCGATTCTAGGGTTTTCTTTGTGGAAGATTTATTTCTTATTTTTTTGAAGGTTATTATGTTCACGATCTGTTTGGTCTAGGGTTTCTGATGAAACCCTATTTCCACATATCATGTGCATATAATGCAAGTTCTCAGAATCGACGAAGTGTACATCACACTGAGTCACTAGATATTATGTTGTTTGGGTTTCTTGTTTGAAACCTTAGCTCAATACTGCAATGTGATGATGGTGGCTCTTCTCTTGCACGAGAGAACGATTCTGGACCACCTGTTACAATCTGATCGCCGAGTCCAGGGGACTGCCTTCTAGTTCTCCTAGCGCGGCACGCCACAGGTCTGCTAATGATCTCCACAGTATTTCACAAAAAAGAGGGAGATGATTCCATCCACCCTCCATAACTCCTAACGTATCGTGCCCCTGTCTCCATCATCAATCTCCTATCTCCAGATACAGACTACCTCCTCGTAGGTGGCACCTTTAGGAGATGCAACATGGTCCTCCATGGCGGTGTTGTCTCTCCTGCAAGGTCCCAGCAGCAGGAACAATCAATCAAAGGCATCACTGCAGGCGCGAGACCCCCACAGATCTCTATCCCAAAGATGCGGCGTACCATCTCTAGGATACCCAAGCGATACCCCCATCCTCAAAGAGACGCCTTCGTACCTCCTATCGAACTTCCAGCGGTGAAACTGTTGCTCTTCCTCGCGTGATACCTCCCCTCTGCGCGATGCTCTCAAGCTATAGGCGGTGACATGCCCCAATCGCATCAGAACCCAACCGATCCTAGGCGATGGCGATGATAATCTGGAACAGCAGCGGCAATATTTGTCTTCCCAGAGTCGAAAGGGAAGGGAGCCCTAATAGGGCTGCTGCTGCTTTGTTTTTGATTAAAAAAACTATGCTCCTTATCTTTAGGCCCAACAGGCCATATTGTAAACAAAAAAAGGAGACTTGCTGCAGTTTGTCCCAAGTGGGCCAAAAGTTAAAAAAGAAAAGAAAAGGGAATAGAGGCAAAAAGTCTCATTGAAAAAGAGAGAGAGAGATGAAAGCACAACAAAAGGCTCATTGAAAAAGAGAGAGAGAGAGATGAAAGAACAAAAAAATTACGTGTTTATGCTTTTTTTCTCCCAACTTGATGATTCAAACTCTTATCCTATCAAGTATGGGAGAAATGGGGAGTCAGAATTAACAGATTCTTGAGGAATTATGCACATCCATGACTGATAGACCGATACTCTAGATTTTTACAGGGCAGCTGTCTTCATCGAGCATCGACATTTTCGTCAAGGCGTATACTTCTTTTAGGACCCGACTACTACTCCGCGTTGGATTTCTTCTACTGCGACTCTTCTCCAAGCACGACAGAGTTATGTTCCGGTGATTTGGTATCACAATGATTCTACACACATGACAGAGTTACGTTCCGATGACCTGAAATTCACAAACCTGTCCTCAAGCAAGGTCTTCTACTATCAATGAACATATATTCTTCTTGTGATGTATCGTGTGAAGATGTGGTGTATACTTTTTCTTTTTGTTGCAAGTTGTAGCTTTCTCAGCTCCAACTTGAGGTGGAGTGTTGGAAAATGTAATAGAATGGTAATTGGATCTCTACAAGATACAACACCCACTCATGTTTAGTCCCACCTATACTATATGTGGGACTTTGGTCTGTCTGTGGGGCTATATAAGGAGCCCCACACCCCTGTACTTAATGAGAAGTTCAATAAGAAGATTCGACCCTTTAAGGCCTTCTCCCCTAGTTTCATCCCGTCCCTTAGGGGTTAGGGTTCCATGTAAAATATCTGCGTTTAATGTTTATTATTTCTTTATTTCTCTGCTCCGTCTATCGATTGGCTTCCGCATTCTATATTTCAACAGCCTTCTCGTAATCGAAAAAAGTGGTCAATCGATTCAGACTATTGTCCACAAAGCAAGCATTAGTTGTCCCTGATGCGAAAAATCTCTAATTAGGACTCTACCATGCGTCAAAAGCCAAAGGAACACCTTAATATGAGATGGAATCCTCAGGTCCCAAATCATCTTGCAGTCTCCAATCAACCCATCAGACGACTCGACTCTACTAATTAGGAGCCTATTTGTCTTCTTCACAAAAAAATTGCCATCTCTCCAAGTCCAATGATCTTTGCCAGTTGAAGGACCATCACTATGATTTAACGACTCCAACAAATTAATGAATTTCTGATAACACTGCTCAGAGAAATCCATATTGAAAGTAGGTAACCAAATCATGTTTGTCTCGATGTCAATGACTCGCACACTTTTATCTGTAATCAAAGCATATAAATGAGGAAAGCGAATGGCTAAAGTCCCCCCATTCATCCAATTATCATTCTAGAAAGAGAAGCTATGCCATCTCCAACTCTCGATCGAAAGAAATGAGGTAGGTCTGGAAGGACCACACATACACCCTTCCAAAATGTAATCCCATACGTAATGGTCGTATACCCTCCAATCTTGCACACCAGTATCGTATATTCCACGGATTAGCCTACAACAAATGTCATATGCATTTTCCCTAATTCTCGCAACCCACTTCAGCATTAGGGCATGATATATCTCCTCCAACCTCGTAACATTGAGACATCCCTCCTCCTCGGCGAGAGTAATTGTCTCCCAATCAGCTAGATGCAGCTTGCGGCCATCTTGGTTTGTCTTCCACTAGAAGAACCTCCTCATAACCCCCTCCAGTCTTTGGCTTATTCCTACAAGAAGCAACTTTGAGGATATGAAAAACATCGGAATGACTGCAAGCACCCCGAGACACCCTCCACGTGAGAGAAGCGACCCCTTCTAACTTGCTAATTTCCTTTCCAACTTCTCTATTACAAGCAGTTAATCTGAAAGATGAAGCCGATCACTGCTAAGAGGTAACCCGAGGTATCTAAATGGCAGTGTGCCATGGGGGCATGCCACCTTTCTCCCGCATGACTCCACTTCCTCAGCGGACAAGCCAAAGGGGACCATGCTGGACTTCTCATTATTAATCCTCATCCTAGAGAGCTCTTCAAAAATTTCCAGTGCCAACACCATTCCCCTCACCTCCTCTACACCAACCTCAATGAAGAAAATGGTGTCGATAACATACTGGATAACTAGAATAGAAATGTCTCCCAAAGAAAAATTAGTCGTGAGACCATGCGATACTAGCTGGTTCACTATACGTGGGAGCACATCCCTTTCTCGAACAAAAAGGGGTGATGATAACGGACAACCCTGCCTCACACCCCTTTATGGTTGGAAGAAACCATCTTCAGGACATATGTTCACCAGAATCGAGTATAAGGCGATAGTGATGCACCTCTTCATCTACGAAATCCACATGTATGGGGGAAACCTCATGACATGACATGATAGACCATAAGAAACACCAGTCCAAACCAACGCCTTGAATTTTGAATTTCAATATTGTTTCACCGAGTCTAGAAAGAGTAATTTTGGAGAGTTTTGTTGAAATTTTGGTAATTGCCAAACTCTTGGAAATGACTATAATCTTAATTTTCTTCCAAAAATTAAGGTTTGTAGAAATACACACTTTTTTTTGTAAAATAGAGGTGTACGTGTATGTTTCAAGTTGTATTATTGTCATAATCAACAATTGTACTGATGTGTAGTAAAAATGTGTTGCCTAGAGTCATAACTAAATTGTGAATTGGAAGCAAAAGCCATGAATATGATAATCACATTTTAACAAGAATGTTGTGACACATGCAATAACTAATAAACAAAATATATATACTGAAATAAAGAAAGGCCAAAAAGTATAAAGCTCTTAAGTTAAAAATTTAGTTTAACATTTAAAACTTGTTTTTGTTGATTTGGTTTGGATTTAGACCTAAAATTTTGAAACTACGTAACAGAACTTCTTCAAACAATATAAAGTTATCTATAGGACTCAATACATCAATAGAGAAATGGGTGAAAATTCATTAATATATGCAAATTTCGATTAAATCAAAGAGTGGACTCCCTTATTTTTGTTTGTCCGCCGAAACAACATGCAAGTTCGATAAAATATTATCGACATTTCGTCGAAATCTTGTAAAAGAAAATAAGGTAGCGTTTTGATTTCGATAACCTAGAGACAGAGAAATTTCAAATAAAAATTTGACCGAATTTCGCTGAAATTTAAGGACTTGGTGCAAACTATCATAAGACTTCAAGAAGTCCACCTTCCATAGAACCCCACGTATTTGTCGCCTTTGCCAGTCTACAACAATCACGGAGGGCATTGCCAAGTTGTCCCTAATTTGCCTGTCAGAAATGAAAGCCGGCAATAATGGAGACACCGACGCATCCAAAACTTCAAGAACCTTGGCAATTATAAAGTAGATTGTGTTCGAAATAGCGATGGGTCGATAGTCTTTCGCACGATATGAGGGCTCTTTTTTATGCAGAAGGAAGATGAGAGCTCTGTAGATTCTGTGAAAACCTGCATTGCACTGGCTAAATTCCTCCAGAACATCGAACATGTCATCCCCCGCCACGTCCCAGAACTCGCTGAAGCAAAAAATAGGGAAACCACCAGGGCTTGGTGCTCCATCTATATTTAATTGTGGCGAGGTCCACTTCACATCTTCCTTTACAAAGGGTCTGGCACTTTACAATGATAAATATTAGTGAAGCGATGAAGTTATTAGGCCGCTTCTCCCATATAGTAGGATGATAATCATGAATCATGCAAATTGCATGCCTTGTATGCTTGTGCAGTGTTTCTATATCATTGATGCTTATGGTAAATTTGTGATTATGGCTGAAAACTTAAAATAAGTAAAGATTTTGTTGCTTTCATACATGCATTTGTACAGTTCAATAGAAACAGGCCTTCGATCTATGAGAGGGAAGAAAGAATGATGGGGATTTTTGACTCTACTTTTTTTTCTCTCTTTTAACTTCAATATTTATCCCTTAATAATCTGAAAGCCTTTTTTGTGTGATTTCATCGAGGAAGCTAATCTTTTGGGTCCTAGTCAGTAGAATTGAAGGATAGGTCACTTCTTTTAAAGAAATTCAAACTTAAATGGTGAGTAAAAAACCATGCCTTTGAACATTCAATGTATATTCCGGATAAAGGGTTCAAGCTATATTCCCTTCATAGATTCCGTCTGCAATGCTAGTTCAAGAGGTGGGGTGCCAATGTAAATTTGATGCAAGAGAGAAAACTTTTTTAGTTATTTGATATGATCTTCAACGACTACAGGGTTACCCTCGGACTTTTTCTTCATAGTTGAAAATTCTATTTCAAAGAATATGCTTGTTCAAATCTGAAATATACAACAAAAGATCCGCATCCACGTGTGAATTTACATTGTCTGAGACAAACAAAATGACCATCCCACTACATGTGAGAAGCGGTCGATAGTTGCTTTTTCTCATTGAATCTTTTTAAGAAATACAAAGATGTGGAGCTCTCCATATAGCCCCACCAACACACTTAAGTCCATGCACTAAGCGATGTACGTCTTAAGATAAGTTATTCCATACAATGGATGGATCTTTCTTAAGGTATGGTTACTGAATTTCTCTAGCCTTACTTTTCAACACCCCCATATAATGAAAGTTATCTACTTTCATATTAAATACAAGACAACTTATACTATCTCGGCTTAAGGTATGATGATCCATCTCAACCATGCTAGTGAGCTGGAAGAATCGAAGGGTTGAAATCCAAAGTAAAAATACGTCAAGTAATTTGGGTAAAATAAGGTGCTTATGCTCATCTGCATTGATCACAGTCATCGAAATTGCACTAAATCTCTCCCAAGATGATCTTTGACACATAATGTGCAGTAAAGGGTCTAGTGTTTGGATGAGAGGAATGGGGAATTCTTGGCAAAGTGGATAACTCACATCTATGATAATGGTTGTGATCTGTTGACTAGGATGATTTGTACCATTTTATGGTTATGTTTCGTGCATGAGACCGCCCCTAGGAGATGACAATGGTTTCAAACTTCTAGAGGGGCATCTGTTCCGTGCTCCCTCGTGTTTCCCCGCCCATGAGATCGGCCCTAGGGGATGAGAATGGCTTTCGGTGGATGGATATTTAGATTGGATATGGTGAACTTGCAGTTTGTTTTCTACGTTTGCTTGCTCTGCCAGTTGATGGGAATTGCTCCGTCAGGGAGTGCATGGATGCTAATGGGTGATTGCCTTGGTTTCATGGCGAGTCTCTTACCACGTTTTGTAAAATCTTTAGTTGCTCTTGGAAGATTTGCAGTGATTAATGGGTTGTCGGAGAGTCTGACCTTGTGGACATGTGTAGAGGGTCACTTCATGGTGCGGAAGGCAGACATGACTTTATAAGCTGGGATGGTAACCTTGAGATTGCATCAGATCAGTACCGAAAATCTGGAGATGGAAGGTGCCACTTTGCATCTGGACCTTCATTTGGTTGTTGGGCTCCCCCTTCTCTGCAAACTTTTCCAACAAGAGATTAATTAATTTCTTTGGCATGATCAATAACCCGAGGGATGTTGATGGCCCCTCTTGTGGGCAAGATAATTGGGTGTAAATTAGTGGCCCCTTCTTAGTATAAAAGGCCTATCATGATTTCTCTTAGTCACAATATTCAGTGCAAAAGGACCTCAGTCCTGATTGTGAGATAATATGGAAGAGCAAGATATCACAACATATTAAAGTCTTTCTTTGTCTTATGAGGCATAGCCGTTTGTTTACGAAGATGCGTAGAGACACGTTCCTTCACAATGCGGACCTGACGTGCTCGAGATGCGATGAAAGGGCCGAAGGCATCATCTTTTCTTCAAGTATAGGCTATCAGCAAGGGTTTTGGGGAAGTGTGAGAATTTCATGGCTTAGGTTAGAGAATAGGACTACCTTTTGGAGTTGCATCAGGGCGTTTTGCGTCATTTTGCTGGAAGACAACTCTTCTCTCTTTGCTCAACTATGGGTTATTTGGTGTGCTAGAATGAATCCATTTTATGCGGTTAGTGTTTTTATTATTTATTGGAAAATTGTTGTCCCCTCCTTTTGGCCTGATCATCTCTATTGTGGTGTCAGTGGCGCGTTGCAGTGATGTAGGACATTGTGCATCTATTCTTTAGGTGTATTGTGTCTAGGATGCATGAATGATGGCTCACATTGACTCGACAACAATGGAGGACATGGTTGATTTCTGGAGTCCATTGACAGTCTGGGTCACGAGGATAGACCTGTCAAGGGTTGGGTCACCACTATTCTCTTGTCCTTGTGGTTGGCATGAAATGGAGTCATTTTATGAGGAGAGAGAATGTGTGTAAAGAATGTTTTTGTGCATTCCAAAAATCTTTGGGCTTGTTGGTCTTTATAACCTTATGGTTCGATTTTGTGAAGTTTTTGGATGGATGTCTCCGCAACATCACACCTTTTTTACTTAAAAATGTACCTCAAAGGAAGTGAATTTCATCTCCCAATGGTTGAAAAAGTCATTAGAATTCCCATGTGAAAAACTCGAAAACAAGCTCCTCCCATATGGAACTTGAAGTGTCTCATAGAAATATATATTACAGAAGTCGGTATTCGGTATTCAGTCAGAGGGGTCATTGTATAAAGAATATTCAATATTCAGGAGAATAATCAAAATTATTCGATTATACATTTTCTAATTATTTTAAATATAAAATTATTTCTACTATATATATTTATGTATTTATACATATATGGTCATCAATCAATAAAAGTCTAAGATGAAAGTGCCAATAAAAAAGCTACCTATACAAAGCTTTAACATTTGTGGTGATACCATGATAAATAAGAACTTTTAAAAAAAATAAAAAATCAGCATTATCTTGAGATAGTCATCGAATATTCAACCAAATACGTGAATATTCGGGTTGAACATTCGGTAACATTCGGCTTGGAACGAATATAATCGAGTAACAATATTGCCACCCCCAAAATAAGAATATTCGATCCATTCAGTTGAATAGTGAAACAGTTCGAACATTTAAGTGTGATCCCTCATAGAGACCTCAAAGAAGGAATCTCTTTTTTGGGATCACAATCAAAGGAGGATGGAGCTTATGCATAGTCTGCAGGGACATCTACGAGTCTCTCTTTGAAGTACTTAAATAAATGTAAAGTTAATATCCATCCTATAATGTGATGCTCACAGATCTAGGTTACCCGTTTACACAACACTTGCAATATTGTTTTTGATATCGATTGCATTAGGTTATTGAAATTTAGGAAAAATGTTTTGCGTTTCGAATGGCATTCACAATAATGTAAACAACCGCAGAACTAACAAGTGTGTTACCAAATTCATATTTTCATTAATTTTCATATAGTTACATGTAACAAAAGAAACTGCACTATGTACATTTGTTTCCCAAAATGTAACAGAAGAGAAAGAAAAGCATTTACATTATCCTGATCGAAAACTATAATATGTATACCGTAACAGAAACTGACAAAACTGTTGAAGTTCAGGGTCCAGCTGTCTGACTACTACAATGCAGGTGTTTTACCTGGAATTCATGTTGGGGACAAGAGAATGTCAACAAAAGTTGAGTATACTCAAATTGTTAAAATATAAAACATGTATTTCATTGGTTTCAAAAAGAAGCAAGTAGATAGGGTTTGACATTAAAATTTAACAAGCTACTTGCGCGGAAATAGGTTTCCAAGTTGTTATGCATGTGAATCCCCTTGTTCACCCATCACCCCTTAACTTTCCCTATATAATATTTTTATTTATTGATTATATGATCCATATGTAGGTTATCATCTTTTAATCACTTATAACTCATGTTGATGGATCTCGGGATTGTAAATGATGAGTCTCTGATCTGATCTTTATCTTTGTCTAATTTCTCAAGCCTAATGGATAGTTTGTGGTATTGGTCTGAGTGTGACCTCACACTATGACTCTAAGGCGTGAAGAATACCTTAGGATTGAGGTACCTACGTAGGCATGTGGTGGAGTGTAATGCATCATAACTAAGTTCCCAACATGTCCACTAGCTTCTCCTAACATCCGTAGTAGTAGTTCTAAATTCTGATTAAATGTCGATGATTGATGATGATGATGATGATGATGATTTCTGTCTCACGATCTTTTCTTTGCCAGACCTACTGGCGGCATAGTACCCAAAACTCAAGAATAGTACCAAACTCAACTATAACCAAACTCAACTATAACCAAACTCAACTGTAGCCAAGCTCAACTATAACCAAACTCTACTGTAACCAATCTCAACTGCACCTGACAACGATCTCTTCCTCTCCAGGATCTACTGGCGAAATAGTAACCAAAGCTCAAGCGGTGAGGTAGCCTCCTAAGAGACTCATCCCTCTCGTCCTCCCAGTAGAAGTGCGGTCCAGGAGAGAGCTTGGTACATTCCCAAACTACACCCCTGAGACGGGTGAGAGAGACTTTCTGGACTAAGTCACTCCAAAAATTGGCTCGACCGGTATGTGCAAAAAGAGCTCGAAAAACAAAACCAAGGGTTTTCCTACCTTGGTACCCTACTGAAACAAGGTCAGCGGAACTAGTCAAAAGCTTGGATCCCAGCGAAGTGTAAAAACAGTATGAGCTCGCTTAAAAATCGTAAAAAATTCTGGAATCCTAGACCCGTGGACTAGGCGGCAGTTGCCCTAACTGGACTTCCTATCTCCCGCCCAGTTGATGGTCATTGTGCCCTCTCACGGTCAGGTGTAAGGATCACCGTGACCGGCACTATTAATTATCATTCATCATTGATTCCCAATATTTTCACTTGCTTGACTACTCATTTCTTTCTCAATTGTGCTTGACTGTACAGATCTAGGTCTTTTGTCAATAGTGATCTATAGTTAGTAGAATATACCTAAAGGATTAATTCATGGAGATGATTGATCCTTGTGGTCACATGTTATCATTTCTAAAATCATGAATTTAGCAGCAATTCATTGGATCTGGATTTAAATTCAATTCAATGCAAAAATTTTAAACTTTTCTCATTTAACTCTTAGTTTAGTGGTATTATTATTAATCAAAAGTTACAAGTCCCTTGTATGAGAATACCCCAATGTTCTCATTTTTCAATTATGAGAATTGGAAGCTTGTTTATTAGATCTGAATTCAAATTTAGATAAATGCAAAATTTCCAATCTTTCTTATTTAGTCCTGAGATTAAGTATTACTTATTTAAATCTAAATTTGTCTAAACTTGCATGCTAGATCATTCCCAAATCTCTAAATTTTTGCCATGGGGTTAGTGGTTAATTGGTGCTCTTAAAACTTGACTTAGTTGTGTACAATTCACCTTTAATTTCTCCTCAATCCACATGAAATAGGTAGCTATTTGGTCTGAAGTTATACTGTGAACCCCGCAGGATCCGGGTACCCGTTTACGACAAAATTCGCAATACTTCATTCACATTGATCGCAGAGTTGTAGAAAAGCAGGGAAAATTTTTCGCGCGGCTAATTATCCACATGACATTCACATTCACAACATAACCACAAAGTAAAAGAGATACAATTGGCACCAAAATTCTTTTCATTAATATTCATATCAGTTTTCAACATGTACAATGATCTTCCATTTACAACATATATCCCAAAGTGTGATACAAAAGAGATAACATTTACATCATTATCTGAACAAAAACTGAGGTAAAGTAATTCATACCGTCGGGTATAAACTCTATCTCCTGGAAGCATGTATATCTACTGAGCTGCAGGCTGTTTGCCTGCCACACACAAAATAGGAAAGAAGAGGCGTCAGCCATTGCTGGTACCTCCCTAAAATTTATAAAAATAACTTGACATTTAATATGTACAAAAGCAGGCAAGTAGAAATGTGGTACTAGTAAAATCTACATCTACTTGCGTAAGTAAAAAGGGTTTGTTTGTAATGTGTTTCTAATGATTTCCTCCGAACCCGACATTTCCCATATGTAACATATTTATATAGCAGCTGCGTAATCATGAGTGTATGAGTGTAAATGCATATATCATTTTCTTCAGAGATCATATTGGTAAGTGCAAAATGGAAAAGTTGAGATTGTAGAGATCTATTTATTTAATTTCTTGGGTAGAGAGAATGGTCTATTGATCATAATTTCTCCGATTCTTAACTTTAATGTTTCAGATATAGCTCCAGATGTTGTAGATGTAGATATGGATGATCTAGATATAGAATCGCCAAGTCTGTTTGGCGAAGTAACTCAAGCGGTGAAGAAGCCTGCAAATGGCTCTTCCGTCTCGCCCTCTAATTGGAAGCGCGGTCCAATAGAGGGATAGGTCTACTCCCCAACTACGCCACTGAGACGGGTGAGAGAGACTCCCTAGAAAAGTCGCTCTAGAAAAACAGCCCGACTAGTACGGGCGGACGAGCTCGTACGTAAAAACTGAAAACCAAGGATCCCCCGCCTGGGTATCCTAAAAGACAGGGTCAGCGGAACTGGTCTAAAGTCAGGATCCCAACGAGGCGTAAAAACACTGCGAGCTCGCGTAAAAACCGTGTAAAAGACTGAGATCCTAGACCCGCGCATTAAGCGGCCGCTGCCCTAACTGGGCTTCCTTTCCTCCGCCCAGGTGAGGGTCACCGCGCCCTCGCACGGTCAGGTGTAAGATTCACCATGACTGGCATTGATAAATTTTCATCATTTATTTATCATTATACTGACATTCTTGATTCCATACTACTTTCATTCTCAGTTCGTTTTGTTGTTGATTATACAAAGATCTAGGTCTTTTGACCAATAGTCTGATTAATCTAACTGAAGAACTCATAGGTCATAAATCAACTTGACTTTTAGTAGTGACTCCCATCTGGTTCTTTACTGTTCTTAATTTCATTTTTTTTATTTAACTTATAAGATTAGTCACAATTAGCTCACTTACCTTCCAACCCAAGAGTAACTTTTAAGAAGACAAGTGGAGAACGATGACTATATGGAGCTATTAGTGTATAAGCCTTATGGAGGCAACCAATGAGGTTAGATATTGGATTAAAATTTGAAAAAAAACACATGTGATGTTAATTGATTATAAGAAAGACAAGAGCCTTAACCAATTAGTAAGAGATGGAGTTAGAGAAAACCGCCTCAAAGATTAGCATAACGGTATTGATTAATGGATCAATCACTAACAACCATCCCCACCAACAATAATACTACAAAGTTCTTTGGATGGCAAATTCAAAATCTATCTTCCATAAGTGCCTTTAACTCAACTTTAACATTTGCACCACTTGATAAATATAGAGATGTAATGCAGTTGTAACACCTACAGGGTAACAACCTAGACAACTACTTAAGTTGAACCTTGAATACACATCTTAAATCCTGAAGGAAATCAACAAAACTTAAATTATACCGCCAATTCTCTGCCAGTGATATTAATTATAACAATAACTTGTTTGAAATAAGTGTACTTTAGTGTAAAGACTTTAGCTCTAATTGATTACCACAAATAAACATCATTTAATTTGATTCAATTTTTCAATACGGCCTTAACTTATATGATCAAGTCGAATATATTAAACAAAAACATATAACATGGGTTACCAATCGTTATTACACTAATTTTCCATTTCAAGGACTATACTTGAAATGAATGATGCCCCGTTAGCAAGGTTTGCCTGATGGTTCGATAACTTTAATTATAGTGGTAGCCTCAAAGTATATTTAACCTTTTAGCATAAGGCAACAGATTAATCAGAACCAATACTATAACGCAAATGATTCTATCAATCTCCAATTTCCAACTAAATCTGAAAAAGCATATTACTTGTGCTTAACTGGGCATAAGGACAAACTGTTATTTTTATTATGAGTAATCAAATTCAAATTTTTTTTAATAGTAGTATGGTTTAAATTGCAAACAGTATATGGCAATCAAACCGGGAACCGTAGCATGTTATGTAATTAGGATAAGATTTTATATAAACTTTCAGGATGAAATTGAGAACCATCATTAGTTTCTAACACAGTAAAAAAATAGTGGCAATTCTTTTGCTAAATCAAAAAAATTTAAATTAAATTCAATTTGGAATTAAATCTGGATCTGAATAGCAGATCTCTTCTGTTAACTCAAAATTTTAAATTTTAAATTTCGAATTAAATCTGAATATAGAGGGAACAGTAGACAGACATACAGACAGTAACAAAAGTTTATTTTTTTTGTTTTATTTAGAATCCAAGCTCCAAAATTCTTAGGAAACAAAGATTTTGACTGTGTAACTACTCATGTATGGCAGCAAAGAGGAGTTTAGGAAAGGGATTGTACCAATTTCTTCAAATTTTGAAAGAAAGGCCAGCATGCAAGATCTGGACAGCAGATATTTCTTCAAGAACAGCTGTATTAGCATCTGTTCAACCTCCAAAATTAGTAGCAAGAATTGCTACAACATCCAGCAGCAGCACATGATGAATTTGGCAGTGAGCTGGAGCTTCTTCTTTTTGAGATTGAAAGAGAAGTTGGAGAAAAATAGAGAAAGAGGGAGAGCTGTGGCTGGAATTTGGGGGAAAGAAAAGGTGAGAGAATTGGGAAGGGAGAAGGGTTACGGCTAGAATTGGAGGAAGACAAGGTAGAGAATAGGAAGAGGTTTGGGGATATAAATAAAGAGATGGGGTCCTTTAGGTGTTGCCAAGTGTTATAAAGAGCAAACCAAGTGGAAAAAAATTGAGAGTGCAAGTGGAGGCTGCTGGATTTTCCAGCAGTCTGATTGTTTTTTTTTATAATAATTTTCTTTACTAAAACTCTCATTATTTGAGATACTAAAAAATGACCGTAATCGCGCATCAGACCTCAGATTTCGACGCACAATATCTTGAATTGATCGTATCGGGACGACGATCGTTTTGAGTACAACATTGATATACTTCCGATCGGGTTTTGAATACCCGAAATTTTCGGATATGATTTTGGTTTAAGGTTAAATTTTTGTGAATTAAAATTATCAAACGACCTCCGATTGACGAACGGTCGATTCCGTTGGTCTCCTGTCGTCGAATCGGATCTAATGACGGTCTCGGTTCGTTTCGCGGTTTCCGAATTTGCGTCGCGGTTTTTCACGGCGCGCGTTACGGTGTGACCGATTTTCGGTCGATTTCGCCCGACGACTTTTGATTCATGATCAATTGGTCGTTTTAGATTGTTTAGTACTGACCGACAACGTTTTTGGGTTCATTAGACCCAAAATCGGACGAGTTCGGGTGTACGCGAATTCTCGGATGTTACATATACTTAATTTGCATGCCAAACCCTCAATTTCTCAACATTTCATTCCGAGATCAAGAGTTTAGAATTTATCTTGGATTAATCTTTATATTCTCAATCAATGATAACGTTAACTTTTAAATTTCAAAATCTTTATTCGAAATTTTTAAACTAAAATTTTGAACAGTAAATATTAATAGTAGCTTCTTAATTTTCAATTTTTTTAAAACTATAAGTTGAATAATAGCTTTCAAATTTCAAAATCTTTATTTTCTAAATTTCAAAATTTTTTAAACTAAAATTTGAGCAGTAACTTTTAATTTTCAAAATCTTTTTAAAAAATTTAAACTAAAAATTTGAACGGTAGATCTAAAATTTTAAAATTTTAAACTAAAAATTTGAGCAGAACATATGTAATATGAAACCCAAATTCTTAGCCAAAAGATTAAAAACTGTAGCAATTTAATGATATGAATTTGAGTCCTATATGCATGTTAATCTCTCCCAAATTTCCATCTTTTAAGATACTAAAATACATGTTTTAAACATGAAAATTGTAGCAATATATGTCTGAATTTTACACTCAATTGCATATACAATTCATCCCCAATCTTTCGCAAATTAAGCATACAAACTGCAGCTATTTTGGTCTGAAAATTCACACAATTCCATGCTAAAACACCCCGAAATCTTTAAAGTAATACATTGGTCTTAAACTTGATCATAATTAGACTATTATACCCCTATTTCTTTCAAATTTGAAAGCATGAACAACAGTAAAACATTAGTTTGGGTTTAGATCTAACATGTATGCATTCTCAAAACCTCATTTTAAAGGCATGCAATCAATAGCTTTATAAGGGGTTGAAATTTGAGGTTTTAAGACATGGATGGCAGCAAAAGGAGAGAAGGAATTGTACCTATTTGGATCTTCAAAATGGAGATCAATAGCTTGCATGCAACTCCAAGAGCAAGGAGCACCAACTCCTTTGGTTGCTTGGTTGGTAGCAGCAGCTGGGAAATATGACTCGGGATTGATAAAATTAAGGGAGTGGGAGCTTTGGGATTTCACAAGTGGAGGGGAGTTTTCGTCAAATGGAGAAGGAAGCACTACCAAGTGGAGGCTTTTGTGCAAATCATTCGTATTTGCTCCTCGAATCTCTGATTCGGAGGTACAATAGCTCGTTTCGATCGTCTATGCATGATGATCAAACGATATTGTTGGAGGAAGAATAAAATTGTGATATCACTATTGAGACCCTGAGGCTCTCTTATATAGGAGAAAAGCCCTGGGTAAATTACACGAGAGGTACATGAAAGAAAACGAAATAAGAAATAAATATAAAGAGCTATAAATATCTCATCTGATATAAATTTCATAATTTTCTGATCCAAGATGTATACAGAATTGAAGAAATACAATCTTGATTTTTTATGAAATTTTTGTGATTTAAATGATCAAACGACCTCCGATATACGAACGATCGATTTTGTTGGTCTTATTTTGTCGAGACAAATTTTATGATGGTCTCCGTTTGTTTTGCAGTTCGGATTTTGCGTCACGACTTTTTCCGATGACATGCATTACGATGCAATTAATTTTTATCGATTATTCCCAAACAAATTTTGATTTACGAGCTATTGATCGATTCATGCCATTTAATATTGATCGATAGTTTTATGGATCAAATGGACCTTAATCGTGTTGGGTTCGGGTTATTCAGATTCGAATGTCACAAATATAAAAGGAATATTTACCCCACGGACCCTATAAACTCTGTATTTACCTTCTCGACCTTTGAAACAACATAATTCCCCCTGACCATGTAAATTGGCTAAGTCTTACTCTATGAATCATGCGATTAATCTGTTTGAAGCTCGCGGGGTTTCTTGTAACACTCGGATCCGAATAACCTAAACCCGACCCGATTAAGGTCCAATTAAACCGATAAAACTATCAATCAATATTAAGTGATTTGAATCGATCAATAGATCGTAAATCAAAAGTTGTTTAGGATCAATCGATAAAAAAACGATTTCATCGTAAAGCGTGCCACTAGAAAAGCCATTTATTGTGCCCACATCTCAGTTCAGTAATTTGTCACTGCCAAATTAGTAATGGAACATTAAGTTTGCTATTCGAAAAGAAAATAATTGTTGCATCATTTTGTTTCGGACCATGTATTATATGGTGGTTAAAGTTCCATTTACTGTTTGATTCACGGTCTGTGAGAATAGAAAAGATGGTATAACTTATAAATTATTCTCAATTCGATAATGTAGAGTTAGATTAGAAAAGCCCCTTGCTGCTCCAAATTCAAGCAACTTTTGCATGCAATCTGCTGATCTCCATTTTGGAGATATTATCCCTCCTCTTGCTGCCATCTATGTTTCTGTACAAATCTGATTTTTTTCAAAATTTTAGCTCCTGATCTTGGATTTTTAAAAGATCAAAAATTGCATAGATTTAGTACTCATTTCAGACCAGTGTATGCTATTATAGGATTTAAAATATAAGACATTGTGGATAAATAATATACTATTAAGTTCAAATTCAGAAATATTATTACCCCAAATTTCATAGGTAAAATGATGAAAAGTGAGGTGTTTTTGCATAAGATTGATCAAAATTATAGAACACCAATTAGGTTATAAAATCTTATTTTGGAAAATAGAATGATTAAGATTTTGAGAAGAATTAAGAAATTATGTGGAATTGATCTTGAGTTAGATGAATAAGTAGGTTATGAGATTCATTCTTTGCATGATGCAAAGAATTGGAGATTTTACATGAATTGGATCATAGAATTGAACTTAATCCAGATCTAATGAGTAACTCTAACTCTCATGATTTAAAGATGAGAAGAGTTGGGAAATCTTGCATCAATTTGAACTTAAATCCAGATCCATTGAACAACTTCTAATCTCATGATCTTATTGAAGAGATTTGAAATACCAATATTAGGATATTAATATTATTCTCTTATGAAGTCAACAAATGATCTCCTAAGATCATCATGAATTGTAATACTCAATCAATGATCCTTGAATGTAATTTTCTATTTATATACATCACTAAAAATAAGTTATTACAATTACCTAGATCTATAAGTCAACTATAGAAGAGATTGAGAAAGGATTGAGTACATAAATAAGTGAAATTGATGGTGAATCAGTGGTATTAGTTAATTGTGCTGGTCATGGTAACGCTTACACCTGACTATGCGAGGGCGCGATGACCCTCAGCTGGCGAGAGATAGGAAGCCCAATTAAGGCAACAACCGCCAAGTGCGTGTCTAGGATCCCAATCCTTTTTACGGTTTTTATGCGAGCACACAGTGTTTTTACATCTCATTGGGATCCCGATTTTTGGCCAGTTTCGCTGACCTTCTGTTTTAGGGTACCTAGGCTGGGGGTCCCTCGGTTTTAGTTTTTCTCATGAGCTCGTTAGCCCGTACCGGTTGGGTCGTTTTCCAGAGTGAGTTTTGTGGAGAGTCTCTCTCACCTGTCTCAATGGCGTAGTTTTGGAGTAGACCTATCCCTCTTGTGGACTGCACTTCCACTTAGAGGGCGTGACGGAAGGGTCTCTTAGGAGACTTCCTCACCGCTTGAGTTTTGGTTATTATTTCGTTAATAGGTTTGGCGATGGCTACATCTGATTATGGTTACATCTGTATATGGCTACGTCCGAATCATTTCAGTTGCAATTGAATTTGGAGGAGTTACAATTAAACTTGGAATGAAGCACAATTGAGTCGAATAGTGTTGAGACCAATCACAATTGAGTTGACTACAGTTGAGATTAGTATGGAATTATCATTTATCATAATTACAAATCATTGACAATGATTCGGATTTTGGGATTGCTATTACAAGTGATAAGTTAAGCTAGTGAACGTGTTGGGAACTTAGTTAGGATGCATTACATTTCTCCGTATGCCTACGGAGGCACCCCAACCCTAAGGTACTCTTCACGCCTTAGAGTAATAGTGTGAGGTCACACTCATACTAAGACCATAGACCATCCACTAGACTTGAGGATTTACTTAGAATCAAGAATTAGATGTTGACGCATATAGAGTACCTGTACCCCTTCATCTTTTTATTTTTCAGTTGTCTTCTTTATGTAATTTACCCATAGGCTACTCTCCTATATAAGAGAGCCTAGGGCTTATGGAATAGAACAAGTTATTCATTTTTCCCAACATGGTATCAGAGCTACGGTCCTAGACCGGAGTTCTCGAAACCCTAACCCTAACCCACCCCACCTGCCGGCCTCCCCTTCTCCTTCCCTCTCGATTGGCGCCGCCTCTACGCCGCCGCCGCACGCGCGGCTGTGCTGCTGCTCGCGCGCCTCCTCCTGCGCGTGTGCTGCTCCTGCGCCGCCTCTCCTGCGCCAGTGCGTGCGCCCGCACCCTCCAGCACCTGCGCACCTGTAGCGCACATAGCGCACATAGCGCACGTAGCGCCTCCAGTGCCTGTGCGCTCGTAGCGCTTGTGCATCCTCCAACGCCTGCGCACCCTCCAGCGCCTGTGCGCATAGCACTAGCGCCTGTGCGCGTTCTCCGGTGCGCAACCCTGTGCGCAGCCTCGTGCGCGTGACCATCTGTGCGTGACTGTTGCGTGCGTGATCCAATGCACGCATCTTCTTAGTGATTCAGTGTGTGACTCTTGTGCGCATGAAGACCGTAGCACGCACATCTTCATGGGTTTAGTTGCTTGAGGTCTACACGTGCAACTAAACCCGTCTATGTCATTGTAGACAAATCACATATTGGTTTGTCAGACGTTCCAGTCTTCAGTATCCAGTATGTCAGAAAGCAAGGCAGATATCCCATCTATTGGCGCATTCCGTGGTCCAGCACCTATTGTGAAGATGGATGGTACCAACTATGAACTGTGGGCAATGCAGTTCATGAGCATGATGAAGTCTACGGGTAAGAAGCACATTCTTACCGAACCAGAGCCTGCTGAGAAGATTGGAACCAATGCCTCCTGGGAGGTTGATGACGCATACGCCAAGGTTTAGCTATCTGGCACGTTGGCAATTGAGATTGCCAATGACATCCTCCATCAACCCACAACGAAGGATATGTGGGACATTCTGGCAGCTACATATTCCCAGGCGAAGAACGAGACAAAGATTCTGCAACTCCAGCATGATATCTTCACCATTAAGCAGAATGGTCGCCCCCTACATTCCCTCTATACATCACTAAGAGGGATGTTCGAGAAGCTCTATAGCTTCATGCCCCTGACAGCCACGCCAGAACAGCAGAAGACATATAGGAACGCGACTATGGTGGGCGTGTTTCTAGCTGCACTTGATCCTGAGTACGAGGCGGCACGATCATAGATTTTGGCCGACTCTACTATTCCTCCCATGGAGGAAGCCTTCCATAGACTGAGTCGGATTACAGTTCCTTCAACAGCTGCGAGTCAGAATTCTTCAGCCATGGCAGCAAACAGAGGTCGCGGATTTCATCACCAGGGCCGTGGACGTAGACCCCGTGGAAGGGGTGGCCGCACTAGGCCGACATGCACCTATTGTCACCGAGTCGGACACAATGAAGATACATGCTATTCAAAGCATGGATTTCCTGCATCCGCGAGAGCTGCTGAGCAGATAGAGCCCCCATCTGCTGCTACTTTGGATCAACGGTTCGACGATCTTGTTGCCCGTCTGAGGGGCATTATTCTACCATCTGGACCAGCACCGACTGCAGAAAGTCATTCTGATGCCGCTGCTTCTGCCTCTGCGTCTACCAGTACTTCAGGTAGTATACTTGCACTGAACAGTAGTAGATCAGATACTTTACCATGGATTATGGACTCGGGCGCTACACATCACCTATGTGGCGACCAGAGTTTGCTTTCAGGATACACTCAGATCCCTCCAGGTCGGACAGTAGTGATTGCCAATGGCACTCATTCCCCCATCACTGGTCAGGGGGAGGTTAGATTGACATCTTCTATGCAACTCAAGAACGTGCTACATGCACCTGATTTTTCAATGAATTTGTTGTCAATTAGTCAGATTACGAAGGATCTACATTGTCGGGCAATTTTTGATCCATCTTCTTTGATTTTTCAGGACATCCATACGGGCAACGTGATTGGTCGTGGCTATGAGCAAGGAGGCCTCTACCGACTGAACCAGACTCCTTTTGCTGGAACCTCATCATCTCCTTCGGGACAAGTATCAACCTTATTATGGCATCTGCGTTTTGGTCATTTACCGCTTCAGAAGTTGCGTCGAGTTCTACCCTATGGTCTCTCACACACACCTATTCAGTGTGAGGCGTGTCAGTTGGGAAGGCATCACAGGTCGTCCTTTCCCAGTCGTCCAGGTCGGAGTAGTAACTCCAAGTTTGAGTTGTTTCATATCGATGTCTGGGGTCCGAGTCGTGTTCCCGATCATCAGGGACACATTTATTATATTGTATTTGTGGATGATTTCTCTAGAGTGTCGTGGGTGTTTCTCATGAAAAATAAATCTGAAGCAGGAAATATTATTATCCATTTTCTGAATGAAATACAAAATGTTTTCTCCACATCTGTCAAGCTTGTGAGAAGTGATAATGCTTTAGAGTTGTGCACCAACATTCTGGCCAATTACTACTCCTCAAAAGGGATTATTCACCAAACTTCTTGTGCTCATACATCTCAACAGAATGGAATTGCAGAAAGAAAACACCGTCACCTTCTTGATGTCACAAGATCACTTCTTATACAGAGTCATGTTCCCTACTCCTACTGGGGTGATGCAGTTCTTACTGCATGTTACCTAATCAACCGTATGCCTTCGTCTGTCTTGAATGAACAGATTCCGTTTTCACTCATTCATCCTGACAAGGATCTGTTCACTCTTACTCCTCGTGTGTTTGGGTCGGTTGCATTCGTCCATCAGTTGTCGCCTGGTACTGACAAGCTCTCTCCTAGGGCTGTCAAGTGCGTTTTTGTTGGGTACTCCAGAACTCAAAAGGAGTACAAGTGTTTTGATCATGTGCGTCGGCAGTATATGATCAGTGCAGATGTTACATTTTTTGAATCTGTTATGTATTTTTCAGCATCAGGAGACAAGCAGCTACCATCTATACCTCCTGATGCCATATACATGACACCACCACCTCAGATACCAACACCATCACCACCGCCACCACCACCACCACCACCGCCACCGCTTGTCTCACCGCTACCATTCCATTACATCCGCAGGCCTCCTCCAGTTCATGGTCCTGACCCGTCACCTAGCTCGCCTATGGTATGTAATGAAAATATTAATGTTGATGGATCTGACGACATTTCTGAGCAGGATGTACTGCAGGAGCCTGATGAGAATACAGATGATTTGGATGTTCCAATTGCTCTACGGAAGCCGTAGAGAAGCTGTGCCAAATATCCATTATCAGTAGCCGCGTCTTTTGAGAGGCTATCTGGAGACTTCAGGACGTTTGCTTTGGCACTTTCAGCTACAGACATTCCACGGAATCATCATGATGCTCTGCAGGATGCTAGATGGCGGCTAGCAATGGAAGAAGAAATGGCGGCACTTCAGTCCATAGGAACTTGGAGCTTGGTCCCTATACCTCCAGATGTCAGCCCGGTGAGCTGCAAGTGGGTGTTTACAGTGAAGCACAATGCAGATGGCTCCATTGACAGGTACAAGGCACGCCTTGTTGCACGTGGCTTCACACAGACATACGGGGTGGATTACCTTGACACATTCTCGCCTGTGGCGCGTCATTCCACTCTGCGGATCTTATTATCAGTTGCGGTTGCTAGAGACTGGTCGCTTTATCAGCTGGACGTGAAGAATGCATTCCTATATGGCGAATTGCAAGAGGAAGTCTATATGCAACAGCCACCTGGGTTTGCTGTTGAGGGGGAGTGTTCCAAGGTATGCAGGTTACATAAGGCCATCTATGGCCTTAAGCAGAGCCCCAGAGCGTGGTTTCAGAAGCTTTCAGATCTTTTTGAGAAACAAGGATATAAACGCTCCAATGCTGATCATTCCTTGTTTGTACAGAAGACGGCTAGAGGTATCATTGTAATCATGGTTTATGTTGATGATATCTTGATTACAGGAGATGATGAGCAGGGCATTAAGCAGGCGAAAGAAAGGTTGGGAACCGAATTTGTCCCCAAGGACTTGGGAGTCCTTAGATATTTTCTGGGGTTGGAGTTTGCTAGAAATCCATATGGATTAGTAATGTCGCAGAGGAAATATGTTACAGATCTATTGAGTGAGACAGGTATGCTAGGGTGTCGACCTGCTACGACACTAATGGATCCCAGTATGAAGCTCTATGATGATGACACAGAAGAGGTGGACAAGAGAAGGTACAGAGAACTGGTAGGCAAGCTACTGTATGTCACGATCACTAGACCTGATATATCATTTGCAGTGAGTCGTGTGAGCCAGTTCATGGAGCAACCACGCCAGGCCCATATGGATACAATACACATGATTCTGAGATATCTAAAATCATCTCCAGGTGCAGGCTTGCTATTTAAGAAGGGAAAGGAGATCTCTATCACAGCATGTGCTGATGCAGACTATGCAGGTTGCCCCAAGGACAGGAAGTCCACCTCAGGATTTGCAGTCTATGTTGGAGATGCCCTAGTCTCGTGGAGGAGCAAGAAACAGACAGTAGTAGCTAGATCCAGTGCTGAATCCGAATACAGGGCTATGGCCCAGGCTAGCACAGAAATGATGTGGGTGAAATCTTTACTTACAGATCTATGTCTAGATATACCGCTTCCTATGATGTTGGAATGTGACAATCAGGCCGCCTTGTTCATTGCAAACAACCCATCCTTTCATGAGAGGACCAAGCATATTGAGGTTGACTGTCACTACATACGTGACATGATTCAGAAGGAATTTATTGCTACATCTCACGTCACATCAGAGAATCAGACTGCTGATATATTCACCAAGGCATTACTTCGAGGCCCATTCCAGAAGTGTGCGTCCAAGCTGAGCATGATTGATATCTATGCTCCATCTTGAGGGGGAGTGTTGACGCATATAGAGTACCTGTACCCCTTCGTCTTTTTATTTTCCAGTTGTCTTCTTTATGTAATTTACCCATAGGCTATTCTCCTATATAAGAGAGCCTAGGGCTTATGGAATAGAACAAGTTATTCATTTTTCCCAACATTAGACTAGAACCTCGTCATCCTCATTATCAATATCCTTAATCATGATCTCTACATGACAAAAGAAAATAACATACCCCTTTGGGTCATCATCTAATTTTTGAAAATGTTTGAATATTTTGGGGTGGTGGGAAATCATGGGATATACAAATAAAGAGCTTGAAAACCATTTTCTTATATAGGTAGTTGTAATTTAATTTGTTATTTCCTTTTTACTTGCTTATTTTTGAACACTTTAAAATTCTTGTAATTTTTTTGTATATGCTGGAATGTACACAACATCCGTTGACGTCCTCTTGCTCCTTTCATGTTTGGCAGGCAAGAAGCCTGCGACTCATTAGCTGGTAAATGATCCCGGGCATACGTACATATACCAGACGATACAGTTGTAGTTTTTGTTCAATTTATGAGGTATATGCTTTCTTTTTTCTTCTGTACATTTTTGTGATATATGTACACACTGTCATCTTAGTTAATTATATATTGTATATTTATATTTGGAAATTAATGAAATGGAATTTTGGTGGTACTTCTTGTTGTTGTTCTGTGGTTACATTAGTTGTGAATGTCAAATACAAACGCGAAAAATTTCCCCTCAAATCCAAGTAGTTAATGTGGTCACTTGTGAATGTTATATTGCGAGTGCCGCGCAAATAGGTATCCGGATCCGAGAGGGCGTCATAGTTTGGTATCAGATCCGTGGTAACTTGCTCAACGTATTTGCAGTATTATAATTCTAATCGCATTAAATTCTCGGATAGCGACAGTCCTTCGACTTGTCGCGAGTCTGAGAGGGAAATATGACATTCAAATTCAATAACCACATATGTCACCAATTTCCATTAATTTTCATATAGTATCCCAAGAAGAGAAGCATGTAAGAAATGTTAGCGAACATTAATTTTATAATGAATAATATTGATTCTCGTGCATAACCATGACGTCCATACTAGATCAGGAGATGGTGCATCATTTGGAGTGCATGATGACTGCACTCACTGACCTCCAGCATCAATAGGCTGCCATACGAGGTCAGCAGGACCAGATATTAGCTCAGCAAGCAAGCAATGTGGAGATGAGGTTGGAGGAGCTGTCAGACTTCACATACCATCCATCTCAGGATGGGACATGACAAAACCAATCACAATCGGTTGAGGTATAACAACCTCACCTTGATGACTTATATGGGGAGATGTCAGCACCTGAAGCATAGGATTGAGATAATGATAGGGAGCAGGACCATGTATACTTTGCAGATGAGGACACACCCAAGTATTATGCCATTCACAGGCATCAGTCGATTTTAACATCATATCATCTGGCTAATTTGCCCATGTTCGATGGCACCAGGATGCCAGTTCGGTGGAGTAGTAGCTGAAGAGGGTCATGAAGGTACTTCGGATGATACGCACATCACAAGACTCGTGGCTATCTTTCGTAGAGTATTAATTGACATATTTCGCAGAGAGATGGTGAGAGGCAGTAGTTTCTAAGTTGGGACGCGAGTCTATATGGGATGACTTTGAGACGAGATTCAGATCCCACTTCTTTTTTGGGAAGTGAAAGGAGTCCCAGCACCGAATGTTTGCAGAGCTTCGACATGGACGAATGACACCTAGAGAGTACTTCGTCCGATACTCCGAGCTGTCTCACCACACTTCATCAGTTGTTACGTTTTCAGATGAGAATCTGGAAAATTTCATTAGAGGGATGCGAGAGGAGGTGCAGGAGAAGCAAGTAAGACAGTTTATCACTTCTATTTCCGAGGCTATTGACACAACGTAGAAGTTTGAGGACATTCGAGAGAGACGTTTCAGGAGCTCATCTGGAGCGGCACATAGGCCATAGCGATCATTTGGATCGATATGTTGGACATTCCATCAGCAGAGGTTAACTAGACAGTTTAGGCCTACATGTTTGGCATTTTCATGCAATGCTCGCTCATCTCTAGCGACTACTTTATGAGGAGCACTTGCCGGACGTGGCATGAGTTCAACGCGACCATCTGGGTTGCAACGAGCAGACAAACCTCCAGCAGGACCGACTCAGAGCACATGCACGATTACCACACCTACCAGATATGTGAGATGCTATTTGTGCAATGAATGGGGACATTATCGATCTCAGTATCCACATGCTTATGGAGAGCCTCGACCGCAACCCCCAACCTTCATAGTCATAACCACAAGCACAACGTACTAGGAGTTTCCGTGACTGGAACCCCAACTTCAACAGACCGTCGAGACAGACACAGAACGTGGTAGGTTCGAGTACTGCACCACTTAGGCAGGGTTATTTACACGCGGTGACCGAGGAGCTGGCACGATCAACAACTACTGTGCTAAAAGGTATGGTCTCAGTCTTGGGTCGACCTTTCCATATTTTATTTGACTCAGGAGCTATGCATTATTCATTGCTTCAAGGCTACTAGCTTCATTATGTAGAGTTATAGAGGCATTATATCCTCCTTACCACATTCATGGGCCAGGTGGCCAGTTGCTCGCCATTTCACTGATAGTCAGACACCTACCAATACTGATTGACGGTCACGAGGTGATCGTAGATTGTCTGGTACTATAACTTGATGAGTTTGACTTGAATTTAGGCATGGATTGGTTATCAGCTCATCATGCTCTAGTTGACTGCTTTAGGAAGACAGTTGTCTTCAAGATTCCAGATTTACCAGAGTTCATCTTTGAGGGTACATTACGTGACTCCAAGATGGAGTACATTTCAGTGTTGAAAGCCCATAGACTAGTTGATCAGGGATGTGATTCATATCTAGCATTTGTTTGAGAGACATCATATCATGAGTCGATGACACAGGACCAAGGCCTAAAATGTCGGATTTCGGTTTCGTTTCGGTGACTGACCAAAATGACATTTCGGCCGAATTTCGGTCGAAATTCGACCGAAATTTCGGTCATTTCGGTCGTTTTTTGAACTAAGGCCCCCAAATTTCGGCCGATATAGGTCATTTCGGTCAAATTTCGGTTACCCACCGAAATCGAAATTCAACCGAAATTCGGTTGAATTTCGGTGAAATTTGAGGCCATGCACAGGACATCAGAGTTGTATTAGACTACCCAGATGTGTTTCTTGATGAGTTAGCAGGATTACCTCCTGAGAGAAAGATCGAGTTCGAGATCACACTATTACCGGATACACAACCGATCTCTATGGTACCATATCGCATGGCCCCAATTGAGTTGAGAGTGCTGAAGGTGCAGTTGCAGGAGTTACTTGACTTGGGATTCGTGAGACCGAGCACTTCACCTTAGGGTACTCCAGTTCTTTTTGTTAGAAAGAAGGATGGATCCATGAGATTATGCATTGATTACCGATAACTGAACAAGAGAGCGGTGAAGAACCATTATCCTTTGCCGCTCATCGATAATTTATTTGATCAGCTTCAGGGATCTTCGGTGTTTTCGAAGATCGATCTTCGTTTTGCATATCATCAACTAAGGATTTGAGAGTTTGATATTCCGAACAGCTTTCAGGACTCGATATGGACACTGAGTTTTTGGTGATGCCGTTTGGGCTTACCAATGCCCATGCAACATTTATGGATATGATGAATAGGATCTTCCGTCCATACTTGGATAAATTTGTGGTGGTGTTCATTGATGATGTGCTGATATATTCACAGAATGAATGGGATCATGCGAATGATTTGAAGATTGTTCTGGATACATTGTGAGAGCACAAGTTGTATGTCAAGCTAAGCAAGTACGAGTTTTGGTTATCCCAGGTCTCATTTCTTGGGCATGACATTTCTGGAGTAGGCATCCTAATATATCCTGCGAAGATTAAGGCAGTCATGTCTTGGGAGCAGCCAGGGTTGTAAAGTCGCTCGACTGGCCCGACTAGTAGGTCCGACTAGTCTAGTCGGTGAGGTGGCCGACCGAGTACCAACTAATTCCGACTAGGTACACTAGTCGACTAATTTTTTGCTTGGAGATACCATATTCTTATATGTTTTGCTTTTTTTATAAGAAAACTTATTATAATATGCTTAGTATTTTATTTAAATTCAATTACTTTTTTATTTTATTACGATAATATAAAAATGTACAAAATCTATGTAAATATATGTATAAAAATGAGTTATATATTTAAAATAATCATAAAATTCAAAGTCGATTAAAGTCCGACTAAATCCGATTAGTCGTCCACCTGCAGATTAATCCTTAGTCAGTGACCTGACCGACCGAGTACCGACTACCGACTTTTGCTACCTTGGGAGCAACCTAAGACAATTACACAAATTTGGAGCTTCCTCGGATTAGTGTGCCAGACACATTGTCAGTGGATTTTGACGCATTGCTATTCCCTTGACACAATTGACAAAGAAGTGAGTTTCGTTCATTTAGGATGATTAATGCGAGCAGGCTTTTCGAACCTTGAAGGAGAGATTGACTATGACACCTATTCTTACACTACCTTCAGGTACCCAAGACTATGCAGTCTATACAGATGCCTCGGGAGAAAGTTTAGGAGCGGTGTTGATGCATAGAGGCCACGTGATTGCTTACGCATCACGTCGGTTGTGACCGCATGAGCGAAATTATGTCACACATGACGTGGAGTTGGCGGCAGTTGTCTTCGCCTTGAAGATCTAGCTCCACTATCTTTATGGGTTGAATTTCGAGATTTTCACTAATCACAGGAGCCTGAAGTACATATTTGATCAGAAGGAGCTGAACATGAGACAACGCAGGTGGCTTGAGCTATTGAAGGATTATGACTGTACGATCTCTTACCATTCTGGAAAGGGAAATGTGGTAGCAGATACGCTTAGCAGGAGAGCTCATGCAGAAGATATGATAAATTGGTTATATACACATGGGATATGCTCACAGCTTTGACTGATTGGCATTTTCAAGGAGTGAACCATATCTACTGTCGTACCTCCACGATTCAACAGCCTTGGGATCACATAGTCGAAGGACAAAAGTCAGATCCTTGTACCCGAGACAGATACATGCAGGCCATCAAGGACGAGATTGATGATTTTGTGGTTACAGAGTCCATTTTATAGAAAGCTGGCTGGGTCGTTGTGCCCAATGATGAGCAGTTGTGCATAGATATTCTTGATGAGGTATACAGTTCACGATTATCTATCCATCCTTGCAACATGAAGAGTATCGTGATTTGCGCCGACATTTCTGGTGGGACGGAATGAAGCGTGGTGTTACACAACATGTTAGCAGATGCATGACGTGTTAGATGGTCAAGGCTTAGCACAGGAAACCACCAGGGCTATTGCAGTCTCTCCCCATTCTCAAGTGGAAGTGGGAGAATATTTCTATGGATTTCATTACAGGATTGCAAGGACACCAGGTGGCCATGATTCTATTTGGGTCGTTGTTGACGGGTTGACCAAGTCAGCCCATTTCATACATGTCAACATGACCTACACTCCATTCAGATTGGCCAAAGCACAGAACATTATCAGACTCCATGGTATACTACGAGAGGTGGTGTCTTACAGGGACTCAAGGCTTACATCACACTATTGGCATCAGTTCATGTCAACACTACAGACAAAGATGAAGATGAGTTTTGCATACCATCTGCAGACTGACGGACAGAGCGAGCGCACCATTCAGACCGTGGAGGATTTGTTGCGTGCATGCTCTTTGAAGTGGAATGGGTCCTGGAAGGACCATCTGTCGTTAGTGGAGTTAACGTACAACAACAACTGTCATTCAAGTATTGGCATGGCACCATTCGAAGCCCTATACGGACGCAGATGCCTCACACCTCTCAGTTGGCGTGAGGTAGGTGATCATGCTCTTTACTCTGTAGACCTGTTGGAAGAGATTGCCAGGGCCGTTGACCTTGTGAGACGGAAGCTTCTGACGACACATAGCTGCCAGAAGAGCTATGCAGACCGTCGGGAAGAGAATTGGAGTTTCAGGTAATCCAAACATCTTCTCTTAAATCATTTCAATCATGACCTATCCATATTCAACTTAATCTCTTATACTGATGAAATTCTTGTAAATACAGGTAGGAGATTGGATATTCCTCTGTGTATCTTCCATAAAGGGAATACAGGGATTCAATGTTCGTGGCTAATTGGCTCCGTGATATGTTAGACCATTTGAGATTTTTGTTAGAGTGGGGAAGGTGGCCTACCGAGTAGCTCTTCCTCCACACGTTTAGTCATTCATGATGTCTTTCATATATCCAACTTGAGGAAGTATGTACACGATCCTCGACATGTCATCAGCTACGAGAATTTTGACGTAGAGCCGGATTTGACATATGAGGAGAGGCCAATGCAGATCCTTGACAATGCTGTGAAGAAGCTTCGCAGCAAAGAGATTCCCTTGGTCAAGGTGTTACGACACCGATACGGTGTCGAAAAGGTGACATGGGAGACCGAAGCAGACATGTGGGCACGATACCTGCAGCTTTTCTCAGGGGATGATCAAAACAAGTCTCTGTAATTGTATACATGTTAATAGAATATGGCTTGTTTCCCTTTGAGGTTTTTATGGCCAAATGAAATCCAAACGAAACATTTAGGAACCTTGACCCGAGTCTCGAGGATGAGACTCTCTTTAAGGTTTTTATATTTGTAATACTTGGATCCGAATAACCCAAACCCGATCCGATTAAGGTCTAATTAAACCGATAAAACTATCAATCAATATTAAGTGATCCGAATCAATCAATAGATCGTAAATCAAAAGTCATTTAGGATCAATCGATAAAAAAATCGATTTCATTGTGAAGCGTCCCACCAGAAAAGCCATCTATTGTGTCCACATCTCAGTTCAGTAATTTGTCATTGCCAAATTAGTAATGGAACATTAAGTTTGCTATTAAAAAAAATAATTGTTGCATCATTTTGTCTGGGACCATGTATTATATGGTGGTTAAAGTTCGATTTACTGTTTTATTCAAGGCCTGTGAAAATAGCAAAGATGGTATAACTTATAAATTATTCTCAATTCGATAATGCGAAGTTAGATTAGAAAAGCCCCTTTGCTGCTCCACATTCAAGTGACTCTTGCATGCAATCTGATCCCCATTTTGGAGATTCAAAAAAATTCAACTATCCCTCCTCTTGCCGTCATCCATGTTTTTGTACAAATCTGAATTTTTAATTTCAAAATTTTAGCTCCTGATCTTGGATTTTTAAAGATCAAAATTAGGGAGAATTGCATACATTTAGTCCTCAATTTAAACCAGTGTATGCTACAGATTTTAGGTTTTAAAAGATAAGAGATCGTGGATAAATAGTATACAATTAAGTTCAAATTCAGAACTATTATTACCCCAGATTTCATAGGTAAAATGGTGAAAAGTGTGGTGTTTTTGCATAACATTGATCAAAATTATAGAACACCAATTAGGCTATAAAATCTTATTTTGGTAAATAGAAAGATTAAGATTTTTGGAATAATGATTTGATCATGTTTCAGATTTAGATTTACGTTCAAGATTTATATTTTTAAAGGATGGAAGAATTAAGAAATATGCGGAATTGATCTGAGTTAGACCAATCAATAGCTTATGAGATTCATGCTTTCCATTATGAAAAGAATTTGAGATTTTACGTGAGTTGGATCATATAATTGAACTTAATCCAGATCTAATTAGTAACTCTAACATTTATGATTTAAAGATGAGAAGATTGGGAAATCTTGCATCAATCTGAACTTAAATCGAGATCCATTTAACATCTTCTAATCTCATGAACTTATTGAAGAGATTTAAAATACCAATATTAGAATATTAATACTATTCTCTTATGAAGTCAATAAATGATCACCTAAGATCATCATGAATAGCAATACTCAAGCAATTGATCCCTGAATATAATCTTCTATTTATATACATCACTAAAGATAAGTTGTGACAATTACCTAGATCTACAAGTCAACTATAGATCATGGTATTAAAAGGCGCGCCTCGAGGCGGTCGAGGCGTACGCCTCGAGGCGAGGCGTGCCTTTTTAGCCTCGAGGCGTACGCCTCGGCCTTGTTTAGTGAGGCGTGCGCCTGACGAGTCGCTAAATACGGTAATTAATTCGGTCACGTTGTGATACGTGTACTTAGCGGTTCGGTCAGAACCGAGAGAAGATCTCCGTGAAGAGTGTCTCGGCTTTAATTTATATCCCGGGCAAGTCCGGGGTCGAACACTGGGAGGCAAAGGAACAACTTGGGTTTAATTTGAAAATGAAGATTTTAGATTTCCAAGTGGTATTTTTTTAGACTTTTTTAATGCAAATAGGATGCCAATGCAAGTGAATTAAGCACCTAAGAAAACACACAACTTAGCCAAATTAATTTTAATGAGAAATTAATCCAATTTAGCCAAATTATATTTTTCCTAAAGTCCTAATCCAGTGGAGAAGACAAAACACATTTTTTGTAATTTTATGGGTTAAAATGCAACAATGAAAAATGCACACTTTTTAAGGGTCTTTTTGCAATTTATCACACAAACAGAAAGAAAAAATCATGAAAAATTTACTGGAATTAAAACATGATGCAAGGAAGCTACAGTAATTTTTTTGGAATTTTTAGACAAGTTATGAATTTTTTATGGATTTTTTAGTGGAAACAGAGTGATAGTAAGTAATTAATTCTTAATTAATCCACGTTATCAAATTAGTCAGAGATCAAATTATCTCAAATAGATATTTTTATGAGCTATCCAGGAGAGTTGAAATTTCCCAAAAAAGATGTATGTGGATTTAATTAAAAATCAAATACTAGAAACACTCTACAATTTATTTAAGGCACAAGACAAATCCATTTTTGATGAAATTTGGATAGTATGTTAAGCACTCATCAAAGCATCAAATATAATTTTTGTGGAATTTTTAGAACAACCGTTTGTGAGATATTAATTTAAGAGCACGGAATGGGTAAAATATGTAAAATTTCAGTTAAACAATTATAATTAATTACCCGTATCTCACAAAAATACAAATAAATGGTCAAAATGTAGGCAATTAGTTGCTCAACACATAGGTATTTTTCTTTGAATCAAATGATGCTAAACGAGGTCCAAATTAAAGCATGAACACAGGGGTCTTTGTGCAAAATCAGAAAACAACATTCACAAGCAAACTATATACAGGGGCCTACTTGTAATTACGAAAACATGCGAAATAACAAATGCAATTTTTGCTAATAAAAAAAAAAGAAAATGAGGGCCCTTCTTCTTCCCTGGGCGATGAGATGAACCCAACAGGGGGAAGGGTTTAGATCCGCGGCCGCGCAGTGGGGCGGCGAGTTGGCGGCGGCGGCGTCGAGGGACGGTGGAGGCGGAGACGCGGCGGAGGTCGGGCAGGCGGCGCGGAGCCGCTGGAGCGAGAGGGGCCGCGGCAGGAAGTTGGAGAGGCGGAGGAAGCGGCGGCGTCGCCGCTCATGGCGCGGAGGGGGAGTACGGACGGGGGGCGCGGCACCGCCAGCGGCTGGCGAGGCGTCCTGGGAACGCCGGCGGTGATGGCCGCTGGAGAGAGGGAGGGGCGGCGGAGCCGCTGCCCTTGGGGAAGGGGGCGGCGGTTCTGCTGCTCTGTCTTTTTTTTTTGATTTTTTTTAAAATTTTTTTTTCTTTTTTTTTCTGTTGTAATGCAAACTAATTTTTTTTGTTTTGTTTAAACAGAAAATGATAAAATGTAAAATGAACAAATGCTTTTAATTTTTTTTTGTTTAATTACAAGATGAAGAAATGCAAAATAATAAATATGAACAAATGCAAATACGAGGGTGGGTTGATCGTGATGATATGAAAATAAAAAATTGATATGGGGTTATGATGGATAAAAAAATGGTGGTGATCTAAACGACAAGGAAACAAGATATTAGATAAAATAAAATAACAAGAGAAACGAGGAGGAATACTTACCTGATTCTTCGCCGGATTGGCGGAGTAGCTACGCTAAACTCCTGTTGTCGCCTCGACCCGATTGGCGAGATAAAAATCGGAGAAGCCACGCGAGCTCGACGGGGAACTCGTGACGCGAAGCGGAGCTCCACGGATCTCACCTGAAGGAGGTCGTCGCTTGAGGACGATGCTTCGCAGCTGTCACCAACAAAACACTCCAAGCTCTCTCCTTATTCTATAAGAATGGTGGATGGGGAAAAATGTGGATGTGGAGATGAATATAAAGAGAAGAGAAATGGAAGTTAGAATGGTGGTGGTGTTGAATGGGAGGTTAAATTAGTGATGGGTTTGAATGGGAAGTTAGATGAATAATGGTGTTGAATGGAGGTTGATGAAGACTTGGAGGTTAATGGAGGTTGGTGGTAGAAAAGTTATTGTAGAGAATCTTATTAAATAAATAAAAATGAAATGAAATAAAGTAGGCTACTAAAAAGAGAAAATAAAATAAAGAGAAGAAAAAGAGTGGGGAATTTACAAAAAGAAGATATACAACATGTACAATTTTTTTGTTTGCTTTTCTTTTTATATTTTTTTTGTCTTTCTAATAGTAGCTATGTACAATAGAAAAATATAATAAAATAGTACAATCAAAATACAAGACCACAATGATTTTTTTGGATTTTTAGTAATTAAGAAAGATAAAATAAAAAATGAAGAAAGAAAGAATATATACATAATATACAATGCACATCTAGGTCCCAAAACCTAACTTTTGCAAACGAGCTCCGATTTTAATGAAACCACTTCCGTTGGATAGATAATTTTCTAAATTGAACTTTAAAAGTGAGTTTGGTGAATTTGGAGTTCATACGGAGCGGGAATTTAGCTTGGAAGTTGGTCTTTGCGGCTTTTTCCCATTGGGATCTAGGAGCATTTATTTGAGATATAATTTATTTTGTATTTTTGTATTTTTATGTACATTATTATGAACAAGTTAGAGAAAGAATTAGCCAAAAAGGAGTTGAAATGAAATTATTAAAAATATATGAAGTTTTGGGTTATTTACAAGTATAAAACTCCTTTATTTTTGCGGTTTTTTAGTGTTAATTTATTTTATACAATCCAATATACAATAATTAGTGTATTTTATTTACAAGAGTCATTTTGTTAATTTATGGATTTTATAGACATTTATTAGGGAATTTTACTTGGGGATTTTGCTAAGATCAAGATATTAAGATGATGAATCGTGGATTCATCTCCCCCCTATACTTAAACTTTGCTAGTCCTCGAGCAAATAAAGAATGAATAAGTTGGATTAACCCCTGACTGTGCATGTGAATACAAGACTTGATCCGTTCAAGAACTCTCGGTTTTAGAGATCCTAAAATTCTAAGCTGAACCAAGCTCTAGTCAAAAGGTACCCAATTTCCCTAATCATCAGACTCTCTTTGTATACGTATAAAGTAGGGATATGATGTTGGAGCATAAGTTGTATGCGCCCATTGAGTTGTAACAGGGTAAATGGATCATGGAGAAGATCCATTTACCCCATCCAATGTTTTGTCCCACATCGTCCAGTGGTGGGACTTGGAGGCTCTGGAGAGGCTATATAAAGAGCCCCAGACCTCCTGTAACAGTTGAGAAAGTCAATAGACAAACACGCCCCGTAGAGGGCTTCTCCCGTGGTTTCATCCCGCTCCTCACGGAGTATGGGTCCACGTAAAATCCCGTTCTTCTTTTCTTCTTGTTATTTATCTTTTCCATGTTTACGCTTCCGCTTCCGATTTTCTAACATGGTATCAGAGCGGGTCGATTCTTGAGGTTTTCATATTTGTGTTCGAGATTTGAAGCTGATTTGTTTACGAAGATTGTTATGAAGTTATTGTCCATCTATTCCAGCAAGTTATTCTGCAGAGTTTTTTTTCTTGTTATGCGGTTCCTTGTGAACCCTAATTTTTGAGATGGCGGCAGCCAGAAGGGAGTTTTTTGATCTCTCAGTCTCCCTGCACAACTCCATTGGCGACGATATTATCCGGACCAGGCGTCTGTTCCTCTGTCCAGCCATCGATGCTAAACTTTTTGGGGGAAAACGGGCTCCCGTTGGAGGAACCCTAACGCGAGCGTAAAGGAGTCATTGGAGAATAAGAGACAAAGAAGGCTCGGCCACCGTGTGCGCGACTTCAGAATCCAAGCCCCCAGCCGACAGTTGTCCCGACTCGGGTGCCTTAGGCGGTCATCCAATTTTCCCCATTCCATCAGCGGTGCTCGCGCGCACCTTCTTCTATCAGGCGGCACATTCCAGGTTCGCAACCGCAGCACCACAGGCTGCGGCGCGCCCCAGATCTCAACGGCGACAAAAGTGGCGGCATCGTGCATCTTTCTCCCTCGCACAGGCGAGGTCTCCTCCAGAAGTGAGAGCATCATCGTTTCCTTTCCAGCCCGATGCTCCAGGCGGAGCCTCCAAGTCTGCGTCCGCTCCAGGGATCTCGCCATAACCACCTCTCCACACGATGCGGCCTCGCGCATCCCCAGATTTCGCCATCACCCCTCACGCAGGCTGCGCTCCAGGCAACCCAGGCGGTTGTGCTCCGCCCCACTCGTGCGCTATCGTCAGCAGAGGAGCGCTCCTCCAACGCGCGAGCTTTGCGTCTCCCTGGCGGCGTGCCCTTGCCGCAAGAGCAGATGATCCCCGTTCCAGGGGCGGCGACACATGTGATTTGATGGGTTCCCGCAAGGGGGAACCCTAAGATGGGGGCACGTTCTCTTAAAGGGGCCCTAGGGGCCCGATGGTCAATTAAAAAAAAATGTGCGTCTTTGAGCCCAAAGTTGGGCCCTATTTTTTTTAGAAAAAAAAGGGGGAGCGGGAAGCATATGTTTGTTGGGCCCGTAGAGAGCTGTAAAAAAAAAATTGCCATTAAAGCCCGTGCGTCCAAAAAAAAAAGGGGGGGGGCTGCAACGAAAAAAAAAAGAAAAAAAGGAGGTTGCATACAAAAAAAATCAAGTTTTGCAAGAGAAAGAAAAGAAGAGGCGCGTACAAAAAAAAAAGGAAAAAAGGCGTACGCAGTTTGCGAAAAGCCGTTAAAAAAAAAATTGTTTGGAAATGGCTTATAAAAAAAAAGAAGAAGAAGAAAAAAGTTTGATTGAGAAAGAAAAATTTGATTGAGAAAGCCGGAAAAAATAATCATCGGTCGGCTAAAAGTTTTTTTCATGTTTTTTTTAAACCCCCTATTTACGTTGTCTTCTCCCAACTATGTCGATTTGTCTGTTTTCCGACAAGTATGGGAGAAAGGGGGAGTATTGTGTAGAGTTCTACAGACAAGTTTGTCAGATGATTCAGATCCATATTCTTCAGTCCAGATTACATGGCCAGCCAGATGATCAGACTCTACAGTTCGGTTGTTCAGACTCGACGATTGTCTTCCGAGTCTCCAGTTTCAGACTCGCACGAGTGTGCGGTCATTGTTAGATGAGCATAAGTTGCTATCATTGTCAGAGGTCCCCATCATTCTTCTAGTTGTCAGGCCAGAGTTTTCATGTGAGCCATAGGGACTCCAGAGCAGAGGACCATTCCCTATGCCATTGAGGGCAAGGGTTTTCATGTGGTATCATAGGTACACCAGAGCAGTGCACCATTCTCTGAGCTCGATGGGAGAGACCCAGTTCTCCGACGAGGAGACTTCAGGCGCAAGTTCAGACTCGATGGTCAGGTTACGAGTCTTCAGTTGACTCACACTCCAGCCCGTTCGTCCTCCTCACCTGCACGGCATGAGAAGCAACGTCCTCGACTGCAGCAATGTGCGCATTGGGTTGATATTGTCCGTAGTGTCTTGTAGCGTTGAGTTGAGTTTCTGTCTGTTTGTCCAAGCTGAGCATTGCATGCTCCAGCTTGAGGGGGAGTGTTGGAGAATAAGTTGTATGCGCCCATTGAGTTGTAACAGGGTAAATGGATCATGGAGAAGATCCATTTACCCCATCCAATGTTTAGTCCCACATCGTCCAGTGGTGGGACTTGGAGGCTCTGGAGAGGCTATATAAAGAGCCCCAGACCTCCTGTAACAGTTGAGAAAGTCAATAGACAAACACGCTCCGTAGAGGGCTTCTCCCGTGGTTTCATCCCGCTCCTCACGGAGTAGGGTTCCACGTAAAATCCCGTTCTTCTTTTCTTCTTGTTATTTATCTTTTCCATGTTTACGCTTCCGCTTCCGATTTTCTAACATATGAGTTTAAGTGTTGACCGCAGTTACAAGAGTAGAGTCACAACGTCACCCAAGGTTCTAGTCCAAGAGACTCTCCTATGGACCCGATCCTCAACATTAGGGAATAAATCATTTCTTGCATCCAATCCACCGTCTCTTTAGTTGTCAGACTTGAAAGTGTAAATGGAAGGCCAGTTGATGGAGGGCATAGGATTGTGTCATTTTTTCTCTTCCTCTCATTGGAACAAGGATCCTCTCAAGTGCCTTATTACGCAACGCATTTTTTTTTGGTGTTGATCAGTGCGTCCGTCAAGAGAAGTTGGAGCCGTTTGCACTTGTTTTTTTCCTGGGAGTACACCGGGGTATGCCTTTTTTGAGTACCTATCGTACCTTCTACACCCAGACTTGTAGCATTTACGATGCAGAGCCCTTTTTTGGTGCAAGCCCGACTCCTGGTCCTAATAGCGGTGGTCCAAGTGGACACTTTGAAATGGTTGGGAGCGCTCGCCTTTGGTGGAAGCTCTTTTGATAATTGACTTTGTGGAATGAGAGCTTTTCTTTGACATTTCATTGCTTTGTAGTATTTGTGGCTAGCTCCACTGCTTTTACCAAGAGTTGGCGCACACTGATCAACATTTTTTTTTATCACACCCTGGCACATAGGTAAATATCAAGAGATAGTACAAGAACCATGTTCTCATACTGGCTAAATGTGCTGACACTCAGGTTTCATGAAGCCTTCATTGATTTTATCCCATCCTCGAGCATCATTAAATCAAGTCAAAACTCAAATCCCTCATCCCAGTTCCTCAAGTGAAATTACAACTCATCTCATCATAACTGCAGTCGTGTATGTGAGGTGCTGATCATATTCTTAAGGTAGAGACTAAGCATGCAATATAGCACACACATCTTTCAAACTAGGGAAATGTGAATAATTAAGTCAAGGACCCTAATGACTAAGGCTGGTTAACTCAAAATCTCAAGACCTCATAAACCAAGTGTTCTTGAACATCACTAGTCTTGTGTGAAAGTGAATTGTGTCAGGGATTAAACCAACTTTTTAGTTAGTTTTTTTTTATGAATGATTGATTTTTTTTAAGTTTTAGAAAAGTTTTTTTTTTCAAAAAGTTTTTTTTTTGACAAACAAAGGCAAAGGAGTTTTTTTTTTTTGAAAAAGATAGGTGAATAAGAAAAGACTTTTTTTTTGAAAAAGTTTTTTTTTTAGCAAAAGAGGATTTTTTTTGTTGTTGTTTTTTTTACCCATCCCATAATTATTATATAATATATATATAAATACATGAAAGTACGAGGTATGGGTAAAGTATATATGTAATATATACACGCCCCCTATACTTAGGTTGTGCTATGTCCTCATGGCACTAGGTGACAAAAATCCATAGCTCGTACTAAGTACAAGTGGGTGAAAAGAAGAGAAGTGAGGGAAAAAAATGTGGATAATACACAATGGGCATCGGCCCCCCTATACTTAGGCTCTGGTCAGCCTAAGTATTGGAAAGAACACAAGAATGGGGGACCAATGAGAATGGGAAAGAATATACAAAAAGAAAATAAAAAGAAGAGAAGGAGTAAATCGGGTCACTCACCCCCCTATACTTAGGATTTAGTCATCCTAAGTATAGCCACAAAATGAAAACGATACGGAACTGGGGCGAGTGATGCGAATCATGAGGGAAGGAGGTGAATAAAGGAAGGAAGATATGTACAAGGAGGAGGAAGAATATACAAGGATCAAGAAGGTTTGTGACGGACCTTCTTGCGGGAGCGATGGGGTGGGAAGTATACACATGTGTCGCTGTCAGAATCGTCCTCCGAAGAATAATAGTGAGGTGTGGGGAACGTCCAACGGGGGTCGACACATGGCTGCTTGCTCAAGTATGGCTTCAGAACAGCCGAACTGAGCTCACTCATATAGATCACCTCATCCGGACCTGATGAGGACTCCTCAGAAAGTTCCTTCTCTGAAACATCGAAGGTAACCTTCTTAGTCGGTTTTCTAGAACCTGAAGCATCAAGAGGAAGAGGAGATTGATACGTCTTAAGGAGTTCGGGGGAACACCTCAAGGAATCAACACCCGTCTTCTTCTTACCAGATGACCGACTAGAGGATGGAGCAACCGATTTATCAAGATTGGTCAATTTGGACCCAGTTGTCTCCTTTGGTGTATGTCTTGGATGTGGTGTGTGTGAGGTTCTGACCAGAGGTTCATCATCAGGTGAGTCACCATATGCATTGTAATACTCCTGCAGGGTCAGCACACGTCTCTGATAAGGCACAGTGATCTCAGTTGGCTTGACATTGTTGGGTTCTTGTGTCGGATCATCGAAATGATCAAGGCAATCCACAAAGGTCATGTCCGACTCACTGATAGCTTTTGGTCTTGAGTCCTCTCTAGAAGCTGTCGTGGTGGTGGTGCAAGCAGTAGGCGGTGTGTGGTTGTAGGAAGTGTCTAAACCAATGGTTGTCTGGACAGTCAGTATCTCAGGTGTAGTAGAGAGATGGGACTCAACTGTCTCTCGAAGGTCGCGACTGTCTGCAACTTTACGGGTTACCTTGGAATATCGTGTGTCCTCAAAGATCGGGTGAGGTCGGAGTGCTCCCAATGCAGAGAAATCGATCTCCCGAGTCTCACAATCTATAGTTGCCTTAGCCAAGGCTAAGAACGGCTTCCCAAGAATGATCGGAGACTGGGTGAACTCTCCTCGGTGCTCAATGTCAATGATCGTGAAGTCTATCTCCAGTAGAGCACCTTGGAAAGTGACGATGACTGAAATGGTTCCTCTTGACCGTTTAACAGATTGATCCGCCAACTGAATGATCTCTCTTGACTTCTTGGCAGATCTGAGTTTGAGCTTGGCAAACACGGAGGTCGGGAGGATATTAATCGGTAAGTCATCATCGATTCTTGCATGGGTGAATGTGGTATCTTTGATTTCACAATCAAATCTAAGTAACCGCTTTACTCTGCGGCTCTTGGTTTTTCTCCCTATCATCAAAGATGTGGCCATAGACACTATATGTATCTCAGTCCTTGTTCTCTTATTGCCCGACCTTTTAGGCATCAATTTACTTCTCACAAATCTTTTAAGGTCGGGAAAGTGCTCAATGGCCATTATTAAGGGAAGCTCAAAAATCAACTTTCTATCCAATGCTTCCCTAACCGCAGGATCCAATTTTTTTAGATCTTTTCCTTTTTCAATTTTTATGGTATTTTCCGAGTTTTCAATTTTTTTGGTCTTTTTGGTAGGTGAAGGAGGACTAGGAGAATGTACATACTCAAGTTTGGAGGAAAAGTGGTTAGTAGAAGAGGGAGGTAGGAGGGACTCCAGCTGTACATGATGTGTGGTCAATCCGGTGTCTTCCAGGTTTTCGAAATTCAATCCGCAAGATCCATGATCCACATTCCTACCTGGACTCTTGATCGGTCTACAAATGTCATCCTCCAATAAGTTCTCATGACACATCATGAGAGAAGTCGACGCAATTGGAGGGTACTGCTGAGAACTCGGGCTCTTATACTCAACACACCTTGACTCAGGCGTGTAATACTGGGTTGAGTATGGCCCTTCTGTATGGCAAATGTTGGTCGGAGCCTCATGAGGCGGAGTCAGTAGACAGGGAGTCTGTAGATCGGTCGCATGAATCCAATCCCCTGTATATGTCGGCTCTCCGAATGGGTGATATGAAGGTTGGTCAAGGTGGTCTATATCACTCAGGTCAATCAAGTCAGGAAGATCGTACGGTGCAGGCCTCTCCATTCGGTTTGTCTGATCGACCATGTTGTACCCTAAGGTTAAGTCGGGATGTGTGTATGGAAATTGTTGTTCTGTCCCAACTCGAGGTGAAAGTGAGGTATGTGGGGTCAACTGATTATGCCAATCATTCATCTCAGCAGTCGCTTGCTTTTTGATTTGTTCCTTGATTCCAGCAAGCGGACGAGAATATAGTGAATCAATCCAAGGTGGTTGTGGGTCAGGGGTGCAAGAATGTGGGGTACGTAAAAAGGACGAAGAAGTGGAGAAGTCAGTCGGAGTTCTGACTTCGCGGTTGGGGTGTGGGTATGAAGAGGAATAAGTGGTGGGAGATGATCGGAATATGGTCGAAGAAGGATGACTTGGATATGATGACCAAAATTCTGACATCTTGGAAGGGAGATGGGAGAATGAAGCGGATCGAGGAAGAAAGCGTGCAAGTGCACCGAATAACACACAAAACAAACAAACACAAGAGCAAACCCTGAGTTCACCTACTCAACACAGTGATGGTCGCAAAAGTCCGACCGTTTATCTTTTCAGTTTTAATTAGGTGATAAATCAAGATATCAACCAATTACGCAAGGCTCAAAAGTAGGTTTTGGGCACTATCCTAGGGATGCGTCCTCACCTCTCAACAATCACAATTAGCCAAGCATACAATGAGGGTTTTGCTCTCCCAAAACAAGTGTTAGTTTTAATCAGTTTTTTTTGTCAACTCTGATTAGCAGTCCCGGTTTTAAGTTTGGTTATCACTTGATTAGTCCACCAAACAAAGCACGCCTAATGATCAGTCTCGATTTCCTTTTAACCTAAGTTTCAAAAACCAATGGGAGGGAGTCGAGAAAAACCGATGCAAATGATGAAATCAATGATGCATGCCCAGTTCAGAAGACTTACAGTGATCCTCGCGCTCTACATGCGGGATGCAAGGCAGAATTGAAATTTTATACTAATATGAATGCAAACGAGAAACCGTTCCTAGACAAGCAGTTCTATTAGCGAGTGATGAACAAGTTAAATTTGACTAATAGTCCAACGGTCTAAGTGCGTCTCGTTAAATGTGATGTGTGGTCCTAAAAATTACGAGCACAAGCAATAATGATATTCTAATGAAATGCTCTAAGAGCCGCGAGTGCAAGTCCTATTCTACGTCAATCAACCACACGACCACGAGCGGGTCCAAAGTCCAGTCCGGATACAAACGCGAGCTCTCAAACAAGAGCCGCTGGAAAGAGCGAATTACCTAAGTTATTACAACACAATAATTACAAAAATTCTCTCGAAGATAAATAAATTCTCCAAGCTCTTCAGCAGTCGGCGCGCGTCGCGTCCGTCGACCTCCGATGCACTCCAAGTCCACCGGGCCCTCGCAAGGAAAAAGAGATTTATATTAGAGAGATAAACAACAAAATATATACAAGAATATGAAGACAAATAATTGAAAGGAAATGGATTAATTACAAGTGGGCTCGGGGGTCAGACTACCCGAGTAAATGGAAAACTAAATCCAAATTTTTAAATTAGTCCCTAAGCCGTTTGCCTCCCCGGCAACGGCGCCATCTGACGAGTCGCTAAATACGGTAATTAATTCGGTCACGTTGTAATACGTGTACTTAGCGGTTCGGTCAGAATCGAGAGAAGATCTCCGTGAAGAGTGTCTCGGCTTTAATTTATATCCCGGGCAAGTCCGGGGTCGAACACAGGGAGGCAAAGGAACAACTTGGGTTTAATTTGAAAATGAAGATTTTAGATTTCCAAGTGGTATTTTTTTAGACTTTTTTAATGCAAATAGGATGCCAATGCAAGTGAATTAAGCACCTAAGAAAACACACAACTTAGCCAAATTAATTTTAATGAGAAATTAATCCAATTTAGCCAAATTATATTTTTCCTAAAGTCCTAATCCAGTGGAGAAGACAAAACACATTTTTTGTAATTTTATGGGTTAAAATGCAACAATGAAAAATGCACACTTTTTAAGGGTCTTTTTGCAATTTATCACACAAATAGAAAGCAAAAATCATGAAAAATTTACTGGAATTAAAACATGATGCAAGGAAGCTACAGTAATTTTTTTGGAATTTTTAGACAAGTTATGAATTTTTTATGGATTTTTTAGTGGAAACAGAGTGATAGTAAGTAATTAATTCTTAATTAATCCACGTTATCAAATTAGTCAGAGATCAAATTATCTCAAATAGATATTTTTATGAGCTATCCAGAAGAGTTGAAATTTCCCAAAAAAGATGTATGTGAATTTAATTAAAAATCAAATACTAGAAACACTCTACAATTTATTTAAGGCACAAGACAAATCCATTTTTGATGAAATTTGGACAGTATGTTAAGCACTCATCAAAGCATCAAATATAAATTTTGTGGAATTTTTAGAACAACCGTTTGTGAGATATTAATTTAAGAGCACGGAATGGGTAAAATATGTAAAATTTCAGTTAAACAATTATAATTAATTACCCGTATCTCACAAAAATACAAATAAATGGTCAAAATGTAGGCAATTAGTTGCTCAACACACAGGTATTTTTCTTTGAATCAAATGATGCTAAACGAGGTCCAAATTAAAGCATGAACACAGGGGTCTTTGTGCAAAATCAGAAAACAACATTCACAAGCAAATTATATATGGGGGCCTAATTGTAATTACGAAAACATTCACAAGCAAACTATATATATAGGGGCGAAATAACAAATGCAATTTTTGCTAATAAAAAAAAAAGAAAATGAGGGCCCTTCTTCTTCCCTGGGCGATGAGATGAACCCAACAGGGGGAAGGGTTTAGATCCGCGGCCGCGCAGTGGGGCGGCGAGTTGGCGGCGAGTTGGCGGCGGCGGCGTCGAGGGACGGTGGAGGCGGAGACGCGGCGGAGGTCGGGCAGGCGGCGCGGAGCCGCTGGAGCGAGAGGGGTCGCGGCAGGAAGTTGGGGAGGCGGAGGAAGCGGCGGCGTCGCCGCTCGTGGCGCGGAGGGGGAGTACGGACGGGGGGCGCGGCACCGCCAGCGGCTGGCGAGGCGTCCTGGGAACGCCGGCGGTGATGGCCGCTGGAGAGAGGGAGGGGCGGCGGAGCCGCTGCCCTTGGGGAAGGGGGCGGCGGTTCTGCTGCTCCGTCTTTTTTTTTTTGATTTTTTTTTTAAATTTTTTTTTCTTTTTTTTTCTGTTGTAATGCAAACTAATTTTTTTTGTTTTGTTTAAACAGAAAATGATAAAATGCAAAATGAACAAATGCTTTTAATTTTTTTTTGTTTAATTAAAAGATGAAGAAATGCAAAATAATAAATATGAACAAATGCAAATACAAGGGTGGGTTGATCGTGATGATATGAAAATAAAAAATTGATATGGGGTTATGATGGATAAAAAAAATGGTGGTGATCTAAACGACAAGGAAACAAGATATTTGATAAAATAAAATAACAAGAGAAACGAGGAGGAATACTTACCTGATTCTTCGCCGGATTGGCGGAGTAGCTACGCTAAACTCCTGTTGTCGCCTCGACCCGATTGGCGAGATAAAAATCGGAGAAGCTACGCGAGCTCGACGGGGAACTCGTGACGCGAAGCGGAGCTCCGCGGATCTCACCTGAAGGAGGTCGTCGCTTGAGGACGATGCTTCGCAGCTGTCACCAACAAAACACTCCAAGCTCTCTCCTTATTCTATAAGAATGGTGGATGGGGAAAAAATGTGGATGTGGAGATGAATATGAAGAGAAGAGAAATGGAAGTTAGAATGGTGGTGGTGTTGAATGGGAGGTTAAATTAGTGATGGGGTTGAATGGGAAGTTAGATGAATAATGGTGTTGAATGGAGGTTGATGAAGACTTGGAGGTTAATGGAGGTTGGTGGTAGAAAAGTTATTGTAGAGAATCTTATTAAATAAATAAAAATGAAATGAAATAAAGTAGGCTACTAAAAAGAGAAAATAAAATAAAGAGAAGAAAAAGAGTGGGGAATTTACAAAAAGAAGATATACAACATGTACAATTTTTTTGTTTGCTTTTCTTTTTATATTTTTTTTGTCTTTCTAATAGTAGCTATGTACAATAGAAAAATATAATAAAATATTACAATCAAAATACAAGACCACAATGATTTTTTTGGATTTTTAGTAATTAAGAAAGATAAAATAAAAAATGAAGAAAGAAAGAATATATACATAATATACAATGCACATCTAGGTCCCAAAACCCAACTTTTGCAAACGAGCTCCGATTTTAATGAAACCACTTCCGTTGGATAGATAATTTTCTAAATTGAACTTTAAAAGTGAATTTGGTGAATTTGGAGTTCATACGGAGCGGGAATTTAGCTTGGAAGTTGGTCTTTGCAGCTTTTTCCCATTGGGATCTAGGAGCATTTATTTGAGATATAATTTATTTTGTATTTTTGTATTTTTATGTACATTATTATGAACAAGTTAGAGAAAGAATTAGCCAAAAAAGAGTTGAAATGAAATTATTAAAAATATATGAAGTTTTGGGTTATTTACAAGTATAAAACTCCTTTATTTTTGCGGTTTTTTAGTGTTAATTTATTTTATACAATCCAATATACAATAATTAGTGTATTTTATTTACAAGAGTCATTTTGTTAATTTATGGATTTTATAGACATTTATTAGGGAATTTTACTTGGGGATTTTGCTAAGATCAAGATATTAAAATGATGAATCGTGGATTCATCAGCGCCTCGAGTGGCTGAGGCGTAGCCTCGAGGCGTTCCGCCTCGAGGCGGTCGAGGCGTTTTCCGAGGCGTTTTTATGTTTTTTAAGATTCTTTTATGATTTTAATAGTTCACATGGTGGTTTGAGAAGCTTATAAATATATACTTGTTTAGGATAATGATTATACAAATTAAATGTCTAAATCTGATGTTTCTTTCGTACCCATAACTCCATATTTACTATTAATTATGTGTAACTATTTCAGCAAACTGCTTCATATTTACTATTAATTATGTCTAACTATTAATTTATGCAAAATGAATGCTTAAATTTGACCTCTTTCATATTTATATGCTTGAATTTGACCTATTTCATATTCATATGCTTGAATTAGACAGCGAGACCCCCGTTCTGGTAGGGTATGGTGCAACAGGGGGGATGCGTACAACCGTTCTTCACCTGGGTATAGTAGAACATATAGTTAGGATTCAAATCATATGATCCATATCAACAACTTGGATATTTATAACAACTTGGATATTTTTTTCGTGATAGTTATAAGTTATAACCAATGATTTCTTTTTGATTAGGTAGAAATTTAGAAAGGTTTATGGCATTGAGTCATTGACATATCCTTTTTTCATGTTCTTATCATCATATATTTCATTGTCATATACTATATGTTTGTCAGATTATATTATTTCACCAATAAATATTTTTATTATATATTTTATAATTATTTTTCTATATAAAATTGAGGCTTACGCCTCGACCGCCTCGAGGCTACGCCTCGCCTCGCTTCTAGGGAAAATGCCTCGTTCCGCGTTTCTTTTTTCGAACCTTGCTATAGAAGAGATTAAGAAAGGATTGAGTAGATAAATAAGTGAAATTGATGGTCAATCACTTATATCAGTTAATTGTGTCGGTCATGGTGACCCTTACACCTGACTGTGCAAGGGCATGGTAACCCTCAACTGGGCGGGAGATAGGAAGCCCAGTTAGGGCAGTGGCCGCCAAATGCGCAGGTCTAGGATCCCAGTCTTTTTTACGGTTTGTACGCGAGCTCATTGTCTTTCTACGTCTCATTAGGATCCTACTTTTGACCAGTTCCGTTGTCCCTCTGTTTTAGGTACCTAGGCTGGGGGTCCCTCGGTTTTAGTTTTTCTCACGAGCTCGTTAGTCCGTACCGGTCAGGCCGGTTTCCAGAGTGACTTTTCCGCAGAGCCTCTCTCACCCGTCTCAGTGGCGTAGTTTTGGAGTAGACCTATCCCTCTAGTGGACCGCACTTCCACTTAGAGGGCGATACAGAAAAATCTCTTAGGAGACTTCCTCACCGCTTGAGTTTTGGTTATTGTTCTGCCAATAGGTTTGGCGATGGCTACATCTGAATATGGATACATCCGAATCATTTCAGTTGCAGTTGAATTTGGAGGAGTTACAATTAAACTTGGAATGAAGAACAATTGAGTCGACTAGTGTTGGGACCAATCACAATTGAGTTGACTACAGTTGAGATTAGTAAAGAATCATCATTTATTATAATCACCAATCATTGATAATGAGTCAGATTTTGGGACTACTATTACAAGTGATAAGTTAAGGTAGTGGACGTGTTGGGAACTTAGTTAGGATGCATTACACTTCACCGCATGTCTACGGTGGCACCCCAACCTTAAGGTACTCTTCACTCCTTAGAGTAATAGTGTGAGGTCACACTCACACCAAGACCACAGACTATCCACTATACTTGAGGATTTAGTTGGAATCAAGAATCAGATTAGAACCTCGTCATCCTCATTATCAATATCCTTAATCAGATCTCTATATGACAAAAGAAAATAACATACCTATGAAAATGTTAGAATATTATGGGATGATGGGAAATCACGGGGTATCCAAATAAAGCAGCTTGAAAATCATTTTCTTACATAGGTAGTTGTATAATATATTTGTTATTGACTTTCTACTTGCTTACTTTTGAACACTTTATAATACTTGTAATTTTTTTATATATGCTAGAATGCACTCAACATCCGTTGATGTCCTCTTGTTCCTTTCATGCTTTGGAGGCAAGAAGCCTACGACTCAGTAGATCGTAGATGATCCCGAGCATACTAGACAATACAGTTGTAGTTTTTGTTCAATTTATGTGGTATATGTTTTCTTTTCTCTTTTGTACATTTGGGATATATGTACACACTGTCAGCCTAGCTTGTTACATATTGTGTGTGTATATATATATATATATATGGAAATTAATGAAATTTGGTGGCACATCTTCTTGTTGTTCTGTGGTTGTTACATTAGTTGTGAATGTCAAATGCAAACGCGAAAAAATTCCCATCAAATCCAAGTAGCTAATGCGATCACTTGTGAATGTTATATTGCGAATGTTGAGTAAATGGGTAGTCGGATCCGAGAGGGCGTCAAATTTCTTGGGTAATTTACATGGTCAGTGGGGGTAATCATGCCGTGCAAAAGGTCGTAAGGTAATTTACAAAGTTTGTTGGGTTCGTGGGGTAAATATCCTAATATCAATATCTCAAAGGGACTCTCGTCCTCGAGACTTGGGTTAATGTCACTATGTGATTTATCTAAACTTCTTCTTGCCATAAAAACCTCAAAGGGTTTTGAACCCATAAAAATCTCAATGGAAAAACAAGTCATATTTTTTCAACATGTATAATCAAATGGGCTTGTTTTGACAATTACCTGAAAATAGATGCGTGTATCGTGCTCACATATCTGCTTCAGTCTCCCATATTGCATCTTCGACATCATGTCGGTGCCATAACAGATTTACTAGAGGAATCTCTTTGTTGTGAAGCTTCTTCACAGCACTATCAAGTATCTTCACCGGTCTCTCTTCATTTGTCATGTCGGGCTCCACATCAAGATTCTCGTAGCTGATGACGCGTCAAGGATCACCCACATACTTCCTCAAGTTGAATATATAGAAAACATCACGAATGACTGATAGTGTGGAGGAAGGGCTACTCGATAGGCCACCTTCCCCACACGGACAATGATCTCAAATGGTCCTACATATCGTGGCGGTAACTTGCCACGAACGCCAAATCTTTATACTCCATTCATGAGAGATACTCGTAGAAACATCCAATCTCCCACCTGTATTTACTGGAATTTCATTAGTATTGAGAGATTAAGTTGAATATTAGTAAGGCGTATTTGCATATAGATTAAGAGAAAATGATTGGATTACGTAAAATTCTAAATCTCTTCTCCGACGGTCTGCATAGCTCTTTTGGCGGCTATATGCCATCAAAAGCTTCCGTCTCACAAGATCAATATGCCTCATAGTCTCCTCTAAGAGATCCATGGAGTAAAGAGCGTGGTCACCTATTTCACGCCAACTGAGGGGCGTGGGGCATCTTCCCCCTATATACGGCTTCGAATGGTGCCATGCCGATACTGGAATGATGGTTGTTGTTGTACGTGAATTCTACCAACGACAGGTGATCTTTCTAGTACTCTTTCTACTCCAAAGTGCATGCGCGTAACAAATTCTCAAGTGTCTGAATGGTGCGTTTGCTTTATCCGTCGGTCTATGGATGGTATGGGAACTCATCTTTAGCTATGTCTGCAATGCTAACTTGAATTGGTGCTAGTAGTGAGATGTGAACCTAGAGTCTCTATGAGACACTACCTCGCGTGGTATACCATGAAGTTTGATAATGTTCTGTATATATAATCTGGCCAATCTAGAAGGAGTGTAGGTCATACTAATAGGTATGAAATGAGCTGACTTGATCAACTTATCGACAACGACTCAAATAGCATCATGGCCACCTGGTGTCCTCGACAATCCAGCGACAAAATCTATAAATATACTCTCCCACTTCCACTCGGGAGTGGGGAGAGACAGTAATAATCCTGGTCGCCTCCTATGCTCAGCTTGACCATTTGACATGTGAAGCATCTGCTGACATGATGTGCCACATCGTGTTTCATCCTGTCTCACCATAATTGTTGGCGTAGATCATGATACATCTGTGTGCTGCCAAGATGAATAGACAATCGTGAACTGTGTACCTCATCAAGAATGTCTTTGCGTAACTGCTCATCATTGGGTACAACGACTCGACCAGCGTTCAAAATAAACTTTGTTACAACAAAATCATCGCATTCATCCTTGATGGCATACTTGTATCTCTCTCGAATCCAAGGATCTGATTTCTGGCATTCTACTATGCTATCCCCAAGACTGCTGAATCGTAGAGGCACGGCATTAGATATGGATGCATTTTCTTGAGGATGCCAAATCAGTTAAAGCTGCGAGCATATCCCACATATATAATCAGTTTATCGTACCCTCTACATGAGCTCTCCTACTAAGAGCATCAGCCACCATGTTTCCCTTACTGGGTTGTTATCGTGCAATCGTACTCCTTCAGTAGCTCAAGCCACATGTGTTGTCTCATATTCAGCTCCTTCTGATAAAAAATATACACCGGGCTCTTGTGATCTGTAAAAATATGAAAATTCAACCCATAGATATAGTGGCGCCAGATCTTCAAGGAGAAGACAACTGCCGCCAACTCCAAATCATGGGTAGGATAATTCCGCTCACGCGGTTTCAACTGACGTGATTGCTAGAAAATAGGAAGCGGAAGCGAAAACATGGATAATGATAAACAACAAAGAAGAACGCGAGATTTTACGTGGAGCCCTACTCCGTGAGGAGCGAGATGAAACCACGGGAGAAGACCTCAAAGGGGCGTGTTATGCATTGCACTTTCTCTCGTTTGTTACAGGAGGCCTGGGGCTCCTTATATAGCCTCCACAGGGCCTCCAAGTCCCACCACTGGACAATGTGAGACTAAACCACTGGATGGGGTAAATGGATCCTGGAGGGATCCATTTACCCTCCTACAACACAATAGGCGCATATAACAAAATACTCCAACACTTCCCCTCAAGCCGGAGCATGCAATGCTCATCTTGGACAAACAGAAAGAGACTCAACTCAATGCTACAGGACACTACGGATAATATCAACCCAACATGCACATTGCTGCAGTCGAGGACGTTGCTTCTCATGCCGTGCAGGTGAGGAGGACGAGCGGGCTGGAGTGTGAGTCAACTGAAGACTCGGTTTCTGATCATCGAGTCTGAAACTGCGCCTGAAGTCTCCTCGTCGGAGAACTGAGTCTCTCCCATCTGGCTCAGAGAATGGTGCTCTACTCTGGAGTACCTATGATACCACATGAAAACCCTTGCACTCAGTGGCATAGGGAATGGTCCTCTGCTCTGAGTCCCTATGGCTTACATGAAAACTCTTGCCGACAAAACAAGAATAATGATGGGGACCACGAAACTGAAGATCGCATACTCGTGCGTGTCTGAATCTCGAGACTCAGAAATATCTGACGTCGAGTCTGAAACAGAATTGTAGAGTCTGAACATCTGGCTGGTCTGCAAATCTGGATCTAGATCTGGAGAATCTGAATAGACCTGTGACTCTACATAATACTCCCCCTTTCTCCCAAACTGAAACTCGGAATCTGAATGTCGAGTCTGGAATTGCGCATGGAGAATCTTCATCTGAAAACGTAGAGCCTAAAAATCTGCTGGTCTGGAGAATATCTAAATAGTCTGGAAATCTGACATCTGAATCTGCACCAGGACCTATAACTCTACACAACACTCCCCCTTTCTCCCATACTTGTCGGAAAATAAACATCGACAAAGTTGGGAGAAGACAAGATAGATAGGGGTAAAAACATGTGCATTCTCAAAAAAAAATTCTCACGGCTTTTTCAATTTTTTTATGAGCCGACATTTTTTTAACATTTTTTTGCAAATTGCGTACGACTTTTCTTTCAGATGTACGTGCCTTTTTCCCTTTTTTTTCTTTTTTTTGTAACAAATGGCCAAAATCGGCCCACAAAGCATCCCTCTCCCTTTTCTCTTTTTTTTTAATACACCATCAACCCACAAGCTCACTCTTTCCCTTTTTTTCCTCAATTCACCTCTCGGCCCATACAGTTGGCCTTATTATTATTTTTTAAACAAAATCGGAACCCGTAACCCTATTTAGGGTTTTCATCTTTCATCGAATGAACCCCAGCCCTCACGGGCTTCGTCTAATATCACTGACGCCTTGCGCCGAGAGCCCCGCCTGGGTTTGGAGGGAAGGACTCGCCGCCGCCAGGGAACCGGATCGCCTGGAAGTTGCGGCGGGGCACGCTAGGGCACCACGCGATACAGCCTCGCGAGAACCATCGCCCAGTTGACATGAGATCCGCCGCCCCAAGGATATGGAGGAGGGAGGCGGCACTCGAAGGAGCTCGTCGAGCCGCGGGGCGCGTAGAGGGGTCTGGAGGAGCGCGGCCTGCGTGCGTGCTGGAGGACTGGATCACATGGGTTGCTGCGAGCCGTCACGCGGAAGATAGGGATCTGGGCTTGCGTCTGTTCTGGATTCGCGTACGACTGGAGAAGGGATGCGCCGCCGAGGACTCGTGCTGGGAGGAGGGATCGGCTTCGGGAGGCGCGCCCCAGGCTGGAGAGCGACGTCACCCAGATCTTGTACATTGCGCCCGTCGCCGCTTGGAAAATCACCCGCGCGCGCGCACCTGGTGCTTGTTCACGCGCGCCTGGGATCGAGGGCGTCGCGGCTACAGGTATGATGCGCCTGGGCTCGCCTGTTATTGTCATGAACGGAGCTGCCATATGCGGTTGAAATGGAGGGCTCCAGCCGTCATGATCCAAGTTTGCTACCAACGATGGCGAGCGAGAGTCGATGGAGTCAGGGGTGCCGTCGCCAGTGCGTGGAGAACGCTGGGGAACCCTAGAAGACATGACTCTTGCGTGCGTGTGTGTGCTGGAACATCATATAGGGTTTAACTCGAATCTTTCGAACAAAATATGAACAGTACACTGATCTTCAAAAATACATCTTCATATTAACTCGAATCTTAAAAAATAAAGAGCATGAAATCCTCGAGAATCGAACTGCCTTTGATACCATGTTAGAAAATAGGAAGCAGAAGCGAAAACATGGATAAAGATAAACAACAAAGAAGAACGCGGGATTTTACGTGGAGCCCTACTCCGTGAGGAGTGGGATGAAACCACGGGAGAAGCCCTCAAAGGGGCGTGTTATGCATTGCACTTTCTCTCATTTGTTACAGGAGGCCTGGGGCTCCTTATATGGCCTCTACAGGCCCTCCAAGTCCCACCACTGGACAATGTGGGACTAAACCACTGGATGGATCCTGGAGGGATCCATTTACCCTCCTACAACACAATAGGCGCAGATAACAAATACTCCAACAGTGATGCATATGCAATCACATGATCGCGCTGCATCAGTACCGCTCATAAACCTTCTCCTGAGGCATCTGTGTATACTGCATAATCCTGAGTGTCTGAAGGAAGTGCAAGAATGTGCGCAATAGTCAATCTTTCCTTCAATGTCCGAAAGGCATGCTTGCATGAATCATCCCAGATAAAAGGAACTCTCTTCTGTGTCAACCGCGTCAGAGGAAGAACAACTCGAGAAAATCCATTGACGAATTGTCTGTAATTGCCCGTTAGTCCAAGGAAGTTCTGAATCTGAGTGACTGTCTTGGGCAGTTCCCAAGACATAACTACCTTAATCTTTGCAGGATCAGCTGCGATACCTGCTCCATAAATGACATGTCCAAGGAATGAGACATGGGATAACCGGAACTCGCACTTGCTCAGCTTAGCATACAACGTGTGCTCTCGCAATGTGTCTAGGACTATCTTCATATCATTTGCATGATCCCATTCATTTCGAGAATAAATCAACACGTCGCCAATGAAAAGAGTACAAATTTGTCCAAGTATTGGACAGAAGATCCTTTTCATCATATCCATGAATGCTGCAGGGACGTTCTTGAGCCTAAACGACATCATCTTAAACTTGTAGTTCCCATGTCGAGTCCTGAAAGTTGTCTTCGACACTCGAATCCTCAGCTGATGGTAATTGGTAGCCAAATCGAAGGTCGATCATCCAAAACACCGAAGATCCCTGGAGCTGATCAAAAAAGTCATCAATGCATGGTGGAGGATAACGCTTCTTCACCGTTCTCTTGTTCAGTTGCCTGTAATCAAGGCATAATCTCATCGATCCATCCTTCTTGACAAAAAGAAAGGGAGCACCCCAAGGTGAAGTGCTTGGCCTCACAAAACCTAAGTCAAGAAACTCATGTGACTGCACCTTCAACTCTCTCAACTTGGCTGGTGCCATACGGTAAGGAGCTATCGAGATCGGCTATGTATCTGGTAGCAATGTGATCTCGAATTCAATCTTTCTCTCAGGAGGTAACTCTGGTAAATCATCAGGGAATACTGCTGGGAAAAATGAATGACTTGTCTTATTCCATAAACCCTAGGCTCTCTTATATAGGAGAGTAGCCTATGGGTAAATTACATAAAGTAGACAACTGGAAAAAATTAAAATAACGAAGAGGTACAGGTACTCTATATGCGTCAACACTCCCCCTCAAGATGGAGCATAGATATCAATCATGCTCAGCTTGGACGCACACTTCTGGAATGGACCTCGAAGTAAGGCCTTGGTGAATATATCAGCAGTCTGATTCTCTGATGTGACGTGAGATGTAGCAATGAACCCCTTCTGAATCATGTCACCTATGTAGTGGCAGTCAACCTCAATATGCTTGGTCCTCTCATGAATGGCTGGGTTGTTTGCAATGAACAAGGCGGCCTGATTATCACATTCTAACATCATAGGAAGCGGTATATGAAGACATAGATCTGTAAGTAAAGATTTCACCCACATCATTTCTGTGCTAGCCTGGGCCATAGCCCTGTATTCGGATTCAACACTGGATCTAGCTACTACTGTCTGTTTCTTGCTCCTCCACGAGACTAGGGCATCTCCAACATAGACTGCAAATCCTGAGGTGGACTTCCTGTCCTTGGGGCATCCTGCATAGTCTGCGTCAGCACATGCTGTGATAGAGATATCCTTTCCCTTCTTAAATAGCAAGCCTGCACCTGGAGATGATTTTAGATATCTTAGAATCATGTGTATTGCATCCATATCGACCTGGCGTGGTTGCTCCATGAACTGGCTCACACGACTCACTGCAAATGATATATCAGGTCTAGTGATCGTGACATACAGTAGTTTGCCTACCAGTTCTCTGTACCTTCTCCTGTCCACCTTTTCTGTTTCATCATCATAGAGCTTCATGCTGGGATCCATTGGTGTCGTAGCAGGTCGATACCCTAGCATACCTGTCTCACTTAATAGGTCGGTAACATATTTCCTCTGTGACATTACTAATCCATATGGATTTCTAGCAAACTCCAGCCCCTGAAAATATCTAAGGACTCCCAAGTCCTTGGTGACAAATTCGGTTCCCAGCCTTTCTTTTGTCTGCTTAATGCCCTGCTCATCATCTCCTGTAATCAAGATATCGTCAACATAAACCATGATTACAATGATACCTCTAGCAGTCTTCTGTACAAACAAGGAATGATCAGCATTGGAGCGTTTATATCCTTGTTTCTCAAAGAGATTTGAGAGCTTCTGAAACCATGCTCTGGGGCTCTGCTTAAGGCCATAGATGGCCTTATGTAATCTGCATACCTTGGAACACTCCCCCTCAACAGCAAACCCAGGTGGTTGTTGCATATAGACTTCCTCCTGCAATTCGCCATATAGGAATGCATTCTTCACGTCCAGCTGATAAAGCGGCCAGTCTCTAGCAACTGCAACTGATAACAAGATCCGCAGAGTGGAATGACGTGCCACAGGCGAGAATGTGTCAAGGTAATCCACCCCGTATGTCTGTGTGAAGCCACGTGCAACAAGGCGCGCCTTGTACCTGTCAATGGAGCCATCTGCATTGTGCTTCACTGTAAACACCCACTTGCAGCTCACTGGGTTCACATCTGGAGGTATAGGAACCAAGCTCCAAGTTCCTCTGGACTGAAGTGCCGCCATTTCTTCTTCCATTGCTAGCCGCCATCTAGCATCCTGGAGTGCATCATGATGATTCCGTGGAATGTCTGTAGCTGAAAGTGCCATAGCAAACGACCTGAAGTCTCCAGATAGCCTCTCAAAAGACACGGCTGCTGATAATGGATATTTGGCACAGCTTCTCTTCGACTTCCGTAGAGCAATTGGAACATCCAAATCATCTGTATTTTCATCTGACTCCTGCACTATATCCTGCTCAGAAATGTCGTCAGATCCATCAACATTAATATTTTCATTACATACCATAGGCGAGCTAGTTGACGGGTCAGGACCATGAGCTGGAGGAAGCCTGCGGGTGTAATGTAATGGTAGTGGTGAGACAAGCGGTGGCGATGGTGGTGGTGGTGGCGGTGGCGGTGGTGGTGATGGTGATGGTGGTGGTGTCGGCATCTGAGGTGGTGGTGTCAAGTTAGGGATGAGCATGGGCCGGGCTGGGCCGGGCCCTGAAGGGCCCAGGCCCAAGCCCGCTTAAAAAATTCGGGCCTTGGGCCGGGCTTAGGCCCACAAAATTTTATTTTGCTCGGCCCAAGCCCAGGCCCGGCCCAATTCCTTTGGGCCGGGCTTGGGCCGGGCCGGCCCATCGCCACCCTTTAGAGACTATGAACTTTGAGTCTTTTGTTTCAAATTAATCTCAACTCAAGTTACACAAGCTAAATTTGTTTAAAACATGTGCCATAATACTTGTGAAACAAGTAAAATTCGATTCTACCAAATCCGATGATATCTCATTTTTTACACGTGCACTCAATGTCCGATACCATGAATGTCTTGCATGTATATAAACTGAAAGAGTGAAACAAACTTAACCAGTTAACAATAGGTGCACCAGACCTTACATGTTAAAAAATGGGCATAAGACCCATATTGGGTAAAGGTTCAATAATAGAAAATATTCTGATGAAAAATAAATACTAACAAATCCAAGAATAACCAATACAATCTAAACCAAAGACTAATTAAGGAAAATTAATACTGATTTGAAATACAATGATCAGCAACTCATATGTCACACGCCTGACTTTCTTGATTTATAAACATTGTATGAAGATGAGATACAGGAAGGGAGTGTACATGAAATAGGTGGGAGTTTTCATACGTGTATGATATGGGAAATGGTTCGGGCCCTCTTCGGGCTGGGCCCTTGGGCCGGGTCGGGCTGGGCCGAGCCAAGCCCAAGCCCGGCCCAAAAAATTTTTGGGCCTAAATATTGGGCCCAAGCCCGGCCCGATGTTCATTTGGGCCTGGGCCGGGCCGGGCTTTTTGGGCTGGGCTTCGGGCTGGGCCGGGCCGGCCCAGCCCAATGCTCATCCCTATGTCAAGTATATGGCATCAGGAGGTATAGATGGTAGCTGCTTGTCTCCTGATGCTGAAAAATACATAACAGATTCAAAAAATGTAACATCCGCACTGATCATATACCGTCGACGCACAGGATCAAAACACTTGTACCCCTTTTGAGTTCTGGAGTACCCAACAAAGACACACTTGACAGCCCTAGGAGAGAGCTTGTCAGTACCAGGCGACAACTGATGGACGAACGCAACCGACCCAAAAACACGAGGAGTAAGAGTGAACAGATCCTTGTCAGGATGAATGAGTGAAAACGGAATCTGTTCATTCAAGACAGGCGAAGGCATACGGTTAATTAGGTAACATGCAGTAAGAACTGCATCACCCCAGTAGGAGTAGGGAACATGACTCTGTATAAGAAGTGATCTTGTGACATCAAGAAGGTGACGGTGTTTTCTTTCAGCAATCCCATTCTGTTGAGATGTATGAGCACAAGATGTTTGGTGAATGATCCCTTTTGAAGAGTAGTAATTGGCCAGAATGTTGGTACACAACTCTAAAGCATTATCACTTCTCACAAGCTTGACAGATGTGGAGAAAATATTTTGTATTTCATTCAGAAAATGGATAATAATATTTCCTGCTTCAGATTTATTCTTCATCAGAAACACCCATGACACTCTAGAGAAATCATCCACAAATACAATATAAAACCTGTGTCCCTGATGATTGGGAACACGACTCGAACCCCAGACATCGATATGAAACAACTCAAACTTGGAGTTACTACTCCGACCTGGACGACTGGGAAAGGACGACCTGTGATGCTTTCCCAACTGACACGCCTCACACTGAATAGGTGTGTGAGAAAGACCATAGGGTAGAACTTGACGCAACTTCTGAAGCGGTAAATGACCAAAGCGCAGATGCCATAATAAGGTTGATGCTTGTCCTGAAGAAGAGGATGAGGTTCCAGCAAAAGGAGTCTGATTCAGGCGGTAGAGGCCTCCTTGCTCATAGCCACGACCAATCACGTTGCCCATATGGATCTCCTGAAAAATCAAAGAAGATGGATCAAAAATCGCCCGACAATGTAGATCCTTCGTAATCTGACTAATTGACAATAGATTCATTGAAAAATCAGGTGCATGTAGCACGTTCTTGAGCTGCATAGAAGATGTCAATCTAACCTCCCCCTGTCCAGTGATGGGGGAATGAGTGCCATTGGCAATCACTACTGTCCGACCTGGAGGAATCTGAGTGTATCCTGAAAGCAAACTCTGGTCGCCACATTGGTGATGTGTAGCGCCCGAGTCCATAATCCATGGTAAAGTATCGGATCTACTACTGTTCAGTGCAAGTATACTACCTGAAGTACTGGTAGACGCAGAGGCAGAGGCAGCGGCATCAGAATGACTCTCTGCAGTTGGTGCTGGTCGAGATGGTGGAATAATGCCCCTCAGACGGGCAACAAGATCGTCGAACCGTTGATCCAAAGTAGCAGCAGATGGGGGCTCTATCTGCTCAGCAGCTCGTACGGATGCAGGAAATCCGTGCTTCGAGTAGCAGGTATCTTCATTGTGTCCAACTCGGTGACAATATGTGCATGTTGGCCTAGTGCGGCCACCCCTTCCACGAGGTCCACGTCCACGGCCCTGGTGATGAAATCCGCGACCTCTGTTTGCTGCCATGGCTGAGGAATTCTGACTCGCAGCTGTTGAGGGAACTGTGATCCGACTCAATCTATGAAAAGCTTCCTCCATGGGAGGAATAGTCGAGTCTGCCAAAATCTGAGATCGTGCCGCCTCATACTCTGGATCAAGTGCAGCCTGGAACACACCCACCATGGTCGCATTCCTGTATGTCTTCTGTTGTTCTGGCGTGGCAGTAAGAGGCATGAAGCTATAGAGCTTCTCGAACATCCCTCTCAGTGATGTGTAGAGAGAATGTAAAGGACGACCATTCTGCTTTATTGTGAATATATCATGTTGAAGTTGCAGAATCTTCGTCTCGTTCTTCGCCTGAGAGTACGTTGCCGCCAGAATATCCCACATATCCTTGGCAGTGGGTTGATGTAGGATGTCATTGGCAATTTCAATAGCCAATGTACCAGATAGCCAAACCTTGGCATATGCATCATCGGCCTCCCATGAGGCATGGACTCCAGTATTCTCTACAGGCTCAGGTTCGGTAAGAATGTGCTTCTTACCTGTTGACTTCATCATACTCATGAACTGCATTGCCCACAGTTCATAGTTTGTACCGTCCATCTTGACAATGGGCGCTGGACCACGAAAGGCGCCAATAGATGGGATATCAGCCTTGCTTTCTGACATACTGGAGATGGAAGACTGGAGCGATTGACAGAAGATGAACTTCGTCTACAATGACATAGGCGGGATTAGTTGCATGTGTAGACTTCAAGCAACTATCCCCATGAAGATGTGCGTGCTACGGTCTTCACGCGCACACGAGTCACGCACTGGATCAGAAGGAGATGCGTGCACTGGATCACGCACGCAAGACTCACGCACAGACAGTCACGTGCAGGAGGTTGCGCACAGGATCGCGCACCGGAGACTGCGCACAGGTGCTATGCGCACTGGCGCTATGTGCGCGCAGGCGCTGGAGGTGCTGGAGAGCGCTATGTGCGCTGCAGATGCACGCGCACACGCTGGAGGATGCACGTGCACGCGCGTGGCACATATAGCACAGGAGAGGCGGCGCTGGAGCGAGTTACACGCGCAGGAGGAGGCGCGTGAGCAGCAGCACAGCCGTGCGTGCGGCGGCGCTGATCGAGAGAGAGAAGGAGAGGGAGAGGCCGGCGGGTGTGTGGGTTTGGGTTAGGGTTTCGAGAACTCCGGTCTATGACCGTCGCTCTAATACCATGTTGGGAAAAATGAATGACTTGTCTTATTCCATAAACCCTAGGCTCTCTTATATAGGAGAGTAGCCTATGGGTAAATTACATAAAGTAGACAACTAGAAAAAAAATAAAATAACGAAGAGGTACAGGTACTCTATATGCGTCAACAAATACATCAAGGTAGTCTGACACTACTCTGATGTCCTGAGTCATTGGCTCATGATCGGATGTAAATATCGATTATTGCCTGTGAATGGCAGAGTGGTCGGACACAAACTCATCGGCAAAAGGTAACAGGGTCCTGCTCCCTGTCATGATCTCCGTCCTCTGCTCCATGTGCTGACATCTCCTCTTGTGGATCATCAAACTGAGGTTGTTGAACCTTTACAGACTGGGGTTGGTCCTGTCGTGTTCCATCATGAGATGGATGGTAAGTGTAATCATAGAGCTCCTCGAACCTCATCTTTATGTCAGTTAGTCTATCTGCAATCTCTGTCTGCTGGGTCAAGATCTGGTCCTGATGACTTCGCACGGCAGTCTGCTGCTGCTGGAGGTCGGTGAGGGCGGTCAGGATGTGCTCTAAACGATTCGCCATCTCCTGGCTAGCTTTAGAAGTCATGGTTCTGCACGAGAACCAATATTATTAATCATAATAGTTGATGTTCGCTGACATTTCTAAATGTGTTTTTCTCTTCTTGGGATAGTATATGAAAATTAATTGCAATTGGTGACATCTATGGTTGTTGAATTTGAATGTCATATTCCCCTCTCGGACTCGCGACAAGTCGGAGAACTTTCGCTATCCGAGAACTTAATGCGATCGGAATTTTATACTGCAAATATGTGTAGCATGGTATCACTGCGCTGATACCAAACTTGTGATGCCCGTGGATCTAGGTTACCCGTTTACACAACATTCATACTATTATTTGATATCGATTGCATTAGTTTACAGAAATTTAAGGAAAATTTTTCGCGTTTCGAGTGACATTCACAATAATGTAAACAACCATAGAACTAACAAGTGTGTTACCAAATTCTTATTTGCATTAATTTTCGTATACAGTTACATGTAACAAAAGAAATTGGATTATGTACATGTATCCCAAAATGTAAAGAAGAAAAAGAAAACATTTACATTATCCTGAACAAAAACTATAATATGTGTACCGTAACAGAAATTGACAGAACTGTAGAAGCTCAGGGTCCGGTTGTCGGACTATTGCGATGCAGGTGCTTTACCTGGCATTCATGTTGGGAACAAGAGAATATCAACAAAAGTTGAGTACAATCAACAACAACAACAACAAAGCCTTTTCCCACTATTAAGTAGGGCTGGCTACATGGATTCTTTGCCTCCATTCAGATCTATCTTGGGTCAATCTCGGGCTTATATCCAAAAACTAAGATCCTTTCGTATAGTCTCTTTCCAACACTTCTTGGGCCGTCCTCGCCCTCTTTTAGCCGGCTCAACATCCCAACACTCGCATCTCCTAACTGGTGCATCCGTTGATCTTCTTTGCAGATGACCAAACCATCTTAAGTGGTTTTCTCGCATCTTATCCTCGATCGGAGCTACACCAACTTTCTTTCTGATTGGATCATTCCGAATCCGATCTTTACATGTATGTCCACACATCCACCTTAGCATTTTCATTTCTGCTACAACCATTCTCTGCACATGTCTATGGTTCACAGGCCAACATTCAGATCCATAGAGCATGGCAGGTCTCACGGACATTGATGCCATCCATTTGCTGAGGAGAACAATGGAGATTTATAGAGCTAAAAGGAAATACCTCCATATGATTTTTATTGATTTGGAGAAGGCTTATGAGGAAAAATCCTTGTCATCTTCTTTCAGAGGTTCCTTTATCAGGATAGAAATCTTCCTCTGACCGTCAATGAATACGTTGAATGACTGGATCATAGCACATAATTTTTAGTGCCCTTGAATTTGATAGAGATACCATGCATCATCACATTGGATGTCGAAAGAAGGGTCTTTATCTCAGTGTTAGGTCAGGACCCCGGTCTAAGATCATTGCTCTGATACCATGTGGAGAAAGATGAGAGAATGAATTGTCTTATATCTTAAGCTCTAGGGGTTCTTATATAACGTAAAACCCTAAGGAGCTATATAGAAGAATTACAATACTACCCTCGATGGATTACAAAATAAAACAAAATGAATAACAATAATTCTAACACTTCTCAAAATTTATTTAAGCAAGTTATGAAATATGCAAATGAAATAGTCTTTTAAGAATATCAATTGTTAGTTAATGAAAGTCTCTTTTGTTAAATTTTAGAAGTTCTAAAGAATGAAAATGAATTGTTTAAAAATGGCTTAAGTTTTTTTTTTCAAAAAAAATGGCTTAAGTAGCTTGAATGCTTATCTAAGCGATATGGATGGGCATTGCCAATGACATGCCTCCAGTACAGACGACTTGCTAATGACACATGTGACATGCCATCGACAAATTTCAACATCTTAGAGAAATGACATTCCAAATGTATTGATACAAGGCATGCCATGGCACAATACAATATGGAGGCATGTCATCGGCATGTCGTGGCACATGTAACTATGTGCTTCATTATGACATTCATAGAAAAAGCTGTAGAAATTGTAATATATCTTCAAAACCAAGGTCCAAGGCGTCAATTGGTACTTGCATCTTTTAAAACATTGTAACTCGCATAGAAATTAATAATTGGATACACAAAATGATACCCTCCGTGAAGTGCAATAATCCATTGTTCTTTAGGATGGTTGTTGTCAAATCACATCGGTGCATTCTCATCCCACTTTTTCAATTTGTCCATGTATAGACTCCATTTAGCTTGTGAATCAAATGTGTTGTCTCACCACCATTCTCTTCATTAACCAATTACATGCACTTCATATAAGTTACTAGCGACAAATGAATACAGAAGTGCTGAAACACATGATGGTTTAAACTGAACATCATGATGGTGGACTACATCCTAAATACCAGGAGTACGGTGAGAAAGTATACATATGGGGACCTTACCATATTCAAAAATATGAACACGGACCTTAGATAAGAATCATGACCAGTTTACTTCATTATAAGAATCATGACCAATTTATTTCATTCTCATTGACCACTATAAAAGAGAGCATGACCATATGATTAGCTCAATCATATTCACAAACTATAAATACCTACGCTTATATCTTCCATATATGTATATCCTATCAATGCTTACGATAGGCATGCGATCTCTAAAAGTATTTATGCACGGACCAATCTAAATGCCTTATCAAACACTTCTCCAGAATTAGTCATGTTAGTCTTTATATCTGTCAGAGTCCTATAAGAGAATCCTCAAATACTCTAAATAAATACGGGAGTTTAGTATATAATGCTACCCAATAATCGTACACAATCTTTATACCTTTAATAAAATGGCAGTTTGGAACCTTGATCTATGGAAATATCTTAATGAGATTTAGGCTCCAAGAAATAAATTTTCAGTTAAGATGTGTATCATACGTGGATGACAACACATGCTTTTTCTCTGTCCGTTCAATAAACAACCCAAACCTTCACACTGGATTCCTTAATTGAAAGATATAGTTATGTTTAACTTGAAAGAGCTTTATGAAATAGAACGAAACCCTAGAGTTACTTATCTATTTACAATTTTAAATGAGGCAAAAGTCATATTCTACATACAAGGTAAATGGACAAATATACCAAATTGATATTCAACAAAAATGAGGTCACCTAAGGTCCAGGATTTCGGAGGAGGAGATGACCAAGGAAGAGTTCAAGTACCACTGCCACCACCATACATGAAGCACATGGTCGACTACAGAAGGAAACAACACCAACAACAACTAGAGTAACAATGACGTTAGAGAGGGAGTGCATTGTCATTGGATGGTGGGGTGGCGGGCGACCTGATATTACATGGGCTAAGAATTCTTTTTGAAGTAAACAAGGATGGGCATTCTTAATGGGGTGTACCCAAGTTAGATATCATTAAACAAAGAAATCGATTACAAGTTCAATACAATCGGAGCCTCAACATCCTCAATTGCATTTTCGTCGTAAAACATTTCCTGACGGATCACAATGACCTAACCATAAGGCCAAAATAAGTGCGAGAGGCTTCAGCTGATGCCCATGTGATCGGAAGCACATGGCCTCAGGAGATTTCCAAAAACTTGCTGCACAAATGGAGTGCACCCACCCAATTGCAACAGTGAACCACACCATCTGGGTGATCCACATACCCAGGAGTGTCCATACACCTCAGAAAAACTGCATCATTCACATGCAGAATCTTGTCTCCGTGAGCTTTATTCATCAAACACCCCCTTCTTTCTGGGAACTTGATAACCAGAACTGTACTAATCTCAACATTTTGAAATGAATTTGTGCAAGTATGACAGATAATTTTCCAATTTTTGTGGGTATAAGATGCTTATTTTATTTGGTGAGGTCCAAATCTCAGCTATTTACTGTTGAAGAATCGAGAAGTTCATGATTTGGGAATTTTGACTCTTGAGATGCGAACTTGGCTTCATTATGCTAGATGTACTGGATGCTTATTTTCTATTCGTAAATAATGATAATCTCTTCATGAGTACCTCATAAATTTTGTTTTTGTATTTGATACTGTTGTTCAATCCGGATTGTCTTGGTGTTATTGGTGTTGATGGATTGTTTTCCTCAGCCGTGGTGATACCCAAGACTTTGCTGATCTGGACAAGCTTGCTAAATGCTTCCTCAAAGGACGCAGTGTCTCTGGTGGTGATTTTAGTGCTCCTTCAAGGGCATTTGTTAACGAGGTTGTTGAAGAGCTGCGCAAGGGAGGTAAGGGAGAGTGTCCTATCTGCCTTGAAGCCTTTGAAGATGCAGTCTTAACACCTTGTGCTCACCGTTTATGCCGAGAGTGCCTTTTGACCAGTTGGAAAAATGCTGCAACTGGTCTCTGTCCTATTTGTAGGTACCTTCCTCCCGTTCAGCTTGTTTAAATTCTCCATGCCAATTCTTTTGGTTTACTTTTGTTTTTACCGGAGAATGTTCAAAGATATTGTGAAATGCTCTCTTTGCAGAAAGCTGTTGAGCAAACAGGACATTATTACTGCTCCTACAGACAGCCGTTTTCAGATTGATGTCGAAAAAAACTGGGTAGAATCCTCAAAGGTTTCGGCTCTTATGAAGGAGTTAGAAAAATTGCGCAGCTCTGGTTCCAAGAGCATTATATTTAGCCAGTGGACTGCCTTCTTAGATCTTCTTCAGATTCCACTTTCTAGGTAATACGATCTTGTAATTATCATGGCCTCTATGTTGTTTTTCATGACTGGTTTCTGTTATTTAATAACATGTTTTTCCAGCATTTTTGTTTATGCCTTAGTCCATCCTATTTCATGTATATGAATGTAATTTTTAACAAACATGTTGATGGACCCATGGTTTGAGTTGTCGAGCTTCCCTGAAATCTCAACAAGATCCAAGTCATAAAGCAGTTGGATGACACATTTCTAATGTAGGAATATAGTTGGCCGGTCCTCGGAGTTGTCAACCATTTAATATGTTATCGGAAATTATTATGTTGGTTTTCAGTGGTATGAGGATGGCCAGATCAGGTTACGACGGTGCGTTGATACGAGAATTTTCTGAATCAAGGTACTTGTTAAAGATTGCAGAGGCAAGAAATATAGGAGGTTTTAAGAAAATGGAATTTAGGTAACAATAGGACTTAATATGTGATGACATGTCAATGGATGTCTGGAGGGTGTCAGAAAGATGTTGAGAGAATTGTATGGATCATTCAAATGTGAGTTATTTAATCCCACGTTGCTAAGTAGTGGGACTTGGTTGTAATGGTAGGGCTAAATAAAGAGCTCGACACCTTCTGTGATCATTGAGAAAAGAAAATAGAAACATAGCCGTGAGGACTTTCTTCTATGGCTTCATCTTACTCCTTAAGGAGTAGGTTTCACATAAAAATCCAACTGTTATTCATTCTTGGTATACTTTGATTCGCTTACACATTTCATATTTCAACTTGGTATCGAAGCAAGTCGATTTCGGTTTTGTTCTCCGTTTCAGTTTTTATGATTATGTTTTCATTTCTTCAATTTTCTAATTCTTGGTGTTTGCTCGATAATATCATGATCAAGGCGATCAAGTTCCAACAATGATTGCATTGACTTACAACAAGGAATATGGTGATTGGCCCCTTTCACAAGGACAACATGAAACCCCCCCCCCCTTTTGTGAGATCCTTCTTACGTGGAGATACTCTCTCAATCTCTCAAGACCTCTTACTGGAGATGCTACTCTTGATCTCTAATCAATGGAGCTAGGGCTTGCAGAGATGCTCCTGGAGAGAAAACTACCCAACATGAGATGATAGGGTTGAGAAGACAGTGATGAAGATGCTCTCCTCTATACATCGAGAGAGGCTTCAAAATGATTATCGCAAGGGACGTGTGAAGTAACTGAGGTTCAACGTGGCCCACGAAGGCGACGACTCCCTCTAGGCAACACGATTGGAGGTGGCCCTTTGGTGGATGCAATGATTGCCTGAAGCACATAGAAGGTATGACAATGATCCACGTCGGTGGCGGTACGTGCATTCATAGTGTTTGTCGTGCCCACATGGAGGAAGTTGCAGAGGCACATGAGATCTTGGACCTCGGTGGTGATGGAAGCACATGACGGGTTCTTGGAAACCCTATTTATAGAAGATTCGATGAATTGGTGGCAAGCGCCCTAGTATGATTTCATTTGTTTGATTTATGGTGGTTTTGACCATAGAGAACATGTGACTTGTTATTTTTTGATATATTTATCATATGCGCCTTAACAATCCTTATTTGCTCTCTTTAAAAAAAGGGAGAGAAGTTAGAGATTAAAAAGAAGACAACCATAAAAAATGAATGGTTGCAAAAAAAGAGGGCTACAAAAGTTTGAAGGATTATTTGAAGAAAATGACTGTGAAACAATAATAAAAATGAAGAGAAGTTTTTGTGAAAGAAGAAAGGAAAGCTATGAAAAAAAGGAACAAAAAAGGAGATGTTATTGGGTGTAATAAAAAATGGAAGAAGAATGGTGATTGGGAAAATGGAGATGTTGGGATAAAAATGAGACATGTTATTGAAGAGATCCCATGGCTCTCTTATATAGGAGAAAATCCATGGGTTAATTACATGAGTGGTGCACAAAGAAAATATAAAATATAAATCAGATACCAAGAGATATAATTATCTCAACACTCACACTCAAGCTGAAGCATAAATGTCAATCATGCTTAGCTTGGAACAACACCTCTGAAATGGACTTCTAGCCAGGGCCTTGGTGAAGATATCTGTCGTCTGATCTCCTGTGGAAACATGAGAGGTGGATATAAGACCTTCTTGGATCATGTCTCTAGTGTAATGACAATCCACTTCAATATGCTTTGTCCGTTCATGAAAGGCAGGGTTATTGGCAATAAACAAAGTTGCTTGATTATCACATAAAAGCTTCATGGGAAGAGAAACCTCAACAGTAAGATCAGTCACTACCGATCTTACCTACATCATCTCTGCACATCCTTATGCCATGGCCCTGTATTCAGATTCCGTACTAGATCTAGCCACCAATGTCTGCTTCTTGCTTTTCCATGAAACCAGTGAGCTGCCAACAAAAATAGCAAAGCCAGATGTGGACTTTCTGTCTTTGGGACAGCCTGCATAATATGCATCTACACATGCTGTCACGTCAAGAGATGTATCCCTACTTAATATAAGGCCTAAACCTGGTGAAGTCTTCAAATACCTCAAGATCATATGGACGTCATCCATATGCACCTTCCTGGGCTGCTCCATGAACTGACTGACTTTGCTTACTACAAAAGCAATGTCCGGCCTGGTGATGGTAACGTATAAGAGCTTCCCAACAAGCTCCCTTTATCTTCTCCTGTCAACTTCCTCAGTTTCCTCATCATATAGTCTCATACTTTCATCCATAGGAGTGGTAGCAGGTTTACACTCGGTCATACCTGTCTCAGAGGGAAGATCCATAACAAACTTCCTCTGAGTCATTACAAGGCCACGCTGGTTTCTGGCGAATTCCAACCCAAGGAAGTAACGAAGATTGCCAAGGTCCTTAGTCACAAACTGTTGACCTAGGAACTCCTTGACAGTATGAATGCCCTGCTCATCATCTCCTATAATAACAATATCATCCACATAGACAAGAATAACCACAATCACTCTTTGTGTCTTCTGAACAAACAATGAGTGGTTTGCATTGGACCAAAGAAACCCCTGTTGCTCTATCAACTCTGATAGCTTTTTGTACCAAGCTCTCGGACTCTGCTTCAGGCCATAAATCGCCTTATGAAGTCTGCAAACTTTCTGAGGCTCCCCCTCAGTAGCAAATCCTGGTGGTTGTTGCATGTATACTTGCTCTTGTAGATCTTAGAGAAATGCATTCTTCATATCAAGCTGGTATAGAGGCCAGTCCCGTGAAACATCAATAGATAGAAGAATACGTAGTGTCGAGTGTCTTGCTACTGGAGAGAAGGTGTCCTGATAGTTCACCCCATAGGTTTGGGTGAAACCCCGAGCCACAAGTCTTGCCTTTTAGCGGTCCACACTGCCATTTGCCCTCTGCTTAACCGTAAATATCAATTTGCATCTTACAACGGAGGCACCTGATGGAGCAGAGACAATGCTCCAGGTGTCACGTGACCGTAGGGCCGCCATCTCTTCTTCCATTGCAAGTCGTCACCTGATGTCCTGAAGCGCATCCTGATATGTCCGTGGGATATTAACTGCAGATAGTGCCACAACAAACTTCCTGTAATCTGCGGAAAGGTGATCCAAGGAAACATGCGCAGCAAGAGGGTACGTACCACATTGGCGACGAGGCTTCCTTAGGGCAATAGGTATCTCCAGGTCATTAGCCTCATCATCCTCTGGAATCAACTCATCCTGTGTATCATTTAAATCTCCAGTGCCATCAGTAGAAGTAATATGTTCATGACATACCTGTGGCATGGTGGATGATGTAGACGACGCATGAGCAGAGGGGCGAGTAGAAGACCTGCGTGAATAAACATGGGGTAAAAATGTGGACTTGGTGATAGGAGGTGGAGGTGGAGGTAGAGGTGGTGAAGATCGAGGAGCATCATAGGGTGCATGGGAAGGAGAAGATGGAGGTGGAGGAACCACAACATCCTCTCTAGAACCAGCATTAGACAACCTGTCACCTGTAGGAGAGAAATACATAATAGACTCAAAAAATGTAACGTCAGCACTCACATAGTATTTTTTTTCAACATGATCAAAACATCTATACCCCTTTTGGGTACATGAATAACCATCGAAGACACATTTAACAGCTCTAGGAGAGAACTTGTCACGACCAGGAGTGAAGTTGTGAACAAAGGCAACCGATCCAAAGACTCTGGGAGTAAGAGAGAGGAGTTCTTTTTCCGGAAACGCAATCAGGAAGGGAATCTTCTCGCCAAGAATAGTGGAAGGCATGCGATTCACCAAGTGACAAGCGGTGAGAACCGCATCTCCCCAGGAAGAATGTGGAGTACGACTGTGAATCAAAAAGGTTCTTGTGATGTCAAGGAGGTGTCGATGTTTGCGTTCGGCCATATCATTTTGTTGTGATGTATAATTGCAATAAGTCAGATGTACTATACCCAGAGACCTGAGAAATTCTGCTAAGCGTAATGTAAAAAATTCCAAAGCATTATCAGTACGAATGAATTTGACATTAGCTAGAGAAGATATTGTTAACTTCAATAAGAAAAGTCTTAATCATAGCACCTACTTCAGACTTATGTTTTAACAAGAATACCCAAGAAAGTCTAGAATAATCATCCACAACAACCATATAAAAACGATGCCCCTGATGATCAGGAACATGACTCGGACCCCAAATGTCAAAATGAAACAACTCGAAAGACCGACTACTATTACGACTCGAACGACTCGGAAAAGAGGAGCGATGATGTTTGTCAAGTTGACAAGCTTCACAGTCCAAGGCAGTACGAGTAGATATTTGCGGGAGAACATGTATCATCTTTTGAAGAGGCAAGTAGCCAAAGCGAAGATGCCACATGAAAGGAGAAACAGAACCAGAGGGAATAGAGGCAACCCCAGCACATGATGGAATGGAAAGCTTATACAATCCTCTCTTCTTACGACCATGAATAATCATCTTGCCAGTTAGTATGTCCTGAAACACAAGAGAAGAGGGGTCAAAGATGGCACGACAATGTAAATATTTTGTAATTTGATTGATAAACAAAAGATTCATTTGAAAATTTGGAGCATGCAAGACGTTCTGAAGACGCATAGAATGGGCTAAAACAATCTCCCCCTGACCAACAATGGGTAGCCGAACTCCATTGGCAATGATCACGGATCGCCCAAGAGGAATAGACCTGTAAGAGGTAAACTGCGTCCGATCTCCACACATATGATGAGACGCTCCAGAGTCTATAATCCAATCTGTCATATCGGAACTGCTACTACTGGTAAGAACATAGGGAATTCCTGAGGAACTGGACAATGCTCTGGCGGTGACTGCTACATCTGATGGGCCTGCAGTCTGAGTCACACGGGTGGTCACCATCTCTTGAAGTCTCGAGACAAGATCATCAAAACGTGCCTCTGTAGTAGGTGCAGGTGAAGAGTCGGTCTGCTCAGCAACACGTGCAGACACCAGATATCCATGCTTCTGAAAGCATGTCTCCTCTGAGTGACCAGGATGATGACAATAAGAACATGGACCTTGCTGACATCCTTCACCCGACCACAAGGGCCACGGCCACGGAACTGTGATGAGCCTCCGCGGTCTCGAGAAGCGGCCATAGCCAAGGACGACGTCTGTGGCGTAGTAGTAGGCGTGGTATTAATCCTACTCAGCCGTTTGTAGACCTCCTCCATTGGTGGTATGTTCTCGCCAGTCAGAAGTTGAGTACGAGCAGCATCGTACTCTGAGTCAAGGGATGACAAGAAAACTCCAGTCATAGTGACATTCTGATACGTCACGTTGTTGTTCCACGCTGGTAGTAATAGGCATGAAACTGTGGAGTCGTTCAAACATGCCTCTCAGATGTGAGAAGTGGGCATGGAGAGATATAATTATCTCAACAATTATATATGAGATAAAGTAAAAGCATTTAAAATTAGAGGTTGAGAAAAACAATGGATGATGTAAAAAATTTATTGAAATGCTTGATAGGTGGTGAGCTCAGTTGTTGGTTTCAATATAGACCCAACATGAACAAAGGTGATTGTTGGATTCAAAAACAAAGATGAATGACAAAAGGGGGGATTCTTCAAAAAAGTGACACTTAAAATAAAAGGGACGAAGAAGAAGAATGAGAAATGGAAAATCTTTAATTGCAACTTCCATGTGGATATAGAAGATTGGGGGAGTGTTATTGAACATCTCAATGATTTATATGAGGTGCACATATGTGATTATTTGTTGAGGAGGACCTCGTACTCATGAATTGAGCTTTGAGTTTGAATGTTGACCACATATGAGGGAGACCAATAAAAGATGTTCGGTGCAAAGAGATAGATAAGGGCTCCAAAGAAGAGATTCCATACTTTTAACATGTGTATGGGACGAGCCCAGTTTGAGGCTCTTGTTAAGGGAGAGCTATTAGAGTATGTAAAAGGTGGGGAATTAGATCTTTCCAGGATCCATTTACCATGTTCTCATGGTTAATCCCACATCATCTATAAGTAGGACTCCGATCTGTTGGTGCAGCTATATAAGTAGCCCCACACTCCCTGTATTCATCGAGAGATTCACAATAGAAGATATGGTCCTTTGAGGCCTTCCTCAGTGTGTTTCATCTCGCTCCTCTCGGAGTAAGGTCCAAGTAAATCCTGAGCGTTCCACTTTTATATTTTTTATGTTATTCGATTATGCTTTTGTATTATTTATTTCAACATGGTATCACAACAGTTCGAATCTTTCGATTTTTTTCTCATTATTATCTTATTGGTAATTCTAGAATACTGTTCTAGCAATTCTTTTAAAGTTCTAAAGATCATCATCGTCAAGATTTGAGGAAAAATCTAGGGTTGCTGCAACCCAAGAAAATCTAGTCCCAGCATCTGTGTATTATATTCTTGAGCTTGGGATCTTTGGCCTATGATTCTGATGAACGATGGCTGAAGAGGCTTCGGAAAGGTCAGATCCCAACTCGGCATGTCGCAACAGTAGATCTCCCCGCCAAGATCAGATCCTCTTGGAGACTATTTCTCACTACCTCTACTTCAATGAGATTATTGCTATTCACAAATCGACTAGTACATCTACTCCATTAGTTGCTTGTTATTTCTTTGTTTGTCATATTACTTGAATTCTCTCTATATCTTTAAGGAAATTTCTAATAATAAATGTTTTTATAATTGTTTTTAAAGGGCCAAATTTATAAAGTGTAACTAACATACTATTTAGGAGAAACTTAAATGAAATATTTGCTCTATATGATTTGTAATCAATTTGTTTATAATTTGTTCCTTTGTAAAAAAAATTGTAAAGAAAAAAGGTTCTATCTTGTGAAATATACAAGGTAGGCTTTGTAATAGGGATTACACTAATCCCGTTGAAGTAGTGTGGTTTGTGAATTTGACGTGTGTAAGGGTTTAGAAATCCTGGGTGAGGAAATTCGGGTGAGGTTTTTATCCAAGTGGGTTTCCTCTATATAATCATTCTATACATGTGGTTGATTGTTCATTCTTTATAATATTGTGTGGTTGCATATTAATTGATTATCTCATATTGTCATTTACTCAATTCAATTGATTACGAAGTAATTTTGTCTAATTGTTAAAGTAAAGATTACATAATAGATTACTAAATCCACTATATCCCCTCCCTCCTGTTTATTTCACAAATCACTTTTCCGATAATTATTGGAAATTGTTTGGTAAGATGCATAGGTTGACCAAGCTTCCTCCTATGACTATTCTCATTATTCCTCTAGCACTTATAACATAACCACGCCAGTCTCCGCTCATATACATGCTCTTGGATGCATTCGTGATGGTTATGCTTGTCTGATGAGCATGTGTAATCCTATTGCTTCATATATGGGACAGAACACGCTGCAAGCTTGCTGGTAGTTCATGAATTCCGTGGATCTTAGCATCTATGTGAGAGCAATATTCTTATCAATTTTATTTTTCTGCCTTTGCAGGAACAACTTCGAATTTGTTCGGTTGGATGGAACTCTCAGTCAACAACAGCGTGAACGGGTCATTAATAAATTTATAGAAGAAAAGAGACTTTCGGTATCCATTCTTAGTTGACATACTTTTCTTGATGTTCTTTTTCTTGACCATTGTATTTGATGATGTGTACATTAACCACCATGATTCTTGCATGGCAGGTATTATTGATGTCTCTGAAAGCTGGTGGTGTTGGATTGAATCTAACTGCAGCATCTAATGCTTTCTTACTGGTATGTGTTTGTTGTGCTTACGTAAAATGATATATAATAGTTTGCTCAATAACTGCTCTAGCAGTCGGGAGCTAAATGCTGTAGCACCATCTAGTTCCAGACACATGCTCTAATCATCCCAAATCAGAAAATGGCAAGGCACTTACATGAAGGAAAAGAAAAAAAAAAGCAAATCAGCAATCGGAGTAATACATTTTCCGAATGATCTAAGATATACCTTTTTTTTCTTAAAAAAGATCATGCTTTCATTCATGTCATGCGCTGTAGCGCCAAAAATTACTCTACATGGAACAGGTAGCCAAAAAAATAAACATGACAAACATAATTTAAAGCAAGGCCCTAAATGTCGATTTCGGTCGAAATTCGATTGAAATTTTGGTCATTTCGGTCATTTTTTGTACCAGGGCCCTCATATTTCGGTCATTTCAGTCATTTCGGTCGAATTTCGATTTCGACAGGATACCGATATTCGACGGAAATTCGACCGAATTTTGCTGAAGTTTGATGCCATGATTTAAAGATAACAGAGAATGATACCTCCACCCTAATGCGTAGAGTTTTTGCCGGGTGAAGAACTCCAAAAAATGAGATATAGCGGATTTTTCTTGTGAAGTCCTCCAAGGTGCCATTGAATATCCCAAGGACCTAAATTTTAAGGTTCTAACGATTGATGTCAAGGCTGCCAACAATTAATTTGCCTTCTATGAAGATATACCTGTGCATTCTCATGGTGCTATGGAAATTTAGCTTGCTAAAAAATGTCTTTAGAGCATGGTTCAATCTTGACTTATCTCTAATACGAATAATGTGTGGTTGATTTTATTATGTGACCTTACTAATTTTATAGACTTTCTTTTAGAAAGCATGAAATATAAACCCATTTAATTGGTATGGTGGTAGTGCAGTGTGCTGTGTGCCTACCACCTAAAAGACCAATGTTCAAATCCCCCCTTGTGGGGGTTGCGTTAGGTAGTTGATAACCAGTGCAAAAAATAGTCAAATCTTTCAACATGGATTTGAGCAAGAATCCATGTAGCCGGCCCTACTTATAGTGTGAGAAGGCTTCGTCATTTTTTTTCTTTTAGTGTGAAAATATAAAATAAGTGCAACATCATGAACAAGAAAAATATAACTTCTATAGTTCGAGGTGGTCAAGACGATCATCCTTCTCTAAGGAAGTAGGGATCCAATGGGATCAGATCTTTATAATGTTCCACTTAAGGACTATTAGTGTTTTGTCTTATATACAAGCCCGCCAAGTAATGCAAGTCCTGACATGAACTCGTTTTTACTTAACACTTTTTCTGGAACTAGGAGAGCCGCTTCCGCTTTCTTCCATATTGGGCAAGATCTCGAAGGTAGTTGATTGAACTGGGAGTCTATATAAGCATGGTTTCAAGTATCGATGCTACTGATGTTTCACCAAGTTCGGAAATGGGCAAACACTAATGATATATCAGAATTGTACCACTGTTGTCAAAGTCAGCCGACTAGGCTGATTAGTCGGCCAGACTAGTCGAGTCAGGGGGGTGGGGGGGTAGCCGACTCGACTAGGCCTAATCTGCCTATAGTCGGATGCACCTGATTAATCGGTCGACTAGTTGGGTCAATCCACCGATTAATCGGCCGACTTTTACTTAGAAATTTTGCTGGAATCGAATGGGTACATACCCCTTACCCGATCCATTTACCCGGTTTCACCTAAGAGGGCTTACTGTTTGACAGGAAGCCCCCCACCCAAGGCACGTGAGTTCCCAAAACCCCCGCCCCAATCTCCTCGGGTCCTCGACCTCCTGTTGTAGCTTTGTCGAGCACCACCAACTCCATAGTCGAGCATTGCTAACACCTGACGAGCCCTCCTGCTGCTCCAATCCTCTGATGCCTCACCAACCACCGCGGGAAGCTCCTTCACTCCTCTCAGTTTGGGCCTTAAATGGGTAATTTATTTTTTGATTTCAAGTTTCGTACATATTTTTTCACTACAATACGGCGTGCTTATAGACTTGTAGTTGAGTTTATTCAGCAATCATGGTTGTTTATCTTTTTCCACAAAATGAAGTGAGATTTAAAGTATATATTCAAGCTTCGTGCATATATTTCGGTACAACATCTAGTGTTTATGGGTTGAGGGTCACCGCGCCCTCGCACTGTCAGGCATTAAGGTCGCCATGACCGGCTTAATATTATGTGTCATTATTGGTTCATTATCAACTTTCTTAAATACCCAAACTTTCCTCAAACTGTAATTAACCTTTCAATTCTAAATATTCTGTCACGTAGTCAATATGATCCTAGGAATCATTTGTTGTTTCCAAATTTTTTAGTTTAGAAACAATTTCCTATTTGTTAGAATTATTATATTACAATTATATTTGTAACCTTTCGGGTTCCGTAACCCTTGACCTTTCGGGTTCCGTAACCCTTGACCCTTCATGTTCCGTAACCTTTAACCCTTCGGGTTCCGTAACCCCTCAGGGGTATTCATGTATTTTTCCTCTTGTACTCTCTAGGGTTTTCTCTCTATATAAGAGACCCTAGCCCTATGGAATAGACATCACATTCTGTCTCTCTTCTCCACATGGTATCAGAGCAACGGTCCTAGACCAGGGTTCTGACCTAAAATCCCCACCGCCACCTTCAAGCCTCGTAAAAGAATGCGCGGGCCCTCTTCCCTGAATTAGGGCCCCGCGCAAGGCCCTCCAATCACCTCCAGTGCAGCAGCCCTCCCGCTAGCGCTATTCTGCGCTTTCAGGACCTCCTACGAAGGCCGTTAGCCCCACAGCAACCCTCCACGGGTACTGTAGGACTCTTTGGAGATCCAAAACTCATCACGGATCGCTTCCAAGAATCCAGATATGCTGTCCATTGGGGGTTTTCAGCCCTTCTTCAAGGGAAAACGTGAGTTTTAGGGCATTTTTTAGCTCTTATATGCATCCTTAGTTGATCACAGGATCGTTTTCTATTTTAAGACCACCATGGCGCCTTCTTCTACCGAGACAAAGCCCTTGGCCACGAATGTTATGGCACAAGGCACTACTATCAAACTCAAGGGCACAGAAAATTACGTGCTCTGGTCTCGATCTTTTATGGTGTTCATTGGTGGTCAGAGGAAACTCTACATTTTGACTAAAGATCCTTTAGATGAAAAGGACAAAGAGTACGACAATTGGCAGACTGACAACTATTTGGTTATCAACTGGATGACCAACAGTGTTGAGGCTCATATTGCCTCAAATCTTCTTTACAAAAATATGGCCAAGGAAATGTGGGAGGATCTTGAGCAAACATACTCCCAGAAGAAGACGAAGTCACGCCTTGCAGATATTTACAGGCGAATCTGGTCGGCATCTCAGGGTGATTCCACCCTCATCGAGTACTACAGGCATCTATCCAGTCTGTATGAGGAGCTTGCAATATTCCAGCCCTCATGTTGCACCAAACAGATACAAGAGCGTTCTGACTGGCAGGTATACCGCTTCCTTGATGGCCTGCATTCTAGGTACCATGCAGCGAAAGAGCAATTTCTTATATCAGACACACTGCCAACAATGAAGGCCATCTTTGGCCGACTTGAGGAGCTCGAGACATCCGTTGCCCGACATCCTATCTTACCTTCAACGGAGAACTTTGCACACATCGTCTCATCTGGGCGAGGAGGCAGATACGGCTTGCGAGGAGGACGCGGTCGCGATCCAAGTCGTGGTCGTGGACGGGAATCTGGACGAGGCCGTGACTTTGGTCGTGGTCGTGGGCGAGACTCTACTGCCCCATGCACTCACTGTGGTAGGTGGAACCACCCGACTGAACGATGCTGGCAGAAGTTTGGCGTACCTTCTTATCACGCCAATAATGCTTATGAGGATGCCTATGATGTGGAAGAAGCATCGCCTAGCTCCAGTGGCAAGACTGTTCATCTTAATGATGCAGATTATTCCCGCCTAATGCAGATCCTTCAGACTCCAGGGCCTACTACCACTAGTAATACTACAACTGCTGCTCTGGCCACTCCTTCAGGTACATAGCCAACTCTGCTATCACTCCTACTCCAGCTTGGATTATTGATTCCGGCGCCTCTACTCATCTCACTGGAGAAGGCAGTTTGCTCACCTCTTCCATACCATCTACCTCTGTGAAGTCAGTTCGAGTCGCTAATGGGACTCAATCACAGATTACTACTGTCGGAACTATGGAATTCTTTTCCAAGCTCCGACTTTCGGGGGTTCACTGTGCTCCTGATTTTCCTCTTAGCTTGTTGTCAGTTCACAAGCTTTGTGTTGAGCTTCATTGTCATGTGATATTTGATGAGTCTTGTTGTTATTTTCAGGACATTCGGACGAGGCAGATTTTTGGTGGGGGTCATGAGAAGAACGGCCTATATTACCTTGACATACCCTCAGACTCCAATTTTGTTGGTGCTGCATCTATCTCCGAAGATCCACTCCTATGGCATATGCGCCTTGGACATCCCTCTGCCAAGGCCATCTCCATGATGTTTCCTAAACTCTCTGCTCTGAAGCCCTTTCAGTGCGAGGCATGTGAGTTCGGGAAACACCATCGGACTTCGTTTCCTATTCGTACGGAGTCTCGTAGTACTGCTGCTTTTCATCTTGTTCACTGTGATGTTTGGGGACCTTGTCCGATCCGCACATTAAGTGGTCATCGCTACTTTATAGTTTTTGTTGATGATTATAGTCGATCTTCTTGGGTCTATCTAATAAAGGAGCGTTCGGAGATTAATCAAATTGTCCGAAATTTCTTTCAATATGTTAAAACTTACTTTTCTAGCATTGTTAAGATCATTCGTACCGACAATGCTCTTGAGTTAACCCAACATGACTTGACCTCTTTCTTTGCATCCCAGGGAACTGTTCACCAAACATCATGTCCATATACCTCACAACAGAATGGTATAGCTGAGAGGAAACTCCGACACTTGCTAAATGTTGCTAGATCTCTTCTTAGTCAAATGAGTGTTCCTAAACAATACTGGGGAGATGCTATCCTTACTGCAGTGTATCTCATCAACCGTGTTCCTTCATCAGTTCTCAAAGGGGCAACTCCATTTTCCTTACTTTATCCTACCGAGTCTCCTTTTCCTATACCTCTGCGAATTTTTGGTTGTATTGCTTTTGTCCATAACTTTCATGCAGCTGACAAATTATCCTCTCGTGCCATCAAATGCGTCTTTCTTGGGTACTCACGTACCCAGAAAGGCTATCGCTGCTATGATCCTGTTGGATGTCGATACTATGTATCTGCTGATGTCACCTTCTTTGAGCAAACAAGTTATTTCACACAGACTGTATGTGACATTCCTCTGGACCTCCCTCCTCCACCAATCGTCTATACTCGCCAGCGTACCTCTATACCTTCTACACCAGTGTCTGTACCTTTGCCTGTCCCTTTTATACAGGATGATATGACCACTTCAAGTGCTCCCACCACTGCTGTCCCGAATGTACCTGGGGAGCTTCCTATAGCTCTACGCAAGCAAAAAAGGAAATGTACGTATCACCCCATGTCACATTTTACTTCTACAGATGGTTTATCTAGTTGTGACAAGAGATTTGCAGATGCTCTTAATGCTATTACCATTCCAAAAGATCATTTCAGTGCAATGCAAGATCAAGGTTGGCGACAGGCCATGGATGAGGAGATGGATGCACTTACCTCCCGGGGTACGTGGGATCTTGTGCCGTGTCCCCCGGGAGTTCGCCCTGTGGCTTGTCGATGGGTCTTCACGACCAAACAGTCGCCTGATGGTTCTATTGACAGGTTGAAAGCCAGACTTGTTGCCAAAGGTTTCACACAAACCTTTGGAGTTGATTATTTTGAGACCTTCTCGCCTGTTGCCAGAATGGGGTCGATACGTACCATTCTCTCTGTTGCTGCCAACAAGGCTTGGCCCATTTATCAACTTGATGTGAAGAACGCCTTTCTTTATGGTGATCTTGAGGAGGAGGTCTACATGATGCCCGCCGGGGTATGTAGTCGAGGGGGAGCATGTATGTCGACTACGCAAGGCCATTTATGGCCTGAAGCAGAGCCCAAGGGCATGGTTTGACAGGCTCACTATGGAGATCAACATACTTGGTTTTCAGAGGACAACATCTGACTACTCTGTCTTTGTTAGACGACGGTCTACTGGCACGATCATCCTTGCTGTCTATGTTGATGATATGGTTATCACAGGAGATGATGTAGATGGTATTCAGGAGACCAAGGCCTTCCTCCAGAAGGTCTTTGTCACGAAAGATCTCGGCCAACTTCGTTATTTTCTTGGCATCGAAGTAATACGCACTACAGAGGGGCTCCATCTTTCACAGAGAAAGTATTGCCTCGATATTCTGACTGAGGCAGGACTTCTTGGATGCAAGCCATCTGGCATCCCTGCAGAAGTGAGAAAATATTCAGCATCTACTGATCCAGCATTTGAGGATGCAACACGATACAGAAGCGTAGTGGGAAAATTACTCTATCTCACTGTTACTAGGCCGGACATATCATATGCTGTGAGCAGAGCCAGTCAATATATGGAGAAGCCTCTTTACAGTCACTGGCAGGATGTTCTTTTGATCCTTCGATATTTGAAGGAATCTCCCGGACGTGGACTTTTCTATGGGGTGAATGGACACACTAATATCTCCGCCTATACAGATTCTGACTATGCTAGCTCTCCTGAGGACCGTCGATCCACTACAGGATACGCCATGTTTGTTGGGGATAATCTTGTCACTTGGCGAAGCAAGAAGCAGACAGTGGTATCCAAATCTAGTGCGGAAGCAGAATACAGGGCAATGGCTCAGGCCACATGTGAGATCACATGGCTTGTTTCTTTCCTAACAGAACTTGGCATGTCAGTCGCCACTCCTGTACCCTTATACTGCGACAACAAGTCTGCCACATACATCGCCACCAATCCAGTTTTCCATGAGCGGATAAAACACATTGAAGTTGATGCCATTTTATTCGTGATGCGGTACGAGAAGGACGAATTAGCACTGCACACATCTCCACTGAACTTCAACTTGCAGACATCCTCACAAAGGCTCTTCCAAGGAAGCGTCTAATGTACTTAGTATCCAAGTTGGGCATGATCGACAGATATGCTCCAACTTGAGGGGGAGTGTTAGAATTATTATATTACAATTATATTTGTAACCTTTCGGGTTCCGTAACCCTTTACCTTTCGGGTTCCGTAACCCTTGACCCTTCATGTTCCGTAACCTTTAACCCTTCGGGTTCCGTAACCCCTCAGGGGTATTCATGTATTTTTCCTCTTGTACTCTCTAGGGTTTTCTCTCTATATAAGAGACCCTAGCCCTATGGAATAGACATCACATTCTGTCTCTCTTCTCCACACTATTTACTCTAGGAACCTAAAAGATTTGATATTAAATCAAAGAACTGGAAGAATCCTAGACAGAGAGGCTCCAGTTCTGACCCCAGTACCATAGGAGATGATTAAGATGGAATGAATCATTTTGGACTAAACTCACTATTATGATACTCAGAGTCCCAAGGATGTATGAGAAAGGGCTGGGAATATGGAGTTTATATTAATTATTTTACCCTTCACCTTCGGTATTAATAATTTGACACGATCTTATTGAACTTTGTGACTTCACATAGTTCTCAGTTTGTTTTGCTTATACTGGTAGTATATTTGATTATCGATTTACTATTTATTTTGATATTATTTTCAAGAAGACCTTCCATGCTTGGTCAAGGAATGAGAAATCATTAATTTCAGTCCATAACAAAAATAATATTTTCTAAAGAACATAAAAATTACTGGTATTGGTGGCTGACTTTAGTCGATTTGACCAATTATCACAATGATATTGTGGGACTCTTTCTTTACCTATGACTCCATTTGGATCTTAAAGTTAATGCAACACTGATAAAGGAAAGTTATACCATTTAACTACTAAATAACATTTTTGATACAACCAACATTACTAATATCAAAACTATATATTTATATCACAAGAACAGGAATTTAGTTGGCCACTTGTTATAATACCATAAATAATAACATCTGGATTGATATTGGCTTCTGATGTACAACTTATATAATTCTGATATGCATCAAAAAGGCTTGGTTGTTTATAGGTAATTAAAAATCATTCCAAAAAGAGGATATGTGAAATAAATTATTACTTATATTCAAATGTAAGGTTCAGAACAGATTCCAGTATATGAAGAAAAATTCTGGAATTAATGGTATAGCAACTCATGAAACTGGTGGGTTATATCCTTCTCATTGAAATCTAAGTCATTGAATTAATTATCATTTAGCATGCAGTGCCAGAAGGTTTAATAGAACATATATACCTTAACCTTTTTCTTTATATCCATTCATTCTTAAAGACATGAATTTCAATAGAAATTTACTAAACAACCTTTCTAAATATCAAAATATTTTAGTGATATGTATCTGTATAAGAGAACAGAATGGATCTACTTCAATTCCCAGCAAATGAACAAGCTCCTCTTTACAAGAAAATCCATAAATCATTTTGATTTAAATTGTACAGATGGGGTACAATTTCATAGATCGACCAATCTTCCTTCCTTAATCATAATCAGATCTATAACTTCTAAATTCCCATCACATATTACTCCAAAAAAAAACATCAAAGGGGGATCAAAAGGTGTAGAAACCTCATGCATGGCAGCAAAAGAAGGGGGAGAAGGGTTGTACCTTGATTATATCTCAAAATTTGATGGTATAATATATATTTTTTTGATGGGAAGGGAGTGGGCCCCATTAGTTGGTTAAAAATAGGGGTTTTAGGGGGTTACCCACCCAAAGTGGGGGGTAACCCCCCAAACGAACACACCCTAAGAGAAAAACAAGCCATATATTTGAACATATATCTTGTTACAAGAGTTTGTTTTGATTATTACCTCAGAAAAGTTGCGGGTATCATGCCCGCATGTCGGCTTTGGTCTCCCACATCGCTTCTTCGATGCTGTGTCGATGCCACAAAACCTTGACCAATGAAATCTCTTTGTTGCGAAGCTTCTTCACAGCACGGTCAAGTATCTGGACGGGCCTCTCCTCGTATGTCAAATCATGCTCCACGTCTAAATTCTCGTAACTGATGATGTGTCGAGGGTCATGCACATACTTCCTCAGGTTGGATACGTGGAAGACATCATGGATAGCTGAAAGATGTGGAGGAAGAGCTACTCGGTAAGCAACCTTCCCTAATACTTCCTCAGGTTGGATACGTGGAAGACATCATGGATAGCTGAAAGATGTGGAGGAAGAGCTACTCGGTAAGAAACCTTCCCTACTCTAGCCAGAATCTCAAAAGGTCCAACATATCGCGGCGCCAACTTGCCACGAACACCGAATCTCTGCACTCCCTTCATGGGAGATACACAGAGAAATTACCAGTCTCCAATTTATAATTTATAGGAATGCCATTAGTATGTGATTAAGTTGATTATATATGAGTTATGATTGAATAGGTGAAGAGGAAATAATTAGATTACCTGAAACTCTATGTCTCTCCTCCGACGATCCGCATAGCTCTTCTGGCGGCTCTGTGCCGTCAGAAGCCTTCGTCTCACAAGATCAACAGCTCTCGTTGTCTTCTCCAGGAGGTCTACGGAATATAAAGAATGATCACCTACCTCACGCCAACTGAGGGGTGTGAAGCATCTCCGCCCGTACAGGGCTTCGAATGGTGTCATGCCGATACTGGAATGATAGTTGTTGTTGTACGTAAATTCCACCAAAGGCAAATGGTCCTTCCAAGACCCTATCCACTCCAAAGTGCATGTGCAAAGTAGATCCTCAAGCATCTGAATGGTGCGCTCACTCTGCCCGTCTGTCTGCGGATGGTATGCAGAACTCATCTTCATCTCTGTCTGTAGTGCTGACATGAACTGATGCCAATAATGAGATATAAATCTCGAATCCCTATCAGACACCACCTCTCGTGGTATACCATGTAGCCTAATGATATTCTGCACATAGAGCTTGGCCAATCTGGATGGAGTGTAAGTCGTGTTGACAGGTATGAAATGGGCCGACTTGGTCAACCTATCAACAACGACCCAAATGGAATCATGGCCACCCGGTGTCTTTGGCAGACCTGTGACAAAATCCATAGAAATGCTCTCCCATTTCCACTCGGGAATGGGGAGAGACTGTAGTAATCCTGGCGGTCTCTTGTGCTCAGTCTTGACCATCTGACAGGTCATGCATCTGCTGACATGTTGCGCTACATCGCGCTTCATTCCATCCCACCAGAAATGTCGACGCAGATCACGGTACATCTTTGTACTGCCTTGATGGATAGATAACCATGAACTGTGTGTGTCATCAAGTATGTCTCTGCGAAGCTGCTCGTCATTGGGTACAACGACCCGTCCTGCCTTCCATAAAATAGACTCCATCACAACAAAATCATCAAATTCGTCCTTGATGGCATGCATGTAAATGTCTCGGATCCAAGTATCTATCTTCTGTCCCTCTACAATACGATCCCAAAAACTACTGTATCGTGGAGGCACGACAGTAGATATCGATGTACTCTCCTGGGGATACCAATCAGTCAAAGCGGCGAGCATATCCCATGTATATATCCAGTTCGCCTTACCATCAGCATGCGTTCTCCTGCTAAGTGCATCAGCCACCACGTTTCCCTTACCGGGGTGGTAAGAGATCGTGCAATCATAATCCTTCAGTATCTCGAGCCATCTGCGTTGTCTCATGTTCAGCTCCTTCTGATCAAAGATGTACTTCAGGCTCTTGTGGTCTGTGAAGATCTCGAAATTCACCCCATATAAATAGTGGCGCCAAATCTTCAAGGCGAAGACAATGGCCGCCAACTCCAAGTCATGTGTGGGGTAGTTCCGCTCGTGCGGCCTCAACTGTCGTGATGCGTAAGCAATCTCCTGTCCTCTCTGCATTAACACTGCTTCGAGACCTTCTCCAGATGCATCTGTGTAGACTGCATAGTCCTGAGTGTCTAAAGGAAGAGCAAGAATGGGTGTTGTAGTCAATCTCTCCTTCAGTGTCTGGAAGGCCTGCTTACATGAATCGTCCCAAATAAATGGGACTACCTTCTGCGTCAGTCGTATCAGAGGCGAACAATGCGTGAAAATCCGCTGACAAAGCGTCTGTAATAGCCCGCTAATCCGAGGAAGCTCCGAATCTAAGTGACTGTTTTGGGCTGCTCCCAAGACATGACTGCCTCAATCTTCGCAGGATCAACTGTGATGCCTGCTCCAGAAATAACCAGTGTTCACGAAAGCGGCCCGTGCGGCCGCATATGCGGCCGCTTATGCGTATGCGGTGCCCTCAGCGCACCGCTTTCCTGAAACCCCGCATTATGCGCCCTGTACGCTTATGCGGGCCGTATATGCGGGCTATGCGGCCGCATATGCGGTTTGTGCGGCCGCATATGCGGTCTGTGCGGCCGCATACCCATTTTTTATTTATTTTTTATTTTGTTAATTTGTGCCATGTTTTGTTGTGTTATTTGTGCCATGTTTTCCTTACTTTTGCATGTATGCCAACCAAGTATTCCATGACCATTTATATCCATCGTCAAAGTAGTTGTACTGTGAGATTGGAGTAAACACGTAAGGAAGAAAAAGAATAATATACTAATAATTTAGGAAACTAATTTAGTCAACTAATAGTTATTATGAATGTAATATATTATATATAAAGTTCGGTACTTTTGATGGAGGATCAATTATAAATATAACGACATAGATAAATGACATTATATTCAACAATAGAGGCATTTTGTGCGCTAACTTTTTTATTTTGTTGGTTGTTGTCAATTATTTTGTGTGCTAACCGTTCTATTGAAGTATTGATATTTGATTGATAGAGATTATTTTGAATTCTATGAAAGTTATTTTTCTTAGATCTTCTGTTGGACCACAATTATACATAAATTTAGTTCTGTTGTAGTCACTTTTGTATATATTTATTTATTTTTAAATAAAAAATTAGGAAACCGCGTAGAACCGCATATACCCCGCATATGCCCCCGCATACCGCTTAAGCGCTATTCAGTGACCTGTCCGAACGCATACGCATACCGCTTTCCTGAACCTTGGAAATAACATGTCCTAAAAATGAGATCTGGGATAACCAGAACTCACACTTGCTCAACTTGGCATATAGCTTGTGCTCCCGCAGTGTATCCAAGACAATCCATAGATCATTCGCATGATCTCATTCATTCCGTAAGTAAATGAGCACATCATCGATGAACACCACTACAAACTTGTCCAAGTATGGACGGAAGATCCAGTTCATCATATCCATGAATGCTGTAGGTGCATTGGTGAGCCTAAACGGCATAACCACAAACTCGTAATGTCCATAGCGAGTCCTGAAAGCAGTCTTCGAAATATCAGACTTTCTAATCCTCAGTTGATGGTAGCCTGAGCGAAGATCGATCTTCGAGAAAACTGAAGATCCCTGGAGTTGGTCAAACAAATCATCGATGTGTGGTAAGGGATAACGATTCTTCACCATTCTCTTGTTCAACTGCCTGTAATCGATGCACAGTCTCATGGATCCATCCTTCTTCTTGACAAATAGATCCGGAGCACCACAAGGTGAAGTGCTCGGCCTCACGAATCCCAAGTAAAGTAACTCCTACAACTGTACCTTCAGCTCCCTCAACTCGGCTAGTGCCATGCGATATGGTGCCATAGAGATCGGCTGTGTATCTGGCAACAATGTGATCTCGAACTCGATTTCTCTCTCAGGAGTTAATCCTGGTAGCTCATCAGGAAACACGTCAGGGTATTCTGAAACTACTCGGATGTCCTGTGTCATCGGCTCCTGATCAGATACCTCCCGAACAAATGCAAGATATGAATCACAGCCCTGATCGACAAGTAGTTGGGCTCGCAACACTGAAATGTACTCCATGGTGGAGTCATGTACAGTACCGTCAAAAGTAAACTCAGATAGATCTGGAATCCTGAAGACAATCATATTCCTAAAGCAATCAACAAGTGCATGATGAGCGGATAACCAATCCATGCCTAAAATCAAGTCGAACTCATCAAGCTGCAGAAGTAGACAATATGCGATCATCTCGTGACCACCAATCAGTATGGGCAAGTGTCTGACTATCAGGGAAATGATAAACAACTAGCCACCTGGCCCTCGGATGTGATATGGGGAAGAAAGAGTCTCTGCGACTCTACCTAAAGAAGCAAGCAACCTCGAAGCAAGAAAAGAATGTATCGCACCAGAATCAAGTAAAACATGGAAAGGTCGGCCCAAGACTAAGACCATACCTTTCACCACAGTAGCGACTGAACGTGCCTGCTCCTCTGTAACTGCATGTAACTGCCCCTGCCTGGTTGGTGCGGCACTGTTCCATTCCACACTCTGCGTCTGTCTCTGCTGCAGTCACCTCAAGTTGGAGTTCCTGCCACGGAAACTCCCTGAACGTTGTGCTTGAGGCTGCGACTGTGAAGGTTGTGGCTGTGGGCGAGGCTCGTCAGAAGTCTGTGGGCACTGTAATCGATAGTGTCCCCATTCGTGACATCGATAGCATCGGACTGGCCTGGTAGGTGGAGTAGCTGTGTCTGTGCTCCGAGTTGGTCCTGCAGGTGGTCTGTCTGCTCGTTGCGACCCAGATGGTCGAGCAGACTCTGTGCCACGTCCGGCAAGTGTTCCTCCTAAAGTAGTCGATGGAGAAGAGCGAGCACTGCCCGTAAAGGACGAACCTGTAGGTCAGAACCGTCTGTCTGACCTCTGTTGCTGAAACGGTCGATGTATCGGTCCAAAAGATCACTGCGGTCTAGGCGCTGCTCCAGACGAGCTCCCGAAACATCTCCCTCTAATGTCCTCGAACTTCTCCTCAGCATCAGTAGCCTCGGAGATGGATGTGATATGTAGTCCAGCCAGCTTCTCATGTACCTCCTCTCGCATGCCGCCAATAAACTTTTCCAGATTCTCATTTGGAAATGCGCCAGCTGCTCGTGTATGGCGTGACAGCTCTGTGTATCGGATAAAATAATCTCTGGCTGTCATCTGTCCCTGACGAAGCTCTGCAAATAGTCGGCGTTGGGACTCCTTCCACTTCGCAGAAAAGAAGTGGGCTCTAAACTTCATCTCGAAATCATCCCATGTAGGCTCTCGGCCTAACTCAGATATCACGGCATCCCACCATCTCTCGGCAAAGTCTGTCAATGAATACTCCATGAAGGATAGCCACGTGTCTTGTGGCGCACGAATCATCCTGAGCACCTTCGTCACCCGCTTCAGCCACTGCTCAGCAACATCTGGTGAACCTGTGCCCTCGAACAAGGGTATGTTGGCCCGCTGGTAGGACGTGAAAACAGACTGGTGCCTGTGAATAGCTGAGTACTCATGGGCACCCTCATTTGCAATGTCAACAAGGTCCTGCTCCCTATCCAAGTCCGCATCATCTGCTCCATGCTCAGGTACCTCCTCAAGTGGATCATCAGCATGAGGCTGCTCTACCTCAACAGACTGGTGCTGGTCTTGCCGTATCCCATTTTGTGATGGATGGTACGTGAAATCTGATAGGTCCTCAAACCTCATCTTTATATATGTCTGTCTGTCGGCAATCTCAGTCTGCTGGGCCAAAATCTGCTGCTGCTGACCTCGCATGGCAGCCTGCTGTTGCTGGAGGTCAGTGAGGGCAGTCAGTATGCGTGCCAACTGATCAACCGTCTCCTGGCCTGGTCGGGATGCCATGGCTTTGCATAAGAACTATCTATTAGTCATAAAATTTATTGTTCGCAGATATTATGATATATGCTTTCTCTTCTTGGGATATAATATGAATATTAATGAAATCGGTGGCATTTGTGGTGGTTTAATATGAATGTCATATCTCCCTTCTCGGACTCACGACAAGTCGGAAGACTGTCGCTATCTGAGAACTTAATGCGATCGGAATTATAATACCGCGAATGTGCGTATCGGGGTACCACTGCTCTGATACAAAAAATGTGAACCCCGAGGATACGGGTACCTGTTTACACTATTTTCGCGGTATTTTATTCACATGAGATCACAGAAGTCGCAGAAAAACAGGGAAAATTTTCGCGCGGTTATATTTCCACATGACATTCACATCCACAACCATAACCACAAGATAATAGAGACAAATGACACCAAAATTTCTTTTCATTAATTTCCATATAATTTTTCAACATGTACAATGTCTGCTAGTACATACAATATCCCAAAAGATCTGACTGAACAGTAGAGATAGCATTTACATTATAATTTGAATCAAAAACTGAGACAATAAACCATACCGTCTGGTGTATACCCTCTCACCTGGAAGCATGAACAACTACTGGACAGCAGGCTGTTTGCCTGCCAAACATGTTTAGGAAAAAAACAGAGTCACAAACGTGAATACAACTCCGTAGTTTTAAAAAAATAATTGACAAGTACTTTATTATGTGCAAAAGAGAGCAAGTAGAAAGGTGGAACAAGTAAAGTTTACATCTACTTGCGTAAGTAAAAAGGTTTTCAGACTTGTAATCAATTCCCATAAGTACCCATGATTCCATCATTTTTCATATATAACTTGTTTATTTCGTAACCAAATCTTTCTATTTGTGAGAGCATATATATATATATTCATATTGGCCAGATATAATATTTGTGGATTTGTCGATGTGATAGATGGAATTGGAAATGTTTATAGATTTACCTGATTCTCAAGTCAAATGGGTAGTCATTTCCTATCAATGCTACTTTTGATTTTAACCTCTCCAAATCTTTCTTCTATTATCTCAGATGTAACTCTAGATGATGCAGATATAGATATGGATGATCTGGATGTAGAATCGCCAAGTCTGTTGGCGAAAGTAAAACTCAAGCGGTGAAGAAGCCTACAAATGGCTCTTCCATCTCGCCCTCTAGTTGGAAGTGCGGTCCAATAGAGGGATAGGTCTACTCCCAAACTACGCCACTGAGATGGATGAGAGAGACTTCCCGGAAAAGTCGCTCTAGAAAACAGCCCGACTAGTACAAGTAACCGAGATCGTACGTAAAACTAAAAAAAAACGAGGATCCCCCGCCTGGGTATCGTAAAACAGAGGGTCAGCGGAGCTGGTCTGAAGTCGGGATCCCAACGAGGCGTAAAAACACTACGAGCTCGCATAAAAATCGAAAGAGGACTGGGATCCTATACCCGCGCACTAGGCGGCCGCTGCCCTAACTGTGCTTCCTATTCTCCTGCCCAGTTGAGGGTCACCGCGCCCTCGCACGGTCAGGCATTAAGGTCGCCATGACCGGCTTAATATTATGTGTGACCATCATTGGTTCATTATCAACTTTCTTAAATACCCAAACTTTCCTCAAACTGTAATTAACCTTTCAATTCTAAATATTCTGTCACGTAGTCAATATGATCCTAGGAATCATTTGTTGTTTCCAAATTTTTTAGTTTAGAAACAATTTCCTATTTACTCTAGGAACCTAAAAGATTTGATACTAAATCAAAGAACTGGAAGAATCCTAGACAGAGAGGCTCTAGTTCTGACCCCAGTACCTTAGGAGTTGATTAGGATGGAATGAATCATTTTGGACTAAACCCACTATTATGATATTCAGAGTCCCAAGGATGTATGAGAAAGGCCTGGGAATATGGAGTTTATATTAATTATTTTACCCTTCACCTTAGGTATTAATAATTTGACACACATAGTTCTCAGTTTGTTTTGCTTATACTGGTAGTATATTTGATTATCGATTTACTACTTATTTTGATATTATTTTCAAGAAGACCTTCCATGCTTGGTCAAGGGAGTGAGAAATCATTAATTTCAGTCCATAACAAAAATAATATTTTCTAAAGAACATAAAAATTACTGGTGTTAGTGGTTGACTTTAGTCGATTTGACCAATTACCACAATGATATTGTGGGACTCTTTCCTTACCTATGACTCCATTTGGATCATAAAGTTAATGCAACACTGATAAAGGAAAGTTATACCATTTAACTACTAAATAACATTTTTGATACAGCCAACATTACTAATATCGAAACTATATATTTATATCACAAGAACAGGAATTTAGTTGGCCACTTGTTATAATACCATAAATAATAACATCTGGATTGATATTGGCTTATAATGTACAACTTATATAATTCTGATATGCATCAAAAAGGCTTGGTTGTTTATAGGTAATTAAAAATCATTCCAAAAAGAGGATATGTGAAATAAATTATTACTCATATTCAAATGTAAGGTTCAGATAAGAGTATATGAAGAAAATTTCTGTAATTAATGGTATAGCAACTCATGAAACTGGTGGGTTGTATCCTTCTCATTGAAATTTAAGTCATTGAATTAATTATCATTTAGCATGCAGTGCCAGAAGATTTAATAGAACATATATACCTTAACCGTTTTCTTTATTTCCATTCAATCTTAAAGACATGAATTTCAATAGAAATTTACTAAACAACCTTTCTAAATATCTAAATATTTTAGTGATATGTATCTGTATAAGAGAACAGAACGGATCTACTTCAATTCCCAGCAAATGAACAAGCTCCTCTTTACAACAAAATCCATAAATCATTATGATTTAAATTGTACAGATGGGGTACAATTTCATAGATCGACCAATCTTCCTTTCTTAATCAAAATCAGATCTATAACTTCTAAATTCCCATCATATATTACTCCAAAAAAAACATCAAAGGGGGATCAAAAAGTATAGAAACCTCATGCATGGCATCAAAAGAAGGGGGAGAAGGGTTGTACCTTGATTATATCTCAAAATTTGAGAGTTTAATTTGCTTATCTGAAGCCCCAATTGGGAGATGAGCTGCAGGTGTACCTCCAGCCGCAGGTTGGCAGCTCCTTCTTGGAGCTAATGTCAGGAAGTTGAGCTGTAGAGGACAGCAGTACGTCTGCAGGAAGAGGGCAGTAACTTGGGCTTGAAGGATTGCTGGACAGCAGGAAGAGTAGAAGCAGAATCTGCTCTTGTAGAAATTTTAGAGATGGAAGAAAGGGTTTGGGGCTTTTCTTTTCGGCAGGGAGGAAACGAGATGTCTAAAAAGAAGTTTTGGGTGTCTTTATATAGGAGATGAGAATGGGTTAAGTGTGGCCACGTGGAATTTTTTTGGGGTCCAACTGGAAATGTAATTGGAGAGGCAAGTGGATGAAGTGCTATAAAAAAATTCAAACTAATTTTTTTTATACAGACAGCGCAGTAGCCGTCTGCTTCTTTAATTAATTTATTTTTTTTATATTTTTTTACACACTTAAAATGAATCGTATTCGCACATCGAGCCTCTGATTTCGACGCGCAGTATCTCGAATTGATCGTATGAGGACGACGATCAATTTGAGTATAATGTTGATATACTTCCGCTCGGGTTTTGAATACCCGAAATTTTCGGATACAGTTTTTGTTTAAGATTAAATTTTGTGATTTAAAAATATCAAACGACCTCTGATTGACGAATGGTCGATTCCATTGGTCTTGTATCGTTGAATCAGATCTAATGACGGTCTCGGTTTGTTTCGCGGTTTCTGAATTTGCGTCGCGGCTTTTCGCGACGCGCATTACGAAGCGTTCGATTTTTGGTCGATTTCGCCCGAACGACTTTTGATTCACAATAAATTGGTCGATTTAGGTTATCTAATGTTGTCAGATAACTTTATTGGGTTAATCGGACCCAAATCGGATCGGGTCCGGGTTTGTTAGATTCCGGATGTTACAGGAGGTGACATGTCGATCTCAGTGGCAGATTCGTGAGTAGTCATTCTGTCACCTGTAGGAGAGAAAAACATGACAGATTCAAAGAATGTGACATCGGCGCTAACAAAGTATTTTCCACGTAAAGGATCAAAGCAACGATATCCCTTCTGAGTCCTGGAGTACCCTACAAACACGCATTTGACAGTCCTGGGTGAGAGCTTATCAAGACTTGGAGCCGACTGGTGGACAAACGCGACAGAGCCAAATACACGGGGCGTAAGAGAGAACAACTCCTTCTCAGGAAAAGCTATAGAGAAAGGAGTCTTCTCACCCAAGACACATGAGGGCATGCGATTTACTAGATAACAAGCAGTGAGAACTGCATCATCCTAAAAAGAATGCGGAGCACGACTCTGAATAAGTAGGGTCCGAGTGATATCCAATAGATGACGATGCTTCCGCTCTGCAACACCATTTTGTTGTGAAGTGTAAGCACATGATGTTTGATGAATTATACCACGAGAGGAAAAGAACAAGGAAAGTATACGAGTACAAAACTCTATAGCATTGTCGGAACGCACAATTTTCACAGTAGAAGAGAAAATATTTTGAACTTCATTGGTGAACATTTGGATCACATCTCCTGCTTCAGATTTATTCTTTAATAGAAACATCCAAGACAAGCGAGAAAAATCATCTATTGCAACAAGATAAAATGTGTGTCCCTGATGATCAGGACCATCAGGTACACGACTGGGACCCCAAATATCAATATGGACTAACTCAAAAAGAGAGCTACTGCTCCGACTGACGACTCGGGGAAGTGGACCTATGATGCTTTCCCAACTGACACGCCTCGCACTAAAAGGATGACCTTGGAGAAATATGTGGCAAAATACGACACATATTCTGAAGAGGTACATGACCAAAACGGAGATGCCAGGTATACGGAGAGGCTGATCCTGTAGAGTGGAGTGATGCACCGACATAGGGAGTACGGACCAGACGATAGAGACCATTCTGCTCACAGCCACCCCCAATCACTTTGTCCGTGAGTATGTCCTGAAAAACAAGAGACGATGGATCAAAAATGGCTCGACAGTTCAAATCCTTCGTAATCTGGCTAATGGACAGTAAATTCATAGAGAAATCAGGAGCATATAACACATCCTGTAATCGCATGGAGGGCGTCAAAGTAATCTCCCCCTGTCCTGTAATCGAGGAATGTGTCCCATTGGCTATCACCACAGTCCTCCCTGGAGGAACCTCTCTATATGCAGTAAGCTGCTCTTTGTCCCCACATAGGTGATATGTCGCTCCAGAGTCCATAATCCATTCTGTAATCATAGATCCATCACAAGAGGTGAGAGCATAAGAACTACCTGACGTACTGGTTGTAGCGGATGTACTGGCAGAAACAGAGGCTGCCACATCTGATTGGCCTCTTGGAGCTGTGTCAGGAGGCATAATGTTCCTCAGTCTGGCAACGAGATCATCGAAACGCTGGTCCAAAGAAGAAGGTGCAGGAGACTCAACTTGTGCTTCTACCCGAGCCGATGCTGGAAACCCATGCTTAGAGTAGCATGTATCCTCGGAATGGCCAGGACGGTGACAATACGTGCAGGGCTGACGGATCCAACCCCCATGACCACGGGGACCGCGTCCACGAAAAGTAGATGAACCACCTCTTCCTCTGGAGGCAGCCATCGCTGAAGGTGTCTAGGTAGTAGTAGAGCTTGGGACGGTGATTCGACTAAGTCGGAGGAAAGCTTCCTCCATGGGAGGAATAGTGGCGTCAGCAAGAATCTGAAAGCGGGCAGCATCATACTCTGGATCAAGTGCAGCCGGGAATACACCCACCATGGTAGCATTCTTGTATGTCTTTTGCTGCTCAGGAGTAGCCGTCAAAGGCATGAAGCTATGGAGCTTCTCAAACATTCCTCGCAGGGATGTGTACAGTGAGTGGAGAGGACGCCCATTCTGTTTGATTGTAAAAATATCATGCTGCAACTGTAGTATCTTGGTCTCATTCCGCGCCTTAGAATATGTCGCGGCTAGAATATCCCACATTGCCTTCGTCGTGGGCTGATGCAGTACGTCGTTGGCAATCTCTATCGTCAACGTCCCAGATAACCAGACCTTGGCATACGCATCGTCCGCCTCCCATGTGGCGTGAATCCTTGTTTTCTCCGTCGGCTCATCGTCGGTAAGAATATCTTTCTTACCGTTAGACTTCATAAGGCTCATGAACTGCATAGCCCAGAGCTCATAGTTTGTCCCGTCCATCTTGACAATCGGTGCCGGACCTCTGAAGGCACCTGTGGCGGGTATGTCGACTTTGTTTTCTGACATGATGCCGAATGAAGATCACAGGGTATGTAGACTAAGAGAGATTTGTCTACAATGACATATGGGGATTTGATTGCATATGTAGACCTATGCAATCAAATCCATCATCCGATTTGCGCGAAAAAGACGGAGAACAATGGATGAGACCGACGGCACTTGAGGTCGACGGCCTAGGCAGTCTTTAGGGGCCCACGAAAATCAACGGGCGGTCGCCAAGGGCTGGGCGGCGGAGGCGTGGGCCTGGACGGTGTCGGCGGTGCCCGGCAAGCAGTCGTAGACCTTGACGGAGGCCCTAGCGGCGGTGGTGGTGGTCTCCGGCAAGGAGGGAGAGGCTTGGGCGGTCGCGGTAGGCCAGCAATGGAGCGGGGTGGCCTGGGCGGCGGCGTAGGCGGAGAGAGGAGGGGGTTGGCGGGTGGGGATCTAGGGTTAGGATATAGGAGCTCCGGTCTAGGACCGCCGCTCTGATACCATGTTGGTAGAAAAATAAGAGATAATTATTTCTGAGAACCCTAGGCTCTCTTATATAGAGGAGAGACCTATGGGTAAATTACATAAGACGGAAAAACAGAAATACAAATAAGAAAACGATACATATAGAATATAAAAATACACAAATATCTCTACAGTTTCTCCTCTTGAACATGAAGAGAATGGTGACACGTGACGTGAGCACCTCTTCTAAGAATGAGGTGACATATATGATAACCACTAATTAAAATATATATATCAAAATAAAGAAAAACAAAAAATATAAAGATCTTCAATTAAAACTTTAATGTAACTCTTAAATCTTGTGTCTAACTGATTTGGTTTGGATTTAGATATAAAATATAGAAACTAACTAAAGAAACTTCTTTAAACAATGTAAAGCACTCTAACAACTCAACACATTAGCGAATAAATAAGTGAAAATCCATTAATATATGCAAATTTCGATGAAAGTGAAGGGTAGATTTCCTTATTTTTGTTGTTTCGCCGAAACGACATGTAATTTCGATGAAATGTCGTTGACATTTCACTGATATTTCGTTGAAATCGAAAAAAGAAATAAAGGAGCATTTCGATTTCGGTAACATAAAGAAATGGAAATTTCATAGAATTTCGTTGGAATTTGAGTCCTACATTCCAATGACATTATTTTGGGTCGAAATTCTTTAAAGTAGTAATTTCGTTTATTTATTTTTTATTTATTTGTACGAGGCATAAAAGGAGGAAACACGCGAAGGTGTTCACTCCTTTATTTCTTTTTTAAGGCATTTATAGTTATTGTAGTTGAATTATTGATCATGCTAAATCCATTACAATAAACACTTTTTAAAAAAATATATTCAAATCAGCAAACCATTATCCAATGTCCAGTGCATATGAGGATAGACCATTATGGCAGAATATGCAAGTACCAACAATCCGGTCCAATTTGTATTCTGGTGGATCAGGTTGGATTGGATTTGATTATTTAATGGATTGGATAGAGAAAAGCTCTAATATCTAAAGGTTGGACTGGACATGGATTAAGCTAACATATGATCCACTTCTATCCATGTGTACCCCTACTAGTATGGCCTGCAATCCTCAAGGTACAGTCATTAATTAAATTTTCATGCAGGCAAATTAGTCGGTCAATTTCTTTAGCAATCCCTTTAACGTGCTCAAGTGCTTCTCTTTTCTAGATGAAAGTATTCTTTATATAAAAATGTGGTTCACCACAAAAATCAAGAATATATTTTCCTTCTTTGTTTTCATCATCATAACTGTGATCAAAACTTTTGAATCGATGAATCATTAACCCAATCAGGAGAGGATTAGAAATTGATCAATCTTTTGATTTTCACTGGAGATGGGGCATCATCGGGCTTTCGATTGAATCCATTTTATTGACAAAATTTATTATTACTTTAACGGGCTTGGCCAGTTATTTGGGATCCATGATTGCTTTATTATCCTGATCTTAGCAATGTATTATTGCAGCCAAATATGACCATTTTAATTCCAAAGCCCTTTCTAACATGTGTCTTTATATCTCCACCTAGATATTTTTTAATTGTAGAGTGTTTTTCTAAAGCCTTGTCAAGCTACCTTTCATTCCTTCATTTAAAACTAACTTGAATTCATATGTATGAATAGCATTTGAGATCTCTACCCCCAAAATCACTTTTGTTATCAAAATGATTGCATGATGGGAATTAAAAAAGATCTCATCCGCAAATAAAGGATCTAAGCAGAACTACACATGAAAGCATGGCTAGGGCCAAGATGCTATAGTTTTTGGTTTAAGAAATTGGGCTTAGACGTTAACCGACTGATTGACGGTGTAGATGGAATTGATGGTATGTGGATTGGAAGCATATGGATGGCTAGTTGTAATGTTGTTCCTTTTTAGTGTATGCCAATTAGAGGATGGGCAGATCTTGTTGCGCCTTGCAAGTCTTGTTATATACAAATCTTGACTTGCTTTTTTTCTTTAGTTTACAAATTGGTACATTCTTCCCAGCACAGCCTCCCTGGATGCTACTTATCTGCATTAAGACGTGTGTTTTACTTTTCTAGGATCCCTGGTGGAACCCTGCTGTTGAAGAGCAAGCTGTCATGCGAATCCACAGAATTGGCCAAGTTAAAACCGTCCAAATCAAAAGGTTTATTGTCAAGGTAATTGAAAGGAACTCCAGGCCAAAAGGCATTGGTTTGCTTTGCAACTGTTGTTGATTACCTCTGACCTCTGTACCCTCGGTCCTCATCTTATTCTCGGTGGATGATATATATGATAGGGGACAGTAGAGGAAAAAATGGAAGCTGTGCAGGCTCGAAAACAGCGGATGATATCGGGGGCCTTGACGGATCAAGAAATTCGTACTGCGAGAATAGAGGAACTGAAAATGTTGTTTACTTGATAACAGCAAAAATGCTGAAATTGCAAATTTTGCTCTACAGACGGGCATAGCTGACGGTATCTTCAAGTATCTGCCAAATGAGCATAGGTACTACACATACTATCACATGGGCTCAGGCATTTATTTAATTTGTTCTAATCCAGAGCTGATGACTTTTGATGGTTTTAATCCCTGAGAAACATCGCAGTATGTGTGCTGGGGGGGGGGGGGGGGGGGGGGGGTGGGGGTTGGGGGTGGACACGGCTTTTTACCGTGCATGATGTATGTAATTTATTCACAATTGAGCTCTCATCTTTTATTTGAAAGTAGCAGAAGTTTTGATAACAATGTATTGCTACATATAGTCCTACTAATGAAGCAGGTACTTGTATATTTTGTTGTTATTGTATCGAAATATCACTTGGGTCTACTGTGTGTTACATGTTCTTGCATAATAAGATTTTGCCTCTGGGCTCCTTCAGTAGAATAAATTGTGCGCCGTTTAACGCATAAACCCTATCGTTCTATTTCATGCACATGACCTATGCAATTGAATTTATTTTAGTGTTAGCTTTGCATACTCATGAAAATTGCTTTTACAAAATTAAGTTTACAGGTCCTATTTGCTTTCATATTTGTAAATCTGTCCTTTAAGAGGGATTCTTTTGTAAAAAGGTGCTATATGAATACCTTTGTGGTTAGTTTTATAAATCATCCTCTGCAGTTTGTTCTTCCACCATATAAAGACATCAACTGTCACTGCCAAAGCATTCAACCTTATTAGGAATAATCTCATAAATCTTGTATCGTGGTTTTGTTCTTGCTTGTGTCTGTCTAATTTGCATTCTACTCCATCTACGTGCAGCATGTATTATCATCACATAAATAGATTGAAGGTGTCGGCCCTAAGTTGGCACAAGAACGAGGTATGACAATTCAAATTGCCACGGTTGAACCTCTTCTAGTATTTGGGGTCTTGGTCTTATAGTAGAAGTCGATTAGGATGGGTTTTGGGGATATTAGAGATACAACATTGCTAATATCTCCTCCATCTATTCTACTTACCTAGGGTTGTAAATTGGTATGTGTAGAAATGGAGAGAAAACTCTGCTATGTTAACGCCCCGTATAGAGAGAGAACTTAGAGTTAATGATACACATAGGATACATCTCATATATCAAAAAGACAGAGATACCCTTGATGGGCACAATAAGTATCTCGTAATACACATAGGATACATCTCATATATCAAAAAGACAGATACTTGAGGGCAAATGTCTATCATGCTCAGTGTGGATAAAAGCTTTTGAAACAATCCTCTACGAAGAGCTTTTACTCATGGTCATCAACCTCTTTTGAACTGAAAATTGACAACATGAGTAAGTACTCGTCAAATGCTTGCAAAAATGAACTGCTACAAATCATCATGCTCATGACCCCGTCTATTCACCTTATTGGTAACTATGTCCAGAAAGAAAAGAAAAAAGGATCTTAAGATGACATGACAATATAATCCCTTCATTTTTTGATTAAAACAAATATCTCTAACCCTATAGAGTTTATATATTGATTCTAGTACAAACAAATCCATATACCTCATAGAAAAATAACCGCTTGTAAAATTTTTGGTTGATAGGGTATTGGTATGATGGGGGTTTGTATACGATAGTTCTTTAGTTAGGTATAGCAGAATATATGGTTTGGACTCAAGGCATATCAACATGCTACTTTCTAACCATGAATAGTAGGTCGCTCTATCTTTTCTTTCTTCTCGCTTGAAAGAAGATTCACAGTCATATACTAGGGGTAACGTGAAATTTCTTCTAACTTGTTACAAAGGAATGATGTATTTTGGCAAACATAATCGTCGATCCTAGAAAGAGCATGTTGTATATAGTGGCATGCTTCGTACTGCCATAAAGATGGCAATAAGCATCGAAGTTAGCTATCCACCTTTACATCATTTGGATAAGTTTAAAGAGTAGTGCTAATAAACTAACGTGATAGTAGATGATGCAATGGTGTTGAAGGAAGATGATGGAGAAGTCGTCAATGGATTCAGAACCATCTCCCAAAGTTGTGAAGAAATATGGTTTCATTTTTCATCATGTTAAATTGTCGAGTTTGGTGGCTCTACAATTCCATGCGATGAGGTTGGCTGACCATGGTTTTGCCAGCATGTCTTCTATATGTTCGAGTCTCTAGCATTATGTTTAGTGCGAACGAGGTCAACCATGACCTCCTCCTCTGCTCTACCAGCACGTCTTATGCCAATAGTGAAGCCCCCCTCCCCCCATGAGATGCAATCATGGAGGATGTATTTGAAGTAATTGTAGGAATGACAATACTACACAATATGCTATAAGCTTCTTCACCAGTGGGATAGTGGCACCAGTAAGCAACTGATTGCAGGTTGAATAATACATTGGGTCTGGTCTTATAAGAAAAGTTCCCATCATGAGCATGCTCTTAGCAGTCTTGTGATCCTCACAGTTGAATGGAGGAAGATAAGTATGTAGTTTTCCGAACATGCCTTTCAAAGTTGCATAGCATGTATGCGGAGGACAAACATCTGGTTTTGTAAGATAAATATCATGGTACAGCTAAGTTTTCTGATTTTATTCTTGTCCTGAGGATAGATTGTGGCCAAGATATATCTCAAAACTTTTGTTTTGGGCTAATACAACGTAATTAGCAATTTTCAAGAGAGAGAGCTGATGAATCTTTGATTTATCATGTGCTAAAAAAACTCAAGTTAAGCTAAAACAAACCGCAAAAAATCACGCTTTTTTATTTAAATTTGTCATATTACATTGATATTGCATTCTGACACGTGCACATAATAATATATAAAATCGACCATTTAGCCTTTCTTATTTTTGTAAGAATAGAAGAGGACATTTGCACTCATGCATGCATACTCCTTCACAAGCACACTCCACACATGCATTTAAGGATGTGTGCACGCGCACCCACGCACACACACAAGTTTGGTACACAACCATCTACGTAGTCTACGGTTTGTAGATCATATCTAGTGTTTGTACGTAGTAGTATATGCGCATAATAGATCAGGTCACAAAAAGGGATTGATCAATCGCGGAGGTAAACTTGTAAATCAGTAATTTGAATGATTCAAATGCTTTCATATGACTAGGTATGCATGCCTATATACTTGTGAGCTTCTACAAATACAAATAAAGTGAAAAGCAAATTAAAACTTGAGTTTTCTTGAGCAATCTTGAAAGCTCCAAAGATATAATAATATGAGCACCATCGATACAATTTTATCATTATTAAACAATCGCTTAAGGTGTATTCACGATGACAGAATTAAAATGTAGTTTTTTGCGTTAATCACAGACATGTATTTTATGAGGAAACCCAAATTGGGTAAAACCCTTGATCATGTTTTCCAGACCAAGGGTTTTAATCGACCAAAATACGTCACTTTCTACTATCAATATGCTTTTAACAACGTAAGCTCCTCCTTAATGCAATAGTAATAGAAGGCACAAGTGTTAAACTTATATTGCTAATCAGAAGAGGGGCGTTATATTTGGGAATCATATACAATAATACATGCAATAACATTTCTTGTCTAAAAAAATATGCAACTCAGTATGAGGTAAATAAAACGACCAGAGGTATATGTAAGAATAATGACTTGAAGATCAATTGCACAAAGCTCTTTTTCTTCTCTCACGGTGAATGGAGTTGGAATCAACGAGACTCTTCTTCTTTCAATAATAGAATGTACAAAATGAGAGTATAGAATGTACAGAAGAGTGAATCAAATGAAAGACCCATTGTAGTAACTAACCAACGTTTAAACATGAAAGGAAGTGTCCGTCAGATTTAGTAGGCATTGCCATTCAAGTCTAATCGATTGACAAATATTTCAACCGTCTAAACCACATGATCAATTGACTGGTCAGGATGGCCAGTCTGCTTGTGAGTTGACCAAACATTGTCATATCAATAGAATTAGTCAACTAACCAAAATCACAAGTCAGTTGGGAAGGATGAACTTGTACATACTGGTTGAAAAATAATATATAGAAAGTTTGCACGCCCATTAATTTCGTCTAATCCCTGAGAACCAGACAGCATAACCGTGTCAACAAATAAAAAGATGAAAATCAAAGAAAAATCAAAAATATGCTTCACACCTCTATACATAGTATCACAATCTTCATTAATTTTTAAATTCATGTTCACTTTATTTAACGTGAAACCACTTCTATTATATACATATAATTGACCTTAATCGAAAAAATACAAAAACATTGCCAGCATAAAATAAATAGTAAATAGAATGAAACCCTGATTTTTATGTGTTACCACTAAAATGAAATTTTCTTACTCATACAGAGTCTTATAAATCCCTACTCACTTTCAAAATATTGTGCATTGAATTTTTGAATTATATAAAAGAAAATAAATTTAAGAAGAATCGCAGGTTATGTGTGAAACTTGGGTTTGGGGGCTATGTTGCATATACTATCATAGTACGTCAAAACTATGTTATTTCATATACAAAAGCTCCTTTTAAGTTAAGTCCTTTTGCTTTTAGCACTTTATTTTGTAATATAACTAACTACAAAGAAATTAAAATCCAAAAATAGAAAATACATGAAAAAAAATCAAAAATAACTAGCTTGTCATATATATATACACTATATATATTTCTTATTATGTATGTTCTTCACTTATTGATCCAAAAAATTATAGTAATGATTAAGTATTATACTAATAATATATTATCAAGGAAAGTCAAATAAAAAATACAAAAGTATGAAAGTAGATATTTTATACCCTCTAAGGTACCTTAGAAAATACATATCTATATATGTGTTACCTTTAGTTGTTTGAGATCATGAAAGTTATAGATCTCTCTGTAGATCTTATCGAAAACTATAACATTCATGTTTACCACTTTTTTCATTTGAGTTCATTTAGCATTTTATTTTAAGTTTTTTCCTTTATTTTTATTTTTTCTTTTTTCTAGTACAACCACATGGCTGGTCTACTCTCTAGTCAAACTAGCCATGTAGCTAGATCTCATTGGCCCTTGACACTCATTCATTCCATGATGTTAACCCCGGTCAACGAGCACCTTGGACTGGTCCACCATCCATTCCTATGGTCACTGACTTGTTGTCTCACTGCCAATCAACCCATACAACCACCTTCATCCTCCTCTGCACTCACACATGCGAGCTTGTCCCCTTTATCAAATATTGTTAGTGCTCCAACTTCGGAATCCTCACGCTAGTGACAAATGTGCCAAGGTTCTTGGACGCGATGACTAGGAGAAGCCCCATGCGTGGCAAAGTCTGTGGAGTCACACTTCATGTAGAAAAGCATCTTAGCATATGTAGAGCTTCTACTGCCCACCTGAAAACGTGAAAAATCAGAATGTGTACTAAGATGTGAATTTTTGGATGTTTTTATGTACACATACGATTCTCTATACTTTCATATAAAAGAACAATGAAGAAGCAAAAATAACCCCTAAGGAGTATAACGTCAATTCAGAAATCGAACACAGGGACAAGATGAAAATAGCGCAAGTGTTGGAAAGAGTTTCGCTTTGAATTTAGTAGAAATGTAAGATGAGTTCTCTTAATTTTTCTACGATTTTATAAAACTCAAAATGCAATGGAAATGATTCCAATAGATTGCAAATATTTCAGGATCCTATAGGATTTTTTGGTGATTTTTTTGGAGTTTCTGCCTATTTTTTAAAAAAAATCAAAGATGTAGGGGCATAATTGTAATTTTCAAAAAAAGGTAAAGGGTATGGATGTAAAAACATTATTTAATGGAAATTTTACAATTATGAAAAGTTATTAGATAGATGCATAAATTTACTAATAAAAAATACTTGACAGAAAAGTTGCAGAGGAAGATAATGAGACTGGAAATTGTAGAAAGATCCCTGAAGGACTAAAGTAAAAATAACCAAAACTTGAATGATAGATTTGCAATTATCACATAATATAAAATGTGAAAATGGGGAAATTGCATAAAATAAATGTGATTTTTACGAAATTACAACTAGGTCACAAAATCATAAAAAAAACTAAAGAACACGAAATTACGAAGGGGTCCCTGGACCCCTTCTTTCTTCCTTCGAATAGTGATGGAGCTGATTAGCTCGTTGCAGCGAGAAGAGGCACGGAGGACGGCGGTGCAGGAGGGCGGTGATGGCAGAAGTCGGTGGCGACGACGAGGAGTGTCGGGGAAGTGGATGCGGTGAGGAGGAGGGCGGCAGGCTATGGTGTGTTAGCCCCCCCCCCCCCCCATCATTGAGCTCCTCCTCCCCTTTATACACGTCGAGGGGGATGAGGTGAAAGGAGAAGGGTCAGGGTCGTTGTCTTTAGGATGAAGGCAAACGACCTCGTGATGGCAGCCTATATCTGAGCGGGAGAAGGAGAGGGGCGACAACGGCTAGAGATTGAAGAGGAAAGGGGGTCCGCATGACGTCATCACCTCTCTTTTTTTAATAATGGTGTCATGCTGACGTCGGCTATTTTATCATGTAGTGATTTTTTTTGCAAATGAAGAGGGAGGGGATTGGAGACCCATTGGGCCTCTTCTAAGTTGTACCTGAAAAATAAATAAATTTGTTAGAGACTATAACATGAGCTTGAAGTTCAAGTTTTAAAAAAATAATGATGATGATGATGATGGAATATTTTTATTAATTTTTAAATTTCTTTTATAATGAAAAATATGCATATTTTTCGATGATTTTGAAAATCATTGAGCACGAAAATCATGAAATGGAAATTATGTAATAAATCCAAAAATGTAACTAATTACACATGATTTTTGCCCAATAAATGGCATAAAATATGATAAATCATAGACTCACCATACCCCTATACTTAACTATTGCTAGTTCCGAGCAAAATAATGATATACAAAGAGAAACAGGAAACGATTAAAAACACTCAGAGAGGGTTTGCAGCAGACAAACCCACAAAGTCTTGAGATTTTAAGCTAAATCTTAACAAATAACAAACAAATATTAAGTTGACCTTTGGATTAATAATGTGTTCGGATTCCTTATAGACTCGAATATTCGATTCATCTGTCCTCAAGTTCTATCAATTCTAGTTAGTTCCATCATTAGGTCAAGTCAGATTATCCTGATCAACAGATATTCTTTTTAACCTTGAGTTGAATTTGAACTATGTGAAAGTTATAGCTCTTCCCAACTTACGAGACAAGTATACCATACAACATTAAGACGGTACTATGAGATTCATTAAATCTAGAGCCTCTATTCTCTCTAAGTATAGGCTTATTTTCATTTCACATGAATCTATCGGCAAAAGAAAATGGGTGCAAATTGTAGAGAACTTGGATTTTTTGGAAGTTTTTCCGTAGACTGCTTTGGTCTGTTTCTCTCATTTTTTCCTTTTTGTAGAGCATAACCCTGGGACTCTTTGACCTCTTTTAAATTGGTAGCAACATTGGTCTGCTACTTGGCTTATTTAGTAGAGCTGGGTTATTTGAGTAGATTTTTCTTTGATAGATCTTTGCTTTGCATTTGTATTTTTACAACAAGCATTCCTCTTGTGCCTTTTTCATAGGATTTGGTGGTATTGGGTATCAAGAGTGTACACGTATAAAATGTGACTTTCAGATACATGTACAATGCAAGTTTGCTAGCAGACCCAAACTTATAGAAGATAAGTGGTTTCTGTACTTAGATCATTGAGTTTTGCTTTCCCGAGATTCTGAATCACTCCCTTCCCTTGCTAGAGATCGAAACAATCCCATGCACACGCAAACTAAGTTGAACTAAGGTGTAATATGTAACTTGTTCAATAATCAATCAAGAGTAAAAAGAGTGTTAAAGCTGTCAAAATGATCTATTTAGACACAGATTTTGGTCACCGCATAAAATTAGTGGAACTCAAGGAATTAAGTCTAAAATAGAAATGAAGAATCAGAATCTCAAGCATATAGAAAATCCTCTGAAATTAAGTGGATTAAGGTCTTCTTAGTCTAAGTTCGAAACTTGTAAAAACCTGACAAAAACCTAAAAAGTTAGGAGAAAACAGGGGAAATATTTTTGGATTTTTGAAAAAAAATGAAATATTATTTTGAAAGCTTTCTTCTTGGGATTGCAAAATTTTGTGAAATTTTGGGTATATGCAAACTTTTTTGGTATTTTGGTAAAACATGTAAAAAATGATGCAGAGTTTTTTTTTGAAAATATGAAAAATGCAACAAAATGAAAAATCCCCTTTTTGGATTCTTTTTTTAAATAAAAAAATGTAAAATAAAATGGAATTCATGAAAAAATGGGAAAAATAATGATTAAAAAATGCATGAAATGCGATGCACCCCCCCCCCATGCATAGACAGAGCCATGACCCCATGATGATAATAGAGTGGGAAAAAGAAAGAAAAACCTGACTGAAGGGAATGCGAATGCGATTCACAATTTCCAATTGATGCTTTGCGGGTTCCCCCATACTTATTCCAAACTAATTATAAACAACAGTAAGAAAAAAATACCTTAAGCAGTTGTACAAACAAATGACTGATTTTATGCCTTGCTCAGGCATGCAGTACTCGGACTTCCTACAAGAGTAGGGTTTCAGCCACTGGCATCGGACCATCATATTCAATTATTGGTTTTAATCTTTGGCCATTCACTCAAATGTACCATTAGTGCTTGGATCTTTTAATTTCCATTGAGCCATTATCAAAAACTCCAGTTACAAAATAAGGTATTTTCTATTTTGATCTCAGTTTTCCTGGGAATAACTTGAGTTTAGCATCGAACAACCATACCTTTTTGATCAACCCTGAAACTTTTCCTAGAAATATGAGCATCATGCCACTTCCTAATTTATCTTTGTAGATCAAATTATTGTCATATGCTTGAGAACTCAATTCCTCTAACTCAGCAAGATCTAGTAATCTTTTCTTCCCAGCATCATCGAAATCAAGGTGGCATTTCTGAATAGCCAAAGGGATTTGTAATGGACCTCTACAAGAAAGGTGACATACTTTGCCATAAACAATACGGTGTGGGCTCATTTCTAGAGGGGTACAAAAAGCAATCTGATATCTAGCCAAAGAGCATAAGTCAAGTGTTGTGACCAATTCTTACGATCTGATCTCATAATTTTCTGAATGATGGTTTTTATCTCACGATTGGAGAGCTCAGCCAGACCATTGGTTTGTGGATGGTATGCGGTCGAGACTCGGTGTTGGACTCCATTCATGTTCAAAGTTGTTAACCATAGCATTTAAGAAATGGTCCCTCCATCACTTATGATCACTTTTGGGAGGCCAAAGCAAGTGAACAAATCATTCAAAAATTTGACTATAATTTTGCTATCGACAACCGGAGTAGGGATTGCTTCTACCCAACAGGAGACATAATTAACTGCCACTCGTGAATGGTCCCATAAAGTCGATGCCCCAAGTATCAACAACATGAACTAGTGAAAGAGGCATCATATCTCTATGACTCATGGTTCTAGCCGTTTGGCATTCAGGGCAAGCTCGAACGAAATTATCGGCATACTTGTGTAGTGTTGGCCAATAAAATCCACATTATAAAACCTTGGCTACAATTCATTTACCTGAGTGATGTCCTCAACATCCAACAGTATGACAATGAGTTTGGACACTAAGAGTTTTAGAGTCAGGTATGCATCGTTTCCATGTTAAATCAGCGCTCTCTTTGAAGAGTAGAGGGTCGTACCGGTAATAGTGTCGGGCTTGAGCCTTAGTTTTTCCTTTCTTGTGTCTCCGTCAATATCCAAGTAGTTTGAAAGTGACAAGGAAATTGACAATATCATCATACCAAGGGATTTGTGAGACATCCATAATATTCTCATCTGGGAAGGTGTCAGAAATGGGGATCGTGGATTCAACAGAGTTGTATGGTAGTAGAGATAAAGGAAGTCTTGATAGATGATCAGCAACAACATTCCTTACTCCACCCTTATCGCTTATTTCTAGGTCAAGTTACTGAATTAATAGAATCCACCTAATGAGTCGAGGCTTGGCATCCTTTTTTGTGAACAAATATTTTATAGCATAGTGGTCAGTGTAGATGATGAAGTGTGATCCTAAAATATAAGATCGGATTTATCAAGTGAAAACACCACTGCTAGCAATTCTTTTTCGATCATAGTATAATTTCTTTGTGATTCATCTAGTGTTTTGCTAGCATAGTAGATGGCATATGATTTTCCATCCTTCCTTTGTCCCAACACTGCTCCGACAACATAATCTGAAGCATCACACATTATCTCAAACTCAATGATCCAGCCAGGGGGATGCAAAATTGGAGCCTCGGTAATGATCCTTCTCAATAGAACAAATGACTCAAATGCTTTCTTTGTGAATGTAAATTCTTTGTCCTTTTCAAGTAGTTTGGTGAGTGGTCACGCATGTTTAGAAAAATCATTTATAAATCATCGGTAGAAATTGATGTGGCGTAGAAAAGATAGAACTCCTTTGATATTAACTTGTGGGCTCAAGTGAGTGATTGTTTCAATTTTAGAGGGATCCACCTCCATTCCCTTCTTAGACACAATATGTCCTAACATTATTCCCTTTTTGACCATGAATGAGATTTTCTCCTAAGATAATATTAGATTAAATTTAATACATTTCTTGAGAACTCTATCCAAAAATCCTAATGTTTCCTCAAAAGAGTCTCCACAGATAGAGAAATCATCTATAAAAATCTCCAAGAAATCACCTACCATATCAACAAAAATTCTCATCATGCATCTCTGAAAAGTAGCAGGTGCATTGCATAGTCCGAAAAGCATTCGCCGGAAGGCATATGTCCCAAATAAGCAAGTGAATGTGGTCTTTTCATAATCCTCTGGTATGGCAACTTAGTTATAGTCAGAATATCCATCTAGAGAGCAAAAGTATTCTTTTCCAGCTAATTTTTCAATGATTTGGTCAATGAATGGTAATAGGAAGTGATCTTTTCGTGTGGCGTTATTGAGTTTTCTATAATCGACACAGATTCTCCAAGATGTTACTACTCTGGTTGGTATGTCCTCTCCTCTCTCATTTTTGACAATTGTTATACCACCTTTCTTTGGGACAACTTGGAGAGGGCTAACCCATGGGATATCATCTATTGGGTAAATGATACTGGTACTTGACCACTTATAGATATTCTTCACAACTTCCATGAGATTGGGATTTAATTGTCTTTGCTTTTCACGGGAAGATTTACTATCATTTTCCAAGTATATGCGGTGAGTGCAAAATGTCAAACTTATTCCTTTAAATTAGTTATTTTCCATCCAATGTCTTGAGAATTCCCCTTCAATACGTCCATGAGTTGAATTTCCTAACTTTATTCTAAGCTGGCATTGATGATGACTGGCGGAGTCCAAGCATCATCTAGGAAAGCATATTTCAAATCATGAGGTAACTATTTTAGTCTAATGAGGGGTTGGTGGTGTCTCAGTGGTGGATCCAGCATGTGTATTTTCCATGGCCATTACAATTACAGGAGTATGATATGAGTTAGATGGTGGTAAATGCTCATTTGATGGACATACACTATCAAATGGTAATTCCAGCATCGACATGATCAGAGATGATGTCAATGAAAGTTCAGTGTCCGATGTGTCCCAAGTTTCATCCAACTCTAAGATTTCACTACTAAAGAGGAGACACAGTAGTTCTTCTGTTGTAGAGTTTAGACAAATATGTAGTAATTTGATGGGACATGTCCTTGTCGGGGGAGCGTGAGGTGTTCAGGATCACTTCTAAGGGATTTTTTGTTAGGTGTATAGGAGCAAAATCATCTTGTATGTCAAGAATGCACAGTCTTCTATCCAACAACAATCTTCGATCTCAGAGTCTACAAGGGATGAGATGACAAGGTCAATTGGAATGACCTTCCCATTAATTGTGAATTCTACCTTCCTATCCGCATAATCAAAGTGTGCTTTGGTAGTAGCCAAGAACGGACGCCCAAGTATGATCGGAGTTTTAGCTAGTGTTTTAGCTGGTTCAATATCTATGACCACAAAATCAAGTGGAAATTATTATCCATGTATTATTACTATTACGTCATTGATTAACCCTCTTGATCTCTTTACAGAATGGCCGGCCATTTGCAAAATCATCGAGACAGGTTTTATTCTTCCCAAGTCAAAGTGCTCCAGAATAACAGTAGGGAGAAGGTTAATCGAGACACCATTATCCAATAATATATGCTCGAATGTCAATTTTTCGATAGTGCATTTCACTAGCGATGCCCCAGATCTTTTTTCTTTGTAGGGAGGAGTTGTTATATGGCATTAGATGTTGCTCTAGGTAGAACATGTCTCTGAATATCTTCATGATTCTTCTTGTTCTTTTCTTTAACTCTCCTCCTCGGTGTGCATTTATCCTTCAGAAATCGAGAGAAAGCATGAAGTTGTTCGAGAGATTTAAGGAGTAGAATTCCGATGATGATGTCACAGAAGAGTTACTCTAAATTTAGATCGTGGGTGGTGATTTGGTGTTTTTCCTACGAAAAGCTTCCGGAAAGGGTATTATTATGGTTGGGGAGGAAAGAGAAGTGGGTATGTTGGTCTCACTCAGGTACTTTTCAATCTTAATTTTCTCTTCACTCTCAATCTAGACCTCATCCGGTGTAATGATGCATGAGTCAACATGTGTAGATGTGATTTTTCCATTTCTGAGAGTCACAATATTTACAGATTGGTCAGAATGATTCGGTGGTTTGAAGGCCACTTGATTCTTTATTTGTTGTGAGGTGGATCCTGGGGCAGACATAGAAAATCCTACATTTTGATTTCCTTGAGTGGAGTTATTGAATTTCTGTTGTAAGGTAGAGAATCTTTGGGGTTGAGATTGAAATCCAGAGGAGAAGTGAAAGATTGGACTGAAGGTGGCGTGCGTAAGTCTCTAGGAAAATTACCTCTATTGGTGTTTGGATTGGATAGAGGTTGAGGTGATAAAGTCAAGATATAAGATCAAATTTCAACGAATTATCGGGCATTCTTAAAGCTAGCCTATTGACGGGCTTAGTTGGCATGATGGTGTGCTACAGCAAGTTGCTAGATAGCATGAGTTAGAGAATTAAAGTTCATATATGAAGATGGTTGATTAATTTGGGGTGCAATTAGTGGTTGAGGTTGGAATTGGTTTTGATGATTAGAAATATGAGTCTTCTAGCCAAAATGGGGTTGCTCTCTCCATCTAGAATTATAAGTGTTTGAATTTAAATTTCCTTGATTTCTTTATACCCAATTCACAGTTTCAGGTGTTTGTACTTGACCGTGAGAGAAAGATAGTTGTCCAAAATTTTGAATATTAGGGCTCGAAGTAACCCTAGTGATACTGTTTTGGGCTTTATCCATAGCCAAGATAATAATAGCATGTGTCATGAGCTCCATTTGTCTGGACAGTATTTTCCATCTATCAGGTTTCTGATTTGTGGCATTCGTATCTTGAACTGAAGGGTTAGTGGAAGCTACTACACTAACTGACCCTATGTTCCTTCCATAATATTCAATAGATGAGCTATTCATTCAGTTATATGCCATATTTTCAAATAGAGTCCAAACGAAGTGTTCATCACGATTAATGTAGTTACCGCCGCAAGAGCCGTCAATAACTCTCTTAAATGATGTATCAATACCCTCGTAAAATAATTGGACCAACTTCCATTTTGGGATTGTGTGATGTGGGCATTTTCTAAGGAGTTATTTGAAGTGTTCCCAAGCTTCATGAATGGGTTCATTTATCTTTTGAGTGAAAGATGAGATAGCTTGTCTCAAAGCATTCGTCTTTCCCACGGGGAAGTATTTTTTTATGAAAGCTTCTCTTAGGGCATCCCAGGTGGTAATTAGAGTCCCATAATTTAGGATCCATTGTAGTGCTCGTTCTTTCATAGAGAACGTGAAGCCCTTCATATAAATGTATTCCTTTTCTACCCCAGCAAGACAAATGGTATCACTGGTCGATCTAAAGTCTAGAATATGTAAAAAGGGATCCTCGATTTTGTTTCCATAGAACTGGGGTATTAAACAGATGGAGGTTGGTTTTATTTAGAAGTCTCCAACTTCTGGTGGAATATGAACCCAATGAACCCACATCTTCGATCGCAGGATTGTAGCAAGTGCTGATAGATGGTAATCGATTCAGTGGTGCAATTCTTTGGCGAATCTGAGCATTTTCCTCTCTTAACAACTGGAGTTGTTTCAAAACAATGTCCATTGGGTTGGGTCGATTCCCTTCACACATATCCTTTAGGTCTGACTTTTAATCAGGTTTCTCACTAGGATGGGATGGGTGAAAATCTCTTTTGTAGATTGGGTCGTAGTCAAGTGGTGCTTGAAGTGGATTATTCAAAGATCCACAGCCACACATGCACAAAACAAACAAAATCCAAATATCGCTTCACCAACTCAACACTAGTTGTCACAGATACGGTTACCTTTTCAATTTTATTTGTTCCTCAAAAAAATCAAGCACACAAAAAAAGATTGACTTGAAATCTATTTATGGAAAAAAGATTAGCCTGAATTTGTATTTTTAGTTGGATCCACTTTCAGCCACTATAGGTGCAAGTATACGGATTGTAGAATGAGTACTCGTATTACTTGAGGACAATGCCAAATATGATATCTTTTAATCACCCACTCTACTAAGGTTTCCCTCACTGAGAAGCGGCTAAACTTTAATTCAATAATCAATAAAATCTACATAGGATTTTTGGGTTCTGACCTAAGGTTATTGTTTGTGCACGTGAGATTGTGAACAATGTGCAACACTTCAAGCTCTTCAAACTGCTTAATATCCGAGCCACACGGTGACTTTCTGGAAGGTTAATGTTTATGTGATCAAGCACGATTGATGGTCTTTCATTTTCTTGTTGTCATAGGGAGAAGACCCACAGAGATGAATGCAGGCAGAGAAGCGGATTTTAACCGATTTCAGAAAATTTTTTCCATTGCAAGCCTAATGCAATCAACCTAAATGCCTAAGATTAGAATGCACTCACAGTAATGAGAACGGTTGGATCTAGAAAAAAAATCTTGAGAACGGTTGGATCTAGAAAAAAAATCTTGCGCTCAGTTGTGCTTGAATCATGGTCCAAAGAGAAAGTTTTGCAATGAAAAAAATCCCTTTTTTGGAATTTAGGGCACTTGAAAATGAGAGAGAGAGAGAGTAATTAGAAATAAAAAGTAATAAACTAATGAAAAAAATGTGCGATGTTGCATGTCCATGGCAACGATGCCAAAAAGAAAACGTGGAAAATCGATGTGCTAAGCTATGAATTTTTAGATGTCATCTACACACACGATTCTTGATATTTTCAGATAAAAGAACAATGAACAAGCAAAAATAGTCCCTAAGGAGTATAATGGCAAGTTAAGGGGTCGAACACAGGAACGGGATGAAAATAGCACAAGTTTTGGAAAGAGCTTCACTTTGAATTTGGTAGAAATGCAAGATGAGTTCTTTTAACTTTTCTTTAATTTTATAAAGCCCAGAATACAATGAAAATGGTTTCAATAGATTGCAAATATTTCTAGGATCCCGTAGGGTTTTTTTGGAGTTTCTGACTATTTTTAATGATTTTTTAAAGATGCAGGGCATAAATGTGATTTTTAGAAAAGTTAAGGGTATGGATGTAAAAAACTATTGAATGGAAATTTTGCAATTATGAAAAGTTACTGGGTAGATGTGAAAATTTATTAATAAAATAATACTTGACGGAAAATTGCAGAGAAAGATAATAAGATTTTGAAAATTGCAGAAACATCCCCGAAGGATTAAAGTGAAAATAACCAAAACGTGAATGATAGATTTACAATTATCATAAAATATAAAATAGAAAAGGGGTAAATGGCATAAAAGAAATGAAAGTTTTGTAAAATTACAACTAAGCCCAAAAATTATAAAAAATAAAGGGAAACAATAATTATGAAGGGGTCCTTGGGACCCCTTCCTTCTTCCTTCAAACAGTGATATTGGTGATTGGCTCGTTGCGACGAGTGAAGGCGTAGAAGACGGCAACATAGGAGGGCAGTGACGGTGATAACCAATTGTAGTGACGAGGAGTGCTGGCGAAGAGGATGCAGCGAGGAGGAGGGCGGCGGGCTATGGTGTGTTGAGTCCCCATATCATTGACCTCCTCTTCCTCTTTTTATAAACGTCGGGGGAGGGGAGGAGGTGGAAGGAGAAGGGATGGGGCCATTGGCATTAGGCGGAAGGCCAACGGTCTCGCGATGGTGGCCGACATGTGAGCGGGAAAAGGAGAGGGGAGGAAACAACTGGAAGTTGAAGATGAAAGGGGGATGACGTCATCGTGATGTCAACACCTCTTTTTTATTTTTTGAATGTTGACGTAAGCTATTTTGTCACGTAGCAGATTTTTTTTGAAGACGAAGAGGGAGGGGATTGGAGACCCCTTGGGCCTCTTCGAAGCTAAACCTTAAAAATAAATAAATTTGTTAGAGACTTTAACATGAGCTTGGAGCTTATATTTTAAATAATAATCATGATGATGATAGAATATTTTTATTAGTTTTTCCTTTTATAATGAAAAATATGCAAAATTTTGGATGATTTTGAATGCAGTGAACAGGAAAATCATGAAATGGAAATTCTACAGTAAATCCAAAAAATGTAACTAATTACACATTGATGAATCCATGATTCAACATCTTTATTCCTTTATTCTAGCTAAATTTCTTGGCAAAACACTTGTATATATTCATTAATTCTTGTTGTTTATCTTTCGTCGTTGATTTGCTAATATTGTACATTTAACAATCGTTTTAACCAAAATAAAAGAAGAAAGAAGAAAAGAAAAAGAAAAGAAAAATAAAGAGGATGTATTTATGAAATAAATGCAAACTGACCTAAATCCCGAGAGAAGGTCAGTACTTGACCTGGTCGATAAGGAATAAAGTAGGGGGAGATAGGGTCCATAATTTATAATAATTCCAGAAAACCAAGTCTCATTTGTATATATTCATCATTTTTCACCGTGTACATATTTTCACCTATTTTATTTATCAACAAACAACCTAAAATAAAAACATTTCCTTCATGAAAGATGATCGTAATGCTATATATTAATTTATAAAAATATTAGAAAAATTATTTAACCATTAAGTAATTACTATGAACCTAAAAAGACATAAAATCCAACTTCCCAGGTTCATAACTATTTATAGAAAACTCCAAATTGATCAAACTCACTTTTCAACTTCATTTTGTAACTAATACTATTTATTAAAAATACCTAAAAATCGTGAAATAAATTGTGTGAGTTTTGGCGTTTGGACCCTTTTGTATATATGTACACTATGTATATAAAACTTCTTTATTTTCTAACTATTTATTTACAACTCCAATTAACTTAATTCTTTTTCTGAAATGTTCATAGAATTCATTAAAAAATACAAAAAATGCAACTTAAAAATAATTGTGAATAAATACCAATAAATCTCAAAATCTAAAAGTTGTAAAGCTAAACTTCCGAACCTCATAACTCGGTCGTATGAACTCTGATGTGGGTGTACTCATTTTTATATTTCATTTTGTAAAATTACCTATGAAATAGTGGTTTCACTGAAATCAGTGTTAGTATGCAAAAAGTATGTTTTGGGACCATATTGGTATACTTGTATATGCGTATAGATTGTACATATTTTTATTTGTTTTTATTCTTGTATATTTGTGCACATATTGTATTTTTAAATGTTTTATATATGTTTATTTAAATTATCAAAATGCAAATAAAAATAACAAATTCAAAAATAAACAAAAAATAAAACAATGTATTTATTATATAGGTATAATATACCTATCTTGTATAGATTCCTATTTATTTATACAAATAAATTAACTTTTACAAATAAAACAAAAATATATTTAAAATCTTTAATTTATTCTATATATAAATAAACTATTAAATTGTGTAAATACTTGTAAAAAACTAATTAAAAATAGATATATATGTATATAGGTAATTTATATTTATAATTCCCTTATTAATTTAACTAATAAAATAATATTATTTATTTATTTAAAATCCATAAATATTTATTTATAAAAGTATTTGTAATATTATATATTTTTATTTAATTTTGTTATTTAATTAAGTTTAATTATTACTTTTAAATTTATTTATTAATATTCCTCTCCCCCCCGTCCCTTCTCCTCTTTTGTTTATTTAACAACCTGGTGGTCCCATGTTGTTCTTCCACTTCCAGGCCATTTCTACCTCTGCCTCCTCTCCTATTTATTCCTATAACCTCTTCCACTACGTAGGATCCGCCATTGGCATCACCATTTCATAGCTCCGACGAGGTTTCTTCCTTGAGTGACAGACGAGGGAGTCCATTTCTATTGAGCTTAGTTAGGTATCCGGCGAGATCATTGATGTAGCAGTGCCCTGTAGCAGCTCAACCTCCAGAGTTCATCGTCCATTGAGGCCATCATCTTCATAGCTCCATCGAGCTCCGAATCCCAGGTAAAATTGTCCATCGATCCACTTCATCTTGCCTGCATCATCAAGTAACATCGATTTTTCATTTGATTACTCTTTTTCTTTCGATTTCCAGATCTGTAGCTATATGACCAAACCTCTGATCAATCTCATCAGAGGTCAACCACTTTCAATCCATTCCTAATATGATCGCCACCACTTCATTGTCATCTTCAAGATCTCCTTATTTGGTGGTCGGAGATCTGGAGTTGTCCCAACATACCGAAGCTCCTTTCCACTCACCAAGTTCTTGTTTAATTTGGGTCCGAGACATCGATCTCAAGTCGTTGAAATAATTTGTAGGACACCTTTAGGAATAAAGAACCTAGAACGACTAGATTAATTGAAAAATCTACCACCGCACCCTTGTGTTCTCCGCCCAGATCCGCTGCACCTTGAGGATCACCGTCCTCAAGCTAACCGTTGTAGTTCCACTTCTGAACAAAGTCCATCTGGATCTGCTCTGAGTCGTAGCCTTGAATTACCACCTGAAAAACCCTCTTAATTTGACCGAATTACGATTAAAAGATGTTCGAATTTCGTTGTAGTCGGGCAAAATTTGGATTGATAAAAAATCGCTAATTAATGACTTTATCGATTAAAGAGAGCGGTTATGTTTTTTACTTGGGAAAGCCCAAGGTCGAACTCAGGGAGGCCACTGTCTCCTTAGATTTATTTCTAGTCGATCCAGATGCTAGGTTTTCATGGAACTATCTTTTTGGTATTTTAAAATGTAATAAATGAAGGATATGCAATTTTGAGCTAGTTCAGGGACTAAATGCAAATTTCTATCAAATCAAGTACAAAAATCCTCTAACTTAGTCAGAAGTTGAATAATGATGAAATTAAGCTACAATATTTTTTTTAGAATTTTCATAAGAATAAAATATGTTGACTAGGTGATTTGTGCAAAGTTAGTTTTAATAAATAGCAAACAATTTATTTTGCTGAAATAAAATTATCCTCGATTAGTCTATGTGAGACAAATATAGGAAAATTATTAGATCCTAAAAATAATTGACCTGTGACCTATAAAAAATTAATTAAGCAAATCACCAAATAATTTATTCTGACCTTGTTATGCATGCAAATGTGATGATTTTTGGGCACAATGTAGAAAACACCAAGCTCTAGTTACTGTGATTTGTTTCGTAATTTTTAGAGCAATAATTAATTTAATATCATGTAAACATCTCGTAGTGGGTAAAATAAGCTATTTTCCACAACAATTATGATATTAAATAAAACACAATTACTAAAAAATATTCAATGTCCACAAATGGTGGATCAAGAGTTATTCTACAAAATACAATTTTTAAAATGACAAAATGAAACTAAATGAATGATCAAATTAAGGCCCAAAGACAGGGGTCTAAATGTAATACAAAAATAAAACTGATAAAAATAAATATGCTGACGGTGACCTGCATGCAATTACCTAGACTTCGGGGGGACTTGTTGCCCAAGAGGTCACGTGCTCCTCGCGTGCCTCATGAAAGGTTGGTCCTTTTGGAGATTACAGAGGAGGAGGGGGATATCAGTGCAATTTCTCTAAGGTCCATATGTCGTCCACGTGAGTGAGGTTGGGGGTTCTTCTGCATGAATTTATGAAATTGGAGGAGCACAAGAACAATTATCCTCCATCCTCACGTGTCGTGCACGTGAGATGGAGATAATGACAAGGCATCCCACTTGAGGGAGCAGATGCTCGAACCCCGAGGTGAGGGCTCGATGGATAGGCTAACGACGGATCTCGGAGGCGTCAGGTCCGCTGGGGCGCTGCTGCGAGACATGGACGACTAGCGGCTCGATGTTAAGGGCAGGACATCGGTCGGGTGCTGTTGTCAAAGGTGGTTGGAGGGTGGTGTGAGGCGGCCGAAGCTCATGGGTGGGCCGGTGAAGACCGATGCGGAGGAGGTGGTGAGGGCGAGCGGTTGGTCCTGCGGATGGATGAAGGTGATGGCGAAAGGAAGGCTCGGATGAAGGAGCTTGATGTTGCGTCAGCCGAGGAGATGAAGATGACGGGGTTCCGATGTGCTCGGTCGCGAGCGAGTACGGTCGCGGCAGATTATGATAGAAGCTGCCGCTTGGGCAGATGAGACCGGGAGGTGATGGGGCGGAGGAGCGTGGGCTCCGGGGTAGTGAAGGTGATGTGCAACATGAAGGTGGATCGCGGTGGATATGTAGGTAGCATGCGGTGAAGGGTGAACGGTGTCTGATGGAGGCGAATGACGGAGAAGGAAGATGAAAGATAGGAATGGGGAGAAACAAAGGGGAAGAAAGAGTGAATGGAAGAAGGATGATTAGCTGGGAGAGCGGTGCCACGATGGAAAGGGCATGGGGACAGAGCTAGGAGGCCCCTGGTCCTTTCTCAGAGCAGTGGCTAGGTGCTAAGCTCGACCAGCTCGAAGGGGGAGCTGCAGCACGACAAACGCTCGTCCTGGATCACACCGAAGAAAACCATGTCGTCATTCGATGATCGACTGAATCTCTGTCACAAATTAGGAGATTAGAGCTTGAGGTTCTCTCGTATAAAGGTGGATGAGATGCATGGGAGGCGACGATTTGATTTTTATAGGTGGTTGGAGTTGGCAGCGAAGATGGGGGCGGTTGCGCATGAGGTGACCGACGTGGGTCATGCGGGTGATGGAGGAGGAGGTCAGTGCAGGAAGTGGGTGGCATTTGCGTAGGAGGTGATTGACGTGGGTCATGCGGGTGATGGAGGAGCAAGTCATCGCGGGAAGCGGGCGGCGGTTGCCGAGCAGGAGGTAGAGATGTGGAGGGAGTGGAGTATAGTGCGCCTGGTCAAAGAGAGAGAGAGTCACCGTGATGGCCAGCGGTTGCACGAGCGGGTAGTGCGCAACCGCATGCAGAGAAGATGGAGTGGGGAAGGGTGTGTGCATGGAGGGGAGAGAAGAGAGAGAGAGGGAGAGAGAGAGAGAGAGAGAAGAGAGAATATAGAGAGAATAAGGGTGACGATATGAGCCATTGATGAAGTACCTCTTCATCCAACGACCCAGGATGAAGGAGCTTAAGTGGAGAGAGGATAGGGGGTGGAGACCCACATGGCTTGCAGGGGTGCAGCCACGTGGTGGGGTAATTAAAATGAATAATTAAAATAAAATAATAATAATATAAATAAAATAAATAAATAAATAAATAAATAAAATGGGTGACACGTGGCGGCTCCAGGAGCAACCACGTTTCGATCACAGAAAAATCAAAAAATAATTGTAAAGAAAAATAAAAAAAGAAATAACAAAAGGTGTCAAATCAAAAAGTAATCAACATGAAAGTTGCTCATCTCGATGAGATCTAGAACTTTTGTGAAGGATCAAAAATCAAAGAAAATCATATGTACAAGGTTTATTTTTGGTTAGTACCATATAGATATAAAATACCACATTTTTATCTTTTGCAGATTTTTTTGTTATTTTTAAATAGGAGAAAAAATCAAAATAAAATATAGAAAATATGAAAGGAATATTTATTATTTAATCTGTTTTTTGAATTTTTACTAATTAATAAAATAAAAGGATAAAATGAAGTGTATTTTGGTCAATATATACAATATACAATAGGGGCCCAAAACCCAAGTTTCGCATACGATCTCCATTTTTTTATGAAATTGGTCTTGTTTTGAACGTCTTTGAATGTATATTATTTTAAAAGAGAGTAGACCTAAATCAGATACAATATGAGAGAGATATGCGCATTTTAAGGTTCTTAGTTTCAAACGAGGGCTCGGGTTTTATTGGTCAATTTTACAAGTTAGTATTTTTTTGATATTTTTTATTTAATAGTGTTATTAATATATACACTATAGAATTGATTTTATTGGATTTGGAGTTAGTATAAAATAGATAGAAATAGGTGAATTTAGCTAATATACAAGTGAATATGTACAAGTCATTTTGGCTCCTTATTTAATGCAGTTTTGAATGTTAAAAAGCATATTTTATTTATAAGTGCATGAATGATAATTATGCAGAATAAATGGAGAAATGCAGCTAATTACTCAAGAACGAAGCTTTATATTCATCTTTTAGAGTGATGAATCACAGATTCATCAACCTCCTATACTTAAACCTTGCTCGTCCCCGAGAAACTAAATGAAATGAAAGATTGAAATGATTTTGGGTTCCATACCAAGGTCATGAACAAAAGGTGAAAATGGAGCTTGACTCAATCTTTGGATTAATAGTATGATTGAACCTTATTGGGAATTGAATTTAAGACCTAACAACCTTTAAGTTCCACAAGTCTCTTATTCAAGTCGCCTCAACAGTCAGGTCAGAATCAATCCTCATACGCAAATTTTGATGGCTATGAATCTACTTGTACTGTGTAAGTGAAATATAGCTTTCCACATCAGAAATGGCAAAGAACCAGCCTCCTCTAACAAGATAACTCTAATTCCCCGATCTAGCAACTCTTTCCTCGACGAGCAGGGTATTCCCTTCTAAGTTCAAGTGCGACCAGCTCAAGAAGAGGGGGTAGAGAAGAGAATGGACTGTGAGCCGTGTAGTCACATATCTGTGGAGCTTGACCAGTGTAGCCAAGTCTCTAGTTTCAGGCTTCCCTTCTTTTTTTCTTTTTTTCTTTTTTTTTGAATTATATACAAGGTGCAGCATGTACATAAGAAGTTTTTCTTCTTAAGTCAATAGACCATCCCTCTTTTGATGCATTATTGCAACCCACGGCATCCCGTTGTTAGATATCAACATCACTAGACTAGGTTGAGATGCACTACCCTTCCTAGAGGAGGACGGATGTTTCCACCCATGTGCTACTCCAAGCCAAAGGATTTTGACTCCTCTCCACCTCATCAATGAATAGCTACATGCATGGTGCTTGTCCAAGTTAGGTCATTGTTTAAAAGAATCGTGCATGTGTATGAAATATTCTACTTGGAACAATCAAAATGACATGTGAACATAGACTTGCGGACTCAAAGAATTAAGTCACTCAACCTGAAAAATCTTAACTCCAGTTCCTACAAGGTTCCACTGAAATTAGGTAGATTAAGGTCAAATCAAATCCTTCCTTGACATCTATTTATAACTTGGTTCAGAACCCACTAACTTTTCACGCATATGCTAGATATGAAGATGAGATGCAGATGACATGTTATATAGATGAATGAAGTGCAAGACTTTTTTTTAAATGCAAGGATGATATACAGAGTAAATAAGAAGCCTTTATTTATTTTATTCTTTTTTTTCAAATTTTTTGGGTATACTTTCTATTTTACAACAGATTTTACAAAAGTATTATTTACACGTATTTTTACAAAAGTATTATACATATTATAAGTATACATGTATTTTAGATTTTTTTTTCAATTTTACCCACCCCACAGTTATTGCATAATATATACAAAAAAATGTGAAAGTACAAGCTATGGGCAAAGTATATATGTAATATATACACACCCCCATATATTTGGTGTGTGATATGTCCTCAGAGCACGAGAAGAGAGGAAAAAGACATAGCTCGTGCTAAGCATAGGAGAGATAAAATAAAAGGTATAGAAGTCGATCCGCCCCCCTGTACATAGGCGCTGGTAGCGTAAGTGTAGAAGAAGGTCAAGAATGGGGCGGTTGAGGTCAAGAGGGGAAATGGATGAGTATATATACATGGCGGGTATCGGTTCCCCCTATACTTAGGCTCTGGTCAGCCTAAGTGTAGGATAGAAGTGAGTGTGAGAACCGATGAAATCTAGATAATATATAGAGAGTGAGGGATGTACATCAGTGACTGAATCTTGATGCCTCATATTCATGGAGAGGAATTTGATGTATCTGCTTTGTGTTCACTTTGCATGAAGTTGATGATTCGACTTGGACTTGTTGGACATGCGAGCCCACGGTGAGCCATTATGCAATAATTGTTATTGCGAATATCATTCCCTGATCTGAAATGAAGAATAACCAATTTGTATAATAGGTCCCTTAGTACAATTAGGGTTATGTACCATGCTCATCTCGATGATCATACAGTTGTTGATTCAAGTATTGAATCATAGAGGCTGGTGTTTGGATGAATATCTAAAGAGTTAGATTGAGGACTCATCAAGTATCGTCAAATGATTATTAAGAGATGATCTCCAGCCTGAGTAGGAGATGTCAATCCTTTCTCACATAGGTTGATATCTGACTGACCTCTTGATGCAGGTCCTTTGCATAGGAATAGAGATTCGGAGGTGTCATATTAGTTTAGTCAAAGAGTTGACTTAAAGAGATCGAGATATCCAAAGTCCTATGGCATATGCTATCATGATATAGGCACGCATCCTATGACTAGAGACAGATGTGTTACTATATGTTTGAATGTGTACATTTGGCAAATCAATAAGTTGATGACCTAACCATGGTCTATACACCGGCGAACTGGTGTGCATGTAAGGGCATATGAGTAATACGATCTCTCAAAGGGATCATACATGTTCATTTGTAAATCGGAAGACATGAGCTCACTCATGAGGTATTGGGACCGATCAAATTCCATGCATGGTCATCGTGCTTTGGAAGCATGACAAGAATTTGAAGGTATGATATATGCTTCGGGAAAGCATATGATCGATATCGATTCCCAATGACCAAGATTGAGAAACTTGATGATTAAACCCAAAAGAAGACAGTACAAAATTGATCTACATCTTTGGGTTTCATCATAGGTCTTCCAGTATGCAGGATAAACAGGTGTTGCGAATACTTGAGTGTGATGTGATCATAAACGATTGTATAACCATGACGCTTCCATTCCGAGGGAGTGATGAAAAAGGTTTGGATTTTAGTGACTCCTCTCAATAGAGAAGTGACATGATCTTAGTCCGTGCATTGGACATTGGTCTGAATGAGATTCAGATGCAATGAGAAGATTAGGTCTACGGCCTTGATTCAATCAAGCATCTGTGGGAGGTCCATGAGATATGGATTTGAGATGTGATCTCAATATCCAAGTCACTATACGTGGAACAATACAATCGCCCTGTCCTTATCTCCAAGTATCTGCGGAGAAAGCGCATCATTTTTGAAAGGGTTTAAAAATAATTCCATGATTGAAATATATCTAAGCATTGAGAAATTGATAATTAAATGTGATTTAATTATCTTGGTGCATGTGGATATTTATCCAATCTAATTAATTGTGATTTAATTATGTGGATAAGAATAATGTGGATAGCAATATGTTATAAATATGATTTATAACGTATTAAAGAGAGCTTATTATGTTTTACATCTGTTAATTAATTATTGATGTGAATTGGATTCACATTATATAATTAATTAAAAATGTAAATTATTTTTTGTTTTGGGTTGTGAATGTGATTCACAAATTTCCAATGGTAAGATTGTAATATTCTCAAAATTAATTATGAATTATTTTTATAGAATAATGCACAACAAAAGTTGTTGTAAAAATATTGAAGATTTTCATGGAGATATGCAATCTCACGAGATTGCATGAGATTGCCTCCACCATGGAATATGGTGGATGGCTATCAAGTCCTATATGGAATTGGTAGTCGTCCTACCTATTTCATGGGATATGTAATCTCCATGCTAATGTCTCCATATATGATTGATTTGATTTAGGATTGAATTATTTTTGATTTATCAAATATATTTAATCTAAATTAAATTATTAAGTTATTGGTTTTTACCAACAACAATCTTGACCATTAGATTAAGCACAAATCAATCCCATCCATTGATTTGGTGTGTCCCATGGATTGTGATCCATGGACTCCCAAAACCCTATAAAAATAGAGGCACCCCTTGCTCTCTATGGTTATGCAATTGAGATACAACAAGCACTCTTCTCTCATCCCACACATCATCTCTTATCTCTTCTCCATTGGTGTCCGTCCACCAAACCCTAGAGGAGAAGTCTCGCCGTCGTTTTGCCACCACAACGCCGCCTCGACGTTTCTCGGTTCTCCATCTTCTTTCGAGTGCTTCGCTCATGAAGAATCTGTTTGACTCGTGCGACGAGATCAGGAGTTCACCGTGCTTGGATCAACTTCTTGGATTGCGAGGATCACACGACTCATCCCCACGCTCGCAAGCGTCTTCTCCGAAGAACAAACTTGAGACATGAGGTCTCTTTTCGTAGAGACTCGATCAACCACACTACAAGAGGTATTCCTATATACTTGATGTGATTTTAGATGAAACGATCCGAGAATCATTCTTGGATCATGTGGTTTCATCATTTGAAATTTTTTAAATTCCGCTGCATAGAACAACTAGTCCGACTAGTCCTTCTTCATCGTATTCGATACGATGCTCACGCTTCTGTGGTGCGCTTGAGTATTATCCCATATCCTTCAAGTGGTATCAGAGCCTTAGGTCGAAGGGTTTTGGATATGATCCGTAAACCTAGGACAACTTGGGTTCGTTAATGTTGCGAAAGTTTTTTATCGCATTTCATTTTCGTACCTTTGTTTAGTGAATAAATCGGCCCTGTTTAAAATGTTTAAATACGAATTAATCACTTAGATTTTGTTCCCCATTAAATAAGGAAATCATAGGATCTGAGTTTATGTAATTTGGATTCCATTTGCTCAAGATATGTCCTTTTGATTAAACATGTATTCACTGTTGCGGGAACTGCAAATCTCAACATGATTAATGAGTTAATTACTATTTTGATGCACCTAGAAATGCATGAAATATCACTTGGATTCTGTCATAAATCAAATCAGGAATCTTTGATAACTGATTTTGCGTAATTTGGATTTGATTTGATAGAGATATGTTAATTTTAGTTAGTATGGGTCACTTTTGAAATTACATTCCTAATCAAGAACCATGTGATTGTCAATTAGTGAAATTAATTATTAATTTATTGAAATAATTATGGAAAATATTTGAGAAATATTAAGTGATGATTATTTATTTAATTGACAAGGCCTCAACCAATAAATTGATTAGATTTGATCTAAATCATAATTGGATATACAATCAACAAACAACTTGCTTGAATAGGATTTGGAATTTGTTTAGAAAATTTCCTTATAAACAAAATTGTTTTGATTATTACTATATGGTATTATTTCGGTTGAAGAACCGATGATCATCTCAAATATACAATGATCTATTTGGTATTATCATTTCCTGAGGTGGATATGGTGTCTAGTCGGGGAGCGTTGGGGTAGTAGGCTGCACTGGTTGCGGTCTGTCCTACTCCCGTCGGTACTGACCATGATAGCGGGTAGAGACTCGATAATGCCGAAGAAATCAAGGTGTATTTTTCTAATTATTAAAATTTGAATTAATATACACTTTGAGATAATCCATATATATTCAAGTAAAAACAATCAAGTTTGTTGATTGAATTGGATTGATAATTGATTTAATGAGATTGAATTAATTATATCCAATTAAAAATACTCTATTATGAATAGATGTGTATTTTCCTTGGAAGAATTAATTTCATGAATATGATTCATGATAATTAATTAAAATTTGAATATGAGGTGGAGGATCACATAAGTGACATCCATGGTCTCCCGTCAAGGCGAAGGGTTCCATCGGCAGATATTATATGTAGGAGACGCCTGTCCGAAGTGACAGCTCATGCGTATGATCCATTTGGATCAGGCTCTTCACTTCTCGAAAGAGTAAGGATGTATGCGTAGTGACCCCAATATCGAGTCCTCATATTATTAGGGTGATATTGGATTGCGCATAGCGAGTTGTATTCATGTTGATGGTTGGTTCAATTAACAACGGGTCAACATCACCTTAGGGGTGGTGGGCCCGGGTGTTAAAGATCGAATTGAGAGATGCAAGTTGGACTTGCAAGGCGGAATGTGTTCCCGCTTCTTTTTATCCGAGTCACAGGTTCTCATATTATTGGGATGTGACAAAGATAAGAAAGGAGATCCCAGATCTTGCTTGAGATATAATGGTAAGTATATCTCTTACATTGAAAATGATTAAGGGAATGAACTTTCAATGTTAACATGGCAAGACAACTTTGATATAAAAAATACTAAATCAAAGTAAAATGTGTATATATATTTAGGGAAAATGGGGCTGCCCCCACCCCATTTTTCGCGAAATTTTTTTATTTTTTTGGAAAAATAACACCATTTATATTCATCCTTATGTCCCTCCTATATGCCATTCGAATTTTGTCAGAAATAGAGACTCTTACGGCCTCCATCCAGACGTCATTTTTTAACAGTCGCAAGATTTTTTAAATCGACCTATCTGGATGGAGGCCGTAGGAGTCTCTGTTTCTGACAAAATTCAAATGGCATATAGGAGGGATATAGGGATGAATATACATGGCGATATTTTTCAAAAAAATAAAAATATTTGCCAAAAAATGGGGCGGGAGAGCCATGTTGGCTGCCCCCAGGGGGCAGCCCCATCAACCCCATATATTTATATATATTTATGCAAATTTCTTATTTCAGATAATCCTTCATTAAACCCACTCAGTACTATACTCAATAAAAAATAGTAAAGTATCATGAATTGGATCCATGATCAAAATATTGTACTTGCAATAGCACACATATTGTATGTGGTTGCAATGTGCAAGTTTCCTTATAATAATGAGGAATGACAATTAAATAGATAATAGGACTACAACCCTAGGGTTTGTATGTCTCTATAGTCTTGATCTCTCATCGAATGTACTTTGAAAGTGACATGTCGATGATGATCGCAATTGTCAAATAATCCTTAAAAAATTCTAAGAAGATGTTTTGGCATACATATGTGCTGTTGACATTTAATCATGAATGGAATGGTTCACTGCATTATGCAGAATGGTGGCTCTCTAAGAGATGATGTATTCAAAATGTTTGAATACCTACCTGAACCTAAGTCTTTAAGAGTTAAGATGTTTATAGATATGATGAGTGTCATCATCCTACTATCTATACTCTAGTTATTCATGAAGCTTCATAGTGTTCATATTGGATGAATTAAATGAAGCATATATAAGTGTAGAAATACTCTTATATTGAAATCTTTTGAATTCAACATGAGAGATCCTTTGTCTGAATCAATGGTTGTTTAGAGATGAAAGGAGCGCAGTAGAAGCATGGGCCGGACCCAAGTTAGAAGGAAAGTCAAAGAGTTGGCTGTAATTCTATGGTTTCCACACACATATGACATCCAAATAGTTGGATGAATGCCAATACTGCAATGAGCTGATGTGTTGATAGTATGACTATCAAGTTTATCTATAATCCTTAGAGAAGGACTTGGATAGTGCATCGAAATAATTTACATCTACATATAATCATTAAAATTGACTTTCTTATTTGATAAGATCAAAGTCTAATAATTGTATCTCATTCTTCTAATAACACTTGCAATTGGTTGCATATGTATTAGAAGTCTGAAATTTGATCTTAAGGTTTAATAGTCATCCATGGATATTAATGCAATTATTGCAACAATCTCTGTTGGATAGATAGACTTCATATTTTCAGTGGGAGATCCCTTAGTCTTAGAGAACGTCTCTACTACCTAGATATTAGAAAATACTCAGTTTATTTCTAAATGTTGGAAATAGACATGATTTTTGGAATAGACATATCATAAAGAGTTATGATGGATATATTTCAAATAGTATTTGATATCTATAGGACTCTACGAAATTAGAAATTAATAGATGATTCGTTAAAATTTCAAATACTGAAAATTACACCTTAAAAGATCAATAGGAGGATGGAGATCATTTGACAATGATCTGGCATTGAGTCTTGGACATCTATCTGTTGATGAGATCAACAGACTAGTAAGAGATGAATTTTAGAATGTCTAGAATTTCAAATCTTACATACTTGTGAATTTGTATTCAAAGTATAAATTGTCCAATACACCCTTCTCTGGGAATGGTGTTAGATGCCAAGGTATTCAAGATCTAATACATATTAATGTATGTGGATCATTTGTATCATAATAAATATTGATGATATGTGATATCATTTGATGATTAATTGTGATATAAAATTTCTTCCCTTCACCTAAGAAAACTTTGAAATGTTCAAAGATTTCATAATTTTTGGTTTAGAACCAAAGATTGAAGGAAGGTGAAATGAATTTGATCTAATCTAGGTAGCTTGTACCTATTAGATGAATTCAAAGGAATACCTTATGGAGATATGAATCCTCCTAATGCACCTAAACTCAATAAGAGTTGTAGGAAGATACAATTAGATCATTTAGAGCCATTGACTTCATCTTATAACCCGGGGGGAATGAAAGAGGCGAATTCGCGACGGCGAAAACAATGACGAAACTCGGCTCGCGGGCACTCAAAGCTCAAAGCAAGACCCGAATATATATATATATAGTTCGGGCTCTCTATTTTCTTGCCATTTTTTTGGCCGCTCTTGACATGATTTTGATCAATGATTAATCTTAACGTAATTATCTCTTAGTTTCCAGGTATATATATGTGGTAGAGACGACATTATATATCCTTATAAGGTTCCATGTTAGTAAGCTGGAATCTAGCACCAGAGAATGTTGCTTCATTAAGAAAATAAAGGATGGTATTGGATACCTACTTTATAACCTTGAGATTCTTAAAAGATCTCATCTCTAAGGATATGATTCTTAGAGGATGATTCTCTTGAGAATCAAGATGAAAATGAAATAAAGGAACTCATTTAATCTTTAGAAGATAATGAGGCTCCTAAAATCAGAAACTAAAAGGACAATTAAAGATGAACCACTAATACCTCTTCAAATGAGTTTGAGTATGAATTCCATGTGTCAAAGAAATCTGACAATGATCGAACTTCATGTGATGAAGCTTCTGAATATCATGTCATGGAAAGATAGATGTTAGCAATAAAGTCTATAGTAGACTTCATATACAAGTGTTGTATATGGACCCTCGAGGATCCACCTATATGGGTAAGACCGGTTAAGGTGTAAATATATATTCAAGAGAAAGAGGAAACCTGATGAGAAGGTAGAGACCTTCAAAAGCACGGCTCGTAGCAATGAGCTACACACTGAATAGAAGACATTGCTTGCAATGAGACTTGCTCTTCAGTAACCTTGCTTAAACCCATCAGAATATAGCTAACTATAGCTACACAACTTGACTTTGACATCTTCAAGATGGAAGTCAAGATTGCATTCCTCCACGAATATCTCTCCAAAAATATTCACCTGAAGTAGACCCAGGGCTTCATGGTTGAGGAAACCAAGGTGTGCAAGCTAAAGAAACTCCATCTATGGACTCGAATAAACTTCTTGTAGTTGGAACATAATATTTGATGAAATTATAAATGTTGTGATTTTAGATAGAATCTTGATGTACCATGTGAAGCTTAGTGGGAGTGCTATTGTGTTCATCATGCAATATGTAGATGATATCCTAATCATTTAGAATGATATAAGGATAATAATAATAAGTGTTTTATATACTGCCTATTCCATACCTTGAGATATGATCTCAAGGATACCTCTTGGATCTTAGTTCTGAAGATGTTCAGAAGCAAAGAGAAGAGGGCATTGGAACAGTCGCATTAATGGTACACCTTGGATATATATTCTATTTTCTGGAAAATTCCAAGAAAGGCTTCATTCCCTTAAGATATGGTACTGACCTGTATAAAAGGATAACACCTCAAAGAGTTGAGGAAGTAAATGCTAGAACTACTTGCCCTTGTGCATTAGTTACGAGAAGCCAAGTGTATGTTAGATATGTACGAAAGTTAGATATCTGCCATGCAGTGGGAGTAGTAATTGTTACTAATCCTACTAAGGAGATAAAATACTTGATTGCAGTAATAACAATATCTTCAAAGATGAAAAGATTATGGTGATCTCAAAGTCTTATATTCAAGAAATTAAGACTTTATAAATAGTGATCTAAAAGGTCTTAACTGCGGATACCTTAGGAGATAGAGATCTCCAGATTAAGGGTATTCTAATAAGGATGAAAGAAATTACATACTGGTTATAATAATGATATTGAGTTGTAGTGTCAATGACATTAACTAATAATGTTGAGTATTGGTTACATAAGATGCAACTTTCGCATTGAATGCGAGAACTATTACTAGGAGATATGCAAGTGTCGTAAAAGGACTTGGCATAGTCTCTTGGGAACAGAGTGACTGATCAACTTACCTAGTTATTTTTCTAAATAGCCTATGATTGTCACATGAGTACGGGTTTAATGATTAGCCCATTAAAGGCTCTTTGGGCTAGTGGGAGATTGTTGGACATGTGAGCCAACGGCGAGCCATTATGCAATAAATGTTATTGCGAATATCATTCCCTAATCTGAAATGAAGAATAACTATTTTGCATAATAGGTCCCTTACAGCTGTTGATTCAAGTATTGAATCATAGAGGTTGGTGCTTGGATGAATATCTTAAGAGTTAGATTGAGGACTCATCAAGTACCGTCAAATGATTATTAAGATATGATCTCCAGCCTGAGTAGGAGATGGACATCCTTTCTCACATAGGTTGATATCTGACTGACCTCTTGATGCAGGTCCTCTTCATAGGAATAGAGATTCGGAGGTGTCAGATTAGCTAGGTCAAAGAGTTGACTTAACGAGATCGAGATAACCAAAGTCCTATGTCATATGCTGTCACGATATAGGCACGCATCCTCTGACCAGAGACAGATGTGTTACTATATGTCTGAGTGTGTACATTTGGCAGAGCAATAGGTTGATGACCTAACCAAGGTCTATACACGGGCGAGCTAGTGTGCATGTAAGGGCATATGAGTAATACGATCTCTCAAAGGGATCATACATGTTCACTTGTGAACCAGAAGATATGAGCTCACTCATGAGGTATTGGGACCGATCAAATTCCATGCATGGTCGTCGTGCTTTGGAAGCATGACAAGAATTTGAAGGTATGATATATGCTTCGGGAAAGCATATGATCGATACCGATTCCCAATGACCAAAACTGAGAAACTTGAAGATTAAACCCAAAAGAAGACAGTACAAAATTGATCTACATCTTTGGATTTCATCATAGGTCTTCCAGTATGCAGAATGTACAGGTGTTGCGAATACCTGAGGGTGATGTGATCATAAACGATTGTATAACCATGACACTTCCATTCCGAGGGAATATTGAAACAGGTTTGGATTTTAGTGACTCCTCTCAATAGAGAAGTGACCTGATCTTAGTCCATGCATTGGACAGTGGTCTGAATGAGATTCAGATGCAATGAGAATATTAGGTCTACGTGCTTGATTCAATCAAGCATCTGTGGGAGGTCCATAAGATCTGGATTTGAGATGTGACCTTAATATCCAAGTCAGTATACGTGGAACAATACAATCGCCCTATCCTTATCTCCAAGTATCTGCGGAGAAAGCACATCATTCTTGAAAGGGTTCAAGAATAATTCCATAGTTGAAATATATCTAAGCATTGAGAAATTGATAATTAAATGTGATTTAATTATCTTGATGCATGTGGATATTTATCTAATATAATTAAATGTGATTTAATTATATGGATAAGAATAATGTGGATAGCAATATCCAATTATTTATAATATATTATAAATATGATTTATAATGTATTAAAGAGAGCTTATTATGATTTACATTTGTTAATTAATTATTTGTGTGAATTGGATTCACATTGTATAATTAATTGAAAATGTAAATTATTTTTTGTTTTGGGTTGTGAATGTGATTCGCAAATTTCTAATGGTAAGATTGCAATATTCTCAAAATTAATTATGAATTATTTTTGTAGAATAATTCACAATAAAAATTGTTGTAAAAATATTGGAGATTTTCATGGAGGTATGCAATTTCATGAGATTGTATGAGATTGCCTCCACCATGGAATATGGTGGACGGCTATCAAGTCCTATATGGAATTGGTAGTCATCCTACCTATTTCATGGGGAGATGTAATCTCCATGCTAATGTCTCCATATTTGATTGATTTGATTTAGGATTGAATTATATTTGATTTATCAAATATGATTAATCTAAATTAAATTATTAAGTTGTTCGTTTTTACCAATTATCTTGACAATTGGATTAAGCACAAATTAATCTCATCCATTGATTTGGTGTGTCCCATGGATTGTGATCAATGGACACCCAAAACCCTATAAATAGAGAGGCACCCCTTGCTCTCTATGGTTATGCAATTGAGATACAACAAGCTCTCTTCTCTCATTCCACACGTCTTCTCTTCTCTCTTCTCCATTGGTGGTCGTCCACCAAACCCTAGAGGAGAAGTCTCATCGTCGCTTCGCCACCGCACCGCCGCCTCGACATTTCTCGGTTCTCCATCTTCTTTGGAGTGCTTCGCTCATGAAGAAGGTGTTTGATCTCGTGTGATGAGATCAGGAGTTCTCCATGCTTGGATCAACTTCTTGTATTGCGAGGATCACACGACTCATCCCCGCGCTCACAAGTGTCTTCTCCGAAGATTAGACTTGAGATAGGAGGTCTGTTTTCATAGAGACTCGATCAACCACGCTAAAAGAGGTATTCCTATATACTTGATGTGGTTTTAGATGAAACGATCCGAGAATCGTTCTTGGATCATGTGGTTTCATCATATGAAATTTTTTAAATTCCGCTGCATAGAACAACTAGTCCAACTAGTCATTCTTCATCGTATTCGATATTATGCTCACGCTTCTGTGATGCGCTTGAGGATTATCCCATATCCTTCAGGACTAACTGCTCCTTGGAATCTACAAAATGCTTCAACAGTTATCCATTTACCACGTGATATTGTGCACCATATGCGAGATTCGCTATCTCTACACTTCCATGCATGTGCACTTTCTTGACAATAAAGGGATCTGTCCACTTAGATTTGAGCTTCCCATGGAACATCTTTAACCTGGAATTAAACAATCATACGCCAAGGGACAAATTCTTTGCACCTCATGCCATCTTTTTACTTTATCCTTATAAATCAAACTGTTGTCATATGCCATGTTTCAGATTTCCACGAACTCGTTCATGTTCAAGTCTCGACAAAGCTTCCCTAGGTGACAACTCCAATTAATCTTCTTAATTGCCCATTCAGATTTGTGAATCAGCTCAACATGCAAATGGCATGGCTTTCCATTGATCATTCTGAATGGTGAAATGCTCAATGGTGTCTTGTAGGCTATCCTATAACCCTACAGATATTGGTCCAAGAGCTGGGACCAGTTCTTCCTATTGGGACAAATCAACTTCTGCAATATAGTCTTCACCTCTCTATTCGAATCCTCTACCATGCCATTGGTCTGTGGGTGGTAAGGACTAGTGACTCTGTGCTCAAACCCATATTCCTTAGCTAAAGATCTCACATCTCGATTCACGAAGTGGCTACCCCGAACCTAGAAATAATATGATCTTTCACAAACTAACAGATAGTCGTGTTGTCTGCAGTTCGGGTTGGGATAGCCTCCACCCACCTAGATAGATAGTCAACATCCAACAAGATGTACTCATGTCCTTGGATATTGGGAAAGGGACCCATAAAATCTATGCCCCGTGCATAAAAGACATCACAAAAGATCCAGAGCTGCATGGACATCTCATATCTCTCAGTAATGATCCCTCCCATAATCTGACAAATCAGGCACGACCGAGCAAAATCAATAGCATCTCTGAATAGGGTCAGCCAATACAATCCGCATTGGAGCAAGGTTCTCTTCCCCGAATGGTGTCCTCCATCCTCAAGAAAATGACAATACATGAGGACACTCTGGTATTCCTCTTGAGGAATAGACCTTCTCCAAACACAATCTGACCCTTTAAAGAAAAGGAACGGATCATCCCAGTGATATCTCCTCGAATCCGACTTCGATCGGTCAGTGCTGCCTCTATTCCAATCTTGGGGAACTTGCTTGGAGACAAGGAATTTCACCATGTTGGCATACCACAGGAGTGAGTCAATAACTCAAATTGACTCATCTAGAAAAGTCTCTCTAATATGCTCAAAATCAGGGGGATCCTTAGAGGTCAATCCGAGAAACATGATAAACCACAACATTCTTCACTCCAGGTTTATCTTTTATCTCCAAATCAAACTCCTAGAGGAGAAAAATCCACTTAAGAAGACTGATGAATCACCATTTCATCACCTTTATTCTATCATTTTGGCCTTAAAAACCCCAGTAAATGCATGTAAATAGCATCAATTTGTACATAATAGCATTCAATATTTATTGTATTTATTGTACATAGAATAAGGTTTTTAATGCCAAAATTATAGAATAAAGAGAAGAAAATAAAAAGGAATAAAATTGAAAATATTTTATGACACGAACCCCGAGACCAAGGCCAGCATGGAATTGGTCGACAAGGAATAAAGTAGGGGAGATAAGGGCCAACAATACAATAAATACCTCATTTATTTATTCATTTATTTATGCATTTTTGACACTTATTTTGTTTCTAATTATTCATTCATCAAATAAAGAAACTTTGTACATGAAAGTTGTAGATAATAATGTGAATAAAATTACAAAATTGAGTTTGTGTAAAAATAATACTCAGTGTACATTTTATACCCAGAATAAAAAGCCAAAATCTCAAATTCACAGACCCATATCTTGAAAATAAAAACCCCAAATCCACAAACTCACCTTTAATTGTATATAGCTTTCCAAGAACTATTTAATAAAATTGGTTTCATAATTTTTGGAGTTTATCTGTGAAAGTTAGGTTTTTGGCCCCCATGGTGCAATCTGCCTGATTAAAATATTCAATTTATTCCTTGTTCATTATTTTTACAAAATTATATTTTTAGAATTTTGTAAATAATGTATATAATACATGTACATATTGAAATTAGAATAAAATCAAAAAGAATTTGTAAAATAAAATAAGTCTATGCAATACATAGGCAAAATACCTATACTATCTATATGTATATAAATAAAAAGGGATTTTATTCTTTTATTCTTTATTCATCTATATTTTTATAATAATATAAATATTACATATAAGCTATTAAAAATACAAATACAAATAAGAAACAAATAAAATACATTAAATAAATAAAGTATAAAATACAGGTAAAATACCTATGATTATAACTACATACACATATACCTATTTATTTAAAAATGTAAATAAACTTATAAAAATTGAATAAAAATATATTTATACTCACAAAAATAAGCCTTAATTTTATAAACTAAAATTATAAAATAATAAAATAAAACGGACAAAATAAAAATAAATACATATAAATATACTTATAAATGCATTATTAAAATAAACCCATAATAAAATACATTAAAAAAATTTAAATAAAAATCATAAATAAATACTACATGATTTAATAAACATTTTTTATTTTATAAGCAAAATCTATATAATTCATTTATTACGTTTAATAAATAGGTCAATATCTGGTCGATGTGGACCAATCAGAGGCCAAGGAATGTTGACCTTCGGTCAACTCCCCCCTGCGCCTCTGACTTCCGTCAGACCTGTCCAGTCCCCCCTTTTCCTCCATTTTTCCCGCTCGATCTGTTGCTCCATCGACAACGATCCCTTTACGGAATTTTCTCCGAGAAATATCATGATCCTCGCCGCATATTTTATTCGTTTGTACCTAGCTTGTACCGCCACCTATTAGCTACTCAATAAGGGTGTTCCCTCATGTTTATAAATAACTCCATCTCCCTCCTCCGAGCTTTTTTGGCCATTTCCCGAGCCCTAGAGCCCACGCCTTCGGCCTAGCGTGCATCCAGGTGGCAGCTGGAGGTCCCCTGATGGTTGTGGAGGCTCGCGGAGGAAGGAGATGCGCCCACGGTGGCACTCCGGCTCGTCTTGCTCCATGGAGTTTTCCAGGTATAAGAGCTGCGCACTTATGTTTCTTAGATAGATTTTCATTCCCGCATTTCATTCCTGCATTTTAGTTCGCATTTAGATCGTTAGAATAGCTTAGGTTAGCTAAATCGAAGTTCGCCGGAGCCACCTCTGTCCGATCTGTTTTCCGACCGCTACGACCGTTCCATCGACTGTTTTCCGACCGCTACGACCACCCCATCCCATTCCCTTCCAGTTTCTTCATCTCCCAGCCACCTCTGTCCAACCGGATCCCTCTTGGATTCGTGAACCAAAGTTTCAACTCCGTCGCTCGCCGGAAGCTTCGCCACCTCGCCCATTTTCATTCTAACAGCTTCAAATCCAGGTCGAGGGTGAATCCCTCGAGCCATGTGGTCTTTCTGTGCAGGTTTAGTGCGCCAAGAAGCACCGGGAGACGAAGTACATGCCGTCGGAGGTACCTGGAGCACCTTACCTTCTCCGACCTTGCAAGGGCGCTCCAGTTGTCCTCTGTCCGATCTGAAGCCTCCAGCAGATAGAGTGGAGCACCTGCGACATGTGGGGACCTTTGGGAGCAGCATCAGGCATCGGAGAGGAGAGATCTCGCTGGGAGAAACTCGCCAGCTGCGAGTTCCTCCCCTATTCTTCCAGCACCTCTCCTCGCCGTCGGATGAAGATCAAGGCCCCAGTTCGAGCGCCAGCCGTCCGATGGAGCCGTGTCCAAACCATCGGATCACCTCGGGTGATCTAATCTTCACCGCCCATCGTCGAAGCATCATCGGCTCACGGGGATGCGACACGTGTCTAAGTGACGAAGATCCATCCGTCCATCCAACGCCTGTTGGGGGTAAATTTCAGATACGCCCCCTGCCTTTTGTATTTATATTTTAATGCTATAAATTAACTTTCACGTTGTAAATAAATTGTGATTTTTGCATTAGGCCCCCTGTGGTTTTTATAATTGCAATTTGGTCCTCCAGCGCCTCACGTGCAGTCCCACGTGAGGCGCGTGATTTTTGCACTTTAGCCCTGGCGATTTTTGTAAATTGTGTATTAGTTCCAAAAATAAAAATAATTGTTTATTTCTGTAGTAATTTTTGCACTGATGCCCCTGATAGTTATTTCATTTGCAAAAATGCCCCTGCTAGGCTGTGTAATTTTTGTGTCTTTCTTCTATTTATTAAAAATGCCTATGTAGCTCCTAAAAATTCAGAAAAACTAGGATAGATGCTTCATGTAAAGTTCTTTCATGCCCACATTTTATTTTGCATTTTTTGCATTTCTCGTAATTATTAAAAATGAAAAAGGAGCCCTTTTTGTACTATTTAAATTAGAAAATACAAAAAAATTATAAAATATTTTTGAAAAATTACAAAAAAATTATATATGGTATATTTATATATATATATTGAGTCCAGAAATTGAAAAACCCTAAAAATAATAAAAATAATAAAAAAATTTAGAAAGCTCCAAAATCCAAAAATATATATAAAAACCCTTGAAAAACACCAAAAATATGTTTTCTTATTTTATAATTATCTATATATTATTATTCACATATTAAAATTAATTTGGGTTATTTTTAGATTTATTTTATCTTTTTTTAAAAAACCAAATTAGTTTCGACCTATTTAATTAGTTCCATATTGAGGACATTTTTGAAATAAAAAATACATAAAAATTAGAAAAATTCCATAAGAAAAATAACTTAAAAAAATATACAAAAATATATATATAAAAATATTATATGTAATATATATATATGTTGAGTATTTATATATAATATTTAACCTTATACTACTCCTCTCTCTCTTCTTATATATATATATCTTTATATATATGTATACATATCTATATTATATAATTAAAAATAAAAATATATATATAAAATATAAAACAAAATAAAAATTATAAAAACAAAATAAAAATTAAAAAATATATATAAAATCAAAAACCCACAAAAACAATAAGAATTGGACATGATCATTGGATTGAATAATTGTGCACTCATTTTCACCACATCACCATTCGCCTCCCAGTGTTCGACCTCTACTCATGCTTACACCTATACACACTTGCATGTAGAGTTATAATAAATTTTAACTCCGCATTTTAGATCAAACTCTAAACATTCGCCTCGCCATCTTCGAGACTACGCGCCGCGAGCTCACCCTGCCAAGCGCTTCTCCTGAACTCGATGTGTCGAAAGGAGGAGGGGTGAGCCTAGACCGGACTCCTGGCTTAAAGATCGGCGAGCGACTTGTGGTGCTTCACGATAATAGCAATTTCTGAACCTAGGGTGATTTCTTCGGCTTGCATTTGCATATAGCATAGGTTTCAAATTCTGTTCTGCATCCCGCATGGAGAGAGCAGGGAGGCACTGTAAGTCTTCTTACTTGGCATGCATCATCGTTTTCTGACTTGCATGGATTTTCCGACCTTCTCCCTCTGTTTTTGCCAACCTAGGATGCTTAATGGAAATTGGAACCTCGATAGGCACGCGCATTGAAAATACCCAAAAAAAGTGATAACCTAAATAAAATAGGGACTGTTAACTCTATTGGACCTAAAAATAAAACGTAATGGATTCCTTGTCTTGGGGAGCGCAACCCCCTCATTGTATGCGTTTTAAATTTCTTACGTACACACTAAGGAGTAGAGCCCAAATCCCATCAAGCCTCCTCGGTGTTTGTACAACTTTGTGATTCTCACCTCACTCTAAAACTGAAAAGATAAATGACTGTCACCTGACGGTCTTCACTGTGTTGAGTAGGTGAATTGGGGGTTTGCCTTGTGTATTGAATGTGACTGTGAGTTCATTGTGTTTTCCATTCATTGTTAGAGTAGTCGATCCCGTTGTGTGAGTCATGCATTTTTTTTATCCTTGAGTCTCTCTACCTCTCTTATACATATACCTCTTCATTTGCATTGAGTCGTGATATTGGCGCTTGAGCTCAATCATTTCTTCGCCAAGTCCATGCGTTCCCGACATCTTCTTTATCACCTTCTTCGTATCCACTGTACCATTCCCATCTTCTCCGGTTCGAGGAGAGCCTGCTTTTAGGACCACCATTTTGACGGTGTTCCCGCCCTGTATAGAACACCCAATTTTGTCTATGTCCCGATCTTCTTGCCCGCCCTCCTCGTCCCCTCTGTTTCACTCCTTGGCACGTAAACTCAATCAGCTTCTCCACTTCATTGTGTTACCCTTCTTATCCATCTTCCTTGTGTCCCCCGTATCACCTCTCCCTTTACTCGGGAATGTTGTGCACATCGATAGCCCGCATCGATGCTTCCATGATCACCTTGATTATCTGTGTAAGATGGGCCAATGATGTTGAGGATGCTGAGATTGATTTGGTGGATTTGACTTTGGATACATGCATACGAGCGTATTGAGGATTTTTGATGATGCATAGAGCATAGGTGTGATGCATTATTGAGGAATTTTAGTTCTCGCATACCGGATTGAGGATGTGTCATGATGCAATGACTTGGTGATGATTTCATGAGTATTGATTGATCTATCTATTTTGAGGTTCCACCCATCTTGATTTTGAGGATTGAATGATTATTCTGACTTGGAGTACCTGATAAAGGTGTGTGGATCCTGCATGATCTCTCATCTTCCTGATTAAACCCTCCTTGATCTCCTGACTCTTTAATCCACCTATGGCACTTCGAGGATTCCTGATTATCTTTTGTGCCATCTTAGCTGATTGGAGTAGCTTGAGGGATGTTTTGTAGTTGACCTGATAATTTGCTCCCTCACATGATCTTATGCCCTCCTGTTGATTGATGGATTCACACTATTTCGAGGACCGGAGATTTTATGCCAGCATTCCCATGACCTACATTGATCTGGTTTGCATTGCTCCCCGAGGACTATCTGCGGGAGAATGCGACAATTTCTAGGACTACGGTTTCATCCACTACTTGGGTCGCCATCTTGATGGACCCGAAACCGAATCAGATGATATGCTTGATTGGCCTCCCCCGGTGATTGTGTACCTGACATGTCAGTCCACAAGGCCAATATACTAGACTCATATGAGATCGCTCCCCTTGACGGTCCTCACAAGGACGAGCCTTGATATTACAATTATTTACTGCCTAGTTCATAGCTCTCTGAGGGTTATCTGCGAGAAGCTATGACACATTATAGCTATGATGGTCTCCTCTGCTGGTAGGCTGTCTGCCGCCTACCATGACCATATTCTCTGTGGATCTGTCTGATGGATCCGGCTCCTTTGAGCCTTCTCTCTCCTTGACGACCCTCGTAAGGATGAGATGTACTCTGATTATTCACTATGTAGCTCACATCACTTCCCGAGGACTATCTGCGGAAGGATGTGACACTTTCTTTACGATCGACTTAACTCACTTCTGGTGCCTCCATTTGTTGGGGCACGGTGCCGATTCGTCTGATATGGGCAGTCAGTCTCCCTATCTGATTAGGCGCCCGATCTGTTGGGGCATGAGACCGACTTGATCAGACTCCTTTTAGTATGCTCTCCTTGACGGTCCTCGTAAGGATGAGCTCTTTTCTGATTATTCCTTGACTAGCTCGTAGCTCCCCGAGGGTTATCTACGGGAGACTACGACATATTTCCTATCTGATTGGTCTTCTGTTGGTATCCGATTTGTCGACTACTGAGACCACTATGTGGGTCCGTCTGATGGAACCGGCTCCTTCGAGCCCTTCTCTCTCCTTAACGATCCTCGCAAGGTAGAGACACATTCTGACTATTCTTTGCCTAGATTGCATTACTCCTCGAGGACTATCTGCGGGAGCATGCCACACTCTCTTTACGCTCGGTTCTCCCTGCTGACCGTGTCTCCGATCTGCGGAACGTGGAATCGAGTCGTTTAATATATATGATTTTGGTACCATCCTGAATTGCCTATCCGATTTGCGGATCATGGGACCCATCTGATAAGACTCCTTTGAGTCTGCTCGCCTTGACGGTCCTCACAAGGTTGAGCTTCTGATATCAGTTATTTCCATGCCTAGCTGGAAGCACGTTCCCCGAGGGTTATCTGCGGGATGCTGCCACACTTTCTTGATTAATCTGTCTCTTCTGCGGGTAGTCGATATGTCGCCTACCGAGACCATATCTGATGATCCGTCTGATGGATCCCTGACGCCTTTGCGTCCGCTCGCCTTGACGACCCTTGCAAGGTCGAGTCTCTTTCTTCTTATTTGATGATTAGCATGTACCACTCTCTGAGGGTTATCTGCGGGAGGGTACATCACTTTGTAGGTATTTGGTTTCATTTCTGGTGTCTTCTGTCTGTTGGAGCATGAAGCCGAGTCTTCTGAGTAGTGCAATTGGTCCTCTCTCTGATTGTGTATCCGATCTGCAGATCACTGGACCGAGTCTTCTGATTGGTATGATCCCTAGATCCTTTGAGCTTGCTCACCTTGACGACCCTCACAGGGTTGAGCCATGTCCTGCGGTATTCGGTGTGTACTTATGATTTTCCTACCTCACGATCATCGGATACCATGGTGTCTCCTATTCTCTATCTTCCATATCTTTCTGAGACTCTGATTGACCGGAGGACTCTGTACTGTTCCTTCTTCCCCCCGGTCTTACTATATCAGCTATGTTCCATCATGCCGACCTTATGAGCTGATTGACTGCTTCATGCTACCGGACCCGATATCTGTACTTTCGATCTATTTTACTCCGGTAGCCGACACCCACATGACTGTATATCAGGGTGTCTTTTCACCTTCTGACTGCGTCCTCGTTCTCACAGGGAAATGACGAGAGTACGGTATTCACATGTCAGATACCGTCGTGTACTCCACCAGTTTTTCACCGCTTGTATATATGTGTGCCTTTTTCATTCTTTCTCCCGTATGTTTTAGTGTGCCCTAGATCTATCGCCATATCTTTGTGTCTACACTAAGGACGTACCTTGTCCTAAGTATAGGGGGGTACACATCGCGTTGTTCTTTCCTTGTTCAGTTTTGTCACTCCTGTTGTTGCCTATACTTAGGGATATCTCACCCTAAGTATAGGGGGAGTGATGTGTATATTCTCCACGATCTTTTCATCAATCTGTATATATCTATCTTTTCTTCTTTTCTTTTTTTCTTTTTTTTCTTTTCATATTTCTTTATCTAAATAAAAGGTGTCTCCCCTTTGTGTCAGTTTCCTGTACTTAGGACGTATTTTGTCCTAAGTATAGGGGGTGCACCCCAGATTTGTTCATATGTTTATTCCCACCCTTGACCCTCCCTGATTTGTGTACAGTCTGCTATACTTAGGATTACTTGATCCTAAGTATAGGGGGACGGTCAACTTCTATTTCCTTCATCTCTTATTCGTATATTATTTAGACTTGTCTATACTCAGTACGAGTTATGTCTTCTCTTTCACTTTTCCGATCTATGAGGACATAGCTCAAGCTAAGTATAGGGGGGTCGTATATACTTTGTATATACTTTAGCCATAACTCATACTTTCTTATTCAAATATGGCTAATAATTCTTTAAAATTCATTAAAAAACCTTAATAATGATTATCCCTCGGATTCTTTTTGTATATACTGATTAATAAATCAGGTTAAAAATATTCTTTGCAAAATGATTTGAAAAATGGTGTGAACTGTTTGGAAAATTTTTTTGTGAAATATTTTCAACCTTTGTAAAAATATTGTTGATTGCAAAAATTTTTTCTATTTGTGTAAAATAAAGGATATGAAAATCTATTTGCAAATGGTTTCGAAAATATTTTGTAAAAATATTTTGAAAAATTTATATATAGTGTTTGCAAAATCTTTGCAAAATGGCTTTCAATTCTTTGTAAATATTTGCAAAAATTATTTTGTACTATTGTTTTCAAAATGTTTTCTAAATAAATTTGAGGAATAAAAGCATCTTAATAAATAAAATAAAATACAATAAATAATAATAATAAAATATAAAAAATTCTTTATTAATAGTATATACACCTAAATAAATCACTTTGTTAAAACCTGTAAACTCTTTAAAATTCTTTAAGTCCTGTAAAATAAAGTGGCACGCCCGTGTAAATAGTTGTATATATTTATACTTTGGATGCCAAAATTCTTTCTTTGAGTAAAATTTCTCTCTTTATTTTCAAATTCTTTGGAAAATTGCATTATTCTTTGCATATTTGTAAATAGCATTTGCATAGCATTTATATTCTTTGATTGAGCTTGATGATTGAACTAGTCCAATAAAGTCGAAGATTGGAGCTTGGTTGGACCTTACCGCACCTAACCGCACTGGAACCTTATGGGAACTAGGTTTAAGGTACTTCAGGTCTATTCAGACTTAATTCTTTGAGAAATCAGGGTTAGGTTCAAGTCACCTCAGTAGACTAACTAGAACTTTTCGAAACACACGTATGACTCTTGTCGGTCGTGACCTAACTTGGACACTTGCACCTTTCACTTGGTTCAACTCAGTTGGAGTGGTGAGGGGGTTGGATTTTCCAGTCTGAGACGCACACGGGTAGAAACATTCGTCCTCGTCTAGGGAGGGAAGTGCACCCCAACCTGGTCCAGTAGCCATGAGGTCTAACGACAGGAGAGTGTGGGTTGCAATAAAGCTTCAAAAGAGGGATAGTCTTCTGGCTCAAGAGGAAAAACTCCTTATGTAAATGCTGCTGTATATAGTATGTTGAAAAAAAAATCTCCAAAAAAGTGGACAGGCTTGAAAATAAAATAAAGTGCCTGCCGGAGAATGTATATATGTTGTATAGAAAATAAGCAAGCTTGAGCATCAAAGTTATACCATGTGAGCCTGCAGCTGGATGACTTGACTACACTGGTCTTGCATCCCAGGATAGGTAGCTACACCGGCTACCGTCCATTCTTTTCTCTACCTCCTCCTTTTTAGTTGGATGCCACTTGAACTTAGAAGGGAATACCCCGCTCCTCGAGGAAAGAGCTGTTGGATTAGGGAATCATTGGGTTGTCATTCTGGAGAAGCTAGTCTCTTTGCCATTTCAGTTGGGGAGAGCCACTATCACTTACACTGTACAAGGGAGCTTCATAGTTATAAGGGTTTGCGTATGATGTAGGCTAGTCTGACCTGGCTATTGAGGTAAGTTTAACCAAGTTCTGTGACTCTCGAAGGCTGTTGTGTTTTAAATTTGGTTCCCGATTAGGTTCCGCACACATTTTCACACCAAGGTCTAACCTGAGCTCCAAACTTTGATTGTACAGATGAGTTTAATCATCATGATCAATTCAATCTATTCTTTGAATTCTTTATTTTTGCTTTTTCTTTTCTTCTGATTCTTTATTCTTTCGTACTTATTGCATAAGTATTTGCTAGGGACTAGCAAAGGCAAGTATAGGGGGTGATGAATCTCCATTTCATCACCTTTATTCTATCATTTTGGCCTTAAAAACCCCAGTAAATACATGTAAATAGCATCAATTTGTACATAATAACATTCAATATTTATTGTATTTATTGTACATAGAATAAGGTTTTTAATGCCAAAATTATAGAATAAAGAGAAGAAAAGAAAAAGGAATAAAATATTGAAAATATTTTATGACCCGAACCCTGAGACCAAGGCTAGCATGGAATTGGTCGACAAGGAATAAAGTAGGGGGAGATAAGGGCCAACAGTACAATAAATACCTCATTTATTTATTCATTGATTTATGCATTTTTGATTTTTATTTTGTATCCAATTATTCATTCATCAAATAAAGAAACTTTGTACATGAAATTTGTAGATAATAATGTGAATAAAATTACAAAATTGAGTTTGTGTAAAAATAATACTCAGTGTACATTTTATACCCAGAATAAAAAGCCAAAATCTCAACTTCACAGACCCATATCTTACAAATAAAAACACCAAACTCACCTTTAATTGTATATAGCTTTCCAAGAACTATTTAATAAATCTGGTTTCATAATTTTTGGAGTTTATCTGTGAAAGTTAGGTTTTTGGCCCCCATGGTGCAATCTGCCTGATTAAAATATCCAATTTATTCCTTGTTCATTATTTTTGCAAAATTATATTTTTAGAATTTTGTAAATAATGCATACAATACATGTACATATTGAAATTAGAATAAAACTAAAAAGAATTTGTAAAATAAAATAAGTCTATGCAATACATAGGCAAAATACCTATACTATCTATATGTATATTAATAAAAAGGGATTTTATTCTTGTATTCTTTATTCATCTATATTTTTATAATAATGTAAATATTACATATAAGTTATTAAAAATACAAATACAAAATAAAAACAAATAAAATACATTAAATAAATAAAGTATAAAATACATGTAAAATACCTATGATTATAACTACATACACCTATACCTATTTATTTAAAATGTAAATAAACTTATAAAAATTGAATAAAAATATATTTATACTCACAAAAATAAGTCATAATTTTATAAAATAAAATTATAAAATAATAAAATAAAAACAAACAAAATAAAAATAAATACATATAAATATACTTATAAATAAATTATTAAAATAAACCCATAATAAAATACATCAAAAAAATTAAATAAAAATCATAAATAAATACTACATGATTTAATAAACGTTTTTTATTTTATAATCAAAATCTAATTAATTCATTTATTACGTTTATTAAATAGGTCAATATCTGGTCGATGTGGACCAATCAGAGGCCAGGGAATGTTGACCTCCGGTCAACTCCCCCCTGCGCCTCTGACTTCCGTCAGACCTGTCCAGTCCCCCCTTTTCCTCCATTTTTCCCGCTCGATCTGTTGCTCCATTGACAGCGATCCCTTCACGGAATTTTCTCCGAGAAACATCATGATCCCTGGCGCACATTATATTCGTTTGTACATAGCTTGTACCGCCACCTATTAGCTACTCAATAAGGGCGTTCCCTCATGTTTATAAATAACTCCATCTCCCTCCTACGAACTTTTTTGTCCATTTCCCGAGCCCTAGAGCCCACGCCTTCGGCCTAGCGTGCATCCAAGTGACAACTGGAGGTCTCCTAATGGTTGTGGAGGCTCGCGGAGGAAGGAGATGCGCCCACGGCGGCGCTCCGGCAGTCGTCCTGCTCCCTGGAATTTTCCAGGTATAAGAGCTGCGCACTTATGTTTCTTAGGTAGATTTTCATTCCCGCATTTCATTCATGCATTTTAATTCGCATTTAGATCGTTAGAATAGCTTAGGTTAGCTAAATCGAAGTTCGTCGGAGCTCCGCTCCGGTGACTTCTCCACTGTGCCATCGACTGTTTTCCGACCGCTACGACCACCCCATCCCATTCCCTTCCAGTTTCTTCATCTCCCAGCCACCTCTGTCCAACCGGATCCCTCTTGGATTTGCGAACCAAAGCTTCAACTCCGTCGCTCGCCGGAAGCTTCGCCACCTCGCCCATTTTCGTGCTAACAGCTTCAAATCCAGGTCGAGGGTGAAGCCCTCGAGCCATGTGGTTTTTCTGTGCAGGTTTAGTGCGCCAAGAAGCACCAGGAGACGAAGTACATGCCATCGGAGGTACCTGAAGCACCTTGCATTCTCCGACCTCGCAAGGGCGTTCCAGTCGTCCTCTGTCCGATCTGAAGCCTCCAGCAGATAGAGTGGATCATCTGCGACGTGTGGGGACCTTTGGGAGCAGCATCGGGCGTCAGAGAGGAGAGATCTTGCCGGGAGAAACTCGCCAGCTGCGAGTTCCTCCCCTGTTCTTCCAGCACCTCTCCTCGCCGTCGGATGAAGATCAAGGCCCCAGTTCGAGCGCCAGTCGTCCGATGGAGCCGTGTCCAGACCGTCGGATCACCTTGGGTGATCTAATCTTCACTGCCCATCGTCGAAGTATCATCGGCTCACGGGGATGCGACACGTGTCTAAGTGACGAAGATCCATCCGTCCATCCAGCTCCTGTTGGGGGTAAATTTCAGATACGCCCCCTGCCTTTTTGTATTTATATTTTAATGCTATAAATAAACTTTCACGTTGTAAATAAATTGTAATTTTTGCAGTAGGCCCCATGTGGTTTTTATAATTGCAATTTGGTCCTCCAACGCCTCACGTGCAGTCCCACGTGAGGCGCGTGATTTTTGCACTTTAGCCCTGGCGGTTTTTGTAAATTGTGTATTAGTTCCAAAAATAAAAATAAATGTTTATTTCTGTAGTAATTTTTGCACTGATGCCCCTGATAGTTATTTTATTTGCAAAAATGCCCCTGCTAGGTTGTGTAATTTTTGTGTCTTTCTTCTATTTATTAAAAATGCCTATGTAGCTCCTAAAAATTCAGAAAAATTAGGATAGATGCTTCATGTAATGTTCTTTCACGCCCACATTTTATTTTGCATTTTTTGCATTTCTCCTAATTATTAAAAATGAAAAAGGAGCCCTTTTGTACTGTTTAAATTAGAAAATACAAAAAAAATTATAAAATATTTTTGAAAAATTACAAAAAATTATATATGGTATATTTATATATATATTGAGTGCAGAAATTGAAAAACCCTAAAAATAAAAAAATAATAAAAAAATTTAGAAAGCTCCAAAATCCAAAAAAAATATATAAACCCTTGAAAAACACCAAAAATATGTTTTCTTATTTTATAATTATCTATATATTATTATTCACATATTAAAATTAATTTGGGTTATTTTTAGATTTATTTTATATTTTTTTAAAAAACCCAAATTAGTTTCGGCCTATTTAATTAGTTCCATATTGAGGACATTTTTAAAATTAAAAATACATAAAAATTAGAAAAATTACATAAGAAAAATAACTAAAAAAATATACAAAAATATATATAAAAATATTATATGTAATATATATTGGATATTTATATAAATATTTAACCTTATACTACTCCTCTCTCTCTTCTTATATATATATCTCTTTATATATATATGTATACATATCTATATTATATAATTAAAAATAAAAAATATATATAAAATATAAAACAAAATAAAAATTATAAAAACAAAATAAAAATTAAAAAAATATATAAAATAAAAAACCCACAAAAAACAATAAGAATTGGACATGATCATTGGATTGAATAATTGTGCACTCATTTTCACCACATCACCATTCGCCTCCCAGTGTTCGACCTCTACTCATGCTTACACCTATACACACTTGCATGTGGAGTTATAATAAATTTTAACTCCATATTTTTGATACTTGTTGCATATATTTTATTGTGGGTTAATTGTTGATTGATTCGAGGTCTTTTGCCGGTCGCCTCAGCGACTGCGTTCCCGCTTTGTGTGGAATGCAAGACCGATAGCAAATCTCAGTCATCAAAGACGCACCTTTGCATCCTTCTTTTCCATTAAATATCGAATGGATGTGTGGTAAGTGTAGATTGTCACCTTAGAGCCAAAAACATGCGACTTGATCTTCTCGAGGGCTCATACTATAGCGAGCATTTCCTTTTCAGTCACGGTATAATTCTTCTATGAAGGGTCTAATACTTTGCTCGCATAGTGGATTGCAAATGGGATCTCATCTCATCGTTGTCCTAACACTGCTCGTATAGCGAAATCTGAAGCATCAGTCATAATATCAAAGGGGAGAGACCAGTCAAGAGCTTATAGGATAGGTGAGGCATAAATCTTCATCTTCAGGAGCTCAAAGTCGTCCAAGCACTTGTGATCTACAACGAACTTCGTGTCATTCCCTAAGAGCTCTGTCAGTGGGCACGAAATCTTCAAAAAATCTTGAATAAACCTCCTATAAAATCCAGCATGCCCTAGGAATGACCACACTGACTTCACGTTGGTCGGTGAATTGAGTTTCTTGATCACTTCCACCTTGGCAGGGTCAGCCTCCATTCCCATTTTGGAGATGAGATGCCCCAACACAATACCCATCGTCGCCATAAAGTAACTCTTTCTCTAGGAGAGCACCAGATTCACTTCTCTACACCGATGAGGACACGGTCCAAGTGTGCTAAACATGTATCAAAAGAATCACCATGAACAGAGAAGTCATCCATGAATACTTCCAGGAAATCCCCCACCATCTCAGCAAATATGACGATCATGCACCGCTGAAAAAGTACAGAGGGCATTGCAGAGCCCGAATGGTATGCGCATGAATGCGTAAGTGTCGAATGGACATGTGAATGTGGTCTTCTCCTGGTCCTCAAGGGCTATGGACACTTGGTTGTTGCTTGAGTACCTATCAAGAAAACAGAAGAAGATTTCCCTAAGAGTCTCTACAAGATCTGATCGATGAATGGCAAGGGAAAGTGATCTTTCTTGGTCACAGTGTTCAAGCGCATGTAGTCGACACAGACGTGCCACGACGTGGGTACTCGTGTCGTGATGTCTACCCCCTCCTCGTTGGTGACCATATGAAATCCCGACTACTTCGGGACAACATGAAGTGGAGCCACCCACTTAGAGTCAGAAATAGGGTATATAAACCCTACTTTGCAATATTTCTCTATTTCATTCTTCACTAATTCCTGTATATTGGGGTGAAGTCTACTCTAGAACTCACAGGAGAGTCTCACATTATCCTCAGTAAAAATGAGGTGCGAGCAGAGAGGGGGGTTGATCCCCACGAGATCTGACACTGTCTAGCCTATTGTCGTGTGGTTCCTTTCTAAGACTTCTAACAACCTAGATTCCTATTTTAAGGTCAAGTCTGAGCTAATGATAATAGGATATCTCTCTTTAGGTCCCGCAAGAAAGGCATACTTCGGTGTAGGAGGAAGGGGACTTTAGTTCTGGCAGTGTGGTATCATCTAATATATCGAGCTGAACTGAGTCTGAATTAGACTGTGTGCTGTATGGAGGTGTGCTAAGCTGTGTGATACTCGCCACCAACTGAGAAGCATCAGGAGTCGGATCGCCAAAGAAATGTGGTAATTCGACCAAAGCTGCGTCCGACTTATCATCTATGTCCCATGATTGTTCCGAGGAAGATGGAACAAACAAATCCGGATGGATCTCTATGTCAACATGGGAATAAGAAGATGCATCTCTCGTATAGGAAACACCTGGCAAAGTGCATCATGCACTATATCCTTTCCAGATGAAAAGGTCTTGCTCTGTCCTGAAGGAACCTGTCTCCAAATCCCAACAGTGCTGATCATTCTGCAATCTACCTCTGAAGATGAGTACTCGGTACTACTCTCTGAATCGGGCCGCTGCCATTTTGTTTGCTTCATCTCAAGGTTCACCTCTCCGTTCAAAGAACGCAACTTCATCATTCCTATATCATAATCAAAAGCTGCGCCTACAGTCCTAAGGAAGGGCCACCTGAGAATGATCTGAGATTCTCTCCAATGATTGGGGGTCTCCATGTCTAAGACTGTGAAGTCAACCTTATAGTCCTTCCCCTCAATCGTGATAACGACGTTTTTCACCTCTCCCTTAGGTCTTTTCATTGAACGATCAACGAATTGGAGTAGAGCTCTGTATTTGTGAAGTGGTCCTAACTCCAATTTTTGATATAAGGCTAAGGAAGTATGTTGATTGAAGACCCGTTATCTAAGAGAGTACATGCAAACACAATGTCGACCATACGACTCTCCCCGTAGTGAGAACCCATGTCTCTTTTCTTCCTAGGTAATTGCTGACTCTTGAGACAATAGGTTGTGGCAATTGATAAGACACACGTCTTTACATATTGATTCGATTTCTTCCTGTTAACCCTAGTAGGTGTGCATCTCACCTTAAGGTATTTTTGGAATGCAGGATGATTAGACACATACTCATTGAATGGCACTTTGACTGTCATATTCTCCTTGCAAAATCATGCCATGCTAGGGATCATCCTTCTGAATCTTTCTGTTACACTTTCCTCTCGTAAGAGCATGGGGGAAAGGGATGGAAGAAAGGGAAACAGGAGACGAAGAATCTGAATCGAAAACTGAAATATCATTCTTGGAATTAATTGAAACAAAGTTCCTCATACATGAATCTTTTTGATGCAACATGGGATCGAAATCAAAATTATCTACTAAAGGTTATGTGAAAGAAGCTGCAGTGGTATCTACCATAATCAGAGGTGCAAGGTCCTCCGTAGCATCCGAGATATCTCCATGTTGCTGATGTTGCATTTGTTCTCTCCTTCTCTTCTCGGCTCCTTGAGAAAGGATCCTCAGATGTTGTTGATGGGGCCTATGTATGTGTTGCCTCTCCTCCTCATCCTCTCAAGACTCCTTAGACAGTGCTCTAGAGAGGCCCCTCCTCGTGTCCCTTGCCCAGTCAGGTATGGTCATGGTCCTTCCGCTCCTAAGTGACATATGGTTAGCCTCGTCACATGAAAGAATCTCATGTTCAGATCTAAGAGATGCTGAAAATATATCTAACCAAGATGCTGCTAAGAACTAGAATGGTTAAAGGTATTAGGGTTAGCCTAAACTTGGGATGGGATCGAGGTATAGGGTGCAGATTGCTCGTCTCTCCACATAGATAGGCGATTGACATCCACATGCAAATCATGATTTCATTCTGCATTTCTTTCTGATAAGAACGAAGGGTATCGAGTATCTATTGAAATTGTGAGTCTGTGGGACCAGACGAAGAAGGAAGTGGAAAAGGTTGAGAAGAATGGGAAGACTGGCCCTGTTGGCTGGGATACTGCCTCTGCTGATTCTGGTGCTGCTGGAACTACTGGCCCTGTTGGTTATGGACATGTCAGTCGTATTGCTGGTACTGCTGTTGGGGTGGTTGAAATCCAGGACTCTACTGTGAAGGGAGGGTGAGTAAGTAAATGCAGTGTTGTGAAAGGTCGGGGGACATTGGTAAGTCTGTCGGTCCCCCATACTTTCCTGCCTGGAAGGGTCCAGAGTATACCATACTCCATTCACCTCCCAAACCGGCGGAGGCTCTTCCAGAACTATCTCTATGGATGGGGCATGCTGCTGGGATGAGTGGGTGTAGGACTGGTCCTGCTCCTACAGCTGGGGTTTCCCTGACATTGGTTGCTCCTAAACATGGTGAACTCGATATACAGGAGTAGAGGATGCAGTCACAGTAGGTATCTTTATCTTAGATACCTTTTCAGTGAACTCCCCCATCTATTTGGGAAATTTGGAGACGCTCCGGTCAAATTCATCAATTCTCATGTCGATCCTCTAGACTACAGTAAGCTTGTCCGGAAAGAGTCTCATGCTAGGGATCATGTCCTCAGAGAGATCAACTACAACTGACTTCCCCCTCCAGATGAGAGTGAACTGGGGGACTGTGTGTATGCCCTGTTGGCGGTCTGTGAGCGGCTAGTCTCAGCCATCTGCTCGTATACCTTCCAGACGGTATCCGCTTCGTGTGAAGTGTAATTTCCTTCACAAGAAATGCTCACTAAACCCTGCATCTCACGGTTGAGATCGGTAAATAATGATTGGACTAAGATGTTGTTATTTAGACCATGACAAGGATATTTCTACAGGATGTCCTTATACCTCTCCCAGGCATCACAAAAGGCCTCATGGGGTAGCTAGGAAAAGCTAGTGATGTGTGTCCCCATCATATTAGTCATACTTAGGGGGTAGAACTTCTTCAGAAATAGGTCCTTGGACTGGGCATAGGTGTTGACCATAACTCCTAAATTCTTCACCCAGTAGTCAGCCTTGCCACCCAAGGCGAATGAAAGGGATGTGAGCCAGATATAATCCTGGCTAACATTACGATGTCTAAGGTTAGCACAGACGAGCTGAAGTCCCTTAGGAATGCATAGGGTTCCTCCGAAGCATTCCCATCAAAGTGTGGCAGCAGGTTCAGGAACTGCAGTTTCAACGCAAAACCGACTTCTGGTTCAGTCGAACTCATATAACTCCGAATTCTATACTATCTAAGGTTGTATACCGCATCCATCGGTGGTTCCACCCCAACATCTAGTTGTCCTAGTTGAGCTCGGAGTAAAGTGTGTTGCTACTCAGATGCATCTAGTCTGGCTAGTATCATCCTCATAGGGTCCTCGGGGTGTTCTTCTTCCTCTTCTTTCTTTTTCTGAGGCATTGTGCTTGAATCTTCTTGACGTCCTATGTCAACAATGTGGTCTTGATTAGAAGAGGATTCGGGAATGACAATATTCTCACCGAGGTGAAGGTCTTCCTCAGTGAGGTGGGAGGAGAGAAAGGGAATGGTTGAAGAGTAACCATCCTAAGAGTAAGAGATCCCGAACTCAAGAGGGTCATGACTCCAGATTGGCCCAAGTTACGCTTGGACCTTTGAAGACGTACTTTTTAAAGGGTTCAATGAGAGACCCCCAGTCAGTCATCTTCGATGGCAAAATAGAACCGATGAGAGCAAGATATTCAATGAGGTGTTAGTTCTACGGTGCACACAAATGTGGAGTAAACTCACACAATACAAACACAATACAAAACCAGTAAATTCACCAACTCAACACGTGATGGTCGTAAATGTTTGGCCGAATTATCTTGTCAATTTTAGTTGGTGGTAAGACAATCTTTGAAAGAGTTAACGAGTTGTTTGGTGGTTGTACTTCCCTACAGGCTGGTCCGGTTCTTATGACTAGTTGGGCCTACTTTCAGCCAACATAGGAGTACAAGGCCGTATAAATATGGCTACATGTTCCTTGAGGACAAAGCCTTATAAGGTGTCCTCTAAACCTCCCACTCTGCTAAGGAAATCCGGACTACTTACCGGCTACTCATGGATCCTCACTGAAAAGTAGCTAATCGCCTAAAAAGAAAGAACTAGTTGTCTTGTAAGAAAATTCTGGCTTGGCTCTATCCTAGTGTCATCTCACTCTCACTTGCTAGTAAATCATACAATGAGGGCTTTATGCACCCGTAAAACATGGCTCTTTTTATTCCAATTTAGTTTAATCGGCCTGCTCAATTCAGTCCCAATTTTAAATTAGATTATCACTTGAACTTTAATCTTAACATATAAAAGCATCTACTGTTCAGTCTCATTTTTTTAAAATCCTAAGTTACAAAACAAGGGAGGAATCAGAAATCAGGATGCAAACGTGAAACTATGATGCATGCTAAGAAGAAGGTATACTTATAATGACTCCCACCACTCTCCATGCATTTATGTAGAACTGAATTTTTTAAAATTTACACTAAATGCATGCAGATCAAGAAAATTACACCTAAGCAATATACTATTAGCAGGGAAGAAATGATTTTAATTTGGCTAACTTGAACGTAGCTATGTGCATATCATTAGAATCTTAGAAGATGTGATTCTCCCAAGATGTGTGGCCTAAACTATGATTGGCACATACAAATTGCAATTAAATAATTGAGTGCCTATCCTAAATTCACCACTCAAGTCGGGCCCCGCCCTCACCTAAGAGTGAAACATGCCTGACACACCACAAAATATTGTCCAAGTGTCCAATTACGCACGAGAGATTCCGAACGGAATCCGCTGGAAATTTTGCAATAAAATAAAATGTAGAAAATAAAATCCTAAGGACTCGTCACTCTTTCACGACTCGACTCGATCATAAATTTATGTGGTTCCTTCAGTCAGCTATTTTCCCAGAAAATGCCATCCCCCAAAGCTCTTGAGTTGCACAGCTAAGCAGCGACTCTGTCGCGTAGGGTCGCTCACACAAAAATACTGCAAATAATTAAATTAAATAAACAATGCAGAAAAATGGAGGAATATTCACAAGAATACCGGGGGTCAGACTACCCAGTGATGGAAAACCTAAAATCTAGATTTGCTAAAAATTAACCTAAGTCGTTCCTCCCCAGCAACGACACCATCTGAAACACCCTAAATCCGCCCTCCTAATTTAATCGAATTACGATTAAAAGATGTTCGAATTTCGTTACAGCGGGAAAAATTTGGATTGATCAAAAAACTGCTAATTAATGACTTAATCAATTAAAGCGAGCGGTTATACTTTTTTACTTGAGCAAGCCCAAGGTCTAACTCAAGGAGGCCATTGTCTCCTTATATTTATTTCTAGTCGATCCGAATGCTAGGTTTTCACGGAATTTTTTTGGTATTTTAAAATGCAATAAATGAAGGATATGTAATTTTGAGTTAGTTCAGGGACTAAAATGCAAATTTCTATCAACTCAAGTCGAAAAATCCTCAAACATAGCCAGAAGTTGAATAATGATGAAATTAAGCTATTGCGATTTTTTTAGAATTTTCTGACTCAATATGAATTATGTAAGAATAAAATATGCAGACTAGGTGATTTCGTAATGTTAATTTTAATAAATAGCAAACCAATTTATTTTGCAGAAATAAAACTATCCTAGATTAGTCTGTGAGTGAATCTAGGAAAATTATTAGATTCTAAAAATAATTGACATGTGACCTATTACAAATTAATTAAGTGAATCACCAAATAATTTATTATGACCTCATTATGCGTGCAAATGTCATGATTTTTGGGACAAAGTAGAAAACACTAAACTCTTGCTATTTGATTTTTTCGCAATTTTTAGAGCAATAATTAATTTAATATCATTTAAACATCCTACAGTGGTAAAATAAGCTATATCCCACAACAATAATGATATTAAATAAAACACAACTCCTAAAAATATATTCAATATCCACTATGGTAGAGTAAGAGTTATTCTACAAAATACAATTTTTAAAATGACAAATGAAACTAAATGAATGTTCAAATTAAGGTCCAAAGATCAAGGTCTAAATGCAATACCGAAATAAAACTGATAAAAATAAATATGCTGACGAGGACCTGCATGCGATTACCTAGACTTCAGGGGGACTTGCTGCAAATTTCCCAGGAGGTCACATGCTCCTCATGTGTCTCCTGAAAGGCTGTACCTTCTGGAGATTACGGAGGAGGAGGGTGATGTTAGTGTAATTTCTCCAAGGTCCACGTGCCATCCACATGAGTAAGGTTGGGGGTTCCTCTACGTGAATTTATGAAATTGGAGGCACACAACAGCAATTATCCTCTGTCCTTACGTGCCGTGCACGTAAGGGGGAGATAATGACAAGGCACCTCGAGGCGAGGGCTTGATGGCGAGGCCGACGACGGAGCCTGGAGGCATTTGGTCCACTGGGGCGGTGCTGCGAGACATGGACGACTAGCAGCTTGATGTTAAGGGCGGGGCATCAGTCGAATGCTGTTGTCGAAGGCGATTAGAGGGTGATGTGAGGCGTCTAAAGCTCGTTGTTGGGCCAGTGAAGACTGTGTGGAGTAGGTGGTGAGGGCGAGCGATTGGTCATGCGGATGGATGAAGGAGATGGAGAAAGGTGGGCTCAGTTGAAGGAGCTCGAGGTTGCATTGACCGAGGAAATGAAGACGAAGGGGTTTCAATGTGCTCGACCAAGAGCGAGTGTGACCGTGGTGGAGTATGGCAGAAGCTGTCGCTTGGGGCGGATGCGGCTGGGAGGTGAAGGGGCGGAGGAGCATGGGCTCTAGGGTAGTGAAGGTGATGTGCGATGTGAAGGTGGATTGCAGTGGCTATGGAGGTAGCAGGCGATGAAGGGTGGACGGTGATTGGTGGAGGCGAATGATGGATAAGAAAGATGAAACAGAAGAATGGGGAGAAATAGAGGGGAAGAAAGAGTGAATGGAAGAAGGAGGATTACGTGGAAGAGTGGTGTCGCGATGGAACGGGCCTGGGGGCAGGGCTGGGAGGCTCCTGGTCCTTACTCAAAGCAGCGACTATGTGTTGAGCTTGAGCAGCTCGAAGGGGAAGCTGCAGCATAACGAACGCTTGTCGTGGATCATGTTGGAGAAAACCCTGTCGTCGCTCGATGACCGACTGAATCTCTATCACAGATCAGGATATTAGAGCTTGAGTCTCTCTCGTGTAAAGGCAGATGAGATGCATGGGAGGCGGTGATTTGCTTTTATTGGTGATTGGAGTTGGTGACGAAGATGAGGGGTGGTTTTGTAGGAGGTGAACGACGTTGGTTATGCAGGTGATGGAGGAGCAGGTCAGCGCAGGAAGCGGGTGGCAGTTGCGCAGGAGGTGACTTACGTAGGTTATGCGGGTGATGGAGGAGCAGGTCAGCGTGGGAAGCAGGAGGCTGTTGCCGAGTAGGAGGTAGAGATGTGGAGGGAGTGGAGTGTAGTGCGCTCGGTCAAAGAGAAAGAGAGAGAGAGTCGTGATGGTTTGCGGTTGCATGAGCAGGTAGTGCCCCACTGCAGGCGAAGAAGATGGAGTGGGGAACGATACGTGCATGGAGGGGAGTGGGGAGAGAGAGAGAAGAGAGAGAGAGAGAGAGATAATAAGGGAGAAGATCTGGGTCGTTGATGAAGTACCACTTCATCCAACGACTCAGGATGGAGGAGCTTAAGTGGAGAAAGGAGGGGGGGTGGAGACGCCACGTGGCACGCAAGGGTGCGTCCGCTTGGCGGGGTAATTAAAATAAATAAATAATTTAAATAATAAAAATAAAAAAATAAATAAAATGGGTGACACGTGGCAGCTCTAGGAGCTACCACGTGTCGATCCCAGGAAAATCAAAAATTAAATGTAAAGAAAAATACAAAAATAAATAATAAAAGGGGTCAAACCAAAAAGTGGTAAACATAAAATTTGCTCGTCTCAACGAGATCTACCACTTTCATGAAGGACCGAAAATCAAAGGAAGTCATTTGTACAAAGTGTATTTTTGGGTGGTACCTTATAGATATAAAATACCGTATTTTTATCTTTTGCAGATTTTTTGTTATTTTTAAATAAGAGAAAAGATAAAAATAAAAATAGAGAAAATATGAAAGGAATATTTATAATTTAATTTATCCCTTTTGATTTTTTTTAATAATTAAGAAAATAAAAGGATAAATGAAGGATATTTTGGTCAATATGTACAATATACAATAGAGGCCCAAAACCCAAGTTTCGCATACGATCTCCGATTTTTATGAAATTGGTCTTAGTTTGAAGGTCTTTGAATGTATATTACTTTAAAAGTAGACCTAAATCAGATATTGTATGAGAGAGATATGCACATTTTAAGGTTCTTAGTTTCAAACTAGGGCTCAGGTTTTATTGGTCAATTTACAAGTTAGTATTTTTTGATATTTTTTCTTTATTAGTGTTAGTAATATATACACTATAGAGTTGCTTTTATTGGATTTGGAGTTAGTATAAAATAGATATAAATAGGTGAATTTAGCTAATATACAGGTAAATATGTACAAGTGATTTTTGGCTCCTTATTTAATACGATTTTGAATGCTAAAATGCAGATTTTATTTATAAGTGCATGAATGATAATTATGCAGAATAAATGGAGAAATGCAGTTAATTACTCAGGAACAAAGCTCTATTTTAAACTTTTAGAGTTATGAATCACATATTCATCACACCTCCACCATATCGCCGGTTCGGACCTTCGTCGTCACTCGCATTGTGGAAGAGGGAAGAATAGAGGTGCAGTTCCAGGTTATTCAGGAACTATTGGATCCGATCTAGTCCAAAGAACATCATCAAACCATGTGTCGAGCATGGAATCGTAGGATCAAATGTGATTCGACATATGTAAACTAGCCACGTGTCATGTCCAGAGCTTAAGTAGCCCGCCGATTTTTTTGGTAAATTTTTGATTTCACCTTGGACTTTATTTTATTTGCAAAACAATCCCACTCAAACTGATATCACTAATTATGCATGTGTATTTGTGTGATTACTGCATGCACCTACTTTATTTCTGTGCTTATATTTGTCTTACTACTTTTCAAAAATTTGCATCTAGGTCCTATCATTCCAGAATTTGATTTCTTGCTCATTTTGCTTGAAATAAATATTATAATTGCTCCAAAAATACCCTAAAAATTAGGATATGCTCTTGATAGTGTGCTTTGTGTTCAGTAATTTTCATTTGCATAATTGCTTTGTTTTCTTATTTTTAATAACTCGAAAAATTTTAAATTTCACTTTTTGACATAAGAAAATTATTAAAATTTTGAAAAATCATCCAAAAATTCTAAAAAAATTAACATAGCTTTATTTTGTCTTATTTTAATTTATATCCAAAACTTGTTTGAAAATTCTTTTTAGAAGCCTTAAAATTTAAAAACCATTGAAAACCTTTAAAAATTCATATAAAATCATTAAAAAATAAAAAAAATATGTTTCTGGACTTTATTTGCATCGTAATAAAAATTCTATTTGTGAAAATTAGTTTCCTGGCTTTTTATTCTATTTTCTATAAAAAATACAAAAACATTAGCTAGATTTTCTGTTTGCTTTATTTCATGTTTTTAATTGTTTTGGAAATACTAAAAAAATCTAAAAATCTCTGAAAAATCACAAAAATAGTAAAAAATCCATAATTTAAAAATATTTTAATTTGAATTTTTCGGTTATTTTTAGCCTTTTCGAAAAATACAAAAAGAGTGTATTTCATTTTTTACACTTTTCTTTATTTTCTTTGTTTGAAGAAAAATAAAAAAATTTGTAAAATTAAAAATCTTTAAAATTTCAAAATGTGAAAACATAAAAATATAAAAATTAAAAACCCATAAAAAATTAGAAAGATAAAATTCACAAAAATCCAATAGTAGTGTGCTTTTTCCTTTCTTTGATTTTTCTTTGAATTGAATAACCCTTACATAATAATTGTTGCCTCCTTGTGTTCGACCCTAGGAGTTATACTAGGTTAATAGTTAAATAGCAAGTCCACATTTCTTTTTCTTTTTTTGGATAAATTCTTTGATTGATTTGGGTTTCATTTTGGGTGACAACGACATATTCACACATTCACTACATTGATCGTATTTATCATTAAATAATTATACCCAAGTGAAAATCTTTGATCATCAAAATGGTGTCGTTGTCGGGGAGGCATGACGAGGGTAGCTAGGTTTGCCTTGTTTGCCTACTATTCTTGGCATTTGTCTTTATTTTCTATCATTTATTTCTATTTAGCCATAATTGTGGATATGCTTCTTGTTGAGGAGTAAGCACTTGGTTGAGTACAATGTTTCATGAGGGGCTTATACAGTGCTTGCAGGATCTGATGTGTCGGACACCAAAAGCCCCCCAAGATCGGATTTGGTTACTTGGCTAAGATCTCTTTTTACTTGCTCGTCTCATTTAGTTGTTTATCTACATGTGTGTCTCTTTGTTTACTTGATTGACCTTCTGCTTTATTTTCTTTCTTTTTATTTGTTCATATTTTCATAATTGTGATCTAACATGTTCTTGTTTCTCTCTTTCTTTTGAGGGCTCGATGAGCCATGACAACATTCTTAGGAGTGCCGGCGCACCTGAGCGAAGCGGAGGCGTCATTTCTTTATTGAGTAGCATGAGAGTGTAGGAGAGAAGAAGCATGATATTTGGAGGATCCTTGGAGCATTTTTTATTTGTAACATTTTATTTTCATTCCATTTTTGGTATAAATTTGTAATAATTATTGGTATTTGCCCTTTTTCTTTTTTCTAGGCCATTATATACCTTTAGATTGTGGGGTCTATTTCACCAAGTATTGATGCACTTGGAGGACCTCATCGGATTTTTTTTCACCGTGTTTATTTTTGTTTGTTTTCTCGTGGATTTTTGTGTTTGAGCCTTTAGAAGTAGGTTCTATTATCTTGGTTGAGCCATGTAACCGATTAGGTCCTCATCCCTTAATAATAATATTTGTTCCCATAGATTAGAGCGTAGGATTGGACTAGTCAAATAAAGCGTTTCTTGCCCACTAATAGAAGTTACCACTTAGGACATTTCTCTTGTATCATTTAGGTAGTCTATTTCCTTGTCTTTATTTTATGCGAGGATAATTTTGCATGTAGATTGCTTGATCAAGGTACACATCTCTTTACTCGTGCATGCATCATTGATTTTTGTCGCATCTGCTTTTTCAACTTCCTCACTTGATTTCTCTCACTTAGGAAATAAAGGAATTGGAAAAAAATGTTAGATTGTTTTATTTAAAATAGGTCCAAAAAAAGGAGACAACTAAATAAAATCGAGACTCGACCATAAAACAAACGTAACGAACTTATTATCCATTGTTTTGGAGAGTAACCCACTCATTGTATTCAGGTAAACTCCAGTCAGAGTTGGTGACGATGCAAGGTTAGATCTCAAATCCCAAGAATTGCGCCCTATGATACTATGCATTGCTCTTTGGTGCAATGTTGAGATGCAAGCACTTGCCTCAGACGTTAGAAAATTATTTTGGTGTGCTCATTCTCCTTTCTCCCTTTGGTCTTGATATTGCACCCGATAGACTGGGTCGATAGTTCCATTGATTGGGGAGAACTGAGAACGTACGATGGGCGATAGCGGTGACTCACCCTGCGTGTTTGGTAGTAAACAACTTTGTGTAGATTCACTAAAATAAAATTGAAAAGATAAAATACTGAACCTTTATGGTCTCCACTTGTGTTCAGTTGGTGAATCGAGGGTTGTACTATGTTTGTTTGGTGTGAGTAGTCAAGATCTCATCCATTTTTCATCTACTTCTTTCACTTCCTTTTCTTTTCCCTCGGCTATGTTCATGATGACGGGAAGGAGATCTCTTAGTCTGACTCTTATGACACCGCTATTAAGCGATCCTCCCCATTCATCTAGCCCGGTTAAAGAGAGGTTAATCACTCTCTTTGAACCTGAGTTGCCATCTTCTCATCTTGACCCTCATTCTCCCATTCCATCACTTGGATCGGTTCGAGAGAACCCCATTTTTTAGCAGCAATCTATTTTATAGCAATAGTTATTCCTAGATCTTCCAGAGCCTGATTTAGACCTTCCTTTATTTTCAAAGACAAATGTTATGGCTGGGAAAAAAACCCCAACAAATGCATCCCACTTCTGTAGTGATCGATCATGCAGCGATCAATACTGTCTTACTTGCATTCCTCGAGTCCATGTACAATCATATTAGGGAGCAAGGGAGGGTGATGCCTATGGTTAGAGCTGAGCTTGTCCAATTGAGGAAGAGGCGAGATGAAGAGAGAGCTGAGGATATTCCTGATGAGGATAGAGATGATAGAGAGAGCCTCATGGTCATGGAGCTGATATTCCATGGAATGGAGCAGCTGGCATTCAACCTAGACCTGCTCGTACCATGAAGGAGTTGTATAATCCTGGTGCAACTACCACACATCAGTGGATTCATTTTACTGATATTCTTGGAGACCTTGAGCTTCATCCTTAGACCATTCAACTTTTTCCCAAGTTCCATGGGCATGCCACTAAGGAGCCTCATTTACACCTCCAGGATTTTGAGTAGATTTGCAGCATTATCCATGATAGATTTGTGGATGAGGACACTATCAAGATGATAGAATTCCCATTCTCCTTGGTTTATCGAGCAACCTATTGGCTGAAACATCTTGTGAGAGTTGTCACTACTTGGGAGCAGTTGAGGACCGAGTACTTGAACAAGTACTATCCACTCGGTCGGACCAATGCAGCTAGAGCCATGATCAACAACTTCACCATGATCCCAAACGAGCAATTCTATGAGTCTTGGGATCGTTTTAGATAGCTCATCGATAGGTATCCACACCATGACATCAGTAAGCCCAATCTTGCTCAGAGTTTCTTTTGTGGGATGACACTTGAGATGCAGGGGCTACTGAATGCCTCTTATAGAGGATCCTATTTTTCTAAGCATGAGGATCAGGTCTAGGCTATTTATGAGGAGATGGCATAGAACTATACCATGATGACCCAGACTCGTGTCTACATACATGGGAAGCCCCGCATCCAAAATCACGTCATAGAGTGGCACACATTGAGGCGAGATCTTCTTCTTCTATTGTAGCAGCACAGTCAGAGTCCTCATCTGCTGACATGGGGATCATTTCCCAGAAGTTAGACCGCATGGAGATCATCAAGAAGAAGTGTCAGGGTCTATATAAGCTCGACAACATTGACAAGATGGCCCAGTGTTTGAGTTACTTGAAGACATAGATCATATGCCTACAGGAGGTACATATGGCTTCTACACTTTCTTCACAATCACGAGCTAATCAGAGGAGAACTATACCACAATTACCAACTCAGTCACGGCAAGTTCACCACATTCATTCTGAGATGATCCAGCTCGTTCTCCAGTACCAGACGCAACAACCACCATCTTCGATACTCATATGGTGGTCTACCAGAGCGATCAACCTATTTCTACTTTGTCAACATATACTTCAGAGCAACCTGAGCTGTTGATTGAGGTCAACGAGATTTGGTACAACCAATACCCACATCAGCCAGGGATTCGTCGTGACCAACCCGATTTCTATTGGTCTACAGAGGCGCTCATTCCCAGCATCAGCCTCAGGCATCTTCAGGGTAGAGTAGAGAGTAGTCCCAGCCCGATCCTTGTCCGCCTTACTAGAGTTCTCAATAAAGACAGGGTACACATCCTGCCCGGAACTCATATACTCAAATGCAGCCCCATTCATATTCTCAGTAGCCTCATTTCCAGAGAGGCAACTCATCCGGGTCTCATACTTCTTCTTATGACAACCGAACATTAGAGAATCTCACCTATTTGATTTCAGAGTAGCACATAGCTTTTAGGTGAGAGATGGATGAGTTTCGTCAAGAGATGAGAGAGATCATCTAGGGCAAGGCCACCATTCCTACCTAGATAGAATCGAATCCGAAAAATCTGAAGAGGAATTCTTAGCAAGTACAGATTACAGAGTCCAACACTCTAAGTGAGGTACTCGATGATATTCATATCTTGTTTGATGTTGATTTTGTGACACTTAGGAGTGGTAGAGTTCCAATCGGCGGTGCCTCATCTAGGCAAGGAGAGGATGCACATGCACATTCAGGCGAACTAGATGAGAGAGAGAGCGATACTGAGGCCTCTATACCAGTTGCTGATGGTGGTGCTAATGCCACCCATCTTGACGATCAAGAGGGTGGTATTGAGGTCGTCATTCCCCCAGTTATAGATTGCGGTGTTGATGCCACTATACTTGTAGAGACAGAGAGTGATGCTAATGCTGCTACACATACTACTGATGGTGGTACTGATGCCAGTAAGTTCGATTGTACATATATACATGATGTTCTTCCATTCCATTAATTCAGTGATGTTGATAGAAAAATACAAAAAATGTACAAAAAAAATCCAAAAAGAGAAATAAAAGAAAGGTTTCTTCTTCTTCTTCTATTAGTTCATCTTGTGTTGATAATGATAATTTGATTAATGCTAGTCATTCACATGTGAGGAGACCTATTCTTAGATCTGACCCTCATACTTTTAAGGAGAGTACTTCAGTTTACAGATTGATCGGTCAATAGGTCGAAAGGGTTGCTCAAGGATGTTGTCGTCACCATTCAAAGTTTGTAATTCCCTATGGACTTTGTCATGTTGGACATGGAGGTCCTTGAGTGTGTGATAGATACCCCGATCATACAAGGCTGACCTTTTCTGGCTACAGGAAAGGCCGTGTCTAATCATGGTAGTGGGAAGATGTACTTTTGCATCGAGGGTAAGAGTATACAAATAGATACGATGGAGGACTTGATTTCCAAAGATTCAGCAACGTATCTAGAAAACCCACTGTTAAGTTGTGGGAATTAACGTGTAAATAAATGCACATATTTATCATTCATTGTAGGCGAGTAATCGGATCTAATTTAATTGAAGTGGTTTTATGCTTATTTAGCCTAGGTAAGTCCCAGGGTCGAACTAGAGGAGGTAAAGGAACAACCTAGGTTATTATCTATCAAAGTTCATGCATGATTTTCGAGGCAGAATATTTTGTATTTTAATGCAATTTTTGAATGCAATTGAAAATGTGGCCAATTTTAAGGACTAGAGAATTAATATTAATCATATGATGTCAAAAATTATTAAACTTGGCCAAGATGTGACTAATGATGAAATAAATGCACTATAATTGTTTTGGAATTTTCTGATGCAATATGAATATTTAACGAATTAATGAATGTAGATGATGTGAATCTGACCAATTATAATAAATATTAAACATATTTATTTTCATAAAATAAAAATATCCAAGATATGTCAATAATGAAATATCTTAGAAAAATCCTAAATCCTAAAAATATTGAGTTTAATACCTAGTAAAAATTAGCGACTAAGCACAAAATGATTTTTACAAGATAAAATAACGGAAATGCAATTATTATTGGGCACAATGTAAAACACAATTAATTCTACTGTCTTTAAATTTTCAGTAATATTCTGATCATCGGTTAATTTAATATGATTTTTCAGAGCATAAAGTGGGAAAAATATGCAAATTTCCACAAAAATATTAATTATTAATTAACCACAGAGCACAAAAATAGGAAGCATATGACATAATGTATAAAGTTAATTGAATAATAATGTGATATTTTTCAATAATTAAATGACGTGAAAATGATGTTCAAAATTACATAAGAAGCTAGGGTTCTAACTGCAAATAGATAAATAAAAAATAAGAAACTACAGAACATGGGTGTCAGAGGAATCACCAACCCCGAGAGGGGGCTCTCTGCAAAAATTCTAGGTGAGCATGTGTTGCGCACGTGCTCCTTGGTTGACGGGGACAGCTTGGGAATTTGGTGGACCTCCGGGGGCTTTGGTGCAAAAGTTCCCCCAATGCACATTTCGTGCACATACGCGGGGGCCTTGGGTTCCGCACCCTGTGGCTTGTGGTGGAGAGGGGCAGATCTCGAGCGTGCACGAGGGTGACGTGCGGCTGCAGATGAGGCGGCTATGGCCTTGACTTACGGAGGAGAGGGGGGGAGCTCGAGCTATCGATCTAGGAGGAGGTGCAGAAGAGGAGGGTTAGCTTCGGTGGTCACTGGAGTTGTCGAAGGTGGATCAACAAGGTGGATGTGGCTAAGGAGGGCGGAGCACCTGGAGGTGCTCGGCCGGCGGATGTCAGGGTGGTAGAGGGGGCTCAACAGCTAGAGAAATACCAGAGCGAGGCAGACGTGCGGAGGTGGATGCTGCAGTGGCCATGAGATGGCCGGATATCATCGGAAAAGAAGAGAGGAGAAGTGATGTCACATCACTACCATTCCCCTCTTCTTGCTGATATGATGAAGTGCTAACAACGGATGAAGTTGGAGGATGGCCGGTGTTGGGTTTTATAGCGGGCGTGAGGCGACGTCGATCGATTTCGGAAGGATCAACATCGAGATTAAGGAAGAGGAGATTAAAGAAGGAGAAGATCAGGGATTGATGGCGGCATGCATTATTGGGAAGGTGAAGGTTGATTGATTGGAAGGCGATTGAAGGGCGAATCAGAGATCAAATATGTGGGAGGCGGCAGCGATAGGCAGTGGCGAGATTCGCGGTGAAGGCGATGCAATGATTAGAAGAGGGCATGGGCAGCGTGAATTCATGGAAGGAGATCAGCTAATGGCGCGGGGAGGTGACTGGTCGGACTTGAAAGGCGGGTTTGACGAGGGCACCGTCGGATTAGGAAAGGTAGGAGGAAAATGATAGGAGGAGGGAGGAGATGGAGGGTCGTCCGATCGACCGAGATCAGATGAACCTAGTTGTGCCACTTGCCAATTTTATGTTTATTAATTTTTATTTTTTATTTTAAGAAATAAATAATTAAAAGCTCAAAATGGGTAACATGTGGAAGCTCCAGGACTGTCTTGTGTCACGCCAACAAAAATCAAAAAATAAAATAAAAAGAAATAACAAACGAGCTCAGATCGAAAAATTTTCTTCACAAAAGTTGTTTGTCTTGATGAGATCTACAACTTTCATGAAGAAACCAAAATCTAAATTAGGTCATTTGCACAAAGTGATATTTTTGGGGTACTTTATGTACATTGAATACCTTGATTTTTGGGTTTTGTAAATTTTTTTATCATTTTAAATTAAGATAAAAATCAAGGAAAATACAAGAAAATAAAAGACAAATATTTACACTTTACTCTAGATTTTTGGATTTTTATTAATTAAGAAAATGAAGAAATAAAATAAAGTACTAAAAAGAGGACTTTTGTACAGATTGTTAGTGAACATTCCGACTCTGTCAATTTCTTTCATTTTGGCTTTATTTTGGATTTGGATTTTTATACATTTTGATAAAACTTTTTTCAAATAAAATAAATGAAAAGAAAATAAAATAAAAAGAGTTAATTATGTACATAAAATAATAGGTCAAATCAGGTAAAATACACAATGTATAAAAGAGGCCCAAAAACCAACTTTCACATATGAGCTCTAATTCACTTGAACTTGGTCTTGTTTTGAAGGTAATTGAATGTACATTAGTTCAAAAGTGAGTAAGATCAAATCAGACACTATATGAGGAAGATATCATCATTTTAGTCTGATGGATCTGAAATTATGGTTTGGGTTTATTTCTTAATTATTTCAGTTAGTGATTTTTATATATTTTCCTTTATTCTTGTTAGTCATATGTACACAGTAGAGTGGTTTCAGGTGATTTGGAGTTAGCATGAATTAATTAAAAATTAGAAAAGTTAGCTTATTTTATAGGCCAATTAGGCTGGGATTTTTGGCTTCTTATTTTATGCAGTTGTGCATGATAAAATGCAATTATTATTTACGTATGCAGTCATGCTAAATATGCAAGATAATTTATAAAATGCAGATGAATTTTGGAGAACGAATCTTAATTAATCTATTTTAGAATGATGAATCACAGATTCATCAATCCCCTATACTTAAACCATGCTCATCCCTGAGCATCTAGAGAATTGAAATGAGGTGAAATTAGATTGGGTTCCATACCAAGACCATGAGAAAAATGTGAAAATGGAGCTAGACCCAACCTTTGGATTATCAGTTTGGCAGAACTTCTGTTAGAATTAGGGTTTAAAATCAACATCCTCCAAGTTCTATACAACATTGTAACAGTTTCGGTATATAAGTCATCTTAGATCAATCCCCTTCCCAAAGAATACCCCATGAACATTGAACAAATGTCTCATGTATGTGAAAGGTTATAGATTTTGCCATCAAGAATGCCGAACTACCATGCAAATCTCTCCTCCAATAACTCGTCCTCAAGGAGTCAGGTATTTCCTTCTAAGGTCTGGCGTGTTATGTTCACAATCGAAAGGGAGGGAATTAGAAGAAGGGAAAAGAACTGGAAGGTGACCAGTGTAGTCACCTCTCCTTGTGAAGCTGACCAGTTTAGCCAAGTCTCCACCAAGATCCGCAGGTTGTCTTGAAGCTTGGACCTTTTTGGTCAAATATTTGTTTCATAGTTTGCTTCTTTTTGTTTGGATTTTTGTAGCTCTAAGTGGATCTTGTTGTGCCCCTATGGATATAGAATCTTTTTCTCTGTAAATATTTTGGGGTCTTAGAAAAAATTGTGCCTAGTCGTCCATCCCTTATTCGAAGCTTTATTTCAACTCGTACTCCAGTCTTTAGATGTCCGTGCTACCAGAAAAGAAACTCACATAGTCTTCCAACACCCCGTCTGAGTTGAGCTAAGTGCATAGTACAAGAGTAAAAATTAATTCCCTATTCAAGACTTGTACCTAGAATGAGGCGACCATGATAGATAGTAAGAGTCAAATTCTGCACATTGTCATGTAGAACTCGAAGGATTAAGTCAAAGATCTGAATCTTCTAAAACCTCTTTCTTAGTGAAGTTCCTCTAAAAATTAGGTGGATTAAGGCCAAGTCCAGAACACTCTCGGTTTCTGCTCATAACTCGGTTCAGAGCCCAAGGGTTTTTCACCAATGCAAGTGCATGTAATGCTTGATAAAGTGCAAATGTATGGAATATAGACAATTATTTGTTATTTTTTTATACTTTTTTAATGCAAGACCAATATTTAAAAAAATGAATAAAAAGGCAATTTTTCAAAACTTCGGTTACACACACACACCATTGGACACAGACAATGTTAATTGTATTTTTTATTTTTTTTTGAATTTTTAACAAGTTTTTTACCCACCCCGTAAATAAAATATATACTTATGCAAAAGTACGAGTTGTGGGTAATATATATATATATACACACACACAGAGTATATACACACACACCCCTATACTTAGCGAGTGCTATGTCCTCAGAGCGCAAGAAGCGCATAGAAGACATAGCTTGGGTTGAGCGTAAGAGAGTAAAAAAGAAAGAAAAATATAAGGTGACCCGTCCCCTTATACTTAGGTTGTGAACAGTCTAAGTATAGAAGAAGAGTGGAAATTAGGCGGCCAAGAAGTGAATGAGGAGAGTATATAAAGCGGCCATTGCCCCCCCCCCCCCATACTTAGGCTATGGTCAGCCTAAGTATGGAAGAAGGGTGAAAATGAACCAATCGAGAGAAGGAGTGGATGAGGAGAGCGGTATATACAGATGACATCTGTCCCCCCATACTTAGGCTTTGGCATAAGTAGAGGACGAAGAAGTATAAGGGAACCGATGGGGTCAGGAGGGAGGGTGCCGATGATTAAGGAGGTTTTTGGAAGATCTTTTTATGAGCATGTGGTAGGAGGTCATAATGATAGGAAGAAGATGTAGCTGATGATTCCCAACAATTGTCGAATTTTTCCTCAGAAGAATAATATTGGATGGCATATTGATGGGAAGAAGATGAAGAAAATGAAGCAGATTATTCCCAACCATCATCGGAGTTATCCTCAGAAGAATAGTACTGGAAGGTGGAAGCACTCCACGTATTCTTGTCCATAAGCTATTCTTAAGCTGTTTTCTCAAAATATGCTCAGTCTTGTGGTCAATTGACTCAGATGATGAAAATTCTGAAGCATCGGTATCAGTCTAGTCATAAGAGATTATTATGGTATATCAATGAGACCAAGAGAGTTGGCTTTCGAGGAATTATAGTGAGGGGCATGAGTCGTCCAGCGGGGGTCAATATTCAGTTGCTTGCTTAGAAAGGACTTTAGAGCTGTCGAACTTAGCTCATTCATAAATATCACCTTATCTGAACCGGATGAGGAATCATCAGACGATTCCTTTCCCAGTATGTCGAAGGCGGCTTTCATAGTCACGTTTTCCAGATAACTGACTAGATGAAGGAGTAGTTGGAATGTGCACTTTAGTCTGCGTTGTTTATGAAGGTGCAGGTCTTGGGAGTAGGTGCTGACAATCAGGTCTTCAGATAAATAACCATTGAAATATTCCTCCCTAGTCAGCAGACGTCCCGCATATGTGTTCTCAATTAACTTGATGTTGGTGCATTCCTGCGTAGGATCAATTTGATCAAGGTAGTTAGAGGAGTTCTTGTCCGACTTGGGGTTAGCCCATGCTTGTGTGTCCTCATCAGGAGCATCATAAAATTTATGCATCAGGTGCTCCTCCAGAGGATTTGTCCCGCTAGTGATTGAGGTCCAAGCCGCGGAAAATGGAAGGGTGAGGTGAGTCTCTGATCCAATGGTCTGCTCAACAATCATTATCTCAGGTGTTGCAGCAGGGTAGGGCTCTTCTACTGCTTGACGGTTACGGTTGTTGATGGCTTTATGGGTTGCCTTGGAATATCGTGTTTCCTCAAAGACTTAATAAGATCGAAGTGCTCCCCATGTGGTATATTTGATTTCTCAAGTCTCGTACTCTATAGTTGCCTTAGCTAAGGATAAGAACGGCTTTCCGAGAATGACGGGAGATTGGGCGAATTATCCTTGATGCTCAATATCAATGATCATGAATTCCACTTTGAGCGGAGCACCTTGGAATGTAATGATGAATGAAATTGATCCTCTCGGTCGTTTTATATATCGATCAACCAACTGAACGATCTCTTTTGATTTCCTAATTGGTCCGAGTTTGAGCTTGTCACACACGAAGGTCGAGAGGATATTGATTGGTGAGTCGTCTTTAGTCCTTGTTCTCTTCCTGCTCGACATTTTTGGCATTAATTTACTCTTTACAAAATTTTTAAGGTCAGGGAAGTGTTCAATGGCCTTTATTAGGGGAAGTTCAAAAATCAACATTCTATATAGTGCTTCCCTCAAAGCAGGATCCAACTTTTTCAAATCCTCTCCACTTTCAATATTATGGGGTTTTCTGATTTTTTTTTCAATTTTTTGGGTATTTTTGAGTTTTTCAATTTTTTGATCTTTTTGATGTGATGTGTAGATGTGATGCTTTCTACTGCTGAGGAGGGACTTAGATATGTTGAGTCAGAGTCATCCCCTAAGGGAGTAGTATGCAGAGGTGTCGATGTCAGAGTCATCCCTAAGGTGTACAGAGTTTGTGGGTTTCTGAGTATTCAACAGTGGTTTAACTTGAGATCCAATCATTTCATCTTCCATTCTAGTCGGAAATTCTCTTAACATATCTCCTCTCTATCTTGACATCCTAGAAAAAATTTTCATTTATCAATCATGGATGGAGTCTTCTCTATAAAAGGATTCTACGGAAATATGTAGGTCTCAAACTCTACATACTGTGACTCAGGCATGCAATGCTGGATAGAGTAGAGTCCATTTCTATGGCCGTGAATGGTCGAATCCTCATATAGTGAAGTCAATTTACATGGTTCATGTGTGTCGATATCATCGGTCGAATCCTCTGTATGTGCAGGCTATGCAAAGGAGTGGCATATGGGTTGGTGAATAGGGATTTGATCATTGGCGTCAATCCAGTATGGATGATCATCAAGTGCAAGTCGCTCCATTCGGTTTGGTTGGGTCATCACGTTATTCCCAAAGGTCTAGTTCGGATGTGTTTCTATGAATTGTTGACATATTCTAAGAAGATTGTGATGAGAAAATGAAGTCAGTTGGGGTTGATATCTCCGCCAGTTGTTTGTCTCAATAGTAGATTGTTCTTCAAATGGTTCATGAGTTCTGACGAGAAATCAGGAATACTATGAGTCAGCCCAAGATGGAATTCGATCATGTGTAAAAAGGGTACAGGAGGTGGCAAATATGAAGGAGTGTTAAATTTAGTCGGATGATTTGAGAAAAATGGATTAGATTTCATAGATTGGATTGGATTCATTCGAGGGTGTGAGTCTTTTGTGATTGTTGGAGGATGCTTGCAAGAAGAGGGTTTTGATGATCAGGGTTTGATCGAAAAGAAATAATCTGGTGGGTATTCGGACCAATGTTCCATCATTTTCAATGGAGATGGATGAGATAACATAATGGATCTTGGTTAAAAGCGAGCAAGTGCACAATATACAGACTCAAAGAGATGAAACCCTAATTTCTTTAAGTGATGAATCAAGACCGGAGAGTAATGGAACAAGTGTGTGGTTTTTGATATACAAACTCGGTTCACGCATACCAATGCAAATGCAATAGAAACCCTAGGTTCACCAACTCACATGGTGAAGGCCACAAAAGTTCAACCAATTATCTTGTCAATTTTAATTGATGATAAAATCAATCTTGCAATCATTTAAGCGAGCAGTTAGGTGCCGAAAATGTTCATAAAGACTGGCCCGAATTCGTACGAATAGTTGCATCTAGTTCAACCAGTATGGGTGTTAGTAGAGACCGTAAAACGGCTACCCGTGTGTACTTAAGGATGGTACCAATCGTGTTGTCCTTTAACCACCTACTCTGCTAAGGGAGACAATAGTTCCCTCACTGAGAAGTTGCTAGTCATTTTTAAAATCAATAGTCTGGATAGAGATTTTGGAGCTTGTCTCTATCCTAAGTGTTTGTCTCTCTCTCACTCAGAAAGATAAATGAATCCAAGGATGAGGCTCTTCTCCCACAACAATTCTTGATTTTATGGTTAAATTAAAGTCAGTCTTGTTTAGCAGTCCCAATTTTAATTTCTGGCGATCACTAAAAAATTAAGTGAGCAAGAATGCAAATCTACCATCCAGTCCCAATTCCCTTTAGATTTTAAGTGACAAAACAAGAGGGAGAAATCGAGAAAAGCCTATGCATGCGAAAAAAATGATGTATGCTCAGTTAGAAGATTTACATTAATTCCTCGCAATCTCCAAGTGGGATGAAATATAAGAATTTAAAAGTTATTCTATATGATATGTAAGCTGACAAAACCGCACCTAGCATAAAGTTTTATTAGCCGGGAAGAAATGAGTTAAACTTTTGACTAAGTTGAATGAGATAATGTGCGTCTCAATTAAAGTGTAGTGTGACCCTAGGTTTTAGGACCAAAAGCAAAATAATCCTAGTAGCTCTAAAAGCCGCAGTGCAGGTCTAACCTACGAGCCACTCAAGTTAGGCCCCACCCTCACAAGAGAGTAAAACATGCCATGACACACCACAGAAAAAGTTCAAGTCTTGTTACACGCGTGAGAGTCCAACCGGACACCGCGATAAATAGGTAATTAATTACAAATAATTAAATAATTATGAAAATAAATCCTAGACTTTACGCTCTCTCACGACGCGACTCAATCTTAATTTTATGAGGCTTTTCGGGAATCGGTGAAGATGCATCGATTTTGGAAGAAACCGCTCCACCTACGTTGGGTACCACACATGAAAAATAAGAGAGAGAGAGTTAAGAGAGCGACATAAAAATAATAAAAAAAGATAGAAAATAAATGTTGAAAAAGAAATAAATGCTGAAAAAAATGGAAAATGTACAATGATGCAGCTCAGTGATCAGACTTCCCAAATATGTGTAAAATCTAACAATAGATTTCTAGACAAAAAACCTAAGTCGTTTACCTCCCTGACAACGATGCCAGCTGACGAATCCGAAAAACCCTCTGTTAATTTGCAGGAATTAATGCATGAATAAATGTAGATATTTATTGTTCGTTGTGGGCGGGTAATCGGAATCAACTAAGAAATAACCACTTAATTAATTAATCAAAATTAATCAGAGTAGTTTTATGTTTATTTAGCATAGGCAAGTCCTAGGGTCGAAGTCGAGGAGGCAAAGGAACAACTTAGGTTAATGTCTATCGAAGTTTGTGCATGATTTTCAAGGAGGAATAATTTTTGTATTTTTAATGCAATTTTGAATGCAATTGAAAATATGGCAAAATTTAAGGACTAGAAAATTAATATCAATCAAGCGATGTCCAAAAATTATGAAGCTTGGCCAAGATGTGAATAATGATGAAATAAATGTGTTGTAATTTTTTTTGCAATTTTCTGATGTAACATGAATATTTAACGAATTAATGAATGCTGACGATGTGAATCTCACTAATTAATTATATTAAATATTAAACATCTTTTTTTTCTAGATATAAAATTACCCAAGATATATCAATCAATGAAATATCCTAGAAAAATCCTAAACCATAAAATGTTGAGTTTAATACTTATTAAAAATTAATGACCAAAATGCACAAAATGATTTTTACAGGATAAAATATGGATGCATAATTATTTTTGGGCACAATGTAAAATACAATTAATTCTATTGTCCATTTTCGACAATTTTTGAGTGGTGGTTAATTTAATATGATTTTTAGAGCGTAAAGTGGGTAAAATATGCATATTTACAAAAAAATATTAATTATAATTAACCACAGAGCATAGAAATACGAAGCATATGACACAATGTAAATCATTAATTAAAGAATAATGTGTTATTTTTTCAAAAAGTAGACGGCGTGAAAATGATATTCAAAATTACATAAGAAGCTAGGGTTCAACATCAAATAGATAAATAAAACAAAATAAGAAACTAAAGAACATGGGTATAAGGGGAATTTCCAACCCTAGGAGGAAGCTCTCTACAAAATTTCCAAGTGAGCACGTGATGCGTACGTGCTCCTTGGTCGGTGGGTGTGGCTTGGGAATTTGGTGGACCTACGGAGGCTTTGGCACAATAGTTCCCCCAAAACGCAAGTGTCGCGCATGTCCACGGGGCCCTCAGGTTACGCACCTGGTGGGTTGCGATGGAGAGGGGCGAATCTCGAGCGCACACGAGGGCGACACACACTTGAAGATACGACGGTTGTGGCTTGGACTTGTGGAGGAGAGGGGCGGAGCTCAAGCTGTCGATCTAGGCAGAGGTGCAGTAGAGGAGGGTTGGCTCCGGCGGTCGTTGGAGTTGTCGAAGGTAGAGTAGCGAGGCGGATGTGGCTGAGGAGGGCGGAGCACCTGGCAGAGCAAGCTGGATCTGGAGGTGCTCGGTCGGCATACGTCAGGGCGGTAGAGGGGGATCAGCCACTGGAGCGAGGCAGACGTACGGAGGTGGCCGCTACAATAGCCGCGAGATGGCTGGATCTAGCCGAAAAAGAAGAGAGGAGGAGGCATTTTCACAATCGTCCTCCTCTTCTTGTTGATCTGATGAAGAGCTAATGGCGGATGAAGTTGGAGTATTACTGGCATTGGTTTTTATAGCAGGAGAGAGCTGGCATCAATCGATTTGGGAAGGATCGGCGATGAGATCAAGGAAGAGGCGATTGACGAAGGAGAAGATCAGGGATTGATGGCGGCGCGCATTATCGAGAAGGTGGAGGCCGATTGATTCGAAGGCGATCGAAGGGCGAATCAGAGATTGGATACGCGGGAGATGGAGACTATAGGTGGTGAGATTCATGGTGGAGGCCTCCCGAAGGCTCTGAGAGAAAGGAAGAAGTAAGTCTACTCGACATCCCTATATAACAAAGGGGACTCGCTCGGTTTGAGTCCGTCTATGATCTCAGGGCTTTTGGTGCTTTTTTGAGCTCTTCGTTTTCTCCCAAGTTCTCGCTCTTCTTGACACAGGCAAACACTTCCACTTGATGTCTAGTTTCGACCCTACATGGGTGATGTGAAATCATAGGAGGAGATCGACTGATGGAAAGGGGAGGTGACGCGACCGGATTTGGAAGGCGGGTTTGATGTGGGTGGCGTCAGATTGGGAAAGGAAGGAGGGACGAGATGGAGGGACTTCTGATTGGTCGAAATTGGATGGCCTAGGTTGTGCCATGTGTTAATTTTATTTTTTATATTTTTATAATTTTTTTATTTCAATAAATGAATAATTAAAGTTCAAAAATGGGTGGCATGAGCAAGCTCCAGGAGGTGCCACGTGTCACGCCCACAAAAATCGTAAAATAAAATAAAATAAAAAATAAATAACAAACTACCTCAGATCGAAACATTTTCTTCATGAAAGTTATTCTCCTTGATGAGATCTACAATTTTCATGAAGAAACTAATACCAAATAACCTCATTTGCACAAAGTGATATTTTGGGGTACTCTATGTACATAGAGAACCTTGATTTTTGGATTTTGTAATTTTTCTTATCATTTTTAATTAAGATAAAAATCGATAAAAATTTGATAAAATCAAATACAAATATTTACACATTAGTATAATTTTTTGAATTTTTATTAGTTAAGAAAATTAAGAAATAAAATAAAGTACAAAAAAGAAGACTTTTGTACAAACTGTTAGTGAACACTCAAACTCTGTCAATTTCTTTGATTTTGATTTTATTTTGGATTTGGATTTTTGCACATTTTGATAAAACTTTCATAGAAGAAAATAAATGAAAAAGAAATAAAAGGATTTAATTATGTACATAAAATAGTAGGTCAAAATTGGGTAAAATACACAATGTACAAAAGAGGCCCAAAATCCAACTTTCACATATAAGCTCTGATTCATTTGAACTTGGTCTTGTTTTGAATGTAGTTGAATGTACATTAGTCCAAAAGTGACTAGGATCATATCAGACATTGTATGAGGAAGACATCAGTGTTTTAGTCCAATAGATCTGAAATTAGGGTTTGGGTTTATTTCTAATTTATTTCAGTTAGTGATTTTTTGTATTTTTCCTTTATTCTTGTTAGACATATGTACAGAGTGGCGGCGGTTCAAGTGATTTGGAGTTAGCATGAATTATTAAAAATGAGAAAAGTTAGCTTATCTTATAGGTCAATTGGGCTGGGATTTTGGGCTTCTTAATTTATGCAATTATGCATGATAAAACGCAATTGTTATTTATGTATGCATGCATGCTAATTATGCAAGATAATTGATAAAATACTGATGAATTTTAGGGAACTGAGCTTAATTAATCTCTTTTAGAGTGATGAATCACATATTCATAATTCAGCTAGGTCGGAGAAGGGATCAAAGCAAACATCATATGCAGATCGAGACATCCACCATGAGTGTGATTTTGTGATTATTGATGATGAGGCAGTCTGGGTAGATCCAATTTCATGAGCACTTGTCACAACTTCAAAGTCCTCAGATTCACAATTGCCAAATGATGAGAGTTTGGAGAGCGCACTTGTGGAGCGGGGTATTTTTTAGTTTGGAGATGCAGAGTATGGTAGCGACATTGATTTTATTTCTTGTCACTCGGATTCATATCCCTCCGATTCAGACATGGATATTGACTGGAATGAGTTTGATGAGTATATTTCGTGTTTAATTTTTGTAGGGCCAACAACAGTATGGGGACCGAGCCAAACAATCTTGTTAGTTATTAGTTGGGCAGTCTCCATCAGTTTCAGAGGAGCAGAGAGAGTTCTCACATTCAGATTTGATTGCATTCACTCAAACCCTTAGGAAGCCAGATTTATTCACTCGCCCCACCTGGAGCTGAAGCCATTACCACAGAGCATGACCTATCGATTCCTTGCTAGTGTGCCCAAAATGTTTCCCGTCTTAATTTCTGTTGATTTGATTGATGACCAGGAATCTCTCCTGATGGAGCTTCTTCAAAAAATTGCAAGGCAGTCGAATGGTCAGTAGCAGATCTCCATGGGATTAGTCCAGCCCTATGCTCCCACCATATCTTTTTAGAGGATGATGCTGAACCATCTCGTGAGCTTCAGCGCAGGTTGAACCTGAATCTTCAAGAGATGGTTATGAAGGAAATTTCCAAGTGGTGGAGCATTGATTTTATCTAGCCCAGCTCCGACTCTAAATGCATCAGTCTGTTTCATGTGGTACCCAAGAAGATGGGTATCACTACAGTTATCAATGATGACGGAGAGGATATTGCTACTCATGTACCCACTTCTTGGCGAGTCTACGTGGACTACAAACGATTGAATCAAGCAACTAACAAGGATCACTTCTCAATATCAGTCATTGATTATATTATTGAGATATTAGCTGGGAAGAGTCATTACTGCTTTCTTGACAGGTACTCGGGATATAATTAGGTGGCCATTGCGCCTAAAGACCAGGACACAATGACATTAACATGTCCGTTCGAAACGTATGCTTCTAGACGGATGCCCTTTGGTTTATGTAATTCCCCAGCGACAATCCAAAGGTGCATGCTTTCCATCTTCTAGGACATGGTAAGTGAATTTTTGGAGGTCTTCATGGATGACTTATAAGTCTATGATGATGATTTTGATGCTTTCTTTCTAGCCTAGACCGCATGCTTCAGCGCTGTTTGGAAGTCAATCTTATCTTATCTTGGGAGAAGAGTCATTTCATGATGACTTGGGAGATGATCCTTGGTCACATTATCTCCAACATGGGCATGGTTGATCCGACCAAGGTGTACATCATCAAGAAGCTCAATCTGCCATCTAATTTGAATCAGTTGTGGTCTTTTCTAGGGCATGTCCGTTTCTAACGATGGTTCGTTCAGGACTTTAGTCGATTTGTCTGACCTCTTACTGATCTTCTCAAGAAAAACATCGAGTTCCTTGTAGGTGATAGATGTCTTTCATCATTTTAGACTTCAAGAACCGATGAATCTACGATTCTCATTTTTTATTCCTTTATTTTAGCTTTATATTTTAGTAGAAACACCTATAATTATATGTAAATTCAATAAATTACATTGTACAGGTCCTTGTTAATATTGTATAATTAACACATATTTTCCCAAAAAAAGAATAAAGGGAAAAGAAAAAGAAGTATGCATTTAGAATAAATACAGAGTGACCTAAACCATAAAGAGAAGGTCAAGTCTTGACCTGATCAACAAGAAATAAGTAGAGAGAGATAGGGTACATTGTATATTGTATATAACACCTACAAATAAATATTTATTTTTATATTTTCTCACACTTGCACATACCTTTAATAATAAAATAAAATAAAATAAAAATCAGAAAATAAAAATAAAATCCATAATTCTTTGTACAAAAGTCACATGTATGTATATTATATATAATCCCTATTTATTTAATACCCTTATTTAAATTGAGAAAATCAAATAAAAATCTTTTCATATTTCTTAATTTATTTTATAAATAAAAAAAATAAAAAATAAAACATAATTTTGTAAAAATAATAAAATAAAAATACTTGTATGTAATACATATGTATATTATACTTGTAATACATTATACTGTATATACACTATATAATAATTCGTAAAAATAATTAAAAATCACAAAAATAAATTATAAGATAATAAACATTTTTCATTTTATTCACTATTTATTTTAAAATCATCTACTATTTTATATTTATTATCCTTTTAATTTTGGCCTCGATTTTTCCTATTGGTCCACGTTAGATTGTTGACTCCAGCCAACCTTCTCCCTTAGTCGGGTTGACCCAACTTTCATTCGCCGAAGCTCTTTTCTTCGCTTTTTCCCAGTCAGACATGACCTCATTTTCCCTCGATTCTTGTACCTAATTATGCCCCTATCATCTATGATCCTCATGGATCCCTAGGAGCAGCTGGATCATGTTAGGGTTTCATTGAATCTTCCGATCTTTCTGGACCCCAGCATTCTCTTATAAATTGTCTCTTCCGCCTCCCGAGCTCGGCAACTCGTGCCTCACACCACCACTGCCCCTTAGCCACCTCTAGGATAGTGAAAACTCCTCAGAGGACCCCTTTGGTGCTCCCGTGAGCACCTGGTTGCATCTTCTTAGCTCGCGGCCAGATATCTCCATCGCAACAAGCCTCCCATTCTTCCGCAGCTTGGTTGAGGCCATAACCTCGCCGACCGACTCGCCTAAAGTTCCTGAGCATGTAAGTGACTGCAGCAATCCTTTTCTCCCTTCCATTTTTGATTCCCTTTCGATTCATTCCATCTACTCCGGTGCCACTCCACATGCTCCGGCCATCGGGTCTGGAGCTCCATTACACACATATACACGTACCACTCGATACCCTGCATCATCTCCATCCTTCCTTCGTGACCTGACCCCCTTAGGCTCGCTGATCAGAGTGAGATTAGGGTCAAATATCCCTCCTCCATATACACCAGAGATCAAGTCTCCTTTCCCCTACGCTTCTTGATGTTTTCCAAGAAATAACTGTACTGGAGTTACGCCTCTGAGTCCTAGTTTCCTTTGTGGGTGTTGAAGCGCACGAGGAGATCGAGTTTGTGCACATGCTACTTAGACGGGGTATCTCTAGGTTGACCTCCACTGCCTCAATCATCCGACCACCCTCCTTCTCATCAAAGTAGACCATCCGACGCGAAGCACTTCCCCAAAGTTGTTGAGCCTTTTGGAGCATCGATCAGGCCTACAGATCTCCATCTTTTGTTGATCAAAGCTCCCCAGATGCATGTTCTTACAGTATCCTTCTCTCCCGTCAGATCCGGAGATGCTCACCAAATTCCATCAAAGCCGCACGATCATCCCCTTTTCCAAAGCATTGGGTCAGCTTTTGACGTGGATCTGACATGCACGCTCACCTGCGATCAGAGCCGTCAGATCCACATCCCAACGGTCATCAGGATCGTACATTAGTTTAGAGCCCTGGTTCGCTAGATCTTCTCAGGGCCACGTGTCAACCACGCCTGTAAGGGTAAACTTGATTTTTTCCCTCGCAGTTTATGCTATTTCATTTCAGTCTACTAATTATAATAAATTGTTCAGAGCTTTTGTAGTTTGGACCCTCTAGTTTATTTATTTGCATTTTATTCCAGTTGGGTTGAGTCCACATGCGTCCCCACGTGACTTTTTGGGTTATTTGCAGTATCTGATATGAACTTTTTCCTTATTATGGAATGTAGTTTATGTTTTGATATTTGCACTTATACGCCTGTGAGTTATGAATCACATGTTGCGTACGTATTTTACGGATTAATTACATAGAGGATCATGTATTTTCTAACTTGTTATAATTTGGCCCTTAGAACTTAGTTTCTTTGCGAATAGGTCCTTGTGAATTGTTTTTGACTGTTTGTCTTTTATTTAATACAATAAATATTAAATCAACCTTAAAAATATCTAAAAATTACCTATAGCTCCTTCTAGCATGTACTCTTTGTGGTTATTTCTGGGTATTGATTTGCTTGCATTTTAGATTATTAAAAAAATAAAAAACCCTTAAAAAGTGTCCTGATTATCTTAAAAAAATTATAAAATTGGAATAAGCCATGAAAAATTCAATAAAAATTGGGGTAGTTATTTTTTAGTTTCTTTTAGCTTCAATATCATTTTTATTGAAAATACCTTATAAAAACCATAAAAATATAAATTACTTAAAAAATTAGAAAAAATCTATAAAATCGTAGAAAAATCTAAAAATAATTATTTAAGTCTCTGTTTGTAGATATTGATCCATATTATATCACAAAAATCACTCCTAGGAGTTTTGGGCATTTTTATTTATTTTAACTTGCAAATTACTCCTAACTGTGTACTATTAGTTCTTTTTTTCACTGTTTATTTTTAGAAAATTACAAAAATATTTAAAAATTGTATAAAAATAACCATAAATAATAAAATATATAAAAACCAAAAATATTTTTATTGCACTTTTTGAGTATTTTTGACATGTTAGAAACATACAACAAGAATGTGTGCGAGTCTTTTTATTCCTTGTACTCATTGTCTTTATTTTGAAATAAAAAATTTAAAAAAATTAAAATAAAACACTAAAATATGTTTTTATTCCTAAAATCACACTACTTAGCTTTTAGTTGTGCTCCTTGTATTCGACTTTGGCCGTTATACCTGGTAAATAAAAGTAGCAAAAATTTTTACATTCGATTGTTTTATCTTAGTGGTTTGATTTTTTGGTTGATCGATTTGATTTATTGAGGATAACGATGATTGATGTATTTGTTACACCTTAGTCGATCATGAAATTGCATGATCAGAATGGTGTCGTTGCCTGGGAGCTTAGCTTTGTAGTTTGATTTCAATTTTTCCCTATTTTTACCCCTATTTAGTATAACTATTTTCTGGAATTATTCTGCTTGGTTTTTTGTGCGAGGAACTGTCGAAGTACGACTCGGTCCACTTTGAAGGGACCAGCACATGAGGAGGAGTAGAAGTTATCAGGAGAAGTTATTTTAGATAGAATTATTTATTTGAGAACATATTCTTGTAATAACTTAGACCACTTGGACACTCTCTGGACACTTGAACTATTTCTGGGTCTATTTCGTCGAGTGCACTTGAGGGACCTAACCATGTTTTTCGTTGGTTTTCGACTTTTATTTTCTATTTGATTCCTGAGGATTTGGCCCCTAGATTTAGGACTTTTATTGCTAGAGCTCGGTAATTGGATAAGATCCAAACATCCTAATAGACTATCTTCTCCTATAGATTGTATTTGAACTTAGTCAAATAAAGAAAAAGTTAATTTAATTAGTTAAGAGACCACACACCGAGAGAGACCATATACAACACTTGCAGGACCCAATGTGGTGGGCACCGATCGACCTCTAAGATCGGACTCATGTCTCTTCTCTGATTAGTTAACTACCAGCTCTTCCCGCTAATAGAAGTTGCTCATCTTAGGGACGATTTCCTCATGCATCATATAGATTAGTTTTATTCTTGTCTTTAAATTTATGCGTGGATCACCCTGCATGTAGAGTGTTGGAGCAAGGTACGCATTTCTATATCTGCATGCGCCATCGTGCTTGATTGTACATCGGCTTTTCCATCTTCATTCCCATGTTTTCTTGGATTTAAATAAAAAGGAAATCAGAAAATTTGTTAGACATTGCATTATTCAGAAGAAGACATAAAAATAGATAACCAAATAAAATCTAGGATTGTTAAAGCAAACTTGACCTAAAACCATACTTCACGAAAAATCCTTGTTTTGGGGAGAGTAACCCCCTCATTGTCTATTCTGTAGAGAGTTGAATGAACCGCACACTAGGATAGACACATGCCTGGAATCTCTTTAGACTATTGGTTCAAAAACATTATATATTTCTTCAGTGAGGGTCTGCGGGTAGCCGGTAAATGGTTTGCATTCCCTTTGCGGAGTGGGTGGTTTAGAGGACGTCGCATAAGCATGGTCCTCAAGCAACAGGTAGTCAGAAATGGTACGTACTTACACCTATACTGGCTGAGAAGTAGGCGCAACTAGTCGTAAGAATCCGGGTCAGTTTCCAGGGAGAATCATGTTCCTAACAGTTTGCTTAACCCACTCTGGTAGATTTGATTGCCACCAAAAATAAAAACTGACAAGATAAACGACTGAACTTTCACGGTCATCATTGTGTTGCGTTGGTGAATTGGGGGTTTAATTTCTCATCCTGCTTTCTTCCCAGATCAAATCTTCATAAATCTCCAGATCAATATGATGGGCCAGCGATCTCTTAGGTTGCCTTTGGCGACACCGCTTTCCAACACTCCTCCCCATTCATCTAGGGTGGCTTTAGAGAGCTCAGGACCACTCTCTGAACTTGTATTCACCTCCACTCTATTCCACCTCGACCACCCCTATTCTACTCCTGAGGTACTACCTAAGAGGCCAGCACAATTATACGTTCACTTGACAGCACCTGAGCTAGGGTCTTTTGCCTTTGCAAAGACCGGAGACATGGCCACCATGAGGGAAGGACTAATGAGGTGTCACAAGCTTCCTCGTTCATATTGGATCAGGCTGCCATCAACAACATGCTATTAGCCTCCTTGGAGACCATGTACAGACAGATCATGGACCAAGGAGCATTCATGGCTAAAGTGAGGAGGGAAATGACATAGATGCGAGTTGGGAAAGATGAAGTAGAATGACCAGCTGGTGGATAAATACCAAGAGCTGAGGGAGGATGCTAGGACAAACCACGGGATCCAGCCAGACCACCACTCACTATTACGCAGTTGCACAATCCTGGTGCAACTCTTACCCACAGATGGATCCAGATGCCCGAGATCTTAGGTGACTTCGAGCTTCGCCCTCAGACCATCCAGCTATTGAAGGATATAGAATAATCCTCAAGCGCATCACGGAAGCGTGGGGATCATATCGTATACGATCGAGAACTACTAGTTGCACTAGTTGTTCGATGCATCAGAATTTAAAAAAAATCATAAGATGAAACCACATGATTCAAGAACACTTCTTGAATCGTTTCATCTAACCACATACATAGATAAAGGAATACCTCTTGTAGCGTGGTTGCGAGCAAGCCTCTAAGAAAAGAGACCTCCTGTCTCAGGTCTGATCTTTGGAGGAGATGCTTGCGAGTACAGGGATGAACCGCGTGCTTCTCGCAATCCAAGATGTTGATCCAAGCTAGGGAACTCCTGATCTCGTCACACGAGATCGTACGTCTTCTTCGCGAGGGATGCGCACCAAAGAAGATGGAGAACCAAGGGTCATCTAGGCGGCAGCACAATAGCGAAGCGACGACAACTTCTTCCCTCTAGGGCTAGGGTGGACGGCCACCCAAGGAGAGAGAGGGATAGATGGTGTGAGAATGAAAGAGAGAGAGAGAGAGGAGAGAGCTTGTTGTTGTAACTTAGAAGAGAAAGGGGCGCCTCTTCTTATATAGTACTTTAGGAGTCCATGGATCACAATCCATGGACTATACAAAATCAATGGACGAGATTGATTTGTGCTTCTTTCAATGGCCAAGATTTTGTTGGTAAAACACCAACAACAATTAATTTAATTTAATATATATTGATAAATCAACATAATTTAATCCTCAAATTAAATTACCTAATCTTAGAGATAATGGAAAGGAGAATCTCTTCTTCCATATAGGAGAGGTGGACGGCCACCCTTTCCTTGTAGGAATTGGTGGTCGTCCCTTCTCCTATTAGGAAAGGGAGATTCTAATGCAATCTCCAAGATTGCATGATTCCATGTATATCCAATATTTACAACAACAATTGTTGTAAATTATTCTACAAAAATAATTCATAATTATTTTGTGAATATTGCAATCTTGCCATTGGAAATTTGTGAATCTTATTCACAACCCAAAATAAAATGTGATTTACATTTTCAATTAATTATCCAATGTGAATCTAATTCACATCAATAATTAATCAACAAACATAAGTCATAATAAGCTCTCTCTAATACATTACAAATCACATTTATAATATATTATGAATAATTGGATATTGTTATCCAATTATTCTCATCCATAATAATTAAATCACATTAGTTATATTGGATTATCATTCTCATGCATCCCAATAATGTGAATCAAATTCACATCATTCAAGATAATTAAATCGTATTTAATTATCCATTTCTCAATGCTTAGATATAATTCAACTATGGAATTATTCTTGATCCTTTTCAAGAATAATGCATTATCTCCACAGATACTTGGAGATAAGGACATGGTGATTGTATTGTTCCACGTATAGTGACTTAGATATTGAGTTCACATTTCAAATCTAGATCCCATGGACCTCTCATAGATACTTGATTAAATGAAGGTCGTAAACCTAATCTTCTCATTACATTTGAATCTAATTCAGACTAAGGTCCAACACTTGGACCAAGATCAGGTTACTTCTCTACTGAGAGGAGTCACTAAAATCCAGACATGTTTCATCACTCCCTCAGAATGGAAGCATCATGGTTAAGCAATCATTTATGATCACATCACCCTCAGGTATTCCTAATACCTATACATCCTGCATACTAGAAGACCTCTTATAAGCCCAAAGATATAGATCAATTTTACACTGTCATATTTAGGGTTCAATCATCAAGTTTCTCAATCTTGGTCATTGGGAGTTGGTATCGATCATATGCTGTCAAAAAGCGTATATCATACCTACAAATTCTTGTCATGCTTCCAAAGCATGACGACCATGCATGGAATTTGATCGGTCCCAATACCTCATGAGTGAGCTCATGTCTTCCTGTTCACAAGTGAACCCGTATGATCCCTTTGAGAGGTCGTATAACTCACATGCCCTTATATGCACACCAGCTCACCGGTGTATATACCTTGGTTAGGTCATCAACCTATTGGTCTTCCAAATGTACACATTCAGACATATAGTAACACATCTGTCTCTGGTCAGAGGATGTGTGCTTATATCTTGACAGTATTCGACATAGGACTTTGGTTATCTCGATCTCGTTGAGTCAACCCCTTGACCTAACTAATCTGACACCTCCGAAACTCCATTCCCATGTAAAGGGCTTACATCAAGGGGTTGGTCAGATATCAGCCTAATGAGGAAAGATTGCCATCTCCTACTCAGGCTGGAGATCATCTCTTAACAATCATTTCGCGGTGCTTGATAAGTCCTCAATCTAACTCCTTAGATATTCATCCAAGCACCAGCCTCTATGATTCAATTAATGAATCAGTAGTAGTGTGATCATTAAGATGGCCATGGTACATAACCTAATTGTACAGAGGGACCTTATAGTGCATTCATTCATTTAATCTTAGAAAGAAAGTGAAATAATCAATAACTTTTATTGATAAATCATATATTACAATAACCGTTATTGTAGGAATGGTTCACCTTGGGCTCACATGGCTAATAGCTATTGCCCATGTTCCATGGGCTAGCCACCGAGGAGCCTCATCTCCATATGCAGCAGTTTGAGATGATCTGCAGCACCATCCATGATAGATTAGTGGGCGAGGACACTATAAAGCTTATCACTTTTCCATTCTCTTTGTTTGACAGAGCATCCTATTGGCTGAAGAACCTAGGGAAGGTGATCACTACTTGGGAGTAGCTCCGATCGAGTAATTGAAAAAGAACTATCCAATCGGCCGGACCAACGCAGCCAGAGCTATGATGAACAATTTCACTATGATCCCAAATGAACAGTTCCACGAAGCCTGGGATCATTTTAGAGAGCTCATCGATAGGTGTCCCCACCACGAGATCAGCAAGCCCAACCTCATCCACAGTTTCTCTTATGGGCTGACACCTGAGCTGCATGAGCTAGCTAAAGCCTCATGTGGAGGTTCTACTTCTCCAAAGACGAAGACCAGGTCTGGGCCATATATGAGGAGATGGCAGAAAACTAAACAGGGATGTCCCAGACCCGTGTCTACACTCAAGGGAAGCCTCTCCCACAAGCGGTTTCTTATCAAGGATTGTACGCAATGAGGTCGGTCCTTCTACATCTTCAGCAACCCAAGTAGAGTCATCAGCTGTTGATATGGATATCATTAGACAGAAGTTGGACTGGATAGAAATCATTGAGAAGAAGCAGTGCCAGGGCCTGGATAAGCTCAATAAGATTGATGACCTGGCCCAAACATTGAGTGACCTGAAGACACAGATCATGTGCCTACAAGAGGCACAGACGGCTTCTCAGCCCCATTCCAGGTCACGGGTTGATCCAGGTAGCAGCACTTCCCAGTTTTCCGCCTCATACCACCAAGTACATAACGTTCAGGAGGAACCTATTCAGCAGCTCCAGTAGTACAAGCTACCACCACCCTCTTCAGACACTCAGATGGTGGCATATCATTCGGATCAGCCTTTGGAAGCCCTTCCCCCACCAATCCACGAGCAGCAGGAGCCGTTGATGGAATTCAATGGGATCTGGTACTCCTAGTACCAACCACATCCCAGGATCCATCGCGACCACCCCGGCTCCCAATGGTCTACTGGAGGCACTTCATTCCAGCAGCAGCCTCCGGCACAAGCAGGGCAAGGCAGCCAACCACAAAAGCCCAGTACTCCCACCAATAACAGCACGGTCCTCATCCCCAATATCAGGGAAAATAGTAGAGGCCACATCAACCTCATCAACAGTACTCCCATCCTCCTCCACACTACCAGCAGCAAAGCTAGCCTCATTTCCAGCGAGGCAACTTGTTTGGTTCTCATCCACACCAGTATGAGAATCCAACCCTTGATGATCTCAACTGCATGTTGACAGACCAACAGGCTACCTTTCTGCGAGAGATGGATAAGTTTCGGTAGGAAATGAGGGAGAAGATAAAGGGTAAAGCCGTCATACACGCTCAGATCGAATCCAACACGAATAACCTGAAGAGAAATTCTGAGCAGGTACAGTCTACAGAGACCCCTCTCCTGGTGATATTTTGGATGACACTTGTTATATATTTAATGCTGATTTAGTGATACTTAGGAGCGGTAGGAAGCCAGCTGGTGGCGACTCGTTTAGGCGACACCCCGATGGAGATTCTAGGGCACCAGATGAAGTCAGGAGTGGTGATGATGCTGCCCATCATGGTGTTGATGACGGTGGTACTGAAGCCACCAAGGATGTTGATCCAGATGAGGATGTTGAGGCCGTCGAACTTGCAGTTGCAGATGGTGGTGCTGAAGCCACTAGTTCACCAGTAGCCAAGCTAGAGCACGGTACTTATACCGTAAGGTTAGACGTTGTAGGTGGTACTGATGCCACCAAGATAGCTTCTGTTGTATTGACTCATCCTATACGTGAGGATAGTTTTGGAAAAATACAAAAAATGAAAAAACCCCAAACATAAAATATATGAATAAAGGAAAGGTTTATGTATCTCCTTTAAGTCCAACGATTGTGCTCGATGATCTTTGTATGGATTCTAGTTTGTTGCATGATCAAGAACCTATTCCTAAACCTCGCACATCTGGAGAGGATCCCGTCATCCCCTTCCCTCAAGCACTCCTCTTAGAAAAGGGGCCAAAAATAGAAAATCCCAAAAAAGGCGTCAGTTAGAGTTGAGCAAGAAGATGATCGACAGACTTTAGATCCAGCTGACTCTTCAGGAGGAACTTGAGCACATCCCTCTATTCCATAAGAACTTGAGAGAGAAGACCACAATTTGTAGGAAGAAGAGGAATCATACTGTAGAAATCTATGTGCTCACCTGTGCCACCTGCTTTGCCATCCAGAACCGATTGCCAGTCAAGAAACCCGATGCAGGAGCTCCCTATGTCAGATGCCATATTCAAGAGTAGTGGTTTGATCACACTCTGTTAGACAGTGGTTTCTCGATTAACCTCCTCCCAGCTGCCTTGCTTGACAGTTTCGAGTTTGGTCCTCTTAAACATAGTAGGACAGTCCTTAGGTTTGTTGATCTATCTGTTAAGAGGTCAAAGGGGTTATTAAAGGACGTTGTCGTCATAATTCAGGGCCTGAAATTCCCCATGAACTTTGTTATGTTGGACATGAAGATCCTTGAATTTGTGACTGATACCCCCATCATTTTAGGACGACCATTCTTGGCCACAGCCAAGGCAGTATCCGATCATGATAGTGGGAAGGTATACTTTTGCATTGAGGGAAAGAGTATACAAATAGAGACAATTGAGGAGATCGGAGCTAGAGACCCATCTTGCACAGAGCAGACCACCAATGCAGAGCAGACGACAGATGCAGAGCTAGACATCCATTAGGAATGTGATCTTGTGATTACCAATGATGAAACATTTTGGACAGATCCAATTTCACGAGCTCTTATCACACCCTCAGAGACAACAGAGCCACAGATGATAGCTGATGAGAGTTCAAAGAGCACATTCATGGCCCAGGACACTTTAGAGGCCGATGATTGTGTAGTGAAGCATATTATATTTCATGTGATTCAGCAGATCCTTCGGGCTCAGACACTGATTTTGACTGGCAGTACTTTGATGATTATTTATCGTGTCTGATGACCATAGAGCCACATCTAGGATGGGAGAGCGAGCCAGTATAATCGACAGATACACCAGTATGGCCGTATTCATCGGATTCACAGATTCAGCGAGAGTTCTCACATGCAGATTTGGTAGACTTCACGCAGACTTTTCGGAGACCAGATTTGCCAGCTCCCACTTATCCATAATTGAAGACCTTGCCGCAGAGTATGAAGTACAGATTCCTTGCAGGTGAGCCAGATATGTTTTCAGTCATTATCTCGGTCGATTTGACTAAAGACCAAGAATCTTGTTTGATGGAGGTTCTTGAAAGAAACCGCAAGGCAATCGGATGGAGTGTAGCTAATCTCTAGGGGATAAGTCCGGCTCTGTGCTCCCACCACATTTATCTTGAAGATGATGCCAAGCCATCGCGTGATTTCCAGCAAAGGCTGAACCCAAATCTTCGAGATGTGGTCATGAAATAAATATATAGGTGGTGGAGCGCTGATGTTATCTACCTCAACTCCGACTCCAAATGAGTTAGTCTGTTGCATGTGGTACCCAAAAAGAGGGGTATCACCACAGTTGTGAGCATGGAGAGGAGATAGCTACCCGAGTACCCACTTCTTAGAGGGTCTGTGTGGACTACAGATGATTGAATCATGCCACCAAGAAGGACCATTTCCCAGTACCATTCATTGATCAGATTATCGATAGCTTAGTTGGGAAGAGTCATTATTTTTTTTCTTGACGGGTACTCAGGGTACAATCAGGTGTCCATAGCGCCCGAAGACCAGGAGAAAATGATGTCCACCAGTCCATTCAGAACGTATGATTTTAGACGGCTGCCCTTTGGTTTAAGTAATGCCCCGCCTACATTCCAAAGTTACATGCTTTCCATCTTCTCGGATATGGTGGGCGAATGTTTAGAGGTCTTCATGGATGACTTTTCGATCTACGACGATGGGTTTGAAGCTTGTCTTGCTTGCCTAGAGCAAGTACTTCAGTACTGCATAGAATCAACCTTATGTTATCTTGGGAGAAGAGTCATTTCATGATGACTCAAGGGACAGTCCTTGGTCACATCATCTCCAACAGGGGCATGGAGGTTGATCCGACCAAGGTGGATATCATCATGAAGCTAAATCCACTGTACAATTTGAGATAGTTGCGGTCTTTTCTAGGTCATGTCGGTTTCTACCGACAGTTCATACAGGACTTCAACTGAATTTCTGGATTGCTTACTGATCTTCTGAAAAAATACATCGAGTTCCTTGTAGATGATAAGTGTCTTGTGATGTTTAAGACTCTTAAGGGATTAGCTGTGTAGGCTCCTATCCTTCATACATCCGATTGGTCTCTCCCATTTGAGATCAAGACGGATGCTTCTGATTTTGCCATAGGGGTTGTGCTTGGACAGAGGAGGGATGGATTGCCTTTTACCATTCACTACACTAACCAGACTTTGGATGCCGCTCAACATAACTATACTGTGATTGAGAAGGAGATGCTAACCATAGTTTTTGCTTTAGATAAGTTTTGATCTTACGTTCTTGGATCTAGAGGGATGATTCACACCGACCACACGACCATCCAATACCTCATGGCAAAGAAGGATTCCCAAGACAAATTGACCAAATGAATCCTTCTACTCCAGGAGTTTTACATAGAGATTAAGGATAAACCTGGAGTTAAGAATGTGGTTGCGGATCACCTCTCTCGATTAGAGCATCTTGAGGACTCAGAGCATACCACACCTATCATTGAGACATTTCCAGATGATGCGATTCTTGCTATCACCTCACTTCCATGGTACGCTGACATTGTGAACTATCTTTTTGCTAAGAAAGTTATGCAAGGTTGGCCCATGCAGTGACTTGAGACCTTCCTCGTGAAGGTCAAGTCGTACCATTAGGAGTATCCCACCCTTTATCATAAAGGGAGGGATAGTGTATGGTGTCTGTGTATTCCTCAGGAGGAGCACCATGGTGTCCTCACCTATTGCCACAAGCTTGAGGTAGGAGGACATCACTCTGGGGGACGAACAACACAGAAAGTTCTTCAATCTGACCTTTGGAGGCATACCCTCTTCAAGCATTCAGATGAATTCATGAAGAAGTGAACTGACTGTCAGAGGATGGGCACTTGTGGACTGAGAGAGATGATGCAGATGTAGCCCATTCACTTATGTGAGGTTTTTGACACATGGGGCATCGATTTCATGGGTCCATTCCCTAAGAGTCAGGGGCTTGAGTACATTCTGCTTGCTGTTGATTATGTTAGTCATTGGGTTGAGTTCATCCCCACCTGAGCTGCAGATGTACAGACTGTTTGCAAATTTTTGAGGAAGAATATCATTTCATGTTTCGGGGTACCTAGAGTCTTGATTTCTGACGGGGGTCTCATTTTATCAACGATAATGTAAGGGCTCTTGATCACGAGTTCAGCATTGACCATAGAGTTGCCACTCCCTATCATCCACAAACTAATGATATTGTTGAGGTTTCAAATAGGGAGATTAAGACTATTTTGCAGAAGATTGTCCGCCCAGATCGAAAGGATTGGTCACATCTTTTGGACTCAGTCTTGTGGGCCTATCGGATTTCTTCCAAGACACCTTTGGACATATCTCCCTTTCGACTTGTTTATGGCAAGCCATGCCACTTACCAGTGGAAATCAAGCATAAGTCACTTTGGGAAGTTATTGAGCTATAATTGGATCCCAAGTGTGTAGGAGATCAAAGAAGAGCAGAATTGGCAACCATGGAGGAGTGGAGAGACTCAACCTTCTCAAATAGCCTACAGTATAAGGATAGAGTGAAGATATTGCATGATTCCCATATCAGCCATAAATAGTTTGAGCCGAACCAGAGAGTATGTCTACTTGATGCAAGGTTGAGATTATTTCCAGGGAAACTACATAGTAAATGGAAGGGACCATACTTGGTCCGAAAGGTGCACGACAACGGAAGCATTGATATATCTTAGTTATATGATTCCACCTTTCGAGTCAACGGTCAGCACTTGAAGCCATATCTAGATCATGATTTGTTGATCTTCAACGTTGACCCTATTCATTTTGTATGAGATGTGATCTTTGACTCACATCACTTGCATCTCATACCTGATATTCACCTCCGCGCTGCCACTGTATAGATCTATTTTTTCCATATCAATCATTCTTTCTGTCTGACAACCCATCTCCATCTCATGATTATGTTATACTTAGGGTGCACTTTGCCCTAAGTATAGGGGGTGTCGGACCTGTGATTATCCATTTGATTCGATTACCTTTGTTTTGTTTCATATATTTAGGGATAGTTTACTCTAAGTATAGGGGAGGTAATATATGTACATTCTATTCTTCGGTTCTTCCCTTGTGTGTACAGTCTTCTATACTTAGGATTATTTGATCCTAAGTATAGGGGGAGCACCAACTTCTATTCATTTGATTCTTTCATTCGTCGTTGTAGTATAACATTCTTTTCACATCCCCATACTCATCACAAGTTATGTCTTCTTTCAACACTCTCTGATCACTCTAAGGACATCGTTCGAGCTAAGTATAGGTTGTGTCATATATATTGTATATATACTTTAGCCATAACTCGTGCTTTGTGTGTTAATAACATGGCTATTAAAAATATTTTCATAAATCTTTGCAAAAATTATTTTTGTACAAATTTTGTAAAAATGTTTGTAAAAATGTTTTGTTTTCAAAATATTTGTAAATTATTTTTTGTAATAAAATTATGTATATCGTACAAAATTTTTGAAAATTATATGAAAATAAATAGTTTGCAAAAGCAGTTTGTAAAACTAGGTTTGAACAATATTTTGAAAACTATTTTGCAAAAGCATTTTGCCACATAAAGAAATAAATAAGGGATATGAGAACTACTTGTATATATATGTACATTAAAAACAAGAAACTACCCTTAAATTCCAAAACATAAGACCTGTAATATAAACCATTGTGTAAATATATATATGACTTTGCAAAAATCTTTACCTATTTTTAGAAAAAACCTAAAATTTTGAAAAATCATTATTCCCATAAAAATTTGCAAATATTGAAAAATTTTCTACAAAAGAGTTTTGTATATATTTGCATGTGCATTCTTCAAAATCATGGATGACATTTAAACTAGTCTGGAATTAAATTGAAGAATGGAGCTTGGTTAAGACCTTAATCCACTTAACTTCAGAGGAACCTTATAAGATTTGGGGTTAAGACTTTTCGGGTCCATAGCGACTTAATTCTTTGAGTCCACTAGGCTATGTTAACATATCATCTTGATGAGCCTAAGTAGAACACTTAACACTGTACGCATGACTCTCAGAGACAATGGCTTGACTTGTACACGCACCTTACACGTAGCTCAACGTGGATGAGGTGGTGAGGAGGTAGAATCCTTTGGCTTGGAGTAGCGTAGGAGGGTAGTACAGCTATCCGGAACCTCTCGTCCTCCTCTAGGGAGGGATATGCACCTCAACCTTGTCTAGTAGCATTGAGGTCTAAAGACAGGAGTCTGTGGGTTGCAAAAAAGCTTCAAAAGAGGGATAGTCTACTGTCTCAAGAAGAAAAACTCCTTATGTACATGCTGCACCATGTAGATATTTTATATATATGCACATCATCGAAAAAATGTGCCAAATTATGAAAAACTCCAAAAAAGGGGGCAAGCCTGATTGAAAATAAAATGCCTGCCGGAGTGTATATAGTGAATGAGCAAAGCTTATGTATTCCATCGTCTCATCTCATGGAAGTTTGCAGTAGGAGACTTAGCTACACTAGTTTAGCTCCAAGGGATACGTGGCTACGCTGGTCACAGTCCATTCTCTTCTTTCCCCTCTTCTTGAGCTGGTTGCACTTGAACTTAGAAGGGAATACCCCGCTCCTCGAGGAAAGAGTTGCTAGACTAGGGGATTAGAGTTAACTTGTTGAGGGAGGTTGTTTCTTTGCCATTTCTGAGGTGGGGAGCTATATATCACTTACACAGTACAAGGAAAGATTCATGGTCATTAGATTTTGCGTATGTAGACTTGTTTTGACCTGGTTGTTAAGGAGTCCTGACCATAGAACTGTGGAACTTGGAGACTATTGAGTCTTACACCTATTTCCCAATAAGGTTCCTCCCAATTAATAATACAAAGCTCTAACTGAGCTCTATACTCCAAATTAACTAAGAAAAGTTTAATAATCAACTTTGGTTCTTCTTCTTTTCTTCTTATTTTCACTTCTTTTTCAAATAAGTGCTTGCTAAGGGACTAGCAAAGGTAAAGTATAGGGGGATGATGAATCTATTATTCTCATTCTTTATTCTTTTATTTTAGCTTTATCTTTTTAGCAGAAACACATGTATTATATGTATATTCAATAAATTAACATTATATAGGTCCTTTTTAATATTTATATTTAATACATATTTTCGCAAAAATAAAAGAATAAAGAGAAAAGAAAAAGAAGGATGTATTTAGAATAAATATAGAGTGACTCAAACCCCAAAGAGAAGGTCAAGTCTTGACCTGATCGGCAAGAAATAAGTAGAGAGAGATAGGGTACATTATATATTATATATAACACCTACAAATAAATATTTATTTTAACATTTTCTCGCACTTGTACATACATTTAATAATAAAATAAAAATAAAATAAAACCCAGAAAACACAAAATAAAATAAAAATAAAATCCACAAATCATTGTATAAAAGCCATATATGTGTATATTGTATACAGCCCCTATTTATTTAATTCCTTTATTTAAATTGCAAAATTCAAATAAAAATCTTTTTAAATTTCTTAATTTATTTTATAAATAAATAAATTATAAAAAAATATATTTTTGTAAAAATAATAAAATAAAAATACTTGTATATAATATATAGGTATATTATACTTGTATATAATACATTATATTGTATATACTATATATAATAATTCCTAAAAATAACTAAAAAGAATAGAAAAATAGTTTACAAAATAATAAACATTTTTTATTTTATTCATTTTTTATTTTAAAATCATTTACTATTTTATATTTATTATTCTTTCAAGTTTTGGCCAGGATTTTTCCTATTGGTCCACGTCAGATTGTTGACTCCAGTCAACCTTCTCCCTTAGTCGGGTCGACCTGACTTTCGTTCGCCGAAGCTCTTTTCTCCGCTTTTTCCCGATCAAACCCGACCTCATTTCACCTTGATTCTTATGTCTAATTATGCTTCTATGATCCATGATTCTCATGGATCCCTAGGCGCAGTCAGATTGTTCTGGGGTTCTGAATCTTCCGATCTATTTGGACCCCAGCCTTCTCATATAAATTGTCTCTTCTGCCTCCCGAGATCGGCAGCTCATGCCTCGTGCCACCACTGCCCCTTAGCCACCTCTAGGATAGTGTCAACTCCTTGGAGGACCCCCTTTAGAGCTCCCTTGAGCTCTTGGTTGCACCTTCTTAGCTCATGGCTGGACATCTCCGCCACGACAAACCTCCCGGCCTTCCGCAGCTTGGTTGAGGCCATAACCTTGCCGACCGCCTCGCCTGAAGTTCCTGAGCACGTCAGTGACTCCAGGTATCCCTTTTCTTGCTTCCATTTTCAGTTCCCTTTCGATTCAGTCCATCTACTCAGCCGCCACTCCACCTGCTCCGACCATCAGCTCTGGAGCTTCGTTACGCACATCTTTGTGTACCGATCGATACCCCTGCACCATCTCCAACCTTCCTTCGCGACCTGATCCCCTTAGGCTCGCTCATCAGAGTGAGATTAAGATATGATCTCCCTCCTCCACATACGCCAACGATCAAGTCCCCATTCCCCCTCGCTTCTTGATGTTTTCCCAGCAATAAGTGGACCGGAGCTAAGCCCCCGAGTCCTTGTTTCTTGTGCAGGTGTTGAATCGCAAAAGAGACTGAGTTTGTGCACTTGCTGCTTAGGCGGAGTAGCTCTAGGTTGAGCTCCATCGCCCCGATCATCTGACGCCATCCTTCTCATCAGAGCCGAACATCCGACATGGAGCACTTCCCCGAAGTTGCTGAGCCTTTTGGAACATCAATCAGGCATGCAGATCTCCATCTTTCGTCGATAGAAGCTCCCCATATGTATGTTCTTCTAGCATCCTTCTCTATCATATCTGGAGATGCTTACCAGATTCCATCGGAGTTGCACGATCATCCCTTTTCCAGAGCATCGGATCAACTTTTGACGTGGATCTGACACGTACGCTCACCTGTGATCAGAGTCGTTAGATCCATGTCCTAATGGTCATCAGGACCATATGTCAGCATAGAGCCCTGGTCCGTCGGATCTTCTCAAGGCCACGTGTCAACCACGCCGACAAGGGTAAACTTCACTTTTCCTCCCTAGTTTATGTTATTTCATTTCAGTCTACTAATTGTAATAAATAGTTAAGAACTTCTATAGTTTGGACCCTCTAGTTTATTTATTTGCATTTTAGTCTAGTTGGGTTGAGTCCATGTACGTCCCCACGTGACATTTTGGGTTATTTGCAATATCTGATCTGAACTTTTTACTTGTTATGGAATGAAGTTTATGTTTTGATATTTACACTTATACATGTATGAGTTGTCAATCATGTGTTGCACATATATTTGGCGGATCATAAAGGACCCTGTACTTTCTGACTTGATATAATTTGTCCCTCACAACTTAGTTTCTTTGTGATTAATTCTCTGTGAACTATTTTTGACTATTTGTCTTCTATTTAATGCAATAAATATTAAATCAACCCTAAAAATTATCTAAAAATTACATATAGCTCCTACTAGCATTTACTCTTTATGGTTATTTTTGGGTGTTTATTTGCATGCATTTTAAATTATTAAAAAAATCAAAAACACTTAAAACATGTCATGTTTGTCTTAAAAATATATAAAAAAATTCGAAAAAGCCTTGAAAAACTCCATAAAAATTAGGATAGTTGTCTTTTATCTTCAATATCATTTTTATTGAAAAATACCTTTAAAACCCATAAAAATGGCAAAATACTCAAAAACATAGAAATATTCAATAAAATTGTAAAAATCTAAAAATAGTGATTTAGACTCTGTTTGTAGTTATTTATCCATATTTTATTATAAAAATCACTCCTAGGAGTTTTGGGCAATTTAATTATTTTTAACTTGCAAATTACTCTCGATTGTGCTCTTTTGTTCTTTTTGTCACCGTTTGATTTTTGGAAAATTACAAAAATACTTGAAAATTGTTTAAAAATTACCAAAAATGATAGAAAATATATAAAAAAACAAAAATATTTTTATTACAATTTTCTGTATATTTTTGACCAGTTAGAAAAATACAAAAAAAATGTGTGTTAGTCTTTTATTCCTTGTACTCATTGCCTTTATTTTGAAAATTGAAATTTTGAAGAATTAAAAAAACACTAAAAAGGCTTTTTATTCCTGAAATCACACTACTTAGCTTTTAATTGTGCTCCTTGTGTTCGACCATGGTCGCAATACTAGATAAATAAAAGTAGTGAAACCGCTTACATTCGATTATTTTATCTTAGTGGCTGATTTGATTGGTTTGATTGATTGATAATGACAATTTATTTATTTATTCCACCTTAGTCGATCATGAAATCAAGTGACCAAGAACCTGGTTGTTCAGGCTCTTGTCCTTCAGCCACCCGATAGGTCTCTCCCATTCAAGATCATGATGGATGCCTCAGATTTTGTGTTAGGGGCTATATAGGATAGAGGAGGGATAATTTTCCTTTTTCCATTCACTATGCTAGCAGGATTTTGGATACCGCCCAGCAGAACTACGCTGTTATTGAGAAAGAGATGCTAGTTGTAGTCTTTGCTTTGGATAAGTTTCGATCTTACATCATTGGATCTAGAGTGACTATTTTCACATATCACACTGCCATCTGGTACTTAATGGACAAGAAGGATGCCAAGGCATGTTGTATTAGATGATTCCTTCTACTCCTAGAGTTTGATATTCAGATTAAGGATAAACTTGGAGTCAAGAATGTGGTGGCGGATTGCCTCTCCCGATTACAGTTGCTTGAGGATTCTGAAACTACCACACCTATCACAGAGATATTCCCATACGAGGTGATCACTATCACCTCACTCCCATGGTATGTCGACATTATAAACTATCTTGTTGCCAAGAAAGTTCCACAAGGTTGAACCAGACAGTGACCTAAATCTTTCCTAGCGAAAGCCAAGTCATACCACTGGGATGATCCCAACCTTTACCATGAATAGGGGGTAGCGTCCGGCATTGGTATATTTCTCAGGAGGAACACCACATTATCCTCACTTATTGCCACAAGCTTGAGGCAGGAGGACATCATTCAGGGAGGATCACAATGCAGAAGGTGCTCTAATCAGGCCTTTGGTGACCTACACTCTTCAAGGAGCCAATGCATTCGTGAAGAGGTGTACTAACAGTCAGAGGATGGGTACTTGTAGACATAGAGATATGATGTCGATGCAGCCCATTCACTTCTGTGAGGTTTTTGACGCATGGGCAACATTTTTATGGGCCCACTCCCTAAGAGTCAGGGATTCGAGTATATTCCGTTTGTTGTATATTATATTAGTCATCGGGTTGAGGTTGTCCCCGCACGAACCGTCGATGCTAGGATTGTTTGCATATTTCTTAGGAAGACTATCATATCACAGTTCGGGGTTCCTAGAGTTCTGATTTATGACAGGGGTACTCATTTCATCAACGACAATGTAAGGGCCCTTGCTAATGAGTTCAACATTGACCATTGAGTATCTACTCCATATCATCCACAAACGAAAGATCTTGCTTAGGTTTCGAATCGGGAGATCAAGACGATAACGCAGAAGGATGTCTGCCCAGACCAAAAGGATTGGTCACAGCTTTTGGTCTCGGTCTTGTAGGCTTATAAGACTTCCTTCAAGACTCCTTTGGGTACATCTCCATTTCAACTCGTTTATGGAAAGCCATGCTACTTACTTGTTGAGATCAAGCATCAGTCACTTTAGGCAGTTTCAGAGATATTATTGGATCCAGGGAGTGTAGGAGAATAGATGACAACAGAGTTGGCAGCCTTGAATGAGTTACGAGATACAACCTTCTCGAGTAGTCTTCATTATAAGGACAGAGTGAAAGAAAGGCATGATTCACACATCATCCATAAGCAGTTTGAGCCAAACCAGAGAGTATGCCTATTCGATGTGAGACTGAGATTATTTCCAAGAAAGATACAGGGCAAGTGGAAAGTCTTGTATATAGCCAGAGAGGTGCACACCAATGGTAGCATTGAGATATCTGAGTTGTCTTGTGAGTCCACCTTTCGTGTCAACGGTTAACGCCTGAAGCCTTTTCTTGATCACAACCCATTGACCATTGATGTTGCCCCGATCCATTTTGTATGAGATGTGTCCTATGATTCCCATATTTTGCATCTCGTACCTGATGTACACTTCCATCTGTACCTTTGTATATCTATGTTTTCTTTTCTTTTGTTTTTTTCGTTCTTTGTTTAACAACCCATGTCACATTTAGGATTTTTCACTATACTTAGGATGTACTTTATCCTAAGTATAGGGGGTCTTAAACCTGTGTTGTTCATATTTCTATTTGTTCTGTTACCTCTGTTTTGTTGCTTATACTTAGGGACATCCGACACTAAGTATAGGGGAGGTAATATCTAATTTTTACTTCACTGATTGTTCCCTCACTTGTCCCTCAATTGTTGATATTCTCCTTTATACTTATGGATCCTTTACCTTAAGCGTGAGGGGATAGGTTGAATCGCTGATTTCGTGTATATTCTCTACCTCGATTTTCCCCGCTTATATAGTCTTCTATAGTAAGGATTATTCGATCCTAAATATAGGGGGAATCATTGACTTCTATTTATTTTTATTTTTTTATCCTTTGAGTCATTGTAGCGTAGAATTCTTTTCACTTTTCTATACTTCGCAAGAGTTATGTCTTCCTTTGTCGCCTCTTGGTCACTATGAGGACATGGTTTGAACTATGTATAGGGGGTATCAAATATAATGTGTATATATATATATATACACTTTAGCCATAACTCATACTTCTGTTTAATAATATGGCTATTATTTATAAAATTGGAATAAAAATGTTTTTAAAAATGATTTGCAATTTTTTTGTAAATTATTTGTAAACTCATTTGTAGAAATCTTTGTAAAATGTTTTGGAAAACATTTTGTAAAATTGTTTGTAAATATTTTTGTAAAATGATTTGTAAATTATTTTTAAAAATATTTGTAAAAACATTTGTACTTATTATTTGTGTATAAATTGTTGTAAAGTTTTTGTCAAATTATTTTGTTTGTCCTATCGTACCTTCTACACCTAGACTTGTATCATTTACGATGTAGAGCCATTTTTGAGTTCTAGCCTGATTCCTCGTCCCAATAGAGGTGGTATAAATTGACACTTTGAAATGGTTGGGAGCGCTCGCCTTTTGTGGAATCTCTTTGATGTTTGACTTTGTATGGTGAGAGATTTTCTTTCAACATTTATTTCTTTCTTTTAATTGCTTTTGGCTAGCTCCACTGCTTTTACCAAGTTGGCAGACACTGATCAATAATTTTTAGATTTCATCACACCCTGTCACATAGGTAAATTTCAAGAGATAGTACAAGAACCATGTTCTCATACTGGCTAAAGGTGTTGATACTTAGGTTTCATGAAACCTTCATTGATTTTATGCCATCCTCGAGCATCACAAAATCATGTCCAAACTCAAATCCCTCATCGCGGTTCCTCAAGTGAAATTTCAACTCATCTCATCACAACTACAATCGTGTATGTGATGTGCTGATCATATTCTTAAGGTAAAGACTAAGCATGCAATATAGCATACAAATATTTCAAACTAGAGAAATGTGAATAATTAAGTCAAAGACCCTAATGACTAAGGCTAGTTAACTCAAAATCTCAAGACCTCATAAACCAAATGTTCTTGAACTTCACTAGTTTTGTGTGAATTTGTTAGTATCAAGGACTAAACCAACTCATTAGTTAGTTTTTTTGTGATTCTATTTTTTATTTTTTTTAAAAAAAGAAGAATAAAATTTTGTTATTTTTTTGAAAAAGAAAGGAAAATAAATAATTACAATGATCCTAAAAAGCCATAAAATCCAACTTCCCAGGTTCATAACTATTTATAGAAAAATCCAAATTAATCAAACTCACTTTTAAACTTCGTTTTTTTACTAGTACTATTCATTTAAAATATCAAAAAATCATGGAATAAATCGTGTGAGTTTTGGCATTTGGACCCCCTTTGTATATATGTGCATTATGTATATAAATCTTCTTTATTTTCTATTTATTTATTATAACTCCAATTAATTTAATTCTTTTGATTAAATGTTCATAAAATCACTAAAAAATAAAAAATATATCTTAAAAATAATTGTGAATATATACCAATAAATCTCAAAATTTAAAAGTTGTAAAGCCTAACTTCCGAACCTCATTACTTGGTTGTATGAACTTGATTTGGGTGTACTCACTTTTAAACTTTGTTTTGTAAAATTATTTATCAAATAAATGGTTTCACTAAAATCAGAGTTAATATACAAAAAGTAGGTTTTAGGACCCTATTGGTATACATGTATATGTGTATATATTATACATATTTTTATTTTTTTCCTTATATATTTGTACACATATTGTATTTTTATAAGTTTTGCATATATTTATTTTAATTACATAAAATGCAACTAAAAATAATAAAATCAACAATAAACAAAAAAACAATGTATTTATCATATAGGTATAATTTAACTATCTTGTATATATTCCTATTTATTTGTACAAATAAATTAACTTTTAAAAATAAAATATATTTTTTGAAATTTTAATTTATTTTATAAAAAATAAACTATTAAATTATGTAATTATTTGTAAAAATAGGTACACATGTATATAGATAATTTATATTTGTAATATTTGAATTATTTAACTAATTAAATAATATTATTTAATTAATTAAAATTCATAATTATTTTTGTTAAATTATTTGTAATATTATATATTTATTCATTTATTAATTTAATTTATTCTAATTAAGTTTATTTATTACTTTTAAATTTATTTATTGATATTTCTCTCTCTCCCTATTTCTTCCACTCTCCTCATCTGTTTCTCTAAAAACCTAGTGGTCCCATGTTGTTCATCCACTTCTGGCCATTTCTCCCTCCGCCTCCTCTCCTATTTATGCCTATCACCTCTTCCACTACGTGGGATCTGTCATTGGCATCACTATTCCATAGATCCAGTGAGGTTTCTTCTTTGAGTGACAGATGAGGGTGTCCATTCTAATAGAGCTTAGTTAGGTGTCTGGCGAGATCATTGTTGTGGTAGTGCCCTTGAGTAGCTCAGCCTTTGGAGTTTGTCATCCATTGAGTCCATCATCTTTGAGGCTCTGCTAAGCACTGAATCCCAAGCGAAATCATCCATCCATCAGATTCATCTCGCCCACACCATCAGGTAACATTGATTTTTCATTTGATTACTCTTTTTCTTTTGATTTCCAGATATATAGTTATAGGACCAAACCTTTGATCAATCTGATCAGAGGTTATCCACTTTCAATCCATTCTTGATCTAATAACCACCACTTCATTATCATCTACGAGATCTCCTCATTTCTAGTCTACCTTATGCAATATGTCATCTCCGATCGTGAATGGTGATCGGACATCTAGAGCTATCCCAACGTACCGAAGCTACTTTTCGCTCACCAAGTACTTGTTTGATTTGGGATCGAGACATCGATCTCGAGTCGTTGAAATAATTTTCACCTCGAGGAACGAAGAACCTGGAGCGATAAAATTAATCGAAACATCCGACACTACACCCTTATGTTCTCTTCCTAGATCCGTTGCAGCTTGAGAATTGTCGTCCTCAAGATAATCACATCAATTCCTCCATTGAACGAAGGTCGTCTGGATCGGCTCTGAGTCATAGCAGTGAATCACCACCGCCACCATATCCCCAGTTTGGACCTTTATCGTCGCCCACATTGCAGAAGAGGGAAGAATAGAGGCATGGTTCTAGGTTATACAATAACCCTTAGATCTGATCTGTGTGAAATTCATCCAATTTAGCCAAGTTATATTTCTCTGGGAAACGTAATCTAGTGTTGAATGCAAAACATATTTTTTGTAATTTTAATGGTTAAAATGCAATAATAAAAAGTGCATACTTTTTATGGATTTTCTGCAATTTTTCACATAAATGGAATGCAAAAATTGTGAAAATTTTACTAAAACTTAAACATGATGAAATGAAGCTACATAATGTTTTTGGTATTTTTCGAGAATATATGAATTTATTGTGATTTTTTTATGAAACAAAGAGACTTTGAGTATTTAATTCCAAATAAATTTACATTACCAATTTATCCAGAGAGTGAATTATCTCAAAAAGGTATTTAAATGAGTGACGAGTCCGCGATTGCGATGTTTAAAATGTGTACATTGTGGTACGTAAAAAGTAAATGTGTCGTTTCATTGTAGGCGACAATCGGAATTGGTCAAGAAAATAACCACAACTATTTATTCAATTTTTAATCGTGTGGTTTTATGTTTTGGGCAAGTCCCAAGATCGAACACAAGGAGGCAAAGGAACAACCTAGAATTATGTCTATCAAAGTTCGTGTGCGGTTTTCGAGGCGATCTTTTTTTTATATTTTTTTAATGCAATAAAGGATGCAAAATGAAAATTTGGTCTATTTTAGGGACTAAAATGTAACTGTCAATCAAGCAATGTCCGAAAAATATGAAACTTGGCCACGATGCAAATTTTGATGAAGTGAATGCACTGTAATTTTTTTGGGATTTTTTGATGCAAGATGATTTTTTTATGAATTTTTAAATGCAAAAAAAATGAATTTCAATATTTAATTATAATAAATATTAAACCAATTTATTTTCAAAGGGTAAAATTATCTAAGATCTATCACTTGGTAGTGGATCTCAAAAAAATCCTAAACCTCGAAAATGCAAGATTTAATACCTATTAAAAATCAAACACTGAAATATGCAAAATGATTTTTACAGGGCAAATTATGCATGCAAATGCAATTCTTTTTGGGCACAATGTTCATCACAATTAATTCTACAATATGTGATTTTTCAGGAATTTTTAGAACAACGGTTAATCAATGAAAAAAATTAAGAGCATAAGTTTGGTAAAATATGCAATTTTCCACAAAACTATTAATTGTTAATTAACCATGATCACAAAAATATCCCCAATATGTCAAGACGTAGAGAATTAATCAACAAACATCATGCTATTTTCTTGATAATAAAAATAAGTATTGTAACAGTTCAAAATAAACAAGGGAAAACAAGGGTCTTTCTACAATATATAAAATAAGTAGAAATAAAATAAAAATGCAAAGTACTAATATGTAATTACCGTAAGTATGGGGTAAGACTGCAAAATTCCTAAGGGGCACGTGCTGCGCACATGCCCTTGGAATGGGGGGACTGAACTGCGATATGGAGGAGGATCGGGGGGCGCTGTGTAAATTGACCACGCGGTCACGTGCCAGTCACGTGACCCGTGGGTTGATGAAGTTCCCCCCGGGCGCACGTGCCTTGCAAGTGCGTGGGGGGCCTCAGGCCGTGTGCCCGATCCTGGTCGGTGGTTCGATCGTCGGCGAGGTTGCGGGGCTCGTGGCAAAGCAGCGTCGGCAGGAGGGGCGGAGTGGTTGACAGAGGCTGGCAGAGAGGCGTCGGTCGTCCTCTGACCAAGGGGACGGTGGAGCGGAGGTGAAGACGGTTGTGGTGTTGTTTGTCGTTGGCCGGTGGTTGTTTGTTGACGAAGAAAGCGGCGGCCGGTGGAGAACTTGACGTTGATGGAGATCTGGTTGATGACGAAGTGTGGCATTGTCGGCGTAGGTGGACATTAGCGTTGGTAGAGTTGTCAAAGGTCGGAGTCGTTGGAGTCGGTGGTGAAGCGTTGTCTATGAAGGTCGAGGAAGACGCTAGAGCTCAACGGCAAAGTGTTGATGATGTAATTGGAGGCAGAGATAGGCTCGACGGCAAAGCGGAGCAAGACAACAAGCTTGGAGGGGGCGGTGCTGCAATTGACCAAACGAAGTTGGTGGATCTCACTGCAGGTCTGGAGAGCTTCACCGGAGCTGTAACCTCCGGCGTGGAGGCTCCCCAGAACGATGGTGTGTCTCAGCGGATGAAACTTGCGAGAGGTCGGCGGTGCTCTTTTATAGGTCGAGGGATTTGGACGGCTATAGAAGGTCGACGGGGATTTTGATTTAAAGGCACTTGAAATCTGTGGGATTAGACTAGGTTTGACGGAGGATTCGAGGAGATGACGAAGATCGGAGCGATCGATTCGATGGTAGCGGGATATTGGATCATGATTGGCGATGCGACGATGGGTGGCGGTGAAGATGGAAGGCGACCGACGGAGGTGGCGGCAAAAATCACAAGGGTCGGTTGCCAATTTTGGGAAAGTGCATGATTTGGAGAAGACGCACAGGTGTCGTCCGATCGACCGAGATCAGACGGCCCCTGTAGCGCCACGTGGCAACGTTTGGGGGAAGAGGTGGAAAGCACGTGCATGGCGCATGCCTGGGAGGCACGTGCCTCGCACGTGCGATGACTTCTAATTAAATTTTTTATAAAAACTAATTAATAAAAACACGAAAAATGGCTGACACGTGGCGGCTCGAGGAGTTGCTCGTGTCAGCACCACAAAATTCAAAAAATAAAAACTTTGTAAAATCTAAAATAAATCGCAAATAGCTCGGATCGAAAAAGTTTCTTCATGAAAATTGCTCGTCTCGATGAGATCTACAACTTTCATGAAGACACAAAACCAAAATCGATCAATTGCACAAAGTGATATTTTTGGGGAATCCCAAGTACATAGAATACCTTGATTTTTGGGTTTTATAATTTTCTTTTGTCATTTTTAAACAAGATAAAAATCCAGAAAAAATTTGATAAAACCAAAAGATAAATATAGATATATTAATCTATTTTTTTGGATTTTATTAATTAAGAAAAAGAAGGAATAAAATAAACCACGTAAAAGACCAATTTTGTATAGACAGTTAGTGAAGACTCGGACTCAATTTGTTTCTTTGATTTCAAGCTCAGTTTGGATTTGGATTTTTGTGCATTTTAATAAAACTTTCATCAAAGAAGACAAATGAAAAAGAAATAAAATAAAATAGGTTAATTATGTACATAAAATAATAGGTCAAAATAAACTAAAATACAAATTGTACAAAAGAGGCCCAAAATCCAACTTTCACATACGAGCTCCGATTCACTTGAACTTGGTCTTGTTTTGAAGGTAATTGAATGTATATTAGTTCACAAGTAAGTATGATCAAATCAAACACTGGATGGGGGAGATATGAGGGTTTTAATCTGGAAATCCTAGAACTGGGGTTTGGGTTTTTGGTCCACTTATTTGGGTTAGTGATTTTTTTGTATTTTTCATTTATTCTTGTGAGTGATATGTACACAATGGAGGTAGTTTTGGGTCATTTGGAGTTAGTATGAATTAGCCAAAAATCAGGGAAATTAGGCTATTTACATGTCAATTTTGGCTGGGATTTTTGGCTTCTTATTTTGTGCAGAAATGAGTGATAAAATGCAATTCTTATTGAATCATATATGAATGCTAATTATGCAGAATAAATGAAGAAATGCTAATGATTTTGAGGAATTTGAGCTTAATTAATGAGATTTACAGTGATGAATCTGAGATTCATCAATGAGCAATCCAGGAGAGTCGGAATTTCGCAAAAATGATATGTGGATTTAATTAAAAATAAATTATGAAAATCAGTCACCATTTCTTAAGGCACAGGAAAACTCTCATTTAGATGAAATTTGGATAATAATTAAAGTGCATTTCAAAGCATCATCTATGCTTTTTACACAACTTTTGGAGCAACTGTTAATTAAATACCATTTTCAGATCACAAATTGGGTAAACTAAGCAATTTTTCACCACAACCATTTTAATTAATTACCCAGAGCTCATAAAAATTAAATAAATAGACAAATGATAGAAAATTAAATTATCTTTAGCATGCTATTTTTTATTAAAAGCAAAGATGATGAAATGATCTCCAGATTACATTGCAAATAGAGGGTTGTCTTAGCAATACAGAATTTAAACATGAATGAACTGAAATATGTACAAGGTTTCATTTGTAATTAAAAAAACTTAATGGGGAAAAGCATGCAATTTTTCCAATAAAAAATAGAGAAGGAAGGACCTTCTTCCTCCTTCATTGGAAATAAGGGCTCAAATAGGAGCTTTGAGGCGGTGGGCGGTCATCGACGAGGAGGGCGCTCATGGCGAAAGAAGGTCGTTGGCGGAGCTAGGCATCAAGGTGGTTGGGCGAGCGACGGAGGCTGGCCGGGGCGCACGCAACGGGCGTGCGGAGGAGAGAGGGTTGCTGGGGGTGACCTGCGGGAGTGGCTCGTGGCGGCTGAAGAGGATGGCACGACAAGGAGGTGCATGGCTGGGGGGCAGCTACGGGGGCGCAGAGTCGAGGCGGCGTAGGGGGAGTTGTTGCTCCGATTTCCTTTTTTATTATTTTTATTATTTTTATAGTTTTGGTTTTGAAATTTTTTCTATATCAGGAAATCAAACAAGAAGAGGAGATGAGTTGGTGGTGATGGTGAAACGGAGGAAGTGGAGGAATTTGAAGATGATGTAGTGAAGGTGGTAGTGTTTGATGAAAATGATATGTGGTTGAAATGAACAGAGATGAACAAGACAAAAAAATAGACGTTAAATAAAAAATGACAAAGTTAAGATAGAAAATTTAGTTGTGGTTCACCAGATTTGTGAAGCAGTTACGTTGGAATTCCCTTGATGTAGCCTCGAGCAGCGTAATGGATGCGCCGCGAAGTTGGGAAAGCTTGACGGGAAACTCACGACGTGGGGACAATGGACGTTGCAGATCTCTCCTAAAAGAAGGTCGTCGCTTCGTATCATGGTTGAACGCTGTCACCGATCAACCTCGATGAGCTATCTCCTTTCTCTCTAAGAATGGATGATAAGGGGAAAATGAAGAAGAGGAGATGAATAAAAAGAAAAAGAATGGGAAGTTGGAGAAAAATGAAGTGGAGATTAAGGAGTTGAATGGGAGGTCAGAAAAGAGAATGGAGTTGAATGGGAGTTATTGTAGAGAATGCAAAATAAATAAAATAAAATAAAATAAAGTAGGATACTAAAAAGGGATAAAATAAAAAAAAGAAAAGATGTGGAAATTTTACATAAATATCAACAAAATAAAATGCAACAAACAAACAATATGTGCACATTTTTCTTACTTTTCTAAATTTAATTTTTTTTGCATTTTTAATAAAAAATATTTACAAAATAAAAAATACTAGAAATAAAATAAAAACACAAACATATTTTTGGAGTTTTTTTAAGAAATGAGAAAAGGTAAATAAAAATGAGAAAAGAAAAATATGTACATTATATACGAAGTCACTTTATCTTATTTCCAATGATTTATTTTGAGATTTTTTAATTATGTAATTATTAAAATATATTCTTTACATCCCGGTGTATTCCCAGGAAAACAAGCGCAGACGACTCCGAAATTCTTTTGATGGACACGCTGATCAACACAAAAAAAAATACATGTGTTGAGTTAATAAGGCACTCGAGAGGATCCTTATAACAATAAAAGGGAGAGACAATGAAAGGGAGAGAAGAAATAGCACAATCCTATGCCCTCCATCAAATGGCCTTCCATCTACACCTTTAAGTCTGACAACTAAAGAGACGGTGGATTAGATGCTAGAAATGCTTATTCCCTAATGTTTAGGATCAGGTTTCTAAGAGAGTCTCTTGGACTAGAACATTGGGTGAAGTTGCAACTCTACTCTTGTAACTGCAGTCAACACTTAAAGTCATATCCCTATTATATATGTATATATAGAGAGTCTGATGATTAGGGAAATTGGATACCTTTTGACTAGAGCTTGGTTCAACTTAAAGTTTTAGGATCACTAAAATCGAGAGTTCTTCAACAGATCAAGCCTTGTATTCAGATGTACAGTCCGGCGATTTAGTCGCCAACTCGTACTATATATCCGGGCGTCGAAGTGAGAACCCCCGAGAAAATATATATCATTATAAAATGGGAAAAAGACAAATAACATCATATAAATGTCGAGCGAGTCGTACCTTCTCCGCATTCCATACAAAAGAAGGAATGTCCATAGAAAATTTTACTTGAGTATACAATAGAGAAGGAATTCCTACTCGAACTCAGTCCAACATACAAAGACTTTCGTGTTCCTACAAAAAAATCTCCTAAATATTCCATACATCAGAAGAAGATACCATACAAAATTTTACTCACATATACAACAGAGAAGGAATTCCTACAAAAACACATTCGGATATACAAACTTGTCACATTTCTACAAAAATCCCCTTCTACGCATTCCGTACAAAAGAAGGGAGATCCGTACAAAATTTTACTTGGATACACAATAGAAAAGGAATTCCTCTAGAACTCAGTCCAACATATGAAAATTTATGCATTCCTGCAAGAATTCCCTTCTACACATTGCATACGATAAAATGGTGTCATACAAAATTTTAACAGGTATACAACAGAGAAGGAGTTCCTACTATAACAACTTGGTTATACAAAAACTGTCACATTCCTATTTGCATTCCATACAAAATTTCATTTAGATCTGCAGGATTAGGCACGTCTATACAAAATTTTACTTTATAGTACAAATGCATGCACTGTCATTCAAAATAATATATTCACTATAGAGGAAGGCATTTTCATACAAAACATCACTCATACAAAATGCTACTTTAGCATACAAAATGGTGCACTTGTGTACAAAACTTACATCAAATACAAAGGAAACCATGCTCTTGCATACATGTATTTACTCATATCTGCAATAATACAGGGATCCATATACTATGATGCACTTACCTATAAAAGAGTTCACTTGCATACAAAAACTCCATTTTCCCATGACCATACAAAAGAAGGACCTCTTGATACAAAACGTCACCCATATCTACAACAAAAGACAAACCATACAAATTCTCACTCATCTGTATGAGTAAACACAATTATATATAATACTAGTCTATCATACAAAATGGTATTTCATGCATATTGCTACTCATGGGTACAAAATTATAAATTATGCATCTTTATTCAATTGATAGACCTAAATTCATCATCATTTTCATTGTGGATCTCTGAATGGACAAATGATCAAAAATTCTAGGAGCACAATTGGGATGGATAAGGGGTAACCTAGCCCGAGCACGTGAAAGTGTCTGTGTCCATTGGGGCTAACACACGGGAGCTCTGGCACCACAATGATGAACACAGAGCAGATTAAACTGAACATGGTCGATGATCGAGCTGCCCACCATAAAGTATTCCATTTTGTCAAAGGTCTCCGCTATAGGGCTTGTCTTGAAAATGACGAGCTTTTTGGGAAGAGTTCGATGCCACGGGGGTTGTTCTATTGTTGGGGAGGCTGTGACATGGTTAGAGGATTGTTGTAGTTCTTTAATCGTTTATACTCGGAGGCCTCCATCTCAGAGTGGAGGGTGGTTATGTCAGCAACATAGTATGCTCCATCTTGTGCATCTTCTTATTGACGTTAGAAAGGGAAACCCTAAGATTGTGGTTGAAGTCGGTCGAGATAAACTTGAGGTCAGAGTGAGCGTGATGGAAAGCCTAGGGCCATGGGTGCGGGGATAAAAGGGTGAGACGGGAGGGATACAACATCCACTATAGATTTGAGGTCAAGAGCGAGTTCAATACAGGAAAGATCGAGGATGTGATGGTGGACAGAGGAGACAAGGTGGGTGACAACAAACGAGCGGTGGGGTGCGGTTAAGGGGTTACGCATAAAGATGGATGTGCACTGAGGAGGGAGGCATCGGGGGAGGGGCGAGGGTTTCAGGGAGGGGGCATTGAGCAAGGACGTTAGATCACTGAGGGCATCATGGGAGGAGGGAAGGTTTGGGGTAGGTGGGTGTGTTTCAATTTTGGGTCCGTCAACCGTTGGATGTTCCACGTGGTGTGCATCCATGCATTATAGCAGACTCTATTGTAAACCATTTACAGCAGACGATCCGAGCCCTTGCAACAATATTACGATACGCATCATCGATCGTCAGAACTATGGTCATTCAATGCTTGAGGATTGTACACATTTAGACACCATGGTCGATGGATCAAGCAAGAGAGTTGCATCATTGACTTTATATTAGTGAAGAAGTTATGTGTATGAAGCACGTGACTAGGCAAATAACAATCAGACCCACCAAGTTTTAGAGAATGTCAACGACATCCAAGAAGTTGGCATCTCATGTGTTAGTCACGTATGTTGGGACAAAATCCACAAAAGCCACACTAGCTTTTGAGAGTTGTTGATAAGCCCATCTATGTTTTTGGAGATTTGTTCATATTTTGAACTTTGCACTCATACCCCTATGTTGGAGCTTGATTTTCTATTAAACACTTTGGTATTTCGAGATATGGTTTTTTATAATATGTAAAGTGAATTTGTGTGAGGCAAATTCCTAAGTAGTACCTCGGGATTACAAAATCCCTTGTACTATGTAACCTTTTTTTACTTGAGTACTATAGTGGTATGGCATATACGGAATGCGATGCTAAAGGGAGGATTTATTTTACTTCGATATTATAGATATATCGCATTTACATAATGTGATATACATGTTGCATACTCTCTATGCAATATACAAGAAACTTCCTGGAAATTAATATAGATGTCGCATACTGTGTATGCGATATACAAGAAATGTCCTGGAACTGAATATAGATGTTGCATATTGTATATGTGATATACAAGAAATGTCCTGGAAATGAATACAGATGTGGCATACTATGTATGCAATATACAAGAAACATCCTGGAAATGAATATAGATGTCACATCCCGCTTATGCGATATATAAGAAACTTCCTGGAATTCAATATATATGCCATTCAAACAACAAAAAATGAATATATATTCTGTCATTCATTACAAGAATCAAAAAACATATATTTCATCACCATTTAGACAACACACAATGAACATGTATTCTGCCATGCATTACAAAAATCAAACAACATCCATTCCAGCACAACCTTATTGTCATGCATTGCACTATGAAATAGAAATCAAACAAAAAACATATAAAATAGACTCCAAACATTCAAACAACAATATAATTTCATTATGTTATTGAAGTTACAAAAGCCTCTCTTTAAATAGAAATAGCATCACATAATGCTTTAAAATTCTCAAGAAAGTAGCATTTTACATTATTCCATATTTCTTCGTTGATATGTACTCAAGGAATCCGGTGGATCAAAAGGCCGTAGATGGTTGGCCTCAACAATCATAGATATCTGGGATGTTCACGCACCTTCGTCATTGAATATTGGCATCAGTGATGATGTAAGTGTATAGTAAGAGGGTTGAGTACCCCTTACGTCCATTCGCGTCCTCATCAGTGCATGCGGTATTTGCATTTCATTAGTTTGCAACTTGAAAGTTGCTGTAACAAATTGGGTCTCCACGACATAATCTAGAAGCTCTTGATCCAAATATGGGGATGGTACATGTTCTATATCTAGAACATATGGTTCTTCCTCTACCACTACTACTGCAGCTGGATCACGAGCTCTACCGCTGCTTCTTCTTCTCCCATGTGCCCTTCCTCATCAAGCTTCTGCCTGAGACTAGTCAGCATGCTCCTCATCTATTTTCATCGCATCGGCAAATTATAAAGCTAACCATTGCTCCATTTTCACCCTAGTCTGGATTGCAATATCTCGACATGCTTGGGTGTCCCGTAATTCAAATGAGGTCCCACCTGGACATCTGCATGATAAAAAAGAATCCATTCATTAGATGTTCATGTAAAAGCTTAAGATAATATGGAGTGGTTATTCTTACGTTGCTTGCCAAAACAGCACCCAGTTGACCCACAAATCTCCTCGTAATTATTCTGTACCAATCCATATAGTATGGAGTTATATTAGTCCCATTAGATTCCTCAAGTATATTGCATGGAGCTTCTCGTAGGTATTGTGCGGTTCTGGAATGCCATGTCGCCCGTCAAATTGGTGAATAATATGATCCAAGAAATAATATTCCATGATGTGAAAGTAAATCAGTGGCATCCATGCCCTCCAAATGTTCTGCCCCTCGAGACAGTAGCTAGGTAGATGCGCGAGTACATCAGTGTCATATGGCATCCACATCACCTGCATAGGAAATACAAATATAATTTAAAAACATTTATTTAAAGAAAATTGAATGATATGTCGTGGCGTATTTACATTCTCAGATGACTGCATGTTGAATGCATCGCAGTACAGTCTCACGACATGCATTGGTTGTCGATGATGCACGAATGTAGCAGCCCAACGAACTCCTAATAGTCGATCGTACAACTGTGACCTCTCTGTGATCACTGGAGCAATGTGTGGACAATACTCCCAAGCCCACAACTGAAGCAATATTACAGAGTCGTTAATCTCCTCGGTCGCCATATCTGCTACAAAACACATATGCCTATAGAGGAAGGCAAGAACTGTTGATCCCCAGCTCAGTGTCCCAGAGTACTGGAGGCCATGCAGATGTGGCAGTGTACTCAGAGAAACGAGTGACCTCGACTTATCGATAAATAGAACACCACACAAAAGCTGCGAAATGTAAGCTCGTGCATGCCTTTGTAAGACCACCTCATCAGCATCTAGTGGCAACACTGCAAAATGTGTAAATAACCAGGTCGCCAATACCTCGATGCCTATTATTTCAAATGGTAGGGGACGGACACTAGAAGCTGCTTGAAAATTTCAGCCCTCGTCACTCCAAGGGTGCCTCTCTAGTCACCACTGGTCCATCGATTCGTAGATCTAAGATGAAAGCCACAATCTGTAGCATAATAGCCGTCTCTCCATCATCCATATGGAACGTGTGTATCTCAGGACGCCATCGCTTTAACAAGGCTATAATAAAATGTCAATCTAGCTTGATAAATTCTAACTCTGTAATGCCTCCAAACTCGGCATGAGCTACGTAAGGAGCTGTTCATTTAAAGGGATGTGACGCACATGTGTTTTATGTCAAAAGCAACACAACCATGATTATTCCTGCAATTTCAAAAGAGACAAGATATATGAGGAAATGTAACTAGTAATGAAAAATATTAAATGACTTACATCACCTGCCCAAAACAATGCAAAGATGATGCTCTTACTGAGTCAAAACTGATGGATCGAGAGGTCTGGGATCCATCTGCAAGCAACAATCATCGAATTAGAAAGTATTAACAAAGGCATAAATATGTTTGTTGTGACCTTCAACTCCACATGTGCAAGCAAGAAATATTATTATCAACATAATGCACCTAAAGAAAGAAATTTTTACTCAAACCATGACATTTTTGTTTGTTTGACCTTCACCTCTACATGTGACGCTTATTTTTATTCCTTGCTGAAGGTTGTGCATTAAACGTGGATGCTTGAGAAGTGGAAGCCTGTGTATTTTTATTGACACAACAACGGTTGGAATGACCCAATACACCAAACAATGAACATGTATATTGTCGCGGGACATCCCTAACATCCATTTCATTATGAATCCTGGTAGATCATGGGCGACCCATCTTACGCTTACGATTTTTATTGGGACGTAATTATGGGTACTCCAATGGAGGCCATGTATCTTGATCATCATTTGGAAAAAACCTCCCTTCGTAAACCTTTACTTGATTGTCCCATATGTACCCTTATCAACATACGTGTCAATCTCTAATCGACGTTGCGAAATGACAACTACATCGTGAGAACAAGGGATGCGATGAATTTGCCATTTATTACATGTACATGTTTGTTGCCCCAAGTTCACCATATACCATTTTGTGGCCTCAAATCCCAAACTTCATACGTCAGACAACACTCAAACCCTCAAATAATATGTTCGGTTGTCTTTGTATGCGGGTTACTATGTGTCCATTTGCAACTGCACTCGACTGGTGTAGCTTTGATGTTGCGAAATGCATGAATTTTTGACATGTTGCAAGTGCAGTAGTTGCCTCATCTGCTTGTTCATTGAAGCATAAGACGTAATTATAAAAGATCTTCTTGATTAGTGCAATAATAGGCAAACATTGGGTATCCTTAAGAACCACATTGTAACTTTTACTTAGATTTGTAGTCATCTGTGCAAACCTATAGCCACTATCATAAGCTAAAATCCATTGCTCCCTACGACAATCTTGAGTTGAAAACAATCTACCTAGATATGCATTCCATTCCTGCAATTTCCTTATGGAGTATGCAAACTTCCAATTAGTCGTTTGAAGTGCAGCATATTATAGAAACGCTTTCATAGAGCCATTCTGAAAAACATTATTGAAGATGCTTGTGACATGCCTGGAACAAAAGTGCCAGTATGTGAACGGTTCTAATAAATCAGCATCAACATCACTCATTATGGATTTTATACCAAATGGCGGTCAGAAATGATAAATATTTTCCTTGTATGCATCCCAATTAGGCTGATGCATAGGAATGAAAGGAACCAATTCCACGTATGGTTGGATTCCTCATCAACAATCCCGAATGCAAGAGGAACGACATGTTTATCTCCATCCGTGCCATAAGCAATCAACAGTTTTTGCTTGTACTTGTTGTACAAATGAGTCCCATCAATACTTATCAGTGGCTTGAAATATTTAAATACTTCAATGCAAGGGTCGAATGCCCAAAAGCATCATTGAACTCTATGACAATGTGGTTTCTTCAGGTCAGGGTGTTTGGTATGTTCGATATCTATTTCAGGTCCCTGTAATGGTAGCTTTCAATGCATGCAGAAGATAAAACATCTCAGCATAGGACTTCTTCCAATCACCAAAAATTGTTCCAATTACTTTTCTCTGAGCATCCCATGCCCTTTTTCGTTACCTAATAATCATACATCTTGTGAATGTGATCTCTACATCCCGACTCACGAAATAGTCTAGGTATATCTCGCAAATAGTGATGTGTAGTCCTAGGTATGTACGAGCACAAGTAGAGAAAAATATATGAAAGCTCTAAGAGCAGTGAGTGTAGATCTAACCTACGAGCCACTCAAGTCAAGCCCCACCCTCAACATGAGAGTGAAACTAGTCTCGACACACCAAATAAAAAGAATGACTAAGTCTGGGTACACACACGAGATCGTAAATGGGAACTATTGTAAATGTGCAATTATAACAATTAATTACAAAAATTAAATAAATACATAAATTAAAAACCCTAGGACTCTATGATCTCTCATGACTCGACTTGATCATAATTATTATGTGTCCTTCAACAACCTGCTCGATCCATGAATAGTTGGCTTCCAATGCACCCAAGCTTCTCGGCCACCTTAGTAGCCGCTCTGTTCTACCAAGCCCTCACACAAAAATTAAGATTATGTTAGAGAGAGATGATAAAAATAAAATAAATAAGGAAATAAATAAATAAATATGATGAAAAATAAATTGAGCTTAATTACAATAAACTCGGGGTCAAACTACACGATGGGGTGCAAAAACCTAATTTCTAGATTTTTCTAAAGTTATCCTAAGACGTGCCTCCACGGCAATGATACCATTTTAAAACCCTGAATTTACCTTCTGCTAATAATGGCATATTGTTGTAGTTGGGCAAACAATGGTTGATCAAAAACCGCTTAAAGGATTAACTAATTAAATGCACAAGCGGTCAAATTTATTTTACTTGGGCAAGCCCAAGGTCGATCGAAGGGAGGCAACTCTCTGATTAGTCTAATTTTTAGATAATTTAGAGACTAAGTTTTCAAAGAGAAATCTTTTGTGCGATTAAATGATGGGATGCAAATGCGGTAAAGTCTAAGAGGTTACATTGCAATTTTTTAAGCAAATGATGTCAAAAAATCATGAAACTTAGCCAGAATGTTAATGCATAAAAAATTAAGCTACTTTGAATTTTTGATATCCCTACATGAGATCTATCTAGAAAACCTTTAAATCATAAAAATACTAAGTTTTGAATCGATTAAAAATCAATTACTAAGATCACAGAATGATTTATTCATGACTACTTATGCATGCAAATGAAATGAGTTTTGGTTATATTGAAGAAGTCAATTAAATATACATAATATGACTTTATTATAATTTTTTAAGTAGTGTATGATTTATTACTAATTATTGATGCATATGCGGCTAAGACGGGGTTTCCCGAATAGATGTATCTTGTGGATGAAGAGGTGTGTAACGACTGTGTAGGTCAAACCCATTCTTTTTCTTTGATTTTTAGTATGGTTTAGACTTGGATTTTTGTGCATTTTATTAAAACATAAATCAAAGAAATTAAATGAATAATAAACAAAATGAAAAGAGTAAATTTTATACATAAAATGATAAGTCAAAGTTAGTTAAAATATACAATATACAATGCGGATCCAAAACTCAGGTTTCACATATGAACTCCGGTTGTTTTGAATTTGATCTTCTTTTTTAGGTAATTGAATGTATATTAATTCAAAGGTGAAAAGAGGTGCATAGGAGATTTTGTGTGAGAGAGATATTTGACTTTACGGCTTTTTGTCCTAGAATTAGGGTTTGGATTTATTTAATATGTATACAAGTTAGTATTTTTCTAGTATTTTTCATATATTTATGTTAGTATTATAAACACAATGGAATTGATTTTATTGGATTTGAAGTTATTATAAAATAAATAAAAATATAGGAAGTGGATTAATATACAAGTGATTATTTACATAGAGTTTCCGGATTATTATTAATGTACTTACGGATGCTAAAATATGTATATTATTTACACATGCATGAATGCTAATAAAGCAATATAAATGAAAAAATATAATTAATAATTTGGGAACAGATCTCTATTTTCAACTTTTAAAGTGATGAATCGCGATTCACCAATCACCAAACATGTACATAATAATATAGAGAAAATCGTAAATTTTTTTACCAAAATAAATCATACACCTAACATTCGATAAATTAAATTGAAACGGCCACAAAGAAAACTTCATTGATCAATATCTTCTCGATATATATCTAAATTAACTAAACTCACTTCCATTGTAATTCAAATTTAATTATATTTGAAATGAAGGTGGTTTCATGTAAAATGGAGATAAGATACAAAAGATGGTTATTTGGGGTACTGTAAAACTAGTCTGTCTATAAAATAAGCTAGTTTACTTTTGTTTTAGGTGTTTAAGGTGTCTTTATATTTTCAATTATTATATATATTATTTAACATCCATAGAAAATATAAATAAAAAATTAGAATCATCTAAAACGCAAAATAAAATAAGGATCCCAAAATATAGGTATAAATTCCAGATGGACCCCCCTGGAAATATCAAGTAATGGAGGAGTAGTCATATAACTGACCTTTTCTTTCCGGCAAGAAGTTACAGATAAAATTAGGATGCCAGAAGGGGGATCAACACACACACACACATACATATATGCCCAAACATTTCTCCCCCAGTTCCTTTTATTCGGGCTTCTCGATCTGTCATTATACCATGGGAAGTGGAAAGAATTGCAATTCCCATTCCACCTCAAATCTTAGGAATTCGTTGACAGTTAGAAGAAATCCGATCAGCTGATACATTTTAAAATAGTTTAATATATACCTTTCTTATTCCTTTTATGTCGCATGGTTGAAACCAAGAAAGATTTGTTATTTTCCCATTGTTTTCTAACGTTTTTAATAAAGCCCTCTTGTAGAAGTATTTTCACAATGTTTTCAGTTTTATTGGTAAATGTACCAACATTCTACATGCATATCTATAAAGAAATTAAAGAATAAAAATCTTAAATAAATGTATATATTTACATTAAATATTGTTATAGATGAATAACATATTCAAAATAAGGTATTATGTATAAAAATAACAAAATAAAAATACAAAATACTCAATGTATAGGGATAAATACCTACAAAATAAGTATATAAATAATATCACCTATCAAATAAGTTGGTATAAATAAATAAAAATCACTAAAAATAGTTTAATAAATAAGAAACATTTTTTTATGTTTTGAGTTTTTACAAAAAAAAATCGTTTTCTATTTGTATTTTCCATTATTTCCCTTTTCATCTATTTTTATCTTCTTGTGGCTGACGTGGACCAATCAGAGGAGAGGAACCATTGACCCCTGGTCAATGGTTGCTCCTCCTCGGTCACTATAGTTGACTGGTCCAACACCATTTTCACCCATTTTTACCCATGCATCCCAGCCTTGAATCGCCACGATTTCTTCATGAAAATTGTTGATTGGAGACCCATGATTTGCAACTAGCCAATAGGATTGAGCATCATCGATTTGCATGCAACCAAAGTCAAAGATACCCTCTCCATTGTATGTTATAAAACCTTTGCATTCTTCTCCAGTGAACTCTAATCTGATTTCCACTGCCGTAACCCCTTAGAGTATATTCCTGGAGTGAAGACCTAGTAACAAGAGGTATTTACTAATTGATTTGAGGCGAGGAGAAGGAGTTTGTGTCGTGATTCAACCACTGATGGAGCAGCTCCACCGGGTTTCTGCACACAGGTCGATCAGATCAGGTGAGCTTCTAGATTAGGTGAATTTAGTTGTTCATCGTACTCTTGACGGTGTTACAACTCGTTGTCACCTCCATCACATTCCCCTTCATATTCTCCATTATCTGAACCATCCAGTTCATCAAGGACTTGCAAGGTCATTGCTCCTAGATCTCACTCCATCGCCTTTGACAGAGATGCTCCACACCACATCATTCCCAACTTATTTCACCTAATAAGTGGCCGAGTAGCATCGCCCTTCAACCCCCTATTTGTTCGTGCAGGACTCGAGCCAGCAGAACCCCATATGGAGGTGATTCGATTCGGGTATTTATCCTCCAGGTGGAGCGAGATTCCTCGAGCTCCAGAACTCTCCTCAGTGAGGCCAAGACCTTTTTAGTGTTTTCAATCGACATGGACAGGAACCAAGAGACTTTTGAGCCACTCTGAGCTTTTAAGGTCCAGCCGAGGATGACGACCGACAGAATCTTTTCCTTGCTCATGTTCTTACACGTTCTTTATGAAGAGCAGGGACTGTTGATGAATCATTAATCGGTTAATATAACATGCACTTGTTGTAGCACATGCAAATCAACAATCACTAAGAACTGAGAGAACACTCTATGAGAGTTCTCAGATTAAATTTATACATGGGTAAGTCTAGGGTCCAACACAGGGACACATGTTATTAATATTGTCATTTAGGCTCTAATATCTATGTTAAGTGATGCATATATTATCTAGGTCAAAAGGACAACATCACAAGACAAATGCATCACAAGATATATGGCAAATGAATGGAATTCCTTTTTTAAAAAAGATTTTAATGCATGTTAGAAAATAAACAGAATGAACAAAATGACATTAACTAATAACATGTATGTAAATACATATTTACACATTAAAATTACTTATCAATCATAAATAATCATTAAAATAAAATTAAAGATCCAATTGAACAATTTATTCAAACCATATACTCATTTAATAATAAGGAAATCATATAAATTATCTCTTATTAATAGATTATCAATTAGATGTCAAACTAGAGAATCAAGTATAAGGGTCGTGAAATTAGATTCTCAATGAAGCAGAAATCACTTTAATCAGATATCACTTGCTCATGTTATTCAACCAGGAATCCATGGGCATAAATGTAATAAAATAGAACAAGAATCATTACAAAAAGGTCCTTACATGAACTAAAATGCAAAGGAAAACACGTAACTCAATTTATTGAAAACTCCCTAGCAGGGGCATTTTTGCAAATATGAAAAGTCAGTTGGGGTTGACTGCAAATAGCCCATACCCGTACGCGTAAGTGATAAATCTTAGATTTATCATCATAAATTATTATTATCTATCTTACTTAAGAAATCCAATAAAATTCTCTAACAATTAATATTATTTAATGTTTTATGTATTGTAAATAACTAACCCTAATTATTCTATACTAAATAAACCATATTAATGTGCTATTATTTTACGTATTCCTTTATCATCAAAAATCAAATAAAAATTAGATTAACATTATACATAATTAATTTAACATAAAATATAAATTAAAAAATAGATAGAATAATAATGTTTTTTATTAGTTTAATTACTTGTTTAATTATTATCTATGTACAAATTACATTATTTCTCTTTGAGTTCTACATAAAAATTGTAGACATCATCGAGATTTACAACTTTCATGTTTGCCACATTTTCTAATTCGATCCCAATTGTTTTATTTATAATTTTCTCTGATTTTCTCATTTCTTGTAATTCTAATTAGGCCACGTGGCACCTCCATAGCCGACCACATGGCTCGTTTCCCTTGTGCCACCCGCATCCGCTCCAGATCGTTTGATGCCTTCGATCAGATCCAATCTCAAACACACGTATGTGTCGCATTCTAGACCACTTGATCATCCCAATCAAGTCAATCTAAGACATCCTTGCATGCCTCTTAGGCAGTTGTTGGATCAAGTACATCATCAACCTCCTGATGGTACCATTCTCACCTCAACCGCCCAACTTCTAATTATTTCGTCATCCTCCTCAGCCATCCCTCCGACCAACTACTAACTTTATAACTTTCCTCTAACCTCCCATATCCATGCCATACCATAACTACCTAACTCCTCCATCTCCATCGTAACTGCTCAGTAGTTTAAACCATCAGGAAACCACCTAACTTCCCCCTTTCTTCAACCTTCAAATAAGCCTATGTCTTGGTCGTTGACAACTGTCCACCCTCATATGGAGTATCCCCTAGCCACCCCTCCTCATCGTGACAGGAAGAAGAATGTGAGGCCGAGAGATAATGGTGGTTTATCTCTGGTGTTGACCCATGGCGAATTGCCATGCTACATCGCTCATGGAGCAGTTGTTCGAGCTTGACACACGGTTGAGTGTGTCAAGTAATGACTGGAGTCTCACAACAAGCATCAGCACAAGCCATTCACTCACCAACATAGATCTTCAATCTTTAGGTAATTAGGCTTTAATTTTCTTTTTGTTTTCTTCGAGTTAATCTCAATTATACAGAGGCCCAATTTTCGATCCAAGTGGTTACCAATCTTCACCAGAGGTCGTGGACCTTCGCGGAAGGTTTCGCTCACACCATCCTTGTTCCAAAACCTCCACCATCTCCTTCTTCTTCTTCCGACAACTCGGTGGAAGATCCATCTTGGATGGCATCTTCTTCATACAAATCAGCTTCCATTTCATTCATAATTGTGTGCAACCACTCTTTATGTGCTTTGGCTTGGTTTGACTAACATTTGTAGGTCAAAATAAACTTCAATGGCCAGAGTCTTTAGGTGCCTCCATTCTAGAGGAGGTTCTCATATGAGCAGTCATCGATTCGCTTTCTAAGAAGCTCTATGAGCTTCTTGTTGAGATCAACATCTTTGCTAGGGGTTCGTGAAGCTCCAACAACATACAGCGAAGTGAGATGAAGATGGAGGAGAATCGACAAGGTCATTGGAGATCTGTTCTATCGCCACTGTGAACGGTGGTGTTCTTCCAAGGAGAAGCTACAGGTGTTGTCGGATCATTCCAATTTGGGGATGATCCGACGGTTGTGAGGTGGCCACATCTTACACCTCTCTATTGCAGCCTTGGAGTGCAATCCTCAACCTCGGTGAATCCAAAGCACCCACGACGCATGGAGGCACGCCACACGTCCTCCCAACCTGCAGTCATCCCAAGCCTGGTACCGAGCCTTCACGTGCATGCAAGGGCTGGGTTATTTTCAACCAAGGTGTCTCAGTTCTCCAGAATTGCATTTCAATCCCAGGGATGAGTGCTTCACATGCGCTTATGGATAATTTGTAGCTTTACCCTGGTCGGTTCCCAAAATGACAAAATTGCCCCCACATAGGGGGTAATTCATAAATTCCATGACTGATTTTTACTATTTGCATTTTAGTCCCTATGGGGACCTATATGTAAGGTTTTCATTTTGTTTTATGACATTTATGCCCTTGCAATCTTTGTTGAATAACTTGAGCATATGATGTCAAAATAAAGTGATTTTAGTGCATTTTAATCCTCATTCAATTGTCTTCGATATGAGATGATTTATTTCATGATTAGATAGTTAATTAAGTGTTATCTTGTTAGAGTCTATATATATGCTTCCTTGATAATTAACGTTCATTGACTCTAGATTGCATCACTCTATTAGACCCTGATTAAATCTATAAATTGCTTAGATTTGATTAATTAATTTAGGCCATAATGAAGTGATTATTTGAATGCGTTTGTGTTCTATCATTTTTTTCATCATTGCATTATTTATAACATGAATTTATATATTCTAAAATCTCATTGTGTTCCATATTATGCACGCATTCATTATGTGCATTATCTTACGTTGAATGTTGTGCATTATTTTGACCTAGATGATTTATCAATTGCTTAGACTAGATATTTAAAAGGGCTAGTAAAGAAAAGGAGGGTTTCCAATATCATTAAAACTAGATGGAGGAATCTTCAATTGAAGCAATCAAGCTTCAGGGAGAATGTTTTAGAAGACTTATCTTGGGATTGTAACAGAAGTTTAATGAGATGTGGGGGGGCGGTAGCATCTTATATCTGAAGGGTAGCCAAAGAGATGCTAGGTGAGTCAAAGAGAGGAGCTCCATGCCAAAAGGAGGCTTGGTGGCAGAGTATACGGGTGCAATAGAAGCTCAAAATTAAAAGAGCTTTCTTTAAAGCTATGTTTAAGGATAGAACAAATGAAACTATCACAAACTACAAAATATCTAAGAAGGAAGCAAAGAAGGCGCTAAGCGAAGCTAAGTCAAAAACTTATGAATTTTTGTACAAAAATCTTAATTCTAAGGAGGGTCAGAAGGATATATCCAGAATGTCTAAAGCAAGAGAAAAAATACCAAAGATCTTTCTCAAGTAAGATGCATTAAGGATGAGGAAGATCACGTGCTTGTTACTCGGAAGGATATAGAAACTAGATTGAAGCAATACTTCCATAAGCTTTTCATTAAGGAAGGAAATAGAGAGATCACTTTGGGAAATCTAGCTAGTAATGAGAGTTATTTGAATCGTGCAAGCTACAAACGAATACAAAGGAAGGAAGTAGAGGAGGCTTTGAAGGTTATGAGACATGGGAAAGGTGTAGGACCAGATGACATTCTTGTAGAAGTTTGGAGAGTTTTAGGTGACAGTGATTTGATTAGGATTACAAATTTATTCAATGTTATTTAGCAAAGCAAGAAAATACCTGAAGAATGGAGGAGAAGCATCATGGTGCCTCTTTATAATAAAAAAGGAGACATTCGAAATTATTCAAATTACAGAGGTATCAAGCTAATGATTCACACTATGAAAATTTAAACATGTGATTGAAAGGTGGTTGAGACAAGTTTCCAAAGTAAAAGAAAACCAATTCGGATTCATGCCAGGTTGCTCAACTATTAAAGCCATCCACTTGCTGAGGAGAACAATGGAGATTTACATAGCTAAAAGGAAGAACCTACGTATGATTTTTATTGATTTAGAGAAGGCTTATGATTCTATCCCACTGGAGATATTGTGGAGAGTTTTGGAGAAAAGTCAAGTACCTATCATATATATTAACCTCATAAAAGATATGTATGATAGGGATCCATCTTGTGTACGGATACATTCTAGGAAGACTGACTATTTTGGCATCAACAGTGGTATGCATCAAGGTTCAACTTTGAGTCCATTCCTTTGTACTTTGATTATGGATGAGTTGACAAGTCACATTCAGGATGAGATACCTTGGCGTATGTTATTCGTTGATGATATTGTGTTGATTGATGATACTAGAGATGGAGTAAATGAGAAGCTTGAGGTATGGAGACATGCTTTGGAAACTAAAGGATTTTGTATAAGTAGGGCTAAGACTGAATATATGGAGTGTACTTTTGATGGAAGCAATGGTGAAGGAATCGATGTTAAGATTGGTGATGATAACATTCAAAAGAGAGATTCTTTTAGAAACTTGGGATCTATTTTGCAACATGATGAAGAAATTGATGGAGATGTTACAAATAGAATAAATGCAGGTTGGCTAAAGTGGAGGGGAGCCTCTATTGTTCTCTGTGATAAAAAAAGGAAAGTGTGAAATAAAAATGCTAAGGTGGATGTGTGGGCATACACATAAAGATAGGATTCGGAAAGATGCTATCAGAATGAAAGTAGGTGTAGCTCCGTTCAAAGATAAGATGCGAGAAAATATCTTAAGGTGGTTTGGCTGCAAAGGAGGTCAACTAATGCACCGGTGAGAAGATGTCAGTTTTGGAATGTTGAGCTGGCTAAAAGAGGGAGTGGAAGGTCCAAGAAGTGTTGGAATGAGATTATACAAAGGGATCTTAGTTTTTTGGATCTAATCCTGAGAATGACCCAAGATATATCTGAATGGAGGCAAAAAATCCATGTAGCGGACCATACCTAAAGTTGGAAAAGGCTTTGTTGTTTTTGTTGTTGTTAGACTAGATATTTAAACACCAAAATAATCGTATTATGGCTCGTGTCCTTGTATTCGATCCTTGACTTTCTAGGTATAAATTAAAGCCGAGAAAGTCTTTGCAGAGATACTTCTCTCGATTCTGTAAATAGTCTGTGCTACAATGGATATTTATTAGTATATGCATTTAGCGATTCCTCATACAACGTCGTTGCCAGGGACACTGCTTCATTAATATAATATTTAGGTTTTTATATTATTATTAAATAGATTGATATTTTATTTAGGTTATTATGTGATGTGATGTTTTATGTGTTATTTATCTATTCACATGTTTGATAATCTTTGATATCTTATATATGCTCTCTTCTATGGAAGGGCACGTTCATCGAGGACGCTCATAGAGAATGGAGGCTGACAGCTCGGAGGAGAGTTCCTGTTAAGAGAAGTCGCAGAAGATATCTTCAAGCATTTCAAGGATTATATGTTTTGTTGTACATATTTTTAATATTCATGGACTTGGACTCTAATGTTTGTATTTTGAGTCTATTTCGCACTAGTATAGGTGGGACTCATCGTGAGTGCCCAATATTAGGTTCAGGCACATGGCTCCTTGAGCTTCTTTATAGTTGATTCTTTGTGCTTGCACGTAATATAGGACAAACTAACTTGTCTTAGACGATTCACTCATCTCTAAGATTCGGGAGACACACTTAATCTATGTTCAACCTAGCTCAAATTAATTTGATTCTTTTCCCGCTAAAAGAACGCATGATTAGGAGCGACTTTTCATTGACTTGCATACATTTAGATAATTTTATATATTCAGTTATGCATGTGCATGGAGAGAGCTGATGTCACTGTAAGTTTTTGTCTTGAGCATACATCATGAGTTTTACATTTGCATGGCCTTTCTCATATCCTTACATCGTGTTTTATAACTTAGGATCTAATGGAAATGGGACTGGACGGTAGAAGATGCATTGTCTTCTCAGATTAATTAAAAAATGATAACCTAATCTCTAAAAATGATATTGTTAATGCAAGTTGACCTAATTAAAATGGAGCTAAAAATTATCCTTGCTTCGGGAGAGAAAACTCCTCATTATTCGCAGGTACATTTTACATGATTGAGAGGTGAGGACGTACCATAGGATAGAGACCAAACCTACTTAAGTCTACGTGTAATGGACTCAAATTTGGATTATCACCAATAAAAGAGATAAGATAATTAGACCATACTTTTGATCTTCACTGTGTGTGGGTGAAATTATCGGGTTTGTTTGATCTTGCTTGACTTTGCTTAAACCTCCCAAAACCCTAGCCTCCATTTCATCCCTTCAGATTCATTCATCTAATTAGATTCATCTAACCCTAGTGTGTCCTATTCTCCCCATAATTGGCTTTATGTTCTAATACTAAGGCTCTTTTCAGCCTAAGTATAGGGGAAGACCAAGTTGTCTCTGATTGTTCTCCTCGGGTTCCTTATTTTTAACAGACTTTTTTACTTAAGTTATTTTCAGCCTAAGTATAGGGGACCTGAGTCCATGTCTTCTTATAACTGGTTCTTTTTACTCATCATACACAAGTACCTCTAAATTCAGTTCTTGTATATCTTTTTATATTTAGCATGAGCTACGGTTTCATGTCACTTTGTGCTATGAGGACATAACAAAATTAAGTATAGGAGGGTGTACCATTATATATTTCATATATACTTTAGCCATAGCTCATATTTTTAAAAAAATCAAACTCTTGGGGCTATGGGTATCGTATTATTATTTTGGAATTGTTTTCTATAAAAATGATTTGAAAAGGATTTTTGAAAACTTTTTATACATATTTGACATGGTTTTCAAATGTTTTACATGGGTTGTGAAAATATGTTTTACATGTTTTGGAAAATCATTTGTAAAGTATTTGAAAAACCTATATCTATGTGACAATGTTATGAATAATGTTTTACATAGGTTTGAAAAAATGGGGTTTTAATTGTTGGAAAAAAATCTTTGTAAAATGTTTATAAAATTTATATTTATGTGACATGGGTTGTAAAGAGTTTTCAAATTTGTTTCCAACTTTAAGGGTGTAAATTGAGATTAACAAAGTGTTCATAAATAAATATAACCTAAATAAAAAATCACAAAAAGATTGACTTATTAGTTTGTGTTTTTCTCTAACACTTCCACTATGCACTCAAGGCTTGAGATTTCTTTAACACTTGGTCTAAGTTGTCCAGAGATTTAAAGTTAACATGACTTAATTATTAAGGTCTTGGACTTTAAAATTCACAATCCCCTAGTTAGAAGATGTGTGCTATATTGCATGCTTAATCTCCCTTAAAAGAATTTGACTATCACATCACATGCACGACTGCATTCAAGATTGAGATGAGTCATGGTATCACTTGAGAGACTAGGATTTGAGGTTTGAATTTGAATTTGATCTAGATGATGCTCGATGTTGGGATAAAATTCGTGATGGCTTCATGAAACCTGAGTGTCAACATCTTAGCCATTATGGGACATGTTTCTCATACTATCTCTTGAGTTTGACCTAAAGTGACAAGGTGTGATGACATAAAAATTAATAAGTTGATCAGTGTGCACCAATCCTTGGTAAAAGCATTGGAGCTTAAAAAATGTTGATGAAAAGAAAATATCAAATAAATACAAAGCTACAGCATTATGAGCTTATATTCAAGGCAAGAGCTCCCAACCTTTTAAATGTCCACTTGAACTAAGTCTTAGGCTTTTATGAGTCAGGCTAGTTCTTCAAAAAGGACTATGCATCATCGGTACTACAAGTCTAGATGCAAGTAAATTAGATACTATAAAAAGATGCATCCCAATGTACTCCCAGGAAAACAAGCACAGACAGCTCAATCTCTTTTGATGGACACACCGATTGACATTAAAAATATATAAATGTGTTGAGTATTGACACTTGAGAGAAACCTTATTCCAATGAGAGGAAGAGAAAATAATGACACAATCATGTTTCCCTCCACCACCTAGCCATCCATCTACACCTTCAAGTATGGAAAACTAAAGAGACGGTGGATTGAAGCAAGACTATATTAATTCCCTAGTGTTGAGGGTTGTGTACTTAGGAGAGTCTCTTGTATTGGAACCTTGGGTGACATCTAGACTCTACTCTTGTGAATGCAGTCAACACATTAAGTCCTACTTCTCATATTTATGTATACTTTGAGAGTCTGAAAATTAGAAGAGTTGAATTCCTTTTGATTTAGACTTGGTTCAGTTTAGAGTCTTATGACTTCGAACACTAAGTGTTTTAGGCTAATCAAGCTTTGTCTACCCATATGCATATGTCATGGAATTCACTAATTAATCTAACTCTCTAACTAATTCTTTATTTATTAGCTCGAGGGCGAGCTTAGCTTAAGTATAGGGGGTGATAAATCTCATATTTATCATCATACATTATTATTATTATCTCTCTTACTTAAGAAATCCAAATAACAATTAACACTATTTAATATTTTATGTGTTGTAAATAACTAACCCTAATTATTCTATATTAAATAAACTATTACTATGCTCTTATTTTATGTATTCCATTATTATCAAAAAACAAAAAAAATTTGATTAATATTGTACATAATTATTTTAACAGAAAATATAAATTAAAAAAAATCAAAAATGAGAAAAGAAAATAGAAGGAAAATGTTTTTATTGTTTTAATTACTTGTTTAATTTTTATCTATGTACATATGACATTATTTCTCTTTGAGTTCTACATGAAAGTTGTAGATTTCATCGAGATCTACAACTTCCATATTTGCCACTTTTCTAATTCGACATTAATTATTTTATTTATAATTTTCTCTGATTTTCTCATTTCTTGTAATTTTAATTGGGCCATATGGCACCTCCATAACTGACCATGTGGCTCGCTTCCCTCGCGCTACCTGCATCCTCTCCTGACCGTCAGATGCCTTTGATAATATCCAATCTAGGCCACATGTAAGTGCCTCATTCTGGACCACTTGATCGTCCAGATCAAGTCGATCCAAGACATCCATGCGCACGTCTTCGGCAGCTGTTGGATCGTGTGATCTAATGGCTGTTGTACATCGTTAACCTCCCAATGGTACCCTTCTCACCTCAACCTCCCAACTTCTCTTTATTTTTACATCCTCCTCAGCCATCCCTCTGACCAACTACTAACTCCATAACTTTCCTCTAACCTCCTATATCAACGCCATACCATAACTTTCAACTCCTCCATCTCCATCGTAATTGCTTAGCAGTTTAAACCATCGGGAAACCACCTAACTTCCCCCTTTGTTCAATTTTCAAATAAGCCTCTATCTCAATCGTTAATGACTATCCACCCTCATTTCGAGCATTCACTAGACACCCCTCCTCGTCGTGACAAGAAGAAGGATGCGAGGCCGAGCGATAATGGTGGTTTACCTATGGTGTTGACCCATGGCTAATTGCCATACTACAATACTCATGGAGCAATTGTTTGAGCTTCATGCATGGCTGAGTGTGTCAAGCAATGACTAGAGGCTCGCATCGAGCCTCAACACAAGCCCTTCACTCACCAGCATAGATCTTTAATCTTCAAGTAATTAGGTTTGGATTTTCTTTTTGTTTTCTTTGAATTAATCCTAGTTGTACAGAGGCCCAATTTTCAATCCAAGTGGTTACCAATCTTCACCGGATGTCGTGGACCTTCACGAAAGATTTCGCTCACCTCCTTCTTCTTCCTCTGATAACTCGGAGGAAGATCCATCTTGACAGCCATCTTCTTTGTACAAATCAGCCTCCATTTCACTCATAATCGCAGGCAACCACTCTTTATGTGCTTTGGCTTGATTCGACTAACATTTGTAGGTCGAAAAAAACTTCAATGGTCGGAGTCTTCGAGGTGCCTCCGTTCTAGATGAGGTTCTCCAGCAACCGTCGATTCGCTTTCTAAGAAGCTCTATGAGCTTCTAGTTGAGAACATCATCTTCACTAGGGGTTCATAAAGGCCCATCAACCTACAGTGAATCAAGATTAAGATGGAGTAGAATCAACGAGGTCATTGGAGTCCCGTTCTATCGCCATCGTGAATGGTAGTGTTCTTCCGAGGAGAAGCTACAAGTGTCATCGGATCATTCCAATTTGGGGATGATCCGACGATTGTCAGGTGGCTACGTCTTGCACCTATCTATTGCAACCTCGGAGTCCAAGCCTCATCCTTGATGGATCCAAAGCACCCATGAAGCATGGAGGCATGCCACACATCCTCCCAACATGCAGTCGACCCAAGCCTAGTACCAAGCCTTAACACGCATGCATGGGCTGGGTTATTTATAGACAAGGTGTATCGTTCTCCACAATTTCAGTCCAAGGGATGTGTGATTCATGTGTGTCCTTAGACAATTTGCAGCTCTACCCCGGCCAATTCCAAAAATGAAAAAGTGCCTCCGCGTAAGGGGTACTTCATGAATTCCATGGCTGTTTTTTACTGTTTTCATTTTAGTCCCGATAGGGACCTATATGTAAAATTATTATGTTTTATCGCATTTATGCCCATGCGCTCTTTGTTGAATAACTTGAGCATATGATGTCCAAATAAAGTGATTTTGACGGCACTTTAATCCTCATTTAATTGTCTTCTATATGAGATGATTTATTCCTGAATAGTCAGTTAATTAAGGGTTATATTGTTAGAGTCTATATAGATGCTTCTTTCTCATTAACTTTACTTGACTCTAGATTGTATCACTCTATTGGACCCTGATTAAATTAATAAATTACTTAGGTTTGATTAATTAATTTAGGGCATAATGAAGTGATTATTTGCATGTGTTTGTGTTTAGTTGTTCATTATTGCATTATTTCTAACATGCATTTTATATGCTTATTATGTTCCATATTATGCATTCATTCATGATGTGCATTATCTTGCATTGAATGTTGTGCATTTTTTTGGCTTATATGATTTATCAATTTCTTAGAATAGATATTTAAACACATGAGTAATCATATTATGGATCGTGTCCTTGTGTTCGATCCTGGACTTCTCAGGTAAAAATTAAAGCCAAGAAACTCTTCACAGAGATACTTCTCTTGATTCTATACAGTTCGCTAAGTGCCCATCCTACAATAGATACTTATTATTATATGAATTTAGCAATTCATCAGTAAGGCATGTGCAACTCCAAGTTTGGGGCAAGGCATGTGGCTCAGGCCACGTGGGAGCGTTCGGTGCTTCAGCTAGTGGTTTGGAGACTCCAAGGCTATAGGTTCAGATGAGTCGATGTGGTCGTCTCTCAGTCGTTAGATCCAACAGTAATTATGTGCTCTGATCTACCTTCTCCTCCTCATCCTTGCGGCGGTGATGGTTGGACTCCGACGAAGTAGTCAAAGCTCCACCTAGTCATCATGTTGCTTCTAGATGTCAGGAACGATCCATGGAAGTCCGTCGAAGATCGTCGTCTCGAGGCGGAGGTTTGGAAAGATAAAGGGGTGGACGATGACACCTGATCATCATATATGAAGAACTAGATCGGAGATCTTTCTGATTTTCCAACCATTGAAGGGGAATCAACATGTAAATGTTAGCAAATCATAGATGAAGCAAATGATATTGTGTGCGTGTGAAAGTGCGACAAAATGGGAGTCGAGCGTACGAAGAAGATGAAGGCTCAGGTGAGTTCATCGCAATTGCTGGTGAAGAAGATGGATTGAGGTGGTAGGGGTGATAGATCAAGAAGCACAGTGGACAAGACCTCTCGCGTTGATGATGGACCTATGGTGAAGGTTGGGGAATAAACTAATGTCGAAGAGATAAACTGATCATGCTGTGAAAATTCAAAGACAGATAAAAGAAATAAATTAGCCTAGACATGTGTTGTCCAGGTTTTCTCCAGGTCATTGAAATGGATGTTGCAACTTGGGGGTGCCACTCAAAGTTTCTGGTCATCGCTTCATATCCAAGTAGCAACGTCTCGAAGCTCAATGATCGTGCGAGGGATGTGGACATGCTCTCCCTCGAGCAAGGGTCAACACTAGAGCAAACCTCCATTATCATGACTCAATCCTTCGATCTTCTTGTCACGAAGTGAAGGAGAGTGCTAGGTGGTAGCTCTTGTAGTGGTGGACAGGAGTACTTGAAGAAAGAAGAAGGCAGAGATTGCTAACCCAAGGCAGTGGTTTTAACTGCCCTCACAAGTGCATATGGTGGCTATGGAGCTTAGAGATCAATGGGTGAAAAAAAGATATGCAAGGGTTAGTAGCTGGTCTCATCGTTTGAGGAAGAGATAAGCATAAGGAGTTGGACAGAGGTTAGGGATGATCCCCCAACCGTCTGATGGAAGCAATCCAAGGGAGGATTAAGAAGCACAGATGGAAGGCTAGGATCTCTCTGATCAGATCGATCAGAGGGTCCTAATGCAAGCAAAAATGGCACAATCGTAGTTGTTTGATCTATCAAGATCAAATGGCTGTGGATGAATCCAGGTAAGGCAAAAAGGATGGCGACATGGCTCATTGTGACTGGGCTATGTGGCCCAATCAGGTTCAAAGAAAAGAATTAAATAAAATAAAAAATAAGTAGATAGATGGCGAACTAGTACAAGTGATGAACATGAAAGTTGTAGATCTCGATGAGATCTACACCTTTTATGTAGAACTCAAAGAGAAAATAAGTCAACTATACAAAGCAAATATTTTTACAAGTAATTTAAGGTAATAAAGTGGTTATTTAATTTCTCTTCTTATTTTTTGGATTTTTATTTTATAAATTATGTCAAAATTAATTATGTATAATATTAATATAATTTTTATTTGATTTTTGATAAATAATAAACACATAAAATACATGCAAAATAATAAGGTTATCATTACAAAATAATTAGAGTTAATTATATACAACATAATATAGATTAATTAGTGTTATTATTAGTGAATTTTATTGATTTTCTTAAGCTAGAGAGATAATATAGATAAATAATGTAGATGAATCTGGAATTCTTCACCCCCCCCATACTTCAGCTAAGATCGTCCTAGAGCTAATCGATAAAGAATGAATTAATGAGTTAGTGAATTTAGAGAATTCCCTGACATGTGCATGTGAAAAATACAAGGCTTGATCAATTCAGAACACTTGGTTTTAGATATCATAAGACTCTAAGTTGAACCATGTCTTGATCAAAAGGAGTTCAACTCCTCTAATCATCAAACTCTCAATCTATACATATATGTAAGAGATATGGCTTAATGTGTTGACTACATTCACAAGAGTAGAGTCAAGATGTCACCTAAACTCCCAATACAAGAGATTCTCCTAAGGACATAATCCAAAACACTAGGGATTAAATCTAGTCTTGCTTCAATCCACTGTCTCTTTAGTTTGTCTGACTTTAAAGTGTAGATGGTAGGCCAGATAATGGAGTTAATAGGATGGTGTCAATTCTTCTCTTCCTCTCATTGGAACAAGATATCTCTCAAGTCCCTTATTAACTCAACACAATATATTGTTGTTAATCAGTGTTTCCTTCAAAAGAAGTTGAGTCGCATGTACTTGTTTTCCTGGGAATGCACCGGGGTGTGTCTCTTTTGAGTACCTAAGATACCTTCTACACCTAACTTGTATCACTATACGATGCAGAGCCCTTTTTGAAGTACTATCCCGACTCATAAAAGCCTAAGATTTTGGTCCAAATGGACACTTAAAAGGTTGGGAGCGCTTGCCACAGTATAAGCTCATGTAATTGAAACTTTGGTAATGATTGAGCTTTATTTTACATTTTTCTTTCTCTTTTCTTTTTGTCTAGCTCCATTGCTTTTACCAAGGATTGGCACACATTGATTGATAAACTATTTTAATATCACCACACCTTGTCACTTAGGGTTAAATCAAGAGATTAGTATGAGAACCATGTCCCATATAAGCTAAGATGCTGACACTCAGATTTCATGAAGCCTTCCTTAATTTTATCCCATCCTTGAGCATCATAAAATCAAATCCAAACTTGAATCTCAAATCTCAGTTCCTCAAGTGAAACCTCAACTCATCCCAATCATGAATGCAGTCATGCAAGTGAGTGTTGGTCATATTCTTTAATGAAGAGACTAATAATGCAATATAATACACAAATCTTTCTAACTAAGGGACTATGAATTATTAAGTCTAAGATCCTAATGAGTAAGACATGTTAACAGTAAGTCTCTAGACCTCATAAGTGTTAAAGATCTCAACAAGCCTTGAGTGTGTGGTGTAAGTGACAGGGAAACACCACTGAATTAGCTAAAATTCTATGGATTTTAATTTCCAATTTTTTAAAATAGGTTAGAAAATGAATTTTATTTATAAAACACTTTGTTGATCTCAATTTACACCCTTAAAGTTGAAAATAATTTGAAAACTTTTTACAAACCATGTCACATAATTATAGATTTTCCAAACATTTTACAAAGATTTTCAAAACAAGAAAAAACCCCATTTTTCAAACCTAAGGAAAATAGTTTTCAATACAATGTCATGTATATGTAGGTTTACCAAAGTATTTTACAAAAAAATCCAAAATAAGTAAAACAACATATTACAAACCATGTAAAATGTTTTGAAAACCATGTCAAAATAGGTACATTAAATTTTTCCAAATCATTTTCAATACATTTTTTACAAAAAATCAATTCCAAATAGTACGATACTTGTAGCCTAAAATAAAAAATGGAAAAGATTTAAAAAATGAGTTATGGCTAAGTATATATATGAACTATATGGTACATCCCCCTATACTTATCTATTTTTATGTTATCATAAGACAAAGTGATATGAAGCCATATCTCAATACGAGGAGATGTACAAGAACTGAATCAAGAAGATAGGGTTCATGAATGAGTAAAAGAAGAATAGGCTAGTGAAATAAAAGGACATGAGTCCTCTATACTTAAGCTGAGAAATAGCTTATGTAAAGAGATATGATATGAAAATGGGGAACCCGAGGTGAACAATCAGAGACGACATGGCTCCCCCCATACTTAGGCTGAAAAGTAGCCTAAATATAAGAATGTAGATTTAATATTTAGGGAACCAAGACATAATTATGGTTAGTTGAATCTATTAAGATAATTGAATCATAAGAGATGTAAATGGAGCTCTAGGGTTTCAGGGAGGATTGAACAAATCACAACCAATTACAAGCAAATCTGATAGTTTCACCAACACACACATGAAGACCAAAATGTATAGTCAAGTCAACTTGTCTCTTTTTAATTGGTGATAATACAAAATTTGAGTCCATTACAAGTAGGTTTAAGTAGGATTTGGGCACTACCCTAAGGATGTGCCCTCACCTCTCAATATGCAAAATTACATGCAAATAATGAGGGGTTTGCTCTCCCAATATAAGTAATTTAAACTCCATTTTAATTAGTTCAACTTGCATTTAACAATCCCATATTTAGATATTAGGTTATCATTGATTAATTATATGAGCACATAAATCATTATCTATCGGCCAGTCTTGTTTCCTTTGAATTTCCTAAATCATAGATCAAGGTAGGATTCGAGAAAAAGCTAATGCATAGAAGAAACAGTGATGCATGCTCATGTTCAAAGATACTTATAGTCATCCCAGCTATCTTCATGAACATGCGAGACTGGATTAAAATTAATATCTAAATGAATGCAAGTCAATGAAAAGCTGCATTCTAATCATAAACTCTATTAGCTGGATAGAATTTGATTAATTTTGGCTAAGTCAAATGTAGGTTAAGTGCATCTCATGATCTTAAGAGATGTGTGAATCTCTATAGTGTAGTTAGTGTGTCCTACTTTTTGATAGCACATGAAAGAAAAAAAAACTAAAGATAGCTCTAAGAGCCATATGCCTAAACCCTAAGTTAAGCACTCAAGTTGAGTCACATCGAAACAAGGTGAAACAAACTCAACACATAAAATGATAATGCCCAAGTCCACAAAAATTACAATAATATACATCATAAGATAGAAAGAAATAATCTTGAAAATCTCTAAATTATTGAGTAATCATTTGCGGCTCCTCTCGGATTGAAATCCGACAATAAGAGTTCCAACCTCTGTGTATCTCCAAGTTTCCTCGAATCCATGGGCCCTACCATAGAAGATATATCGTTAAATATATCAAAGATTATCAACAAGAAAAAAAGCAAAAACACATCAAGTCAACACAGCTTGACCTAAATTATATATTAATCAACTTAACAAGAATATTAAACCTAAATAATTATATTAATGAAGCTGTATCTTTGGCAATGACACCATCTGATGAACCATCAAGCGGCTAATATAACATGCGCTCGTTATAACACGGGCCAATCAACAATCACTCAGAACCAAGAGAATATCTATGTGAAGAGTTCTCGACTTAAATTTATACCTGGGTAAGGGTCGAACATAGGGATATGTGTTATTAATATGATCACTCATGCTCTAATATCAATGTTTAGTGACACATAGTATCTAGGTCAAAAAGACAATATCACAAGACAAATGCATCACAAGATATATGACAAATGAACGGAATGCCTTTTTTAAAAAAAGATTTTAATGCAGATTAGAAAATAAATAGAATGAAAAAAATGACATTAATTAAGAACGTGTATGTAAATACATATTTATTCCCTACAATTATAAATCAATCTTGAGCAATCACTAGGATAAAAATAAAATCTAATTGAGCATTTATTCAAAGAAATACTTATTTAAAAATAAGGAAAGCACATAAATTATCTCTGATTAGTATATTATTTACCAGGTATCAAACCTGAGAATAAAGAATGCACAATTAAGGGTCGTGAAATTTGCTTCACAATGAAACATAAATCACTTTAATTAGATATTACATGATCAAGTTATTTAACCAGGAATCCAGGGGCATAAATGTAATAAAATGGGACATGAATCATTACAAATAGGTCCCTACCAGGACTAAAATATAAATAATAAAAACCTATAACTCAATTTATTGAAAACCCCCTAGTGAGGGTATTTTTGCAAATATGAAAAAATAGTTGTTGTTGATTGCAAATAACCAGCATTGCACGCATAAAGAACGCACGACTCCAGGTTTGGGGCAAGGCATATGGCTCGGGCCATACGAGAGCGTTTGTTGCTTCGGCTAGTTGGTTGTAGACTCCGAGGCTATAAGCTCAAATGAGTCGACTTGACCGTCTCTCAGCCATTAGATCACGCCCAATTGGGCACGATCCAACGGTAATTGTACGCTCTGATCTGCCTTCTCCTCCTCAGCCTTGCGATGGCGATGTCTGGACTCCGGTGAAGTTGTCAAAGCTCTGTCTAGTCCTAATGTTGTTTCCAAATGTTGGGAACAATCCATGGAAGTCCGATGAAGATTGTAGTCGCGAGGCAGAGGCTTGGAAAGCTAAAGGGATGGACGATGACACATGATCATCGGAGATAAAATACTAGATCGTAGACCTCTCTGATTTTCTGACCATTGAAGGGGAATCAACCTACAAATGTTAGCGAATCAAAGCTGAAGCAAATGGTCTTGTGTACGTGTGAAAGTGAGGCGAAATGAGAGCCAAGCATGCAAAGAAGAGGAAGGCTCGGGGTGGGTTCTTCACCATTGCTGGCGGAGAAGACGGATCGATGTGGTAGGGGTGATAGAACAAGAAGCACGATGGACAAGACATCTCATGTGGATAATGGACCTCTGGTGAATATCAGAGAATAAACCAATGTCAAAGAGATAAATTGATCATGTTGTGAAAATTCAAAGACAAACAAAAGAAACAAATTAGCCTAGTCCTATGTGCCTGGGTTTTCTCCAATGCAGCGGGATGGATGCTACAGCTTGGGTAGTGCTTTAAGTACCTGGTCATCTCCTCATACTCGAGCACCAACATCGAGAAGTTCAACAGTGTACGGGTGTCTTGTACATGCTCTCCCTTGAGCAAGGATCAACACTGGAGCAAACCTCTATTATAGTGGCTTAATCCATAGATCTTCCTATCACAAAGTGAAGGAGAGTGCTAGGAAGTATCTCTTATAAAGGTGGACAGCCATTAATGGCAGTGGGAGAAGTGTATTTGAAGAAAGAAGAAGGTGGAGATTGCTGACCCGAGGTGATCGTTTCAACCGTCCTCACGAGCGCATGTGGTGGCTATGGAGGTTAGAAATCTACTGGAAAAAAAAGATATGCAAGGGCTAGAAGTTGGTGCCATCATTTGAGGAAGATATAAGACATGAGGAGTTGGTGAAATGAGGGGAAACATGGGGAGTTGAGCAATTTTGCACTCTTTGAGGAGGCTAGATGGAGGTTAGGGATGATCCCCCAACTGTCCGATGGATGCAATCCAAGAGAGGATGAAGGAGCATTGATGGAAGGCTAAGATCTCTCTGATATCATACCAATCAGAGGGTCCTAATTCAAGTGTAAATGGAACAATTGTAGCCATATGATCTATCAAGATCAGATGGCTATGGATGAAGTCGGGTAAGGACAAAAAGGATGGCGACATGGCTCATTGTGACTGGGTCACGTGGCCCAATCAGGATTCAAAGAAAAGAATTAACTCAAATAAAATCGAAAATAAGAAGATAGATGGCGAATTAGGACAAGTGATGAACATGAAAGCTGTAGATCTCGGTGAGATCTACACCTTTTATGTAGAACTCAAAGAGAAAATAAGTCAACTATACAAAGTAAATACTTTTACAAATAATTTAAAGTAATAATTACTTATTTTAATTTCTTTCCTTTTTTGGATTTTTATTTTATAAATTATGTCAAAATTAATTATGTATAATATAAATCTATTTTGTATTTATTATTAATGAATAATAAACGCATAAAATATAGGCAAATAATAAGATCATTAATACACAATAATTAGAGTTAATTATATACAATACAGTATAGATTAATTAGTGTTAATTGTTAGTGAATTTTATTGGTTTCTTAAGCTGGAGAGATAATATAGATAAATAATGTAGATGAATCTGGGATTCACCAATCATCCGATTGAAAGGGAGCTCTAGATGCAATAGTAGATGTCCGATGTACAAGTAGCAACTAGATCCATCTTAGATCTGAACTCCACCATCATATCAAGTGAAGGGTTGTCTAATCTAGGTCGTCTACATTTAAGTGAAGTGCCACCAACTATCGATCAGCGTGCCTCAAGGGGTATTTTGCATTTAACCCCCTCCACCTTTTGTATTTTCTAACTTGTCTTCGAACTATTAACTAACATAAAATACTTTGGATACTTTGCATGTTGGAACCAATAGCTTTCTGATTTTACGTTTTAATCCACTCCAGGTCAACTCGCATGGTCCCCAGCGTGAGGCATTTTGTGGACATTTTGCGAGCATGGCCCTTTATATTTTGGACATGTTATGAAATAGATGAATGTTTTTATGTAATTATTATTTAGTCCCTACCAACCGCAATTAAGTTATCTATTTTATTGGATATTTTATAATAGATGCCCTAGATTTGTTTAAATGGTTAGCAAATGCCTGTAAAATTTCTTATATTTGTTAATTGGTCCATGTGTTGCAATACTTTATCATATCATTTTATTTTTATTAATTTCTTCCATATCTCCAAAAAAATTTAGAAAATTATTTTAGATGCTTGGAACTATATTTTAGCACATATATTTTTAATGGGCATTTAACTCTATTTTCCTATTTATAAAAATTCAAAAAAACACATTTCCCTATTTAGCATTATAAATCCATAACAAATTAAATATGCACCTAAAAATTCCCAAAAATATATATTAGCTGGTTTTTATGCTATTTTTCACATATCCAAAAACTATAAAAAAAATATAAAATAAAAAGCATAAAAGGGTTCAATAGGGCTACCCCCGCCCCATTTTCCAACGTTTTCATTTTCAAAAATAAAGCAATGTATTTTCATCGATATATCCCTCTAGTATGGCATTCCAATTTCACCAGAAACATAGACTTATATGGCCTTCGTCTTGAACAGGTCGATTACAGCAATTCTAAGACCGTTAAAAGTATTTGTTATAGATGGAAGGCATAGAAGTCTCTATTTCTGACGAAATTGGAACAACATATTAGAGGGATATAGTGACGAAGATACATGACTTTATTTTTGAAAAAAAAACGTCGGAAAATGAGGCAGGGGCAGCCATGTTGGCTGCCCCTAGGGGACAACCCTATTTTTTCCAACATAAAACTCTTACAAGCTTTTAAAAATATATAATAAATCTACATAAATCAAAAAATGATGTTTTCTATTCCTAAATTATCTTTAGTATATATATCTTCTGTTAAAAATCATTTAGGGGTGATTCTAGACTTATAGATATTTTTAAAACCATATATAACTTTCTGAATTTTCACATTTCTCATTGCTTTGTGTTTCTATCACTCTTTAAATCCACTAAAAATCTAAAAATGCCATAAAAACAACTTAAAATAGAGGGAAAATGTTGAAAACAAAAAAATATTTCATTTTCTTCATTTTTGCTTATTTTACTTATTTTAAAAATTTCTAAAAATATATTTTATCTTCTTTGTTTATAGTTTTGAAAATTAAAAAGAAATTAAAATTTTGCAAAATTAAAAAAACTAAAAATAAAAACATCTAAAAATATAAAACATTAAACTTCATAAAAATTGCATATAATTAAAACCCGTATAAACATAAAAAACCCAACAAAAGGCATGAAATAAGTAAAACAAAAAATCTAGAGTCCTTGTTAATTATCAATAATTAATAAATAAATAAATATCTACCCCAATTTGCTCTTAGTGGTTCGACACTCTTCCATACTTGCACATGTACACGTAGTCGAAGAGTTATAATAATTTGACTCACATACACATATTTTGATATTCATGTATTATGGGTCGATTGTTGTTTGATTGGTCAAGGATGTGGTCTCCCCAGTGATTGTTTGTCTGCCTTGTTAAACTAGCAGGTCGGTCAAAGCCCTTCCAATATGCCCCCTTTCTCATGTATCCACCATTGTTGCGAGTGGAAAAAAATCTCCAACTACCTTTTCGTGCCTCGGGTGACAAAGAAGACACGATGAAGTAAAGTGACGATGAGACACCTACTCATTTGGCTACACCACTCCAAATATAAACCCACACCATCCTTACTGATCTGAAACCATGCTAACAACAATAATAAAGCCATCACCGCCTCTTTTCCTCTCCATTTCTTCTCTATTTCTCCATTTCTTCCACCTTTTGGTGCTTCTTCCCTCACATCCCCAAAGTACGCCGACTATCATTCCAGCCACACTCTGTCGAGCTCTGAAATTTGAGCAAATCCTCTTTGTATCTACAGGTGTCCTGAGCTCTAGAAGATCACCAACAGCATTGAATACCTCCTTTGAACTTCGGACACATGAGTTTTCAATAGCACTCTTTCAGAGCACATCATCGAACTGTAGCACCAAATTCAGTCGTGTTCCTGGACAATCGAGTGGAAGAAGAGGGAACTCACCTCCACCGCACAACAAGTTCCTTTGTCGGTTAGGTAGGTCCATCAAAGCAGCTCCGTGTTTGCAGATGTTGACTCTTTCGCATCCAGGCCATCTTCAAACATCAGAGCTCATCTCACACATCCACTTCCTCATTCCCCTCATCGCGCGGCAGAACAACGACCTCCACCCTCATGCCATTTTCCATTTGGAGCCATCTATTGCCCTTACAAGACTCCATTCAAGTGTTAGATTTGAATACCATCAAAGATCTCCAAGACCACATGCACTTGTCACCACATTCAATAGCCTCTTTCTCCAGCATGTGGGAGTTCAACAACTGAATCATCTCAAGGATGAAGAGGAGGAATAGAGCTTAGCATCTACAGCACATGTTTCCACCTTCGTGAGAGCACAGCTCGACACCATGAGGCTAATCAGTAGTTCACTTCAATCATCCTCATCACGACACTATAGAGTAGCCTCGACCTTGGAGCACACTTCTGCTTTCGGAGATCAACCACCTCCTCGGAGCCTTCAACTCGAACATCAAGAACACTCGAGCCCCAATTCATGTATCAATTGAGAAGCACGCTACGGGTCAACTACCGAGTCCTCAAACAGCATACGACCCCCCCATGCATGATCGAATTGAACATACCTTCTGAAGGAAGGTTTTTGAGGCCTCACACATCATGGAATCATGGGGATCAGATCATATTTGATTAAAAAACATACTTGTCATACAAGTTGCAATAGAAGCTGAGTTTAAAAAAATGTATTCGATGGAACCACATGGATTGGGAACCATTTCCAATCTATTCCAACACTATTACATGAGTTTAGGATTACCTCTTGAAGCGTGAATATAATCCTCTAGTCTCTAAAGCAAGAGGCCTCCTGTCTAAGTTTGATCTGACGGAGACAACCCTTGCGAGTGTAGGGATGAGCCACATACTTGTCACAATCCAATGAGACGATCTAAGAATCCTTGCTCTTGATTTCGTCATGCGAAGCATCCTTCTTCATCATGATCCTAAAGAACCAATGATGTAGAAACTCTACACAGATCGATTAATTGATCCGGAAGAGTAACAACATGGTTATCCACCTTTAAGGGTTTTATCCATACAAGGGGATGGCCCTGAGAGGTCAGGGAAATATCCAACATTAAAAGCATAGTCCTTATGAGGGGACGTGCCTATAGAAGATCAAGAGAGAAGAAAGACTAGTAGTTCCTTGAACTGTTGTATCTTGGAAGGCAGGGTCTGGGCCTCCTTGTATATTTTTTTTGGACTTTAGGACTATGATCCTAATTGTCAAATCAATGATCTTAAAGGAGATCATAACCACATTTTAGGATTATATTTGATAACAATTATCAATTTAGATAATCTTTTTATTCCCCTTAACTAACTAATAAATAATTAATTAGTAAAATGAAAAAAAATAAAAATGTAGCTTCCACATAAAGGGGGCTCCCCATGGTTTGCAACAACCTTGGACGCCCCCCTTAATTTTAGGGGAATCCTTTTTATTTTAATTTTATTATAATTATTATGGTTGCAACAATCATAAATAATAATTTGTTTATTAATTTATTGTGTAATTCCATTGGAAATAAATAGTGATAATTGCAAATAGGCCATTAACAAATATGAATCATATTCATAGGTTCAAAATTAAATGCAAAGCCAATTTACATTTTATTGTATAATGTGAAACCAATTCAAATTAACATTAATTTGTTAAGCCTATTCACAATCAAGTCTCAATGGAATAATGTGGATCTTATCCACATTATCCAATACTATTGGGGATAGCACTATCCATATTAATATTATCCAAGTTAATTAAATCTAATTTAGTTATCTCAAAATCTTCTCTGTACATATCCAAAAAATGATGTGAATCTTATCCGCATTATTCTTGGATAAATGTGGCTAATACTATCTAAGAATATTATCCAGCACAATTAAATCCAATTTAATTGTCCTAAAATCCTCTCTATACATATCCAAAAAATAATGTGAATCTTATCCATAATATTTCTTGGATAAATGTTGATAACACTATCCAAGATAATATTATCCAAGACAATTAAATCCAAATTAATTATCCTAAGTTCTCTTCTTTACTTAGTGATTCAAACATCACTGAATAGTCAAAATTCTCATATTAATCTTTAATGGAACATCCTCAAACTCCTTTGAGGAAAGTGTGCCTTCTCCGCAGATACTTGAAAATGAGGTCAGGGTGATTGCATATCCATGTATAGTGACTTGGATAATGAGATCTAATATCATATCAATATCTAAAAGACCTCTCAGATGTCTAATCATGTTAGACAAAGTTCCCAATCTTCATATTGTCTCTGAATCCAATTCAGATCGATATCCATCATATGGACTAAGATTGGATAACTAGTTCACTGAGTGGAGTCTCTAAAATCCAAACATGCTTTTAAGATCACATCGTAATGAATCTGCATTTCATCATCTTTATTCATTTATTTTATCTTAAATCCCTTATAAAATACATGGGTATAATACTAACTCCATATTCTTACTAACTTGCATTTGTGTGTAAATATGTACACTTCTTACTATTTTAACCTAAAATTAAAAAAAAAGAAGTAAGGAAGGAAGGAAAAAATAAAGAAAAGAAAATAAAAAGAAAAAAAGAAGACTGTATATATGTAATACATACAGGCTAACCCGAACCTGAGAGAAGGTCAAGACTTGACCTGATCGACCGGGAATAAAGTAGGGGGAGATATGGTCCTTAATCAGAAAATCCAAAAAAATGTATGATGTGTATAATTTGTATACTACATTATTTTATGCGTACATAAATTGACCTCAAACAAAATAATGTTCAAAACAAAAGCCATAAATAAAAAATTATCATAAATAATATAAAAAATTGCACAATCAAATCTTATATAGAATAAAAGCAACCACATTGGAAAAACCACTAAGCAATAATTGAAAAACCAATTTCTAGCTCCATGAACTCAAATTGAACCAAACCCACTTCCATTGTATTCTAAATTAAATTATCTTTAAAATGGCTATGACTTCATAATTTTTGGAGTTAGGTTGAAAAGTCAGTTTTATGGATGGTTTCTGCAATTTTCCTATGTATGTGTGCATATTGTATTTATAAATATTTTTACTAATTATTTGAACAAAAATAAAAATTTAAAAAATTTAAAAAAAAAACTAATTTCCTTATTTAACTATGTATATAACATACCATATGTATATAGTATATGTCTATAGTTGCTATTCTTAAATAGCCACCACAAAAAAATTAACATTTTTATTCAATTTAATTAAGTGACGAAAATACAAAAAATTTAATTTTCGTAAATAATTTTAACATAAATCTCTTTCTTATCTCTATCTCATTTCAATTTGTTCCTTATCTCTTTATCTCATTTCAATTTTTTTGAATTTCGAATTCTTATCTTTTCTATTTATATGGCTCCTTCTCCTCATTTCAACTTGATCAAACTTTGGTGAGAGGAGCTCGATCTCCGAGAGTCTTCTTGTCGCATAAGGGTGCTTAGCCTCCTTGTCGTCCGGTGACAGCGAGTCAGCCTTCGTCGAGGTGATCGCGATCTTTTTCGCTCCTAAGGTGAGATCCATCATTTTCTTCTTATTTTTCATCTAGATTTAACCTTATTTTAATTTTTTCGCATTTTAATTTCATCGTCATTTTTTCTAATTTCAGAATCCACCATGATTTGATTCGCTCGATCCAATATTTCATCTCACTTTCTCGATCTCTACGCATTCTTTTCTACCTCGCGCAATCTCTCACCCCGACCACACAAGGTGGTCGGAGATCTAGTTCCATCCTCCATTTTTCTCAAAACCGAACTCATTCACGTCTTTTGTTTTGATTTTGGGATCGGATCATCATGCTCACGTCTTAATTTGTTATAAATAAAAAAGTGCAAAAAAATGTATTTCTTTTTTAAAACATTTATTTTGCAGGAAATTAAAAGGGAAAAATAAATAAATTAAAAAAATTGTTGTTTCTATTTTGTCTGAAAAAATACAAAAAAAATCATTTCTAGTTTACAAAAAAACAAAAAAAACATCAAGCCGCAGGCGCCGCCTCTCCAGTGGCCGGTGACGCTTGCGGCCGCTTGCCCATCTCCACAGACGTCGATGTCGTCGCCCGTCAACCGCGTAGCGTCAGTCCGACTGTGATCGCCCAGTCGTACCATCACCACCGCCCAACCGAGTTCTGCCTCACTGCCAAAGCCATTACGGCACTGCCCCTACAGCCAGCAAGCCCGCCGCCCCACCGCGATCAACCGGCGTGCTGCCGCCACTGCCTGAAGAGACTAACACCATCGCGGCAGATGCCGCATCGCCGACACCACTCCAGCCACACCGTCGCTCCCCCCTCCACCTAGAACCGTGAGCCAGCCGATCTTCCACCTCTGCATGCTCTCCATAACCTACATCTCATCGACGCCCTCCACCTGGAATCACATTCCAGCCGATCTGCCACCCGCCGCCTAGAGCGGGACTCCACTGCTGATTGCCTTCAACCTCTCTGGTCTGCATCGACGCCGCACACCGTTGACCGCAGCCAACTGCTGCTCGCTCAGCGCGTTAAACGCCCCTGCGCGTGCCCACCAGCTTCTGGCTGTGCGCACTACTGCCGTCGGTCAGGGTGCCTGTGACGAGAACAAAGAAGAAGGGGCGGCGCCACTTCCCCTTTTGGTTTTTGAAAGAACGAAGCCCAAAAGAGAATCCTAGGGCCAGTTTGGTTGCAGGGTTGGACAGGGTTGGGTTGGGTTGGGATGGATGAATAGTAATCCGTGAGGAGGAAGTACCCTTGTGAATAGTAACCAGGGTTGGGCCAACCCTGCCCAACCCTGCAACCAAACAGGCCCCTAGGGATCATTATAAAAATAATTTTGGAAAATTGCATTTCGCCCCAGAGGTTTTCATAATTACAGAAAGGTCCCTGCCAGCCGGAGCATCACGTGCGCAGCACACATTGACTAGGTAAATTGCACTTTTTGCCTTCTGTTTATTTCAAGTTAATTATTTAATGCAAAAACATTAACCTATTCACATTTCAGACCCTGTGTTTCTAGACTACTTATGCTTGTTTTTATATTGAAATAAATGTGTTTGTGCCTCAAAAATTCCCAAAAAATTTAACTTAGACTCTTGTTATTTGCATCTTCATTGTGTAAAATTTGCATTGCATTTTTATTTTATTTGATATTATTAAAAAAATAAAAAACAGTGTCATTTTCTTTCTCGAAATTCAGAAATTCATAAAAAAAATTGAATATTGCCCTAAAAATCCAAAAAAAATAGATTAATTTCTCTTTCATTGTCTTTTAATTTCTATGCAAATTTCGTGCATTAATTCTTTTCAAACCCAAGAAATTAAAAATTATCAAAAAAGCTTAGAAATATCACAGAAAACTCTACAAAAATCTAAAAATCATGATTTCACTTCTTGTTTGTAGATATTTGTCTATAGTTTAGCATAAAAATAATTTCCAGAGTTTTGGGAACTTAAAATATTTTTAAGTTGTAAATTACTCCAAGTTGTGCACTGTTTATCATTTTTGCCACTATTTGATTTTAGAGAATAGAAAAACATTTGAAAATTCCACAAAAATTATCAAAAACATTCCAAAGCCAAAAACCCAAAATTATTTTTTCTGGATTTTTCTGAGAATATCTAACTATTTTGAAAAATACAAAAAGAGTGTGGTGTGCATATTTCTTCACTTGTGCATATTGTTCCTTTTAAAAAAATTTCAAAATTGAAATCATTAAAAATTTGAAAATCAGAAAATAAAAAAATAGAAATAAAAAATTAAAAAATAAAAAGAGAAAAATTCCACAAAAACCAAGGATAATTTGCCTTTGAGATTCCTTTTTCTCTTAATTAAATTTCTTTCGATTATTTGAATAATCCTCGAGAATTGTAGCTTCTCTGAGTTCGATCATATCGCTATACAGGTAAATAAGTAGCAAAAATTCCTCTCGCTTCATATTTTTGTAATTATTTGTGCGGATTGAGAAGAAAAAAATTATTTATGTGTTGACGCTTGATTGCTTTGCAACGACATTGTTCATAATTAGTTTAATTAAAACCCCTCAAAAAAGCGTGTCAACATAATGACGCCGTTATCGGGGAGGCACGAGAGTAGTTAGGTTTCTCTTTTGACCTGCTATTCTTGGTTGTATATATTTATTTATATTTTCCTCATTAATTCCATTATTCATATTCACTACATTTATTTCATTTTTTTCATATTTGATAATTGTGTTTCTTACACATTCTCTCTTTTCTATTTCTTACGAGGCCCACGGAGCGAGAGGAGGCGATCCTAGGAGAGCCGAAGCACCCAAGCAAAGTGGAGGCGGCTTGATTCTTCACCGAGCCGGAGGATATCATGAGAGCAAGAAGAAGAATTGAAGGAGACCAAAAAAATCAGGCTTTTTTATTTATCTTTTTTCTAGCATTTGAACCCTTGTAAACGGACATTAATTTATTATGGGGTCTGTTTTGCCAAGTGTCGGTGCACTTGGGGGACCTCACCGGTTTTAATTTTCATCGCCTTATTTTTTCTTTGTTTCACGCGGTTCTGCGAGCAACCTATTGATTGCTTTAATTAATTTTCTTGAGCTAGGTAATTAATTAGGTCCAAACACCCTAAACAAGAATTTCTATACCTATAGAATAGAGCATAATTGGACTTAGTCAAATTAACATGTTCTTTCTCGTTAATAGAAGCTATTGTTAGGACAGATCACTTGCATTTGCATATAGATTTAGTTTATTTTTTTGTATTTCAATTCTGCACGGATCACCCTGCATGTAGATTGATGGCGACAAGGTACGCATCTCTAACCCCCACATGCATCATTGTGTTTAATCATGCATTGACATTTTTGATCTCCTTCCTTGTTTTCACTCACATAAGTTAAAAATTGGACACTCGGTGGGTGATTCATTGAAAATACTCAAACCAAGTGATAACTGTCTAAAATCGGGATTGTTAAAGAAAACTCAACCCTAAAATAAACGTAAGGAAAAATAATTATGTTAGGGAGAGTAACCCCCTTATTGGTTGGTTTGCTTGAGCAAGAGAGTGACCAGCACACTAGGATAGAGCCGCACATGAACTTCTGTTAGATTGTTGTCTTGCTATTAGTTGTTCTCTAGTGAGGACTTCACCGGGTAGCATGTAATCAGTCCGGGATTTCTTTAACAGAGTGGGCAGATCGGGTAGCCAGTAAATGATCCGCACCCATACTAGCTGGGAAAAACTAGTTGTGAGGTTAGGACAGTTTCCTGCGAGCACTAGGTTCCTAACTGCTCGCTTTAACCACTCTGATAGATTGTATTCTCACCAAACTCTAACATTGACAAGATTAATTGACCGAACCTTCACGGTCTTCACATTGCATTGAGTTGGTGAATTAGGGGTTTATTTTGTGTTTGATTGCTTGTGTGCATACTCAATCCTTCTGCGCATTTGCGCCTTTTTCTGCATAACTTGACTTGACCATCGTGCTCTCCCAATCCCATCTTTTGTTTCGGAGATGGTTGATTGGAGTTATTTTAATCCGATCTTCGCGGACTTCTCAGTACCCTCCAGTCGATCCACTTCCTTTTTTCAGGAGGACTTTCCTCCTTATTTTTGTACATATCCGCCTAACCCATTATTTCAGGAATCGGACGATGATTTTCACCCACCCTCATTCCACTCACTCTAGCCTATGATTTTGGAGTCACCTTTCATGATTTCACACTTGAGACCATGAATCAAATGATGGATCATATGAATTCGAGGATTAGCAATCTATTTAACATAAATCGAAGACAGAACGTTGCTCCACTATTTGAGGACATGGATTCACTTGAGATAATCATGAGGGCATGCAATCACCAAAATACAAAAAAATGAGACAAATTTAAAAAATCCAAAAAAAATCTGGGAGACACGTTGTTGATTCACTTTATGAGGAGAGGGCACCCATGCTAAGACATTTTCCCACATAGACCTTTGACCCTGAGGATTTTACTATACAGACTGCTCTTGGCAATCCTCGTGTACATGCTGAATCTGATCTCCTCCCTTGTATGGAGGAAGTCCAGGAAATTCAAAAAATGTTGGTTGAACCTGATGTGATGGCCACCATTCACGATATCATTAAAGCCCCACTTCACTAGGCCATGACCCATTTATCTGCTCCTCGACACAAGAAGAGAAAGCAGAGGAGCAGATTTGAGCGTTACATCTTAACCATGGCCACTGCCTACGCCATCTCTCACCGTCCTCATTTTATGAAAGGGAACACTACCACACCTCTTGTGAGTTGCTCCATATCTAACTATTCTGTGATAACACTCTCCTTGGCGGCGGTTCGTCAATCAATATAATACCCTTCTCTATGGTACAGTCTCTTCATCTTGGGCCTCTCAAGAAAACCAGGATGATAGTTCAATTTGCTAATGGATCTATCAAGAGGTCGAAGGGTATTGTAGCAAACGTTGTCATTCTTATTTAGGGCATGAGTTTCACTTCTGATTTTATCGTGTTGCCCATGGAGACCTCCATACCTGTGGAACACCCTCCAAATCATCCCGATACAGCCTTTCCTTGCATCTGCGGATCAGGAGAGATTCGCTTCCATTCTGATGTCAGAGCTATGTGTTGATCACTACACCCATTACTGACTAGAGACCTGCATCCCATGAGAGTGTGCCCACGTTAGTCAACCCCAAGGACCTTGACCTTGATGATAATATCAAAGATTCTTGTTGTATGTTGGATGATAATGAAACCCAAGAATTCCTCTTCAAGGAGGAAGACTCGGAAAGCATAGACCTTGGAGTTCTCCCTTCTGGTATGTGGAGATGCATTGATGGCATCCATGGGATCTACACGATAGACACCCTAGAGTGGAAGGTAGACTCTAAGACTAGACATGACGGACATGATTTGACTACTTTCACTAATGAGTCTGTTCCTATTCACCTTGATTTAGACGAGACCGATAAGACCAAATTTGATTTGATTGCATTTATAAAGGAATTTGAGCCTTTTGATAAAGATGATGGATCCAGTAGAGGCTCGCCAGGATGGAATGATCTTACTTTTTCTGATAATGATTTTGAACCTTTTTACTTTGATATTTGCGAGACTTCCCCAGCAGGACATGACCACACTACTTCCACTAATCGATTCTTGCATGCACACTCTGAGACTGCTGAGTATACATTCTTGGTCGATCCTGATCAGTTCATGTCTAATGATGACCCTAATATCGACCTACACCTTGTCAGATCCATACCTCAGCGGTCCCGCAAGAAGGTTCACTTTCGGCCTTCTTGACCTCTGTACATCCATTCATGTTGTATATCCTTTTGTTCCACTCTTTGTTCTTCCGTTTTATCATCCACCCCCTTTTCTGTGCGTGTATATATGTTATACTTAGGGATGTACTTTATCCTAAGTATAGGGGGTGAATAATTTGTGTTTGTTCATATTCGTCCTTTTCATCTCTCTTGTTGTTGCCTATACTTAGGGATACTCTACCCTAAGTAAAGGAGGGTGATGTTGTTCATATCATCTTTTTTATTGAGTATGTACATTCTCTGCATCGGTTTTCCCTTTCATACAGTCTTCTATACTTAGAATTACTTGATCCTAAATATAGGGGTATGATGATTACAATATATATTGGTATAATATGATAAAATTATGCTAAGAACAAAGCCCAATATTTGACATATAATCTGCAATCTGTATAACTCACATGTTATTTATTCCATAATTGCAGAGGAGAAAATCGTGATACCCAGATAAAATACTCTCAAAAAATATCCATTCACGTATTATTTACTGATTATATATGGTGAGAATATATTTAATACTAAAATTTTCATGAATAAATCATCTACAGTAAAAGAGAAAATGAAAGTGAAATGGATGTAATAATATAGCATCCAACATGTTGATTTGGCATTACAAATTCCATTGATAGTTTGTTGGAAAGAAAAGGGAAGGATGAAAGTGAAAATTTTCCACTCTTTAATACCATGTCTAAAGCCATTCGCATACATGCATGCGCCCCCTCTTTATTTACTCTCTCTCTCTCTCTTTCCCCATCACCATGAAGAGGTAGCCGTCCATATCATTCCCCCTTCCCCATGCATGAATGAAATTATTGTTTTATCTTCATGTGCATGGGATGTGTCCCTTCATTCCAAGCAACATTAATCTATAAAAAGAGGCATTCTTACCCCTGTAACTACTCATGCACCCTCTCCCTCTCTCCCATTTTTCATGCACGCGCACCTCACTCTCCCTCTCTCATGTGTTCTCTTCTTCCCCCGTTAGCTCTCCCTCTCTCGATTATCTCTCTCCCTTTGTGTTTCTATTTTTTTTGCAGGTCATCACTTCCAGCAACCGTGATGCCCCTCGCGGCCCCTCGCATCCAGTTGCGCCTGAAGGAACGCTGCTCTCTCACCAACTCGCTACCTCCTCAATGTACTTCGGCTCCTTCTCCGTGCACTCTGGTTCCACCTCCCACACGTCCGGCTCCTTCCTCGTGGTTGCCTAGCACGTGTCCAGCACCTCCCCACGCAGTCATATAATTGTGCGCCCCGTTGGTATTTCCACCAACTCGCGCGCCCTGCCTCTCGACATCCAGCTCCATCATCGTCTTCATTTTAGATTCAGCTCTCCAATAGAGAATACTTCTTTCCATCTTTACTTACCATTTGCATTTTTTCCTTTGGTCATTTTATTTAAGTTGAACTTGAAGAAACAACCTCATGTTATAAGTTCTCTTGTTTTTTTATTTTACTTGTTTTGTTTAAGTTGAACTTGAAAGCATTCTTATTTCACAAGGTTCTTTCTCAACTCTAAGTTGCCTTAACATATTGCAAGTTTACCTTCCATTATTTTAATTTTGAAATATTGCAAATGTCACATTAATTTTTCTATATTAAATTGTAATTCTACCCTTGTCTCCTTATTTAGTTGCACTCATACACACATTTGTTTACTTGAGTTCTAAGAAATATTTTTACCATAGATTGCATTTACTCTTTAAGATTTCATAATTTTTTTCTCTCATTGTCATGGAGTAAGATTTGATTTAATTTTGAAAGAAGAACAAATATAGAAAATTTACTCTACTTGCCTCATACTTTTTGCATACTTTCATCATGCTCGTAGTTGTAATATTATTTATTTGATTTCGATTTATCGTGGGAAAACAATGACTTGATTAAAATCATCATTTTAAATCGCGAAAAATCGTGTCAACATTTTGGCACCGTTGCCGGGACGAGGCAACATTTGCAATTTTTTCTTCATTCCTAACTTATTTTCGATATTCTAGTCCGTGTATTTTTTTATTTCAGGTACTTGAACTCGAAAAAGAAAAAAATGAAGATCCATGCATTTTTTAGCAAACTTGTAATTTATTTTAAGTTGAAAAGTTTTGTAGTCTTAATTTCTCCCCCCTTCTTGGAAAAGCTCGCCATCAGCTGGACAAAATATTATGAATTAGCGCCAGAAGTGCAGGCACTGTGAGCTTCTCTTTCTCTTAGATATTTTAAGTTTTAAAAATTTCTGCATTTATTTGTGCTCTGAATTTAAACCGAAAAAAATTAAAAAAATACTTCATTCTTTGCATCATCTTTGTGGTCTTCTCCCCTGCTCACCTAAAAAGATCACCAAAACCTGCTTTATCACACTAAAAAGATAAGCTTGAAAGGCCACCGCAGTGGCCCGAGTAGAAAGTGAGCAAAATTTCTGAATGCTTGTTTTGATGCACATGTATGACACAAAAATCACGAGCACATAGAAACCTTGAATAGACACAAAAATTCATGGTGCTACGTGGGATTGCAGAGAGAAATCGTAACTCCTCGACGCGTTAGGCACAGGTTCTTGTGGGAAGAACAGATCCTCGATCTGAGCACCGCACCCTGAATCCCCCGACCGGATTAGGATATCGATTCCTCACAATCTTCCACACCCACCTCTTCATTAAGGACCCATAAATTCTCTGATAATATTTGTTGAATCACTAAATTAAAATTGAAAAGATAACAACTCTCGTGGTAATTTTTTTTGTGAGTTGATGAATCAACAACTTGTCTGGTGTTTGTGATGTGTATGCTAGGTCATAGATCCCTGAAAATCCATTACAACAACCTCTAGAATACGATCCGGTTTACAAATCAAAATCCAGCGCCATCTCCTTCTACTGAGAAACCTGAGAATTCACCTAACCTAGGAGACATGGGAGCAGAGAAAACGAACACCACGGACCTCATCTTCCAACAGCTACAACTTTGAGAGAAGAGAATGCGACAATCTGACATACCATAGCTCCTCTCATCCGACCACCACCCATCAGCACACGTTATTTCTCTGCAGTAGAGGACACAGTCCATATTGGGTCCAAAATCATACCCATCCCGAACAGCAGATTGAGCCCTTACTGACACAACTAACCTAGCTGTGGATTTTGATGCTTTGAACCCAGGCCATTCAGCAACTGGATTGCAATACAACCAAAAAATACAACAAAAGTCCAATCAAGTCAATACACTAAGTGAGAGACCCAACATACTTGAACGACCGTTCTTGGCCACTGCCAAGGCACATTTTGACTGTGAAGATGAGAGAGTGGAATGAAAATCAATGATAAAGATATTCATGTGGATCATGTCACCCCTACTTCTGATGACTCTAAAATTGATGATAGTGGATGGATAGAGAACTATGCTATTCTTGATGATTTTGCCCCTGTCCATCTTTCCAAAGACCCTCTGGAGGTTAGTCTGAACACCTTACAAGTCACTCATAAGGACATGTCTTATCTAGACTCTGCACTTGAAGCCCCACCATGTCCTCTCACTGGTCAGAAAATTTTTGAATTAGATGAAAACTGAGAAACACTAAATATTGATCTCAAATTAACTTCAACCCTGGGTATGCCAAAGATGAAGACATGTTTGATGATAGCAATGATCCTTCCTCAGATGATTTTGAAAGTTATGAACCTCGGTGTATTTAATGATATCAATTAGTTTGAGACAAAAGTTGAAATTGAGGATGGCACTTATGTTGAGTGGGAAGAAGAAACAAACGGAGATATACCATTTATTGTTGATTCCGGATGTGATTTTTCAATTAAGGAAAGTACAAATTTAGAGTTGGAATCTAAGGACATATCAGACAATGAGTTGACGTCTTCATGCACCAAAACTTCCTTCCAACCAACACGTGATGATATGCTGAAGATTTTTTGCGATGGCTCGTTCAAAGATGAAATTTCCAATTCCATTACCCCCACCACAAGGAAAGAAGATCAAATCAATTCAGTCGATGACTATATGAATACATCTTCTACTACCAAGTCTGATCAGAGTGATTTTCTATTCTGATCCTTTTTGGGATGATGCCAAGGAACTACTCAAAATAACCGCAGAAAATCATCCATTAGCCAATATTCCCCCACTCCTGGCTTCTGAATCTTCTAATCATATGTCTTGGAAAGAATTATCTTTGTGGCTCAAGAAGAGAACTAAAATGAAATTCACAATAGATGCCACCGAGGATAGCCATGATGATTATTTGAGGGAAATGATGATTTATCACAATATACAGAGGACCTCATAGAGAAATCAACTCTTGATCATGTAGAGCTCGACTTCAATACATCATATCTGGTTCATGAGCCCTTCACCAGTCCACCCATTTCCCTCCCATCACATCCAACCCAAGATCAAACTGATTCATCTCTCATTCCGATTCATCAACCAATTAGTGTCTTCATCGTATTAGTGAGAGCACACATTTATCAAATTCATCAACTGCACTCTCACATCTGGGTCAGGATATCTGTATCATATCAAGAGTTTCATTTGGGTTTTCTGAATACAGCTTCTGCACTCACACGCAACACTGGATACTCTTGATAAACTGAATCGTCGAGTTGGGACGTTAAACCAACAACATTTTGTGGGTCCACACCCATAGGTATCTATTCCTTTCTTTGTATCCTTCTCTTTACTACATTGCATTAGATAAGTATGGGGGTACACCTTTTACAAAAAAGACACACAACAAAAATACAAAAATACTTTTCACATCACTCACCCCTTCTTTTGGTCCTCCTATTACACTTTGTCTTCACCATGAGAACATGGTTTCTGATAAGTATGGGGGGTGTCCGCATAGTTTTCAAAATTACATACTTTTCAAAACTAAAAAAATCAAAAAGCAAGAAAACCACCAAAAATACGTCCTTCCTAGTTTTATCCATCTTTTGAGAAATCAGCTCTCCATTGCATAGATCACAGACTGAAGCTGAGTTGACCCTAATCCACCTAATTCCTTATAATTTCACTAGGCATGGGTTTTTAAGCTTTCTTCAGGTCCATATGGACTTTATTCTCTTAGTTCCACTAAACTCTACTGGTGAATGAACTTATGTATCTAACTAGATCACCTGAGAAACTAGTAGCACTCTTAAACTCTTCAGTGGATATTAAACAACTGCACATTTCACTTAGCTTAATTGAGTTGATTTTACAAGATATAATTAAATCTAGTTGGGGTGAGGAGTTGTCCTCTTGGTTGTGTCAATGATTAACCTTGTCTATGGTCAGTGAAGGAACCTGACTCAGGAGCAACATGATCTCTCTAGTCTAAGTGTGTCAGCAAATAAGCCAGTATCGTACCTCCAAAGTCAATATTAAGCTGATACTACCTTTGATGCTAAACCCAAGATAAAAACACCACAAAAAGGCATATCACAATACAAATGCCAAAAACCACCAATCATGCAAAGATATGCAAAGCAAAAGCAATGAAAGAAGACCACCAAATACTCCACCAAAAAGTCGTGGTATCAGTCCAATGATGCTACCTAAATTCTTAAAAGAGGCCCAAAGAGGCCCAGGGTTATGCTCTGCAAAAGGAAAAAAATGAGAGCAACAGACCAAAGCAGCATATGGAAAACCCCAAAAATTAAGTCCCATCTCCAAAGAATTATGACCTACATTTTTATGCTGACATACTTGGTGAAAAGAGAATATGCCTGAATTCAGGTGAGGACTGAGGCTGTATGTGTAGGGAATCATTCGGTACCTCGATAGATTGTGTTGTTAGCTTGTTCTCTTGACTCCCGAAAGCTAAAATATCACTAACACTATTTGTATCCATTCAAGGTCAAAGAGAATACTTGTTTCTTAGGGATGAGATGACTTGATCAACCGTCTGAAACCATGTCTGATTTTATTGGAACTGAGAGGCTGTTGAACTACAAAATTCAAGTCTAGTCGACTATTTAAACAAATCATTAATCCATGAAGATTGTGTATTTGTGTGGTTAAGATCTGAAAACTCGAGACTTTATGGGTATGCCTGCTGCAAACCCTCAACCGATCTATCTTGGCTATTTTCCCTATCCTTAACTATTACTTATCTTATTCTCGCCCGGGACTAGCAAGATTTAAGTATGGAGGTGTGATGATTACAATATATATTGGTATAATATGCTAAAATTATGTGAAGAACAAAGCCCAATATTTGACATATAATCTACAATCTTGCATAACTCACATGTTATTTATTCCATAATTACAGAGAAAAATCGTGATACCCGGATAAAATACTCTCAAAAAAAATATCCATTCACATATTATTTACTGATTATATATGGTGAGAATATATTTCATACTAAATTTCCATGAATAAATCATCTACAGTAAAGAGAAAATGAAAGTGCAATGGATGTAATAATATAGCATCCAACATGTTGATTTGGCATTACAAATTCCATTGATAGTTTGTTGGAAAGAAAAGGGAAGGATTGAAAGTGAAAATTTCCACTCTTCAATACCATGTCTAGAGCCATTCACATACATGCATGTGCCCCCTCTTTATTTACTCTCTCTCTCTCTCCCCATCACCATGAAGAGGTAGCCATCCATATCCTTCCCTCTTCCCCATGCATGAATGAAATTATTATTTTGTCTTCATGTGCATGGGATGTGTCCCTTCATTCCAAGCAAACATTCATCTACAAAAAGAGACCTTCTTACCCATGTAACTACTCACGCACCCTCTCCCTCTCTCCCATTTTTCATGCATGCGCACCTCACTCTCCCTCCCTCACGTGTTCTCTTCTTCCACCGCTAGCTCTCCCTCTCTCGGATTATCTCTCTCCCTTTGTGTTTCCATTTTTTTGCAGGCCATCACCTCCAGCAATCGCGACGCACCTCGCGGCCCCTCGCATCCAGCTGCGCCCGAAGGAACGCTGCTCTCTCACCAACTCGCCACGTCCTTCGCGTACTTCGGCTCCTTCTCCGTGCACTCTGGTTCCACCTCCCACGCATCCGGCACCTTCCTCGTGTGGCCTAGCACTTGTCCAGCACCTCCACACACAGCCAGATCATTGTGTGCCCCGTTGGTGTTCCCACCAACTCGCGCGCCCGCCTCCTCGGCATCCAGATCCATCGTCGTCTTCATTTTAGATTTGCAAGATCCAATAGAGAAGACTTCTTTCCCATCTTTACTTACCTTTTGCATTTTTTCCTTTAGTCATTTTATTTAAGTTGAACTTGAAGGAAACAACTCTCATGTTATAAGTTCTCTTGTTTTTTTATATTACTTGTTTGTTTAAGTTGAACTTGGAAGCATTCTTATTTCATATGGTTCTTTCTCAACTCTAAGTTGCCTTAACATATTGCAAGTTTACCTTCCATTATTTTGTTTTGAAACATTGCAAATGTCACATTAATTTTTCTATCTTAAATTGCAATTCTACCTTGTCTCCTTATCTAGTTGCACTCATACCCACATTTGTTTACTTTGAGTTCTAAGAAATATTTTTACCATAGATTGCATTTACTCTTTAAGATTTCATAATTTTTTTCTCTCATTGTCATGGAGTAAGATTTGATTTAAGTTTGAAAGAAGAACAAATATCGCAAATTTACTTGGTCCCTGTGGATTCGATCCTCTATTTGCCACATACTTTTTGCATACTTTCATCGTGCTCGTAGTTGTAATATTATTTATTTGATTCCGATTTATCGTAGGAAAACGACGACTTGATTAAATCATCATTTTAAATCGCGAAAAATCATCTCAACAGGGGATCACCGACTTTCTTTCTTTGAGTCGTTGTAGCATAGGAGTCTTTTCACTTTTTTCTATACTTAGCACGAGTTATGTTTTCTTGCCGCTCTCTTGATCACTATGAGGATATAGTTCGAGCTAAGTATAGGGGGTTATCGTATATATTATATATATACTTTAGACATAACTCGTACTTTTAAATATGATTATTTTGGGGATATGTATATAAATTCATAACATCCACGTATGTGTATATAGAGTTTGAGCACCTTAAAAAACCAACAAAAAACCAAAAAAATTAAAAATAAAAACAACAAAAAACAACAAAAAACAACAAAAAATAATAAAAAAAACAAAATAAAATAAAAAACAAATAAAAGGAAAAACAAAAACAACAAAAAAATGAAGTAAAAAAACAAACAAAATATTCCTTGTATATACTTGTATATCTCTCACCTCTGACCACTGATGAATCCATGATTCATTAACTTTTCTGTCGTATTTTGTCCTAAAACCCTTAACAAATACATGTAAATATCCATTAATTCTCATATTTTAATAAAACACCATTCATGTGTAAATATTCACTTTTAACCACTAAAATCATGTAAATAAATAAAGAACCAGAAAAATAAAGAAAAAGGCAGATTGAATATATGTATATATATACAATATGACTTAAATATAAATATAGTTGTAAGATATATTTATAGCCCAACCCCCGAGACCAAGTCAGCATGGATTGATCGACAAACCAATAAGTAGGGGGAGATAAGGAAAGAAAACATAAAAATAAATTAACAGACACATATACACTCTTCATCATTTATACAATAATACAAAACTTCAAAGAATTTTAATTATTTCATATGAACATATTTTTTACCAAACTCTTCTCTTAGTTATTTCTAAAAAATAAGTTAAAAATATTACCCTATATATATGCCAAGAAACCCAGCCTGTAAATTGTCAAAATCTCTAACTTCTGAACATCATAACTTCCTCATACGAACTCCAATTTCACTCTACTCACCTTTAAAGTTCATAAAATAATATTCTCTAATTAATAAGGGTGGTTTCATCGAATTCAGAGTCGTTTGCAAAAAGTCGGTTTTGGGACCAAAAGACAACATGGTTTCTGGGCTATTTATTTTATGTAACACACACTATTTATCATTTTCTTAATTTTATAATTTTAAATTTTTCATGATCTTGTAGTTTCACCATAATTTATTTCATAATTTTTGGAGACTATTTATTATTTTAATAAAATCAAAAACCCCTAAAATATAGGTATAATTGGACCTACTTAGATACTAACTCTATTTATTAAAATATGTAAATTAATTTATAAAAATCTATAAAAATTCGTATAAACCTTATTTAATATTCTAATAATTAAGAAAATATAAAATTAATTTTTACCTATTTATTTATTAATTAAAATTTTAAAACCTATTTATAAATACATATTAATTAATATAATATTTATATTTTAAATAATATTTATTATTTATAAAAAGTATTTATACCATAATTTAGAAAATTAATTTATTTAACTTTCTTGTATTTATACCTAATTAAAATAACCTTATTTACTAATTATTATATATTTTACAATGAATTTTAGCCTGTGGACAAACCAGGTGCTGACACTTGTCAGCACCTGGGACCTTCTTCTTCAAGAAGTAGTTCCGCCGGATCTGTTCTGCGCTGCCGACTTCCCTTATTTTTCCCACGCCATTCTAGAGCCTTCCGACCGATCTCCATCGTCGAATCCCTTCTCCTAACAACCACCTCCATCGCCGGCCATCCATCTCGACTTGGAGCCCAAGCTAACCCTCCTATTTAAAGCCCCCAAGGTCGCCGTTTTAAACAAACTTTCCAACTACCCCAGAGCCCAGCTTCAGGTTGTTCGAACCCCCTGCTTCCAAGCTTTGTTCCAGCCGCATCGTGGTGGTGACAGCGCCGTGGAGGAGCTAGCGAGGAGGAGGGCACGTCGGAGGATTATTCCAGGGCTTCATCGAGCCTTGCATCGCCGCTCTACGCCGCGTTTCGCTCCGGTCAAGGCCGCCGTCAAGCATCTCGTCCAGGTAATATACCTAGACTTCCCATAGGCTTTTGCATCCATTTCTCGATTTTGTTTCTCGATTCTCGTGTAGGAATTAGGGAGGTTAATGGCGTCATTAGGACGCTTAACCCTCTAGATTAGACGCCCTTTCGAAATCTCTTTCGATTCGTTTCAAATACGTTTCAAATTGCATCTCAAACCCTCATCGTTTTCACGCATCTGGTTGTTTGGCTGGAAACTTAAGGTTTTTCCTCATCTTTGGAGCTTGAGATCTTTAACCCTTGGCTGATTCTTAGCGAATCGAGCATACGATTGTGCTCTTTGCAGATTCAAGTTCGTCGCGAGGCATTTATTCGCCACTGGAAACCTTTGATCGCCATCAGGATTCGTCTCCAAAGATGGGTCGCCATCACTGAGCTACCTCCAGGAAGCTTAGATCGCCGGCTTCATCGACTCTCCACCACCGCTCGGAGCAGCGCCGACCACCTCTCTACCGCGGGCGAGCTTGAGGGGTGGAGGAGCCACCCCTCTGGCCCCGCCGGAGCGCCAACGCCTTCATCGGCTGGCCAAAGTAATTCGGAGAAGAAGACTCTTCCGCCAGCAGCCTCAACCGCTCAAGAACAGCCGACGTACAGGTGTGCGACACGTGGCGCACCTGTGAGCGTCAGATCGGGGCGCGTAAATTCTAATCTCAGTCGTCCAAAGCGAAACGGTGGAAAATTTACAAAGTAAACCCAACAGGCTTCCAGTAATACATCTCCGCCCCCTAGGTTTTACATAATTGCATTTAGGTCCCTCCGCAGGGACCTAAATGTAAAGTTTTTTATACTTTTTCTTCAGAACAGTCCTTGAGGACCCAATTGCAAACATTTTAATTAGAATTTTCTTGCGCTTATGCCCCTGGGCTGTAGGGGTTGTTTCTACTTCGTGTGACCTTGGTTTTTGATGATTTCTTGAGGGTAATTACACAACTACCCCAGCTACTTCGTATAAAGATTTCGTGGATTTTTGACGTGTTTTCGATGTGTTTTGATTTTATCGAAAATCGTCTTGATTTGTTTTGTTTTCTTGAGTTGTTCGAGTTCGCGGCTTGAACCCCGTTTACCCTATTATATTGTATCACCTATATAATATCCACCTATTATATAATAAATAAATCTTTTTGAAAAATTTTCCTTTTTGAAAATTAAATAAAAATTTGAAAATAATAAAATCAAATAAAAATAATAAAAAAATAAAAAATCAATAAAAAAGGGTTTTGACTTGATCACTTAGAGAAGAATTAAAAATAAAATTACGAAGATAAAAATCTAGGGAATTTATTCTGCCTCCTTGAGTTTGACCCAGGAACACTTTCCTGGCAAAATATTAGTGAACGGTTTTTCCGAAAGAAAACCATAATTGTTTGATAGGTTCAAGAACCGATCTTGTTTCGTGGCTTTTGCTACAACCGACCACTTTCTTCAATAAAAGAAAGCCGCGAAACCGATTCTTAGCCTCATCGAAATGGCGCCGTTGCCGGGGAGGCGTTAGATTCTTTGATTTTTCATTTCTCGTGATTTTAATTTTTTTCTCTTCTCTTTGTTTCACTTTTCGTACGGTTTTCATACGGTTTTTTTTTCGTGTTTCATTTTCTAAGTTTCTCTTTTGTTTTCTTACGGCTTTCTCGACTTCGCGGATTTCGCGGCTTTCTCGATCGGCTTTTCTTTGCTAACCCTCTTCGCAGGGCCTGCAGGATCAACCGGCTTCTTCGGAAGCCAAGCCAGTTGAAAGAGTAGAGGTCGGCTCCTTCTTCACGAGTCGACTGCAGAGGAGCAGAGTAGTTAGTACACTTTTGTTTGTAAAAGAGAGAGAAAGGGAGAGATTTGTAATAGACAATAAACAAACCCCCCCCCCCCATTTTTTTTCTGGGGCCTGATTCACCGGATACCGTGTATCCGAGGATCAGGGTACCCACCGCGGCTTTTCATCGCTCATCGGTTTTCCGCGGTTTTTCTAGATGCTTGTTTAGGTTTTTTTACTCTATCTGTTTATGCCGCGTAGCTGGTCTTAGGACTCGCAACCTAGGTGCTTGCTTTAGGGTTTTTAAGTAAAAAGAAAAAAAATCGATAGACGTTGCCTGAAAAACCATAAAAATCGCAAAATTAAAATCGGGACTGCTAAAAATATCTTACTTAAACAGTAAAACGATTCAAGTGATTTGGGGAGAGTAACCCCCGCACATTTCTCAGGGTGCGTGAGCTTGAGAGCCGACACTTAAGGATAGAGCCCAAACCTCGTATTTCTTGCGAGATACTACTGGGTCCATACATTTGATCGTTGTTCCTCAGTGGGTAAGCTCGGGTAGCCGGAAACGGTCCGGGTTTACTTATCAGAGTGGGAGGTTTAGAGGACACTGCGCAAGGCTCCGTCCTCAAGTAACACGGGTAGCCGGAAACGGTCCGTACTTACTCCCATACTGGCTGAGTGCGAGCAGTCTCGTGTAAGGATTCGGGCCAGTGTCTCGGGGAAACTATCGGGCACCTATTGGCTTGTTCAGCCGCGTAATCGAAACGTTTGCTAATCACAACTCTAAAACCGAAAAGATAAAAAGACCGAACTCTTACGGTCTTCATCAGGGTTGAGTTGGTGAAAACAGGGTTTGCTTTGTGTTTGTTTGCGGGGCGTGAGTTTTCCGCAGCTTTCGCATTTCTCCCTCATTTGAATCGTACACGTGCTCTCCCGACTTCCTCTTGACATCGAAGATGACGTCTCGACGGCTTTTCGGCTCAGACTCTGTGAGCTTTCGACCGTCCACCGTCGAGCGTATGTCTTCACAGGCTCGGGATGACCCTCTTCCCGAGCCAGTCCCATCAGATCTCGAGGTGAGTCAGACCCAGACTCCCTCGCCTCTTGGCCAGACTATTGAGGCAGACCTTGGCCTCAATACATCATCTAGATCTCCTGAGTACTTTTCGCTGAGTTCTTACGCGAGTTTTTACTTTACAGACGATCAGATTGCTCGTGGGAAAGGACCAGCAGCAGACGAGAAGCCACCAGCTGGGGACAATCAGGAGGGAAGAACAGAGCTGAACAGAGATGTCACGACAGGAATTCTCGATACATTACAGCAGATGAATCTACAGATTCGAGAACAGTATAGAGTTCAGACCGAACTACGGGCTGAAATAGCCGCGCTGAGAGCAGGGGCCGGGAACCAGTTACCTCCTGCAGTTCCCGCAACTTTACGGGACGAGTATGACCCGGGCGCTCGAACGCTCCATCACTGGATTCGGCTACCGCCGAATCAAGGGCCATACGAACTCCGACCGTCCTTCATCTCCTTGCTTCCCAAGTACTATGGGAATGCCGCAGAGGAGCTGTTCACGTTCTTACAGCAGTTTGAGATGATCTGCAGAACGGCATGTTATCCAGGAGTGACGCAGGAGGTCGTACGCCTCAAGGCTTTTCCCTTTGCCTTAGCCGATAAGGCCCTTTATTGGCTGAGCCATCTGGGGAGAGAAATTTCTACATGAAACGACCTGAAGTCCACCTTCATGCGCAAGTATTTTCCTCTAGGAAGGACGAATATGATGAGGAGCCAGATCTCCAACTTTACGTAACTGCCGAACGAATCATTCCATGAGGCATGGGATCGATTCAAGGACCTCACGGAGAGATGCCCGCATCATGAGATCCCGATGAAGGTGCTCGTACAAAACTACTTCAGAGGACTCCAGCCGCAAGTACAGGGGCTCGTGAGTGCCGCATGTGGCGGCAGTTACTTGAACAAGGATGTCGAGTCAGTCTTGGCTATCTTCGAAGGGATGGCCGAGAACTCGAGAGTCGTAGACTCTACTCGGGCATTTCAGAAAGCCCCACAGCCACCACATCACCGAGAACATCACAAGGTGGTGAACATTTCGGACTCTGAATCCAACACCAACATGGGCTTCATTAGCGAGAAATTGACGTTGGTGGACGTGATTCACAAGCAGGTCCAAGACCTACAGCCGTTGCGAGAGTTGGAGAAACTCTCATCTCTACCTCAGCAGCTGAGTGATCTATCGAAGAAGGTCACTGATCTTCAGATCCAGTACCAGCAGAGTCAGACTTCTTCGAACACGCAATCAGCACAGAGGATCGCACCCGCTCCACCCACCCGTCAGATACATTACGTCCAGAGCGAGCCCGAGATTCCACATATTGATTGGCATGAGGATCAGTCTCATGCCAATTCTAGCCAGATCATCAGCAGTGCAGAGATGGAGGTGGAGCCACAATCCACTTTCGAGATCAACGGGATTTGGTATACTCCGATGCAGCAGCCGAGTATACCGAATCAGCAGCCGCAGCAGCCGTACGGTCATCCGCAGCATGGACGTCCACAATTTCAGCACCGCCAGAGCTTCATGCCGCAGCAGTCTCATCCGAATGTCTACCATCAGAGACCGCAGCCTTCATATCAGCACCCTGTCCAGTTTTCACCGAATTATTCTTTTCAGCAGCCGCAGCAGTCTTCCTCCACACCTCAGCGCTACTCCCAGCCTTCCACCTCTCAACATTTCACGCCAAGGCAGGAGAGAGGAGCAAGCCAGGGCCACCACACCGAACCGGAAATGTCTTCACAGGCTCAGGCGCTCAATCAGATCATGGATATGCTCAGTACGCTCCAGATAGCGCACAAGACTGAGATGGAGCAGGTTAACCGTCGTCTGGACGAGTTAACCGTGCCAAAGACCACTCTTCTAGCCCAGCCTCAGATGAACCCGAATAACAAGAGGAGGCATCCAGAGCAGGTAGATACTACAGGTAAGATCTCGTTTCCTGAATTTTTATCTAACTTCATTCGTCTCAGGAGCGGTAGATCACCACAAGCACCTGTTGGAGAAGAGGAGAGGGCACTAGAGGAGCACGAGCATGATCCTGATGCCGAGGAGGAGAAACCGCAAGAGAATGAGGACCAGTACGCAGAATCGAGAGACGGGAGTAATGCCAACTCATCAGATATGGATACTGGCGACTCAGACGATGATATCACGCCAGATCAGGCAGAGAGCCCGGACAAAAACATTTCTTCCCCTGTTTTAGAGAGTTTTGTAAATAATTCTGAGACTCTCGATGTAAATGCTGATTCTGAGTTGAATAAAACTTCTGATTTTCTGACTCCTGACTTTATTCCTTTTCCCGATGCTTTGTTTGGAAAAGGAAAGAAAAAGACCAAAAATAATCTCGAATCTCCACAGATTGAAAAGTTACTCAAAGATCACATCTTTCTGAAGATCCCTCTTCATGATGCCTTAGATCAATTTCCTACGCTCAAGAATCAATTGAAAAACAGATGCACCACGCGTTTGAAAAAGAGATCCCGAACAGAAAAGCATGTTTTGACTAAGGAAACATCTTGTGCGATACAGAATAAGCTTCTGAAAAAGAAGAAAGACTCAGGGGCACATTATGTCAGATGCGAGATCGCAAAAGCCGATTTCGATCGCACTCTATGAGATAACGGTTCCTCGATCAATTTGATACCCGCTTCCTTACTCGAGAAGCTCGAGTTAGGTCCTCTTTACAAATCCCGCGCGATCCTTCAGTTTGCTGATAGATCCGTAAAGAGACCTAAGGGTATACTTAGGAAAGTTATCGTAACCGTGCATGGTCTGCAATTTCCAGTGGACGTTACGGTCCTAGATATGAATTACCCTGCACAGTTACACCTTACCCCGATCATTCTCGGGAGGCCTTTTCTAGAGACCACAAAGGCCCTCTTCAATTATGATACAGGGAAGGTATCTTTTCGCGCCGAGGGCGAAAAGGTACGTATAGAGATGGCGAGAGAATCAAACACTTTCAGTGATGCATCTTCAGATTTTCTGAGCTCTTTAGCCTCCTGTGATTATATGGATGAGGTTCGTCTTGACGACCTCGAAAGATATCAGGAAGAGACCCAAGAATGTTTTACAGAGGACGGGTCCGAGACCTCAGGAGGTAATTCTTCCGACGGGACCTTATACTTCAGTCTGGATGATGAAAACCAAAGGGATCAGACTTCTGACAAAATCAATGCAGATCTTTCAGAATCAGAAACTCTACACAATTCCTCCGTCTCAGATGAATCAGAATTCTATCTAGCTGACTTATTCTCTTCTGATCATTCTGAGGAGTCGGATGATGTCTTGAACATCTTCTGTATTCCGACTCTAGAGCACATTGAGATGGTGGAGAATCAAATCGCAGACACATCACCTACCGACACAGATCCCCATACAACTACAGATGATGTTTCAGCAGATACAGATACTACCTTGCTAGAACTTAAAACTTTGCCACCAAACATGAAATATGCCTTCCTTGCGGGTCCACATCAACGGTTTTCGGTCATTATCAGCTCAACTTTGACCGATGATCAAGAATCTCGTCTGATGGAGATTCTAGAGAGAAACCGCAAGGCCATTGGGTGGACTGTATCCGATCTCCGCGGGATTAATCCTGCTTTATGTTCACATCATATCTATCTCGATCATGACAGCAAACCCTCCAGAGAGTTTCAGCGTAGGCTGAATCCGGTTTTACGAGAAGTTGTCAAGAAAGAGATCACGAAATGGTGCGATGCAGGGTTCATTTATCCCATCTCCAACTCCGAACGGGTTAGCCCATTGCATGTTGTCCCGAAGAAGTCGAGAATTCAGATGGTGAAAAACGAGAGTGGAGAGGAGATTCCAAAGAGAGTAACCACGTCGTGGCGAGTATGTGTTGATTACAGAAAGCTGAACACCGCGACGAAGAAGGACCACTTCCCTTTGCCTTTCATAGACCAGGTCATAGAACGGTTGGCAGGGAAGGGGTACTTCTGTTTCCTTGACGGTTACTCCGGATACAACCAGGTATCAATTGCTCCTGAAGACCAGGAGAAAACCACCTTTACTTGTCCGTTCGGCACGTATGCCTTTAGACGGATGCCCTTTGGATTGTGCAACGCTCCTGCAACTTTCCAGAGGTGCATGCTTGCTATTTTTGCGGACATGGTCGGTGATTTTCTAGAGGTTTTTATGGATGATTTTTCGGTCTATGGTGAGTCCTTTGACGATTGTTTAGCGCACCTAGACCAAGTTTTGAAAAAGTGTTGTGAGGTAGATCTCGTTCTGTCCTGGGAAAAGAGCCATTTTATGGTTACTCACGGGATCGTGTTGGGGCACGTCATCTCCCAGCAAGGCATGGAGGTTGACCCTGCTAAGGTGGATGTCATCAAGAAACTCGAACCACCATCCAACATCAAACAGTTACGGTCATTTCTGGGGCACGTCGGCTTTTACCGACGGTTTATCCAAGATTTCTCCAAGATTGCCCGCTCGTTAACTGAATTGCTAGGCAAAGACATCAAGTTCATTTTAAATGACAAATGTCTTAATGCCTTCCTCACATTGAAAGAAAAGATAATCAGTCTCCTGTCCTACAGCCGCCTGATTGGTCTCTACCCTTCGAGATCATGACGGATGGATCAGATTTTGCGGTCGGGGTTGTATTAGGGCAGAGGAGGAATGGACTTCCCATAGCTATTCACTATGCCAGCAAAACCTTAGATGATGCTCAGAGAAACTACACAGTGACAGAAAAGAAGATGTTAGCAGTAGTGTTTGCATTAGACAAGTTTCGATCATATCTGCTTGGCTCAAAAATCACAGTATACACTGATCACTAAGCTATCAGATTTCTAATGGAGAAGAAGGATGCCAAGGCACGCCTTCTTAGATGGATTCTCTTACTTCAGGAATTCGATTTGGATATTAAGGATAAACCTGGAGTAAAGAATGTGGTAGCTGATCACCTCTCCCGATTACAGATAGATCATCCTTCAGATGAATACACGCCAGAGATCGCAGAGAGATTTCCTGATGAGAGCATCTTTGCGGTTACAGAACTTCCATGGTATGCAGACATAGTGAACTTTCTGGTCACACAGAAAAGTCCTCAGGGTTGGCCAAAGAACAGAGTTGAGAAACTAGTTTCCGAGGCACGACACTACCATTGGGAGGATCCGCTTCTTTTTCGCGAAGGACCGGATTGTGTTCACAGGCGATGTATTCCTCGGGAGGAATATAATAGTGTCCTCACTTTGTGTCATTCTCTATAATCAGGAGGACATCATTCAGGGAAGAGGACAGCGCAGAAGGTACTACAGAGCGGATTATGGTGGCCAACTCTTACCATAGATGCCTCCACATTCGTGAAGAGTTGTCCAGATTGTCAGAGATCTGTAGGAACAGTCAGTGCCAGAGATGCAATGTCGATGCGACCCGTCATTATCTGCGAGATCTTTGACGCATGGGGCATAGATTTTATGGGACCGTTTCCTTCTAGCAATGGTTTTGAGTACATTCTTCTCGTTGTAGACTATGGTAGCAGATGGGTGGAGGCTATACCCGCACGAACCGCAGACAGTAAGATCGTTTGCAAGTTCCTAAGGGAACACATCATTTCGCGGTTCGGGATCCCTCGTATTCTAATCTCTGATGGGGGTAGCCATTTCATTAATAAGGAGGTGAAAAAGCTAGTCAAACAATACAGCATCGATCACAGAGTAGCTTCTCCTTACCACCCGCAGACGAATGGCATGGCTGAAGTCTCGAATAGGGAGGTGAAATCAATACTTCAGAAATTAGTACGACCGGATAGGAAGAACTGGTCACTTCTTCTAGATCAAGTTCTTTGAGCATATCGTACTGCATACAAGACTCCCTTAGGCACTTCACCATTCAGGCTAGTTTATGGAAAGACGTGCCACTTGCCCGTAGAGATCATGCACAAATTTGAATGGGAAATTCGAGAGATACTGATGGATATGCAGAAAGCAGGAGCCAAGAGAAAGATAGATCTGAATGAGCTGGTAGAAATTCGAAATCAAGCATACAAGAACACATTCATCTATAAAGACAAAGTGAAGAAATGGCATGACAGACATATTCGGCACAAGAGCTTTGTCCCTGGGCAGAAAGTATGGTTGTTCAATGCAAGGTTGAGAATTTTTCCCGGCAAATTGAAAAGCAAGTGGGAAGGACCGTACATAGTCAGAATGGTGCACGACAATGGCAGTATTGCGATATCAGATGTGTCACCTGGTGCAGAGCCGTTCGTGGTTAACGGGCAGATGCTGAAGCAGTTCGTAGAGACTACTGATCATCTGGCCCGTACTGAAGTGATCTACTTTGTACAGGAATCATGATCATCCCTTCACTTCTTCCTGTACAAATTCTTTTGAGCCATTCTTTTCAGGAGATTCACAACACTTGTACATTCTTCGTAGACCACAATCGTCCCCAGTTTTTGCTCGTCTTCTATTCTTAGGATACCAGATCCTAAGTATAGGGGGGACCGATTGCCCGTTGATTTACATTTTATTTTTTGTACTGATTCTTTTGTATAGCCATTCTTTTTCACGAATCACTGGTCCCCAATTTTTGGCTACACTCTTTTCTATACTTAGGATGCCTTATCCTAAGTATAAGGGGGACCGAGTGATTTCGATGATTTCGTATTCTTTTCCTTTTGAATTTTCGTTATTTATCCTTTTCATTCAGTCATCCCGTTTTTGCTCTCCCTTGATACTTACGATGACTTGATCGTAAGTATAGGGGGGGTTGACTGACTTATGATCGATATCCTTTTTCACCCACTTTTACTTAGCACGAGTTATGTCCTCCTTTTTCTCTTTTGATGCTATGAGGACATAGCTCAAGCTAAGTATAGGGGGGTGCGTATATATTGTATATATACTTTCGTCCATAACTCGTACTTTTATGTATTTTCTATATCTATAAAATCCATAAAAAAAGTGGGTACAGGTTAATTTAAAATCCACTCTTTTATTTATAAAATCCTGGTAAATAAGTGAAAATGTTGCTTAAAACTTGTAATTAAAATATGTATTTAAAATTTGTCCTTAAAATATGTATAATACTTATTTAAAATCCTATTTATTAAAACATGTGTAAAAACCATTCAATCCTTGTAAAATACTTTGTAGATAAAATTTGTAAAATACATTAGACACTTAACTCGAATAAAATATATCTTGTAAAATTTATGAATAAAATCTTGTTTATAAAAATCATAAAATCCATAAAAAATACAAAGTCCTAAAATTCATAAAAATTACAAAATCCTTAAAATCCATAAAAATAAGTAAAATTCAGAAAATATACTTCACAAAAACATGGTTGCATTTGCATTCGCATTTTTCAGAATAAGTTTGATTTCCGAAAGTAAGGACTGAGTCTAGTCTAAAGGATGGAGCTTGATTACGGCCTTTAACTCTCGTTGTAAGGAGCCTGATTAGGAATTGGAATTTAGACTCTTCAGGTCTGGTGACTTAAAATCTTTGGGTTCCGTAAGACCATATTCGGGAAATCAAGTCATCTGAGCTTAAGTAGACCATTTGGAGTCATCCGTACAACTCTACACCAGTGAACCAATCTTGAACGCATGCACTCTGCACTTAGCTCGACTCGCATGGAGTTCCGAAGGGCAGTACACCTTGGTAATGTGTTTCTATCCTTATCTTTGCGGCATTGACGTCTAAAGACGGGAGAGATTGGGGTTGTGATAGTTGCTTTGGATGAGGGAAGGATCTGCTGACACAATTTTTCTAAGACCTCAAAAAAGGGACGGACTAAAAAGATGCTATATCCGTCGAGGCACAAAAAGATGAATGCAGTGCAAGCAAATTACAAAGTCAAAGCAATACAGAAGCCACCAAATAAGACCACAATGGTCCAAGCTTCCACCAAATATGCCTGCACATCTTAGTGGAGACACAGCTACACCGGTTGGGCTTCACAAGGAGATGCGTCTACACTGGTCGCACTCCACTTCTTTTCTCATTCTTCTAACTTCTCCCTATATTCGATTGTGGACATAGCAGAACTGAACTCAGAAGGGAATACCTCCCTCCCCGAGGAAAGAGTAGCAGGATGAGGAAGCCATAGGAGTGTAGAGCCGGGATGGACGGTTTCTTCGGTTCTCTAAGCAGGAAGAGCTAAATTAATTCACACACTGTACAAGTTGACTTCAAGGATGATAGAGTTTGTGATATGAATAGATGAGTCCGAACTAGCCGATGAAGTGATCTTGAGTAAGGATTATGGAACTTGAGGACTGTTGAGGATAAAATCCTAATCCTAAATAAGGTTCTGACACAATGCTTGTTTCAGGCCCGATCGAGCTCTGTCCTTTGTCTGTTCTCATGAATTGGTTTAGGAAAACAAATTCATTCTAACTTTCTTTCTTTTTCACTTACTTTTTCAAAATAAGTGTTTGCTAAGGGACTAGCAAAGTTTAAGTATAGGGGGTTGATGAATCCATGATTCATTAACTTTTCTATCGCATTTTGTCCTAAAACCCTTAACAAATACATGTAAATATCCATTAATTCTCATATTTTAACAAAACACCATTCATGTGTAAATATTCACTTTTAACCGCTAAAATCATGTAAATAAATAAAGAACCAGAAAAATAAAGAAAAAGGCAGATTGAATATATGTATATATATACAATATGACTTAAATATAAATATAGCTGTAAGATATATTTATAGCCCAACCCCCGAGACCAAGTCAGCATGGATTGGTCGACAAACCAATAAGTAGGGGGAGATAAGGAAAGAAAACATAAAAATAAATTAACACACACATATACACTCTTCATCATTTATACAATAAATACAAAACTTCAAAGAATTTTAATTATTTCATATGAACATATTTTTTACCAAACTCTTCTCTTAATTATTTCTAAAAATGTATATAAAATATAAAAATAAGTTAAAAATATTACCCTATATATATGCCAAGAAACCCAGCCTGCAAATTGTCAAAATCTCAACTTCCGAACATCATAACTTCCTCATACGAACTCCAATTTCACTCTACTCACCTTTAAAGTTCATAAAATAATATTCTCTAATTAATAAGGGTGGTTTCATCGAATTCGGAGTCCGTTTGCAAAAAGTCGGTTTTGGGACCAAAAGACAACAGGGTTTCTGGGCTATTTATTTTATGTAACACAAACTATTTATCATTTTCTTAATTTTATAATTTTTAAATTATTTCATGATCTTGTAGTTTCACCATAATTTATTTCATAATTTTTGGAGACTATTTATTATTTTAATAAAATCAAAAACCCTAAAATATAGGTATAAATGACCTACTTAGATAATAACTCTATTTATTAAAATATGTAAATTAATTTATAAAAATCTATAAAAATTCTTATAAACCTTATTTAATATTCTAAAAATTAAGAAAATATAAAATTAATTTTTACTTATTTATTTATTAACTTAAAATTTTAAAACCTATTTATAAATACATATTAATTAATATAATATTTATATTTTAAATAATATTTATTATTTATAAAAAGTATTTATACCATAATTTAGAAAATTAATTTATTTAACTTTCTTATATTTATACCTAATTAAAATAACCCTATTAACTAATTATTATATATTTTACAATGAATTTTAGCCTGTGGACAAACCAGGTGCTGACACTTGTCAGCACCTCGGACCTTCTTCTTCAAGAAGTAGTTCCGCCGGATCTGTTCTGAGCTGCCGACTTCCCTTATTTTTCCCGCGCCATTCTAGAGCCTTCCGACCGATCTCCATCGTCGAATCCCTTCTCCTAACAACCACCTCCATCGCCGGCCATCCATCTCGACTTGGAGCCCAAGCTAACCCTCCTATTTAAAGCCCCCAAGGTCGCCCTTTTTAACAAACTTTCCAACTACCCCAGAGCCCAGCTCCAGGTTGTTCGACCCCCCTGCTTCCAAGCTTTGTTCCAGCCGCATCGTGGTGGTGACAGCGCCGTGGAGGAGCTAGCGAGGAGGAGGGCACGTCGGAGGATTGTTCCAGGGCTTCATCGAGCCTTGCATCGCCGTTCTACGCCGCGTTTCGCTCCGGTCAAGGTCGTCGTCGAGCATCTCGTCCAGGTAATATACCTAGACTTCCCATAGGCTTTTGCATCCATTTCTAGATTTTGTTTCTCGATTCTCGTGTAGGAATTAGGGAGGTTAATGGCGTCATTAGGACGCTTAACCCTCTAGATTAGACGCCCTTTCGAAATCTCTTTCGATTCGTTTCAAATACGTTTCAAATTGCATCTCAAACCCTCATCGTTTTCACGCATCTGGTTGTTTGGCTGGAAACTTAAGGTTTTTCCTCATCTTTGGAGCTTGAGATCTTTAACCCTTGGCCGATTCTTAGCGAATCGAGCATACGATTGTGCTCTTTGCAGATTCAAGTTCGTCGCGAGGCATTTATTCGCCACTGGAAACCTTTGATCGCCATCAGGATTCGTCTCCAAAGATGGGTCGCCATCACTGAGCTACCTCCAGGAAGCTTAGATCGGCGGCTTCATCGACTCTCCACCACCGCTCGGAGCAGCGCCGGCCACCTCTCTACCGCGGGCGAGCTCGAGGGGTGGAGGAGCCACCCCTCTGGCCCCGCCGGAGCGCCAACGCCTTCATCGGCTGGCCAGAGTAATTCGGAGAAGAAGACTCTTCCGCCAGCAGCCTCAACTGCTCAAGAACAGCCGACGCACAGGTGTGCGACACGTGGCGCACCTGAGAGCATCAGATCGGGGCGCGTAAATTCTAATCTCTGTCGTCCAAAGCGAAACGGTGGAAAATTTACAAAGTAAACCTAGCAGGCTTCCAGTAATACATCTTCGCCCCCAGGTTTTACATAATTGCATTTAGGTCCCTCCGCAGGGACCTAAATGTAATGTTTTATATACTTTTTCTTCAGAACAGTCCTTGAGGACCCAATTGCAAACATTTTAATTAGAATTTTCTTGCGCTTATGCCCCTGGGCTGTAGGGGTTGTTTCTACTTCGTGTGACCTCAGTTTTTGACGATTTCTTGAGGGTAATTACACAACTGCCCAAGCTACTTTGTATAAAGATTTCGTGATTTTTGACGTGTTTTCGACGTGTTTTTATTTTATCGAAAATCGTCTTGATTTGTTTTATTTTCTTGAGTTGTTCGAGTTCGCGTCTCGAACCCCGTTTATCCTATTATATTGTATCACCTATATAATATCCACCTATTATATAATAAATAAATCTTTTTGAAAAATTTTCCTTTTTGAAAATTAAATAAAAATTTGAAAATAATAAAATCAAATAAAAATGATAAAAAAATAAAAAATCAATAAAAAAGGGTTTTGACTTGATTACTTAAAGAAGAATTAAAAATAAAATTACAAAGATAAAAATCTAGGGAATTTATTCTGCCTCCTTGAGTTCGACCCAGGAACACTTGCCTGGTAAAATATTAGTGAACGGTTTTTCCGAAAGAAAACCGTAATTTTTTGATAGGTTCAAGAACCGATCTTGTTTCGCGACTTTTGCTACAACCGACCACTTTCTTCAATAAAAGAAAGCCGCGAAACTGATTCTTAGCCTCATCAACCACACACGGTGGTCAAAGATCCGGTTCCATCCTCCATTTTCCTCGAAATCGCACTCATTCACGTCTTCCATTTTGATTTTCGGATTGGGTCATCATGCTCGCATCCTAATTTGTTTATAAATTAAAAAATAAGAAATTACAAAAACAAAAAAATATTGTCTTTCTTTTTTCTAACATTTGTTTTGCATGAAATAATAAGATAAAAATTTTAAAATTTTAAAAACTAAAAAAAATTATCGTTTCTATTTTGACTGAAAAATATATAAAAAAGTTTTTTTCCATTTCTGATTTACAAAAAAACTAAAAAAAAACATCAAGCCGCAGGTGCTGCCTCTCCAGCCGCTGGTGACGCCCGCGGCCGCTCCGCCCATCTTCGTAGACAAAGATGACGTCGCTCGTCAACCGCGCAGTGCCAACCCGACCGCGACCGCCCAGTCACACCATCGCCACCGCATCGCCATCTTGGAGCTCCACACACCTGTCGCATGGAGCGGGACTCCACCGCCGATTGCCTTCAACCTCACCGGTCCACATCGCCGCCGTACACCGTTAACCGCGACCAGCCGCTGCTCGCCCAGCACGCCAAACGCCACTACGCACGACTGCCACTCCACCGCCGATCGCCTTCAACCTCATCGATCCGCATCGCCACCGCACACCGTTAATCGTGACCAGTCGTTGCTCGTCCAGCACGCCAAATACCACTACACGCGCCCGCCGCCTCCAGCTGCGCGCACTGTCGTCGCCTCTTAGGGCGCCTAGGCCGAGAACGAAGAAGGGTGGCCTCGCTTCCCCCTTTTGGTTTTTGAAAGAATGAAGCCCAGAAGAGAACCCTAGGGGTCATTATAAAATAATTTGGGCAAATTGCATTCCGCCCATAGAGGTTTTTATAATTACAGAAAGGTCCCTACCAGCCGGAGCATCACGTGTGCAGCACACATTGACTGAGTAAATTGCACTTTTGCCTTTTTTATTTCCTACTAATTATTTAATGCAAAAAATAACTATTCACATTTCAGACCCTCTGTTTCTAGACTATTTATTGTTTGTCTTTTATACTGAAATATATGTGTTTTGTGCCTCAAAAATTCTCAAAAAAAATAACTTAGACTTCTATTATGTGCATCTTCATTGTGTGAAAGTTGCATTGCATTTTAATTTTATTTGATATTATTAAAAAATCAAAAATAGTATCATTTTCTCTTCTCGAAATTCTAAAATTCATAAAATTTTGAATATTGCCCTAAAAATTCCAAAAAAATAGATTAATTTCCTTTCATTGTCTTTTAATTTCTATGCAAATTTCCTGAATTATTTCTTTTCAAAACCCAAAAAATGAAAAATATCAAAAACCTTTGAAAAATCACAAAAAATTCTACAAAATTCTAAAAATCATAATTTTACTTCATGTTTGTAGATATTTGTCTATAATTAAGCATAAAAATAATTCCTTTGAGTTTTGGGCTTTAAAATATTTTTAAGTTGCAAATTACTCCATGATGTGTACTGTTTATCATTTTTGCCACTATTTGATTTTTAGATAAGTACAAAAACATTTGAAAATTCTACAAAAATTTTAAAAATATTTCAAAGCTTTTAAAACCCAAAAATATTTTCTCTGGATTTTTCTGAGCATTTCTAACTATTTTGAAAAATAAAAAGAGTGTGGTGTGCATATTTCTTCACTTGTGCATATTGTTCCTTATTTTAAAAAATGCAAAATTAAAATCACTAAAAATTTGAAAATCAGGTAATAAAAAATAGAAAAAAAAAGAGAAAAAAAATAAAAAGAGAAAATTCCACAAAAACCAAGGATAGTTTGCCTTTCAGATTCTTTTTTCTCTAAATTGAATTTTTTTCGATTATTTGAATAATCCTCGGATTGTAGCATCCCTGAGTTTGATCATGTCCGCTATACAGGTAAATAAGTGGCAAAAATTTCTCTTGCTTCATTATTCTTGTAATTATTTGTGCATCTTGAGAAGAAAAAAATTTGTTTGTTTATTGACGCTTGATTGGGTTTCAACGACATTGTTCATAATTAATTTAATTAAAACCCCTTAAAAAAGCATGTCAACACATCACCCTCGAGCATTCCCAATATTAGTACATCCTACATACTAGAAGTAGTGATTAAACATGACATTCTGATCCCATTTTGGATTGTCCCCTTCATGGTTTTATTGGTTAGTTTCTCATTTGATCATTGGGAGTTGGTATTGATCATATGCTTGAGCTCATATCTTCTGGTTCAGTAGTGGACATGTATGATCCCTTTGAGAGATTGTATTACTCATATGCCCTTGTATGCACACCAGTGTGCCGGGATATAGACCTTGGTTAGGTCATCATCCTAATGGTGCCAAACGTACATACTCAGACATATAGTAATACATCTATCTCTGGTCAGAGGATGTGTTATATCGTGACAGCATACAATAAATGTCTTGATTATCTCAAACTCTCTAAGTTAACTCTTTGACCTAGCTTATCCGACACCTCCGAATCTTGAGTCCTATGAGAGGAACTGCATCAAGAGATCAGTTAGATGTCTGCCTTTAGAGTAAGGACTACCATCTTCTTAATGGGTTGGAGGTCATTTTTTGATAGTCACTTGATGGTACAGTTGAGTCCTCAATCTAACCCTTTAGATATTCAACCATGCACCAGCCTCTATTATCCAACATTTGGATCAATAGTTGTATGATATCAAGATGGACATGGTACATAAATCTAATTGTACAAAGGGACCTATTATGCAAATTAGATGTCCTTCATTTTAGATTAAGGAGTGATTCGCGATAACTTTTATTGCATAATGGAACGCCATGGGCACATATGTCCAACAACTTCAAGATGCAAGAGAGATTCTTCTACAAATCCCTCGTCGAGTAACCTTGATCATCATCCTGGTCTGTTCATTGAAGCAGGAGAAGCAGCAGTCTTCCCCATTTAAAAGAGGCTAAAGAGTAGACTCCGTCAGATTATTTCCTTTTTGCATCTAAACCATTTGAGTGCAACTACCATCCATTGTCTGATCTACTCAGATTTGATGCCTCTTAGGCAGACACATTGAAAGTCAAGTAGTTGTATGATGTGAAGGGGTGGAACAACATCTCAACCATCCGATCAAAGAATGGCTCACAAGTATCTACAAGAGAAGATGCTCCAGACATGGCCAAATTTCTTGTTGGCGAATTTGTGGAAAAGCTTCTTTGAATTTCGGTAATTAAAAAATAGTCTAGCTGCTAGTTATTTTGTCTTAACTTTCATTGTATCTTATTTGCAAACTGAACCCTCTGTTTGGGTACTATTTTGAACCATCATCTTTTTGGTATTTTCTTATTTTAAAAATTTCATGATGAATTAGATTTAATTCTCTACACTTGAACATTTATTGATATTTTTCTTAGTTTAGATTTGTGAAATTTATCATATTTTACCTTATCTGTGACATCTAATTCATAGTAAATCATATCTTATTCTAAAAATGCTCAAAAAATCATATATTGTAGGATTGATTGTGCTTGAACATATACTCAAAAAATCGCATTTACGTACACCATTTTCTTAGAATAAATCATTTTACAACCTTAGCAATTGATTTTTATTTGACTAGAAACTTTGTATTTTTATGATATTAAATGTGTTTTGTATCCACATTATTTAAGTATACTTAGGACATTTTTATATCTGGAAAAGGTTTGATATTTATCAAAATTTATTTACTTGTAAGCACATTGTCTGCATTTTGTCATTCGTCAAAAATTCATGTCTCACCAAAAAAATCTAAAAAATTCACAGCAACTTAATTTTGCATCACTCCGCATTCTGGCCAAGTTTCGTATGTTTTGGACTATATTTTATTGAAAATTTATGAAAACACCACTGAACTTGGTAGCATTTGCATAGTTACATGTGTTTACATTTTAAGATCACAAAAATATTCTTCTCTGAAAATTATATTTGCTTAATGATTGAAAATCGATCCCAAGTAATTGTTGCCTCCTGTGATCGACATTGGGCTTGCCCAAATAAAAATTAAATAGATGCATTAGGTTGATTGATGCATCTTGAGTATGGATTTTGATTAATCGCTTCCTACCTGACTGCAACGTAATTCTGATAAATTAACTATGGCTTTTAGCGGCTCGACAGTGGTACACCAGGTTTGCAGGACACGTCGTCGTTGTAGTGAGTGGCTCTATTATTGAGGAGATTTTAGACTCACCACATCTACAGGGAGTGTGCCACATTTTGGTAGTTTTACTTATATAGTTTCTACCTCTTTACTTTTGTTTACTTGCGAGAGATAGTTATGATACATGTATTTTGTTACAATCTGATGGCATATTTGTCTCTGTAGATATGGATGTTGTTATATTTATTGATATATCAATGATAACTTAATGATCATGTTTACTTACTTTTACTTTATTTATTCTCCTACGTATCTGCTTCTCATATTTCAAATGTGAATTTGATGCATGTGAGTCAGTTTCTAAGTATCGAGGTTTAAGGGGGCGTAACAGGAATAAGTGTGATTTTTTATCGAAAGAGGGAAAAAGACTTTTTTGGGGGAAAACGATATGTAGTAGAGGAGTTAGAGAAAGCCAATCTCTAGCAGAGCACCTTCTTTCCTCAAACGTCTATAGTTGCAATGTCGATTGTGAAAATAAAGAGATGGGAGGTGGATGGACAAAGACGATAGAGAAGGCATGGTTGGAAGAAGATCTGGACACCGAAGCTGCGGTGGGCGGAATAGCGTGTCTAAGGCAAGGATGAAGGGGGAGAGGACAATCCTAGTGGGAGGTTGAAGAGGTCGAGGGGGCGGGGAGGGGGAAGAGGACGAGGAGATGATGAGTGGGAGTGGAGGAAGGGGTTGGAGGAAGAAAGGGTTGAAGAATATGGTTAGGTCCTCAAGCGCATCATGGAAGCGTGAGCGTCATATCGAATACGATGAGGAGCGACTAGTCGCACTAGTTGCTCAATGCAGCGGAATTTAAAAAATCTTTCATGCGACGAAATCACATGATCCAAGAACACTTCTCAGATCGTTTCGTCTAAACCACAAACAAGTAATAGGATTACCTCTTGAAGTGTGGTTGTGATCGAGTCTCTAAACGAAGAGACCTCCTGTCTCAAGTCCGATCTGACGGAGGAGACACTTACGAGCGTGGGGATGAATCGCATGCTTCTCACAATCCATGTTGATGATCCAAGCGACGGATCCTCTGATCTCGACACACAATATCCGACGTCTTCTTCGACAAGAGAGGTGCACCAAAGGAGACGGAGATCCACGAGCAAACGATCGAGCAGCATAACAACGACACTGCGGTGGTGGAGACTCTCTCTAGGGCATCCATGGTGGACGGCCATGAGAGGGAGAGAGAATAGGTGTATAGAGAGAAAGAGAGAGAGAGAGAGATGTGCTTCAATAGCATGACCTAGAGAGCATGGTATGCCTCTCTATTTAAGGGTTTTGGGATCCATGGATCTCAATCCATGGGACATATAAAATCAATGGATGAGATTGATTTATGTCTAATCCAATGGTCAAGATTGTTGTTGGTAAAAACCAACAACTTATGATTTAATTTAGATCAAATATATTTGACAAATCAAATATACATCAATCCTAAAATTAAACCAATCAAATAAAGGAGATTACCAACAAGGAGATTGCCTCCCCATGTATCATGGTGAACGGCCACCAATTTCCATATTGGTTATGGTGGCCGTCCACTTGATTACAAGTGGGGCAATCTCATGAGATTTCATGAGATTGCATATCTCCATGGAAATCTCCTTTATTTAATCCAACAACTTTTGTTGTGATTTATTCTTCAAAAATAATTCACAATTAATTTTGAGAATATTGCAATCTTGCCATTGGAAATTTGTGAATCACATTCACAACCCAAAACAAAATATAATTTACATTTTCAATTAATTACACAATGTGTATCCAATACACGTCAATAATTAATTAACAAATATAAATTATAATTAGCTATCTCTAATACATTATAAATCACATTTATAATATATTATGAATAATATGAATAGTGTTATCCACATTATTCATATCCATGATAATTAAATCACATTTAACCATCTTGGATCTCCATTCTCACGTGCCCAAATAATATGAATCACATTCACATTATTCACATCTTTGATAATCAAATCATATTTATTTATCTAAGATAATTCTCCTTATAATATGAATCAAATTCATATTATTCATGTAACTAAATCACATTTAATTATCCATTTTCTCAATGCTCGGATACATATATCAACAATAGAATTATCCATGAACTCTTTCAAGGATAATACGCTTTCTCTGCCAATACTTGGAGATAAGGACAGGGCGATTGTATTGTTTTATGTATAGTAACTTAAATATTGAGATCACATCTCAAATCCAGATCTCGGGCCTCCCATAGATGCTTGATTAAATCAAGACCGCAAATCTAATCTTCTCATTGAATTTTAATTGCATTCAGATCAATGTCCAATATTTGGACTAAGATCATATTACTTCTCTACTGAGAGGAGTCACTAAAATCCAGACCTGTTTCATCACTCCCTAGGAATGGAAGCGTCATGGTTATACAATTGTTTATGATCACATCACCCTCAGGTATTCCCAATACCTGTACATCCTGCATACTGGAAGACTCAGAATATTCCTGAAGTATAAGATCAATTTTACACTGTCTACTTCAGGGATTTATCATTAAGTTTCTCATTCGATCATTGGGAGTCGGTATAGATCATATACTTTCCAAAAGCATATATCATACCTAGGTCTTGATCATATACTTTCCAAAAGTATATATCAAACCTACAAATTCAGTCAAGCTTCTAAAGCGAGACGACTGTGCACAGAATTTGATTCTTCCCAATATGTCATGAGTGAGCTCATGTCTTCCGGTTCAGTAATGAACCTGTATGATCCCTTTGAGAGATCGTATTACTCATATGCCCTTGCATGCACACCAGAGCGTCGGTGTATAAACATTGATTATGTCATCAGCCTATTGGTATGCCAAATGTACATACTCAGACATATAGTAACACATCTGTCTCTGGTTAGAGGATGTGTGCCTATATCATGACAACATACGATATAGGACTTTTGTTATCTCGATTTCGTTAAGTTAACTCTTTGACCTAACTAATCTGACCCCTCCGAATCTCTATTCCTATGTAGAGGACTTCCATCAAGTGGTCGGTCAGATATCATCCTAACTGAGAAAGGATTGCCATCTCCTACTCAGGCTAGAGATCATATCTTAACAATCATTTAATGGTGCTTGATGAGTCCTCAATCTAACTCTTTAGATGTTCATCTAAGCACCAGCCTCTATGATTCAATATTTGAATCAATAAATGTATGATCATCAAGATGGCCATGGTACATAACCCTAATTGTGCTAAGGGACCTATTATGCAAATTATGTATTCTTCATTTCAGATTTGGGAATGATATTCGCATTAACATTTATTGCATAATGGCTCACTGTGGGCTCGCATGTCCAGCAATCTCCCACTAACTCAAAGAACCATTAATGGGCTAATCATTTAAACCCACACTCATGTGACAATCATAGGCTATTTAGAAAGTAGCTAGGTAAGCTGATCAGTCACTTTGTTCCCAAGAGACTATGCCAAGTCCTTTTATGGCATGTGCATATCTCCTATTAACAATGCTCGCATCCAATGCGAATGTTGCATCTTATGCAACCAATACTCAATTTCGTTATAGTATCCTTGACACTATAGCTCAATAATTATTATAACCAGTATGTTCATAATCCTTATGAGAATACCTTTAATCCTAGAGATCTCTATCTCCTATGGTATCAACAGTTAAGACCTTTTAGATCACTATCTATAAAGTCTTAATTTCTTGAAGATAAGACCTTGAGATCACTGTCTCAAAAGTTTTGCCTTCTATGAAGATATTGTTATTACTGCAATCAAGTGTTTTATCACCATAGTAGGATTAGTAACAGTTTACTACTCCCACTGTATGGTAGACATCTGGCTTTTGTACACATCTAGCATACACTTGGTTTCTTGGAACTGATGCACAAGGGCAAGCAGTTTGCATTCACATCCTCAACTCTTTGAGGTGCTATCCCTTTAGATAGGTCAGTACCATATCTTTGAGGAAAAGAAACCTTTCTTGGAATTTCCCAGAAAATAGAAATGTCTAAGGTGTACTATTAGTGTGATTGTCCCAATACCCTCTTCTCTTTGCTTTTGAACAACTTCAGAACTAAGATCTAAGAGGTATCCTTGAGATCATATCTCGAGGTATGGAACAACCAGATTATAAAACACTTATTATTATCATCCTTAGATCATTTTAAATGATTAGGATATCTATATTTAGCACGGTGAACACAATGACACTCCCACTAAGCTTCACATGGTTCATCAAGATTTTATCTGAAATCATAACATTTATAATTTCATCAAATCTTATGTTCCAACTACAAGAAGCTCATTTGAGTCCAAAGATGGAGTTCTTTAGCTTGCACACCTTGCTTTCCTCAACCATGAAGCCTTGAGGCTACTTCATATGAATATCCTCGGAGAGGTATTCATAGAGGAATGCAATCTTGATTCACATCATGAAGATGTCATAGTCAAGTTGCGTAGCTATAGTTAGCAATATTCTGATGGGTTAAAGAAAAGTCACTGGAGAGCAAGTCTCATCGCAAGAGATGTCTTCTCTTCGGTGTGTAGCTCATGGCTACGAACCGTGCTTTGAAGGTCTCTACATTCTCATCAGGTTCCCTCTTTCTCTTGAAGATCCATTTACACCTTAATGGGTCTTACCCATATAGGTGGATCCTCGAGGGTCCATATACAACACTTGTATATGAAGTCTACATTAGACTTTTATTGCTAACATCTATCTTTCCATGTCATGATCCTCAGGAGTTTCATCACATGAAGTCCGATCATTGTCAGATTCAACTGACACACGGAATCCATCCTCAAACTTATTTGAAGAGGTATTAATGTTTCATCTTTAATTGTCTATTTAATTTCCGATTCTAGGAGCCTCATTATCTACTCAAGATTAAATGAGTTCCTTTACTTCATTTTCATCTTGATTCTCAAGAGAGTCATCCTCTAAGAATCACATTCTCAGAGATGAGATCCTTTAAGAATCTCAAGGTCATAAAGTAGGTATTTAATACCATCCTTTATTTTCCTAATGAAGTAGCACTCTCCAGTGCCAGATTCCAGCTTAATCACATGGAACCTTATTAAGGATATATATAATGTAGTCTCTATCACATATATATATATACCTGGAAACTAAGAGATAATTATACTAAGATTAATCATTGATCAAATCATGTCACACATGATCAATTGTATCTCCCTACAACTCTAATGATTTAAGGTTCATTAGGAGGATTGAGATAGGAATGATATTCACATCTCCATAAGGTATTCCTTGAATTCATCTAATAGGTACAAGCAACCTTGGTTAGATCAAATTCATTTCATCTTCCTTCAACCTTTGGTTCTAAACCAAAATTGTGAAACCTTTGAACATTTTCAAAGTTTTCTAAGTGAAGAGAATAAATTTCATATCACAAATAATCATTAATAGATATCACATATCAATAATGTTTATTCTAATATAGATGATTCACATACATCAATATGTATGAGATCTTGAATACCTTAACATCTTACACCATTCCAAGGAAGGGTGTATTTGACATTTTTACTTTGAACACAATATTCATAAGTATACAAGTTTTGAAATTTTAGACATTCTAAAGTTTCATATCTTACTTGTCCATTGATCTCATCAACAGACATATGCCCAAAACATGATGCCAGATCATTGTCAAATGATTTTTGTCCTCCTATTGATCTATAAATGTTTAATTTTCAGTATTAGAAATCTTAATGAACCATTCATTAATTTTCTAATTTAGCGGAGTCCATTAGATGTTAGATTACTATCTGAAATATATCCATCATAACTCTCTATGATAGGTTTATTCCAGAATTCATGTTTATTTCCAATATTTAAAAATAAACTATGAGTGTATTCTAATATCCAGGTCACAGAGACATTCTCAAAGACTAAGGGCTCCCACTGAAAATTTGAAGTCTATTGATCTAATGGAAATTGTTGCAACGATTGCATCACTTCCAACATGGATGACCATTAAACCTTAAGATCAAATTTCTAATATTCTAATACATATGCAACCAATTGCAAGTGTCATTAGAAGATTGAGATACAATTATTAAACTTTATCTTATCAAATAAGTAAGTCAATTTCAATGATTATATGTAGATTATTCTGATGTACTATACGATTCCTTCTTTAAGGATTCTAGATAGATTTGATAGTTATACTATCAACACATCAACTTATTGCAGTATTGGCATTCATCCAACTCTTTGGAAGTCATATGGAAGTCATAGAAGTACAGTCAACTCTTTAACTATACTTCTTACTTGGGTCCAACCCATGCTTCCACTGCGCTCCCTTTATCTATAAGCAACCATTGCTCAAGACAAAGGATCTCTTATGTTAAAATCAAAATTTCAATATAAGAGTATTTCAACGTTTATACATACTTCGTTCAATTCATACAATATGAATATTATGAAGCTTCACGAATGACTAGAGTATAGATAGTAGAATGATGACACTCATCGTATCTACATCCATTTAAACTCTTAAAACTTAGGTTCATGTAGGTACTCAAATAATTTGAATACATCATCTCCTATAGAGCCACCATTCTGCATAATGCAGAGAACCATGTCACTCATGATTATATGTCGAGAGCACATATGTATGCCAGAACATCTTCTTATATTTTATAAGGATTATTTGATAATTACGATCATTATCGACATGTCACTTCAAAAGTACATTCGATGAGATCAAGACTTATAGAGACATACAAACCCTAGGGTTTTAGTCATATTGTCTATTTAATTATCATTCCTCATTATTATGAGGAAAACGCACATTGCAACCGCATACATTATGTGTCCAATTGCAAATACAATATCCGGATCATGGGTTCAATCCATGATATTCTACTGGTTATTATTGAGTATTACATTGAATGGGATTAAAGAAGGATTATCAAAAATAAGAAATTTGCATAAACATATATAAATATATAATTTATTTTGATTTAGGAATTTTTATATCAAAGTTGTCTTGCCATGTCAACAATGAAAGTTCATTCACTTAATCACTTTCAATGTAAGAGATATACTTACCTTATATCTCAAGCAAGATCTGGGATCTCCTTCCTTATCTTTGTTACATCCCAATAATATGAGAACCTGTAACTCGGATAAAAAGAAGCGGGAACACATTCCGCCTTGCAGGTCCAACTTACATCTTCCAATTCGATCTTTAACACCCGAGCCCACCACCCCTAAGGTGATGTTGACCCGTCATTAATTGAACCAATCGTCAACAGGAATACAACTCACTATGCGCAATCCAATATCGTCCCAATAATATGAGGACCCAATATTTGGGATCACTGCGCATACGTCCTTACTCTTTTGAGAAGCGACGAGCCCGATCCAAATGGATCGTATGCAAGAGCTGTCACTTCGAACAAGCGTCTCCTACATACAATATCTAGCGACGGAACCTTTCGCCTTGACGGGAGACCATGGATGTCACTTATGTGATCCTCCATATCATATTCAAATTCTAATCATTTATCATGAATCATATTCACATGATTAATTCTTCCAAGGGAAATGTACATCTATTCATAATAGAGTGTTTTTAATTGGATATAATTAACTTATTCATATTAAATTAATTATCGATCTAATTCAACCAACAAACTTGATTTTTACTTGAATATATGGTATTATCTCAAAATATGTATTAATTCAAATTTTAATAATTAGAAAAATACATCATGATCTCTCAGGCATCATTCGTTCCCTACCCGTTGTCATGGCCAGTACCGGCGGGACTGGGACGGACTGCATCCGGTGCAACCCGCTACCCCGACGATCCCTGACTAGACACCATATCCGCCTTGGGAAAAAATTATGCCGACTCAATCACTTTGTACTTGAGATGATCATCGGTTCTTCAACCGAAATTATACCATATAGTAATAATCAAAACATTTTTTATTATAAGGAAATTTGTTAGACAAATTTCCCAATCCTATTCAAGCAAGGAGTTTGATGATTGTGTTTCTAAATATGATCTAGATCAAATCTAATCAATTTATTGGTTGAGGCCATGTCAATTAAGGAAATAATCATCATTCAATATTTCTCAAATATTTTCCATAATTATTTCATGAAATTAACAATTAATTTCACTAATTGACAATCACATGGTTCTTGATTAGAATGTAATTTCAGCAGTGACCCCTACTTACTAAAATTAACATATCTCAATCAATTTAAATCCAAATTAGACAAAACCAATTTTCAAAGATTGACAATTTAATTTAGGACAGAAACTAAGTGATATTTCATGCATTTCGAGGTGGATCAAAACAGTAATTAACTCATTAATCATGTTAAGATTCGCAGTTCCCGCAACAGAGAATACATGTTCATTAAAACAACCATATCTCGAGCAAACGGAATCCAAATTACGTAAACTCAGATCCTATGATTTCCTTATTTAATGGGAAATAAAATCCTAGTTTTAATTGTTTAAAAAATTTAAACAGGGACGAAAATAATCACTAAACAGAGATGCGAAATTGGAATTTGATAAAACTTTCGCAACCCTAACGAACCCAAGTCGCCTTCGGTTTTATGGATCGTATCCAAAACCTTCGATCTAAGGCGCTGATACCACTTGAAGGATATGGTTAGATCCTCAAGCGCATCATGGAAGTGTGAGCGTCGTATCGAATACGACGAGGAGCGACTAGTCGCACTAGTTGCTCGATGCAGCGGAATTTAAAAATAAATTCATGCAACAAAATCACATGATCCAAGAACACTTCTCGGATCGTTTCGTCTAAACCACAAACAAGTAATAGGATTACCTCTTGAAGCGTGTTTCGATCGAGTCTCTAAACGAAGAGACCTCTTGTCTCAAGTCCGATCCGACGGAGGAGACGCTTGCGAGCGCGGGGATGAATCGCGTGCTTCTCGCAATCCATGTTGATAATACAAGCAGCGGATCTTCTGATCTCGACACACGACGATATCTTCTTCACGAGCGAGGCGCACCGAAGGAGATGGAGATCCATGAGCAAATGATCGGGCTGCATAACGACGATGCTGCAGCGGTGGAGACTCTCTAGGGCAGCCATGGTGGACGGCCATGAGAGGGAGAGAGAATAGGCGTGTAGAGAGAAAGAGAGAGAGAGAGAGAGAGATGTGCTTCAATAGCATGACCTAGAGAGCATGGTATGCTTCTCTATTTATAGGGTTTTGGGATCCATGGATCTCAATCCATGGGACATATAAAATCAATGGATGAGATTGCTTTATGTCTAATCCAATGATCAAGATTTTTGTTGGTAAAAACCAACAACTTATGATTTATTTTAGATAAATATATTTGACAAGTCAAATATACATCAATCCTAAAATTAAACAATCAAATAAGGGAGATTACGAACATGGAGATTGCCTCCCCATGTATCATGGTGGACGGCCATCAATTTCCATATTGGTTATGGTGGCCGTCCACTTGATTACAAGTGGGACAATCTCATGAGATTTCATGAGATTGCATATCTCCATGGAAATCTCCTTTATTTAATCCAACAACTTTTTTTGTGATTTATTCTTCAAAAATAATTCACAATTAATTTTGAGAATATTGCAATCTTGCCATTGGAAATTTGTGAATCACATTCACAACCCAAAATAAAAAATAATTTAAATTTTCAATTAATTACACAATGTGTATCAAATACACATCAATAATTAATTAATTAATATAAATTATAATTAGCTCTCTCTATTACATTATAAATCACATTTATAATATATTATGATTATATGAATAGTGCTATCCACATTATTCATATCCATGATAATTAAATCACCTTTAATCATCTTGGATCTCCATTCTCACGTGCCCAAATAATATGAATCACATTCACATTATGTACATCTTTGATAATCAAATCACATTTAATTATATAAGATAATTCTCCTTATAATATGAATCAAATTCATATTATTCATGATAATTAAATCACATTAAATTATCCATTTTCTCAATGCTCGGATATATAATCAACAATAGAATCATCCATGAACTCTTTCAAGGATAATGCGCTTTCTCCGTGAATACTTGGAGATAAGGAGAGGGCGATTGTATTGTTCCACGTATAGTGACTTAGATATTGAGATCGCATCTCAAATACAGATCTCGGGCCTCCCATAGATGCTTGATTAAATCAAGACCGCAAATCTAATCTTCTCATTGAATATGAATAGCATTCAGATCAATGTCCAATATTTGGACTAAGATCAGATTACTTCTCTACTGAGAGGAGTCACTAAAATCCAGACCCGTTTCATCACTCCCTAGGAATAGAAGCGTCATAGTTATACAATCGTTTATGATTACATCACCCTCAGGTATTCCCAATACATGTACATCCTGCATACTGGAAGACTCGGAATAATCTCGAAGTATAAGATCAATCTTACACTGCCTACTTCAGGGATTTATCATTATGTTTCTCATTCGATCATTGGGAGTTGGTATAGATCATATACTTTCCAAAAGCATATATCATACCTAGGTCTTGATCATATACTTTCCAAAAGTATATATCAAACCTACAAATTCGGTCAAGCTTCCAAAACGAGACGACCGTGAACAGAATTTGATTCTCCCCAGTATCTCATGAGTGAGCTCATGTCTTCCGGTTCAGTAATGAACATGTATGATCCCTTTGAGAGATCGTATTACTTATATGCCCTTGCATGCACACCAGCGCGCCGGTATATAGACCTTGATTAGGTCATCAACCTATTGGTCTGCCAAATGTACATACTCAGACATATAGTAACGCATCTGTCTCCGGTCAGAGGATGTGTGCCTATATCATGACAGCATACGATATAGGACTTTGGTTATCTCGATCTCGTTAAGTCAACTCTTTGACCTAACTAATCTGACACCTCCGAATCTCTATTCCTATGCAGAGGACCTGCATCAAGTGGTCGGTCAGATATCAGCCTAACTGAGAAAGGATTGCCATCTCCTACTCAGGCTGGAGATCATATCTTAATAATCATTTAATGGTGCTTGATGAGTCCTCAATCTAACTCTTTAGATGTTCATCCAAGTACCAGCTTCTATGATTCAATATTTGAATCAACAATTGTATGATCATCAAGATGGCCATGGTACATAACTCTAATTATACTAAGGGACCTATTTCACAAATTATGTATTCTTCATTTCAGATTTGGGAATGATATTCGCATTAACATTTATTGCATAATGGCTCGTCATGGGCTCGCATGTCCAACAAGGATGGAGAGGGGTTGGAGGAGGAAGGGGCTGGAGGGGGAGGAGATCGAAGGAGGTGGGTTTACCGAGGAGGAGGAGGAGGAAGAAGAAGAAGAAGAATACACTAAGGAAGATGTTTTTTTAAGAAAAAACATGTCTAACTTAGCCATTGAATTTAATTACCATTATGTCCATAAAGTTAATGTCTATTTAGTATGGAGATGGACGGCAACTAATCCGAGGGGCACAAGTGATAAATTTGGATCAAGTCAGAGGTACAACTGATATTCCATAAAAGGGAGAGGAATAACTGAAATCGTGTAAGTTAAGAAGGGCACAAGTGATCAAACTCTTTAATTATTTCCAACTTTTTCTAAGTTTTGTGAAATATAATCAAATTTCCATTATTTTATATTTTATAAGAAATTTTGGCTATTAGTATAATTGTGACATCGACAAGTGTCAGCAAGAAATTCATCCCTAACCTCCAGTGCCCCGGCGATCCACAATAATTGTTGACCACCCATGCTATTTCTCGACCATCCCATGATGACATCGTGGGACAAACCATCACACCATCATGACTGCACGATACCTCAATATCATGTCTAGCCAACTGGATCATCAACTCTCTCCCGCATTCTCTATATCAATTACAACAGCTTCCCAAAAACCTTTTATCTAACTCTTGCCCAAAAAAAAATAATTGTCGGAATTCCATCCCCTACCTCTTCATGGTAACAATTACATGCAAATGTTTTGTTATTCCCATGTCTTTCACGACTTGATGCACCTTCTTCTTCATCGCGGCCTACCACCCCCTCTCGAGCCCCTAAAGCTCGAGCTTGAACCACACCTTCATCATCTCACTCTTCACCCCATTCGAGTTAGGGTTTAACCAAACTTATAAAGGTTGAAACTAGGGATCCAAGATCCTCGCCCCTCGCATGTTTTGTGTATCTAGACTATTGACCATGCATAGCATAAGATTATGATCATCCAAATAGGAAAAATAAATGAATGAAGATGCATCATGCTTAAAATTTGAGGGAAAGAAAATCCAACCAAGAGAGACAAGACAATTGGACGATAGGTGAACAAAATGGTCTTGCAAGAGCTGAACAAAGCAACCCAACAAGGGTAAAGAAAAGAAGGAGGAGGAGGAACGCAAGTGTAACTTCAAGCATTATCATTGTTAGTTACTTTCATGGTTTGATGATGCTTGACAAGAATATCGAATGGTCGAGAATGGGTTCCGTGTGATCAAAGAGAGATTGGAAGGGTAGAGATGGAGATGAGGTGTTGATGATACAAAGATGGAAACATATCATGAATGATCATGGCAAGCATGCATCATGTGTGAGAAAGGATGCAACTACATGTGATTGGAATATAGATGATCATGGAGAATGGGTGCCACGTGCATGAAGAGATGCGATTGCACATGTTTGCATGCATTTGCATGCTTGCACGTCGTGGGTGATGGTTAATTACGGATTTCACTTGTGAGACATTGATTTTTCAATGATATAAGATTCAATTTTTTTTTCTGAAATATGATGTTGACAATGCATACGTGAATACGTGGCAACCAATCCTCTGCTTTAATTAGAGTTGCAGCAGAGGTGCTATAATGGTTTTTTGTAATCTTATTCCAGACTGAATATTTGGTTAATGTTCTACAAATCCTTCAAATTTCACTTAAATTCCGATATCATTTTCTATTTTATCTTAATAGGCAAAAGTCTGATTCTTTTGTTAATGAAATTTAAGTTGCTTAAATATTAACATCTTTGATCATTAAGATAAAATAGCAAATTACATTGGATTTTCGTGAAATTTGGAGGACATGTAGAACATTAACTGAGGATTCAATCTATAAGGATGGATTTTGAAATGGGATTCGCAAAAAAAATAACCATTAAAAACCTATGTTTTAACTCTCATTACAGCAGTAGATCCGATTCCGACTATGTGAACATGTTTCGGATGCTCGCTGATGTCTTGTAAGTTTATAAAAAAGGTTTCATAAATGATATGAAATGGGGGTAGTTAGATGGCCGCTTGGTATGCTGTTGATTGAGTTGAGGATGATATCAAAACCAAAGAGAGATTTCTGGCTAGAGCTGCAACCTTCACTTAGAAATTAGAGAAGGAATGCAACCTTTGGACGTAAACAAAATAAACAATGGAGCTACCTAAACAAATAAAGAAATCTTGGGGACAAAAATAGTGTTCTGAAAACTGGACTAGACGAGCATGGATCGGTTGGATTAACTGATTGGTACATATCCAATTCGAATAGCTTAGATTTTTGGTCAAACCACATGTATAGTTGATCATTTCCAAGCTGGATTAACCATGTTCAACCGATCAAATCATGACTCGAATTTAAATTTATTCAAAAAACGGTGATTTTGGTGGTTATTGCATCCATAAACTTTGGTTATCCATTACAAACTACTAAACTAACTACTCCATCACACATTCCTATAACTGATGGATTTCAGTGCTTTTTATAAAAAAAAATGATTGAGATAGTTTATGTATATGTATAATATTTGATGTTATATATGTAAAGTTATTTTATGTATGTGGTAAAATATTTTAAATTGACAATATACTTTCTAATCTAAATATTCAATCGCATATTTCATGTATGTTTTGATTCATTTTAGTTTATAAGTCGGTTTGATCATGTATCACTTACCAGTTCGATTTAACTTGGTTCTAAAAATAATGGCATCACTAACTACTTTTCAATAGGATTTTAGCTTCCGGTTCGATTTAAAAAACATTGTTCAAAAGCCATGGTATGGTCGGAATATAAAATGGCATCAACTAGTTTTCCAAAATCAGAGCTACAGCCTCCTTGCTGATAGTGATGCGATGTCCAATTTTTTATTATAGTTATTGAAAGCAGACTCCTCTACTGGACATTGATTACTTTTGGAATCCCAAAACAAACATAGAAAAAGAAAGCATCGGCCATGAGGTTTGAAAGCTCTACTTTTTGCCATGTGACTTCCGAGCGGCGAGGCAACCACATCAATTCAATATTTAAAAAATAAGGGGTTTTTATCCGGCAGATCTTATCATCTTTTCTAATTACCTCCACGATCTTCGAAACATCTTAATTCCTCCCCCGACCCCTTAAACTTGGTCCGTCTTACCCAACAAATCATGCCGTTAATTTTAACTATATTTGAGTCAATTACTTGAGTTAGTCTTGAGTTAATCTAACCAATTTACTATCGAACGGTTAGGATTAACCAAAAAAAAAAGGAAAAGAAGCCTGCAAGTAGACCGGCGAGGGGGAGTGCAAGGAAGCATCCCTGGGGACTCCATCGCCTGAGAGGGGGAGCAGCGGCTGCCGGGGGGGCGCTCCCATCCAAGGGTGCAGCGCGCGCGCGGTGTGTGTGTGGGGGGGGGGGGGGGGGGGGGGGGGGCAATCGCCTGAGAGGGGGAGCTACCGGGGGGGCTCGATCCAAGGGTGCAGTGACGCGGGCGACGGGGGGGGTGTGGCATCTATCTCCAAGGGTGCAGCGGCGCGGGGGGAGAGGGGGAGCAGCGGTCTGCCGGGGGGGTGCTCCATCCAAGGGTGCAGCGGACGCAGGCGGGGAAGAGGGGGAGTAGCGGCTGCTGTCGGGGGGGAGGGGGCAGTGGTGCAGGCGGGTGGGGGAGAGGGGGAGCAGCAGTTGCCGGGGGGCTCCATCTCCAAGGATGCAGTGACGCGTGCGGGGGGGGGGGGGGGGGGGGGGTGCAGCAGCGCAGGGAGCCACTCGGAGTGGCAGTAAATGTAAATTTAATGAATAAAATGAGTATAAATATAAAAGAAGATAACGGAATCGGGTTAAGTTTAATGGGGTAAATAAACGGGGGTTAACCACAGGGTTTGTAGGGTAATGGTTAGCAAGTTTACGGGGTCGGGGGAGGAATTAGGATGTTTCGAAGGTCGTAGAAGTAATCGGAAAAGATTATAGGGTCTGCCGGGTAAAAATCCAAAAAATTATTGGTGCCCACGTAAAAAACAGATATTTTACAACGTCCTTCTGCTTTTCTTGTTTACACAAGTTTCCACGCAACACATTTTCTTCACAGAGAAGAGTATTTTCTATCAGAAAATTTACCATGTTTTGACAAACCGAGATCAACATTGTTAGAAGCATTACAATTTCGGTTATATCGAATATGGTTATTTTTAAGAAAAATGTCTTTACATTTTTTAGCTTTAGATGTATTTCAGTGCTCTTAGAAGCTTCAAGATGCATATAAAATCTAAGATGAATCGGGATTAAGTCATGTAAACTTAATATATATGATTGTTTATGTTGCAATTAATCGATTAAGCATAAGAAGAAAGAGACCAAGGATTTACGTGGAAAGCTCTATTGAGATAAAAAAACAACAAGAGCACACTCTAAGGATCAGGGTTCAACCCAACCCTCTGATTAATCCTTGATTTATCATCTTATAACATTTATTATCCCTCTTGCTTAAATGATTCAATAAGATTCATTACTAATTTATCTAGATTAACAATTAACCCCTTTTATATAGTTAACCTATTATATTTAAATAAACCTATTATTGTACTTCTATTTCTATATTTTCCTGATATTAAAAATCCCATCTAATATTGTACGTATTTGTTTTAACATTATTTATAAATCAAAATACAAAAATATGAAAAGAAATTAAAAATAGTATTTTTAATTACTTAAAAGTACTTACAAAAGTATTATGTGCAAATGATGTATTTTGACGTTGGGTTTTACAAGAAACCTGTAGATCTTGAAAAGATCTAAAATTTCATTTTTACATGTACATTTGATTTTTCTTTATTTTCTTCATTTCTTATTTTTCTTTACTGGGCCATGTGATGCCTCCTCTGCTAGCCACGTGGCCCGGTCCTTTATACACATATGCACCCTCTTTTAATCGTTTGATCATCTTGATTAGAGGTCGATGCCCATCCATCGCCTGCTCTCTTGGCAGCCCTCAAATCAACCTTGATCAGAGCCATATCCACCCTCCAACCGCACCTCACCCTCGACCGTTGGATCACGAGATCCAACGGGCCCGTACTCGTATTCCACCTCCAACAGTTCCTCTAACCTTCGTCAAACCTCGTGACAGCACGTTCTTCTCTCCTTTTCACCAACCGCTCCGAGCAACTTCTGTAACACCCCAACCCCAAACATAGTGCCATACCTTAAACTCACAAAAGTGTGGGTGTGGTATATAAGTGGTGGGGATTACTACTTGACAACTTGGGCTTAAGCATTTTGGGTGGTAATATGTTTTTTCCATAGTTTTTCTTCGAATTTTCTTGCACTGTACAGACCTTCTCGACACAATCAACCCTACTCCCGACCTCCATCGAAGGTCTATGACCTTCATGGGAGGACCAAATCACCCTCCATATATTCCAGAGCCTCCTCCACTTCACCCACTTCTTCTCTGGCTACCTAGAGGAGGACCCATTAGGGTCTCCATCTTCTTCACTCCCAGACCCTTCATTTCACTTACCAAATGCACACACGCCACTTGGCTATGTTTTCCTAACCATTTTACAAGTCCAAGCTTCAATGGCCGGAGTATTGGGAGGTGCTCGGTTCTAGAGCTCTGCTCCGACAAGGATTCATCGACATACCCTACCAACCACTTCCACCTCTTCCTTGAGCCACCATTTGCTTCGTTGTGCTACCAGTAAGATGTGACCATCGTTGGTGAAGTGTCAGGAGCAAGGAGGAGGACTATGGAATTCATCGGAGCCCTGCCATCATCGTCAGTCGTGAGGAGAAGGAGATGCCTTTGAGTAGCAGCTACCGTCCGATGATCGAATGACCCTCATCCCTCATGCGGTTCAGCTACGAATCACTATGCTCAGTGGGACTGAGCCGCTACTCGACACACTTGGGCCTTCCACGTGGCACAGAAACCTGCATTCAACCCTCCACACCACCCGAGGCTTTATACGCATTATAGCCAAAGCCATGCAGTAGTTCAGTATTACATTTAGGTCCCTCACAAGTGCGTGGAATGCATGTGCACCTGGGGATATTACATCTATGCCTTGCTGGCTTGCTCAAATTGTCAAACGACCCCTACGCATGAGAAAAATTACAGATAAGGCCTTTGCAGTTTTATTTATTTACAAACATGCCCCTGACATGACCTAAATATGATATTTTTGAATATATTTTACATGTGTTTTCTTGCACTTATGCTCTTGGGTTATTTGTCTTATATCTTGAGCATATGAACTCGGATTTCAATTATTCTAATTTCATTTTAATGCTCATTTCATTACCTAGTGGTATCATTTAATCTTATATTTGACATTTAAAATAAAATGAATTAATTAGAGATATATTGTATGATTCACTTGTTTATTTAAATGCCATTAATGGAACTTTGATTTATTTCATGCATTAAATTAAGCAAGAAATTGATTTTGTATTTAGTGATCAATTAATTGATCATTTCAAAGGCATATTAATGAATTAACCTATGTTTGTATTCCATCACATTTTATTGCATTTTGTCATTAAAATATATCTGCATGAAAGCAAAAAAAAATACATATGTTTTGTATTGCATAGTTTAGTGCATTCTTGACCTAGATGACTTAATAAATCACTTAATTTATATGTTAGAATTTAATTGATCGCTTTGAGAGATCATGCACCTGCATTCGACCCTAGACTTATCCAGGCTAAATAATTTAACCGAGTCCACCTTGCAGAAATATCTGGCTAGGTTCTGATAGATTGTTAAGTAGGTGTGTTACAATGAGTCAAAATTAAGCTAGCTAATTTAGCGATCATCGCCCTCCCCCTTAATCATTAAACAAAACCACGGGAGCACACATGAACATTGAGATCCAACACTAGAGATTAGGGCACTTTCTTCACTGGAATAACTACAAAGAGGGGGATGAGTACAATATATTTAGTAGGATGAGTAAATGGTCTCTCATCCAAAGATCTGTTTACCCAAATACACAATGTCCACCATGTCCAACTTGCCTACATTCATCTCGAATTGCATTGTAGGCCCCTTTGTGAAGGGATCAACAACATGATCGCCGGATTTCATGTATGGAAGGTGTAATAGTCCAACATCAATCATCTCATGGATGAAATATTTATCTATCTCCGCATGCTTGGTTCCATCATGCATTACGTGATTGTTGGCTAAGTTTATTACCGCTTTCTTGTTACATAATATCTTCATTGGCATATTAACTTTGATGCCTAAGTCTTGTAATAAAATTTTTAGCCAAAGAATTTCTGTAACACCATTTGTAAGGGCATGATATTCAGATTCATCACTTGATCTTGAAACAACATTCTGCTTTTTCCTTCTACAAATAACCAGGTTTCCACATAAATACATTGTATAACCTAAAGAAGATCTTCTACTATCCACAGAACCAGTGCAGTCAGCATCATTATACCCTTCAATTGTCACACCAAGATTTTTCTTGAACATAATACATTTTTCGAGTGAACCTTTATGTAGCAAAAAAATCTGTTGACCGCATTCGCATGAGAGGTGGTTGGAGCATGCATGAATTAACTTACCACATTTACAATGTAGGTAATATTTGATCTAGTGAGGGTAAGATATATTAGTTTTCCAACCAATCTCTCGTATATTCATTTCCCTTTATTTTCTAGAAGTTCATCGTCCTCTTTACTTAGTTTATGATTTTTTTCCATAGGGATAGCTGTTGGTTTGCATCCCACCTCAATACCTAGGAAGTACTTCAACTTCCTCATGTCTTTTAATTCATATTTATTGGCAAGGGTTTTCTTTAATCTGGACAATTCTTCTTCTTCACCTATAAAAATCATGCCATCAACATACGCTAACAGAATAGATCTTCTCTCACCAGTGTTTCATATGAACAGAGAATAATCTCCATTTTACTTGGGTGTAACCATTTTTATCATTACTACATGAAAACGTTCAAACCATGCTCTTGGAGATTGTTTTAATCCATGTAGTATTCTTTTTTATTTGCGACATTTATCCCTTTTTTTTAAACCGGGTGGCATTTTTATATAGACTTCTTCTTTCAGATCACCATTCAAAAAGTATTTTCCACATCTAATTGATATATCTTCCAGGAAAATGTGCAGCTAAATAAATAACAACTATGACAATATTCTTTTTTACCACATGGGAAAATGTCTCAAGATAGTCTATCTCATTTCTGACTGTATCCCCTGGCCACAAGATGAGCCTGAATCTGTCAAGTTTCCCATCCGCAACATATTTGATCGTATGGACACATGTAGAGCCAACCAAGTGAGCACCCTTAGGAATATCAACAATGGCACAAGTATCATTTTTCACCAAACATCCATTTCCTCCTTCATAGCATTAACCCATTTTGGATCATTTTTTGCTTCAACAACATTTTTTAGAACAAAATGAGAATCCAATGAGGTAATAGAGCATATGTATCTTGAACTCATCTTGGTGTAGGTAACAAACTTTTCCATTGGATATTGAGTAGAGGCTCGAACAGTTCTAACAACATTTCTAGTAGCTATGGGACAATCATCATGTAAATTATTCGCATCAGTACAGACACTGGGTGAGAAAGAGAGATATTTTCATGACTTGGATCATTTGATAAAAGATTGAGATCATGATTTAGTATAATTTCTACTTCACTGTCCTTTTCTGTATCTTACATACTACTCTCACCCACATGAATAGTATCTTGAACACTGCTTTAGGAAGTATTGAGATCATGGTTTTCTAGAATTTATTTTTCATTATCATCTTCTCTAACATGTTTACTACTCTCACCCATATAAATAGTCTCCTAGACATCACCAAAAAAGCAATTCATCTTCCCACTTTCCTCAACATCCATAGTGATAGACTCTCCCTGAGGAAAACTCATAGGAAATAGGATTTACTCTCAAAGAAAGTGGTATTCTTACTCACATGAAGATGGCGTGCCCATGGTGATAACATTTGTACCCTTTCTGCATCATTGAATAGCCAAGGAAATATACTTTGTTGAAATTGGATCCAACTTTCGCAAACCTAATCCAGAATTATGAAGTAATCAAACACGTTTGAAAATATGTGGATCTGGACTGAAAGGAGAATAACCCGAATTGATGACAGAGAAAGGAGTTCTCTTCCCAATCACAATAGAAGGTGTCCTATTAATTAGATAAGCGGCAGTCAAGATAGCCTCTCCCCAAAAAGTTTTAGTACATTTTGCTGGAGCAAGTGTGCTCCAGTGACATTCAATAAGTGACAATTTTTCATTTTAACACCCCGTTCTATTGTGGCATGTAACTACATGACGTTTCATGAATGATAACTTTCTCATCAAGAAAAGCATATTGGGATGTTTCTAGGGACACCTTTGCATTGTCAGTCCTAAGCATTTTGACTCTTGTTGCATAGTGAGTAGGATGGGAGTTCAATTGGTTTGGGTGGGTTTGGGTCAAATAATTTGGTTTGTGTTCTATTTTGGGTTACGAAAGTGGCTATCTATGACCCAAACAAATTAAATCGGGTGAAGTTATTTGGGTTGTGGATTTGGACCAATCGGTTTGGGTCAAAACCAGATTTCATATGGTATTTATGATAGGAACAATATCGAAAATATTGATAGGTAGGTGTTCAAATATAAAACCGATGCCATATGACAAATATATTCATTAATCTCAAGTTTGTAGAAGAACTGATTTTTTTAAACATATGTACTAAATAGGATCATATCATTATGAATGAATATAAAACTATGAGTTGCATAGACTTTTAGTTTGTGTTATTTGGGTGGGTTGGGTGGAATACATTAGACAAACCACCCAGTCCAAAAACCAAATAAATATTTTGTTTTGGGTCTAATCCGACCCAAAACCCAAATAACCAAATCGATTTCAATCATTTTTTAAAAGTTTGGGTGGGTTATTTGGGTGGAACCAAAAAACGTCCAGCCCTTATACTGAGTATCAATCATATTTGTAAAGCTTTTAACAATAGCAGGAACTTTATTCAATTTTTTAACAGGTACATACAAGTAACCATGAAAATCATTAATGAAAGTAATATAGTACATAAAACCACTCACACTTTTTACACTTGACGGACCCCAAACATCAGAATGTACTAGCTTGAATGCACAAGTAGATTTACTGATAGATGCATGAAACGTAGTTGTGTTTGCTTTGTAAATTTGCAAATCTCACCTTGCAAAGCATTCTCAAACAATCCAGGAAAAATCTCAGCCATCAACTTATGCAAAGAGGAAAAAATTGATATGACCCAGATGCTCATGTGCCATTTTTGGACTAAAGTTGAGTTGTCCTTCTCAAGCTGAGCTTTCATCACATATATAAGGGCTTGACCCACTCAAACTGGAAGACGATATAAACCATCCTCAACTAATCCAATTCTAATCTTCTTACATATCTTCAAGTCTTCTAGAACAAACGACTTCTGATAAGAAAATCAGCATGCAATGCAACTCTTTAGTGATCTTGTCGATTGATAAAAGATTAATTAGGAAATCAGGAACATGAAGTGCATAAGTAAGGAGGAATCGATCTACAATAGAAATCGTTCTTTTCCTGGCAATAGTAGCAAGAGACCCATCTATCATGGTAAATTTCTCTCTACATGACGATAGCTTATAATCATGAAATATTCTCGAGTCACTTATCATGTGATCAGATGCATCGTTGTCGTAATCCACTCGGAGTTAGTAAAGCAAGCATTGCTAGTTCTCATTGAATTACCCGTCAAATTAACATATGTAAATTGTAAAGAACCATTTCCCTTTGTGAACGATTTCTTCAAATAAGGCTGCAACTCCATAATGATATCCATTTGAACTTCAAGGATAAGCAACAACAGAAAAAACATACAACGGAGATGGCAAAGCTCAAATAAGCAAGCAGGTCACACATGTATATCCAACACAAATACTATGTCACCCATGGAATAAATAACAATGAGCAAAATGCAAACTACATTTTCGCCCAAGTCCCCGCCATTAGCTATTTTGCATAAATTCCCCTAGCGGGAATAGGTAAAAATGGGAACAAATGGACGGAGAGTTGTTGTGAGACAAAAAGAAAAGGGGGTTGACGAGATTTTTTTGACATCCCATTGACACCTCTAGATATCTAATTATGTGTGCACATCATCTGTGGAGGTGTTGTTGGACATGCGAGCCCATGGTGAGTCATTATGCAATAATTGTTATTGCAAATATCATTCTCTGAACTGAAATGAAGAATAACTAATTTGCAAATAGGTCCCTTAGTACAATTAGTGTAATGTATCATGGTCATCTTAATGATCATAAAGTTGTTGATTCAATTATTGAATCATAGAGGCGGGTACTTGGATGAATATTTAAAGAGTTAGATTGAGGACTCATCAAGCACCATCAAATGATTATTAAGAGAGGACCTCTAGCCTGAGAAGGAGATGGCAATCCTTTCTCTAAAGGCTGATATCTTACCGACCTCTTAATGCAGGTCCTCTACATAGGAATAGAGATTCAGAGGTGTCGGATTAGTTATGTCCAAGAGTTTACTTAACAAGATCGAGATAACCAAAGTCATATGTCATATGCCGTCACTATATAGGCACACATCCTCTGACCGGAGACATGTGTGTTACTATATGTTTAAGTATGTATATTTGACAGACCAATAGGTTGATGACCTAATCAAAGTCTATATACCGGCGCGCTGGTGTGCATGCAAGGGCATATGAGTAATACGATCTCTCAAAGGGATCATACAGGTTCATTAGTGAATCGGAAGACATGAGCTCACTCATGAGGTATTTGGAAGAATCAAATTCCGTGCACGGTCGTCTTGTTTTGGAAGCTTGACTGAATTTGTAGGTTTGATATATGCTTTTGAAAAGTATATGATCAACACCTGGGTATGATATATGTTTTTGGAAAGTATATGATCGATACCAACTCACAATATTCAAATGAGAAACTTAATGATAGAAACCTAAAGTAGACAGTGTAAATTTGATCGTATACTTCGGATTTATTATGGGTCTTCCAGTATGCAGGATATAAAGGTATTAGGAATACCTGAGGGTGATGTGATTATAAACAATTGTATAACCATGATGCTTCCATTCCTAGGGAGTGAGGAAACGGGTCTGGATTTTAGTGACTCCTCTCAGTAGAGAAGTGATATAATCTTAGTCCAAATGTTGGACAGCGATCTGAATGTGATTCAAATGCAATGAGAAGATTAGATTCGCAGTATTGATTTAATCAAGCATCTATGGGAGGTCTGCAAGATATGGATTTGAGATGTGATCTCAATATCCAAGTCACTATAGTAGAACAAAACAATCGCCATGTCCTTATCTCCAAGTATCCGCGGAGAAAGCGATTGTCCTTGAAAGAGTTCATGGATAATTTCGTTATTGATATATGTATCCGAGCATTGAGAAAATAGATAATTAAATGTGATTTAATTATCATGAATAACATGAATTTGATTAATATTATGAAGAGTATTATCTTAGATAATTAAATGTGATTTTATTATCAAAGATGTAAATAATGTGAATGTGATTCATATTATTTAGGCACATGAGAATAGAGATCCAAAATGATTAAATATGATTTAATTATCATAGATATGAATAATGTGGATAGCACTATCCATATTAATCATATATATTATAAATGTGATTTATAATATATAAGATGGAGCTATTTGTAACTTACATTTGTTAGTTAAATGTTGATGTCAATTGGGTTCACATTGGACAATTAATTGAAAATGTAATTTACATTTTATTTTGGGTTGTGAATGTGATTCACAGTTTTCCAATGGCATGACTGCAATATTCACAAAATAATTATGAATTATTTTTGTTGAATAATTTACAACAAGTGTTGCTGTAAATCTTGGAGATTTCCATGGAATAATGTAAGCTCGTGATATTATGTAAGATTGCCACCAACTCCCAAATTATGAAAGGAGGCAATCTTCATTCCATAATCTCCATGCTTGATAGATTTAATTGGGATTGAATTATATTGATTTTTCAATATATATCTAATCTTAATTAAATTAATTATTGTTCTGTTTTTAGCAACAAGATCGTAGCCATTAAAAGAAACACAAATCAATGTGAGACATTTGATTTGTGTTGCCCGTGGATTGAGATCCATGGATCCCAAAATATTATAAAAAAGGAGAGGCATCTCCTTTGATCTTCTTTACACTCACACAACACACAAGTTGTGAGCAACGACTTCTCTCTCTATCTCTCATTCTCTACAAGTCCTCTCTCTCTCCCATTATGGTCGTCCTTCATGGAAGCCCTAGAGAGAGTCTCCATCGCTGCAACATCATCATTATGCTGCCAGATCATTTGCTCGTCGATCCCCGTCTCTTTTAGTGTGCTTCGCTCGTGAAGAAAATGTCTGATCTCGTGTGTCAAGATCAGGAGATACACGCTTTGATCATAAACATGGATTGCGAGGAGAATGCGTTTCATCAACGCGCTCGCAAGCGTCTCCTCCGTCGGATCGGACTTGAGATAGGAGGTCTCTTCGTTTAGAGACTCGATCGCAACCACACTTCAAGAGGTAACCTTAATACTTGTTTGTGGTTTTGATGAAACAATCCGAGAAGTGTTCTTGGATCATGTGGTTTCATCACATGAATTTTTTTAAAAATTCTGTTGCCTCGAGCAACTAGTGTGACTAGTAGCTCTTGATCGCATATGATGCGATCTTCACGCTTCTGTGATGCACTTGAGGATATACCCATATCCTTCAACTGGTAACAGAGCCATATGTTGGAGGTTTTGGATACGATCCATAAACCTAGGAAGGCTTGGGTTCATTAGGGTTTGCGAAAGTTTTATCGCATTTCATTTTTGCATATCTTTTTAGTGTATATTTTTTGCCCTATTTAAATTGTTTAAACACAAAATTATCACTTTATTTTATTCCTCCTTAAATAAAGAAATCGTGGGATTTTAGTTTGCCTGATTTGGAATCATTGCTCAAGTTATGATCATTTTAGTGAAGATGTGATGAGCCAAAATCTATGAATGAGCTAAGGTGAATAAAAATACTGCTACGGTCGTTGCGACCTCAGTCACTCGAAACTCGGCTCAACAAGAAAAATAAAGGATCAGACCACCAATGAAGCAGATAAAACAATGAAAATCAAATAGTGGCCCTGGCTATGAGGTTAACCCGGTGTAGCACCCAGGGTCGGACTCAGGGAGCTCAGATTGGCCTTGCGGCCTACGAAGTAGTCGGAAATAAAAGAAAATAAAACAAATATTTTATTTTTTTGGTGGTTTTTAATATTTTTATATTTTTTTGGATTTTTAGTAATGAGAAAAAAATAATAAAAAGACAAATACACACAACTTCAAGTAATTATTTAATTACTCAAAATTAGTCCAAAAATTCAAATAAAATTTTTTTATGATTTTTATATTTTTTTACTATTTTTGGTAAATTTTTGAGAATTTTATGATTTTATGAAATTTTCTAAAAATGAAAGAAGGCAAAAATAGAGAAAATTGTCCAGTCAGGCTTGGAGGACCAATTTAAAATATAAAATAGTCCTAAAAGAGCCTGAAGGTATTTTTCTTGGAAAATAGAAATAATAAATAAAATTCAGAAGAAGAGTTTATCAATTTTTGAATTTTCTATAATTTTTTAGAATTTTTATGAGTTTTTCAAGGTTTTTTAATTTTTAAGATTTTTATAAAACCAAAAATAGCCAAAAATGGTCAAAAAATCAACACAAAAACACACAAAACTTGATTTTTTTTTAATTTTTAAAAGGGTTTTTATTTTTTTTAGGAATTTTTAATCTGAACAGACAGAAAAATAAGGGTTTTTAAATTTTTAAAAATAATAAAAAGGCTCAGAAATGTACTCAAAAATTAGGGAAAATTTTACACAGTGGCAGGAGCCACGTATCCAATTTCCACATGATTTGGGTTAAAATTATTATTTTATTTAAATCAAACAACAGCCCATAGTGCACAGGGACCTGTTTGCAATAAAAATATAGTCCTGGGGCTAAAAAGGAACAAATCCAGAAACCGAGGGGATCCTCGTGCAGAAATGCCAAATCCCCACGCACGTGGCACGTGGTCTGGGCACAGAGGGACCAATCTGTAATGAAACTTAGTTCCCAGGGCTTATCAGCAACAGGTGCTAAAAGCCCAGGGTACAAGTTGCAAATAACCCAAATAATTCAACACATGTCAAATAAAATGGCTCACAGGGGTGTGGATGCAATTATCAAAAAGTATTTTTCATTTATTAACACATCCAAACAACAGCCCAGAACATGCAATTTCACCAAACAATCATGTGACGATGCACATGTCTCACATACACAGGGATGAAAGTGCAAATAAAACAAAGGTCCAGGTCCTAAGTGCAATTTAACCAAAATAAAATGAACTATATTCTATATTTATAGGACTAACTAATAAAAATGAAAAGAGAACGGGCCTAAGGGTAAATTACCCTTTATTATCCGAGGGCTGGAGGGGCGCCCCGTGGCAGATCAGACGGTGGAGGTGCGTTGTGCCTCAACGAAGAGTCCTGGCTCTAATCTGACGGCTGGCGGGTGTCCACGTGGTTGATCGGACGCTCGTGGATCAAGGACAACCCCTCGTTGATCTGACGGTGCTGATCGAACCTCGAGAGATCTAACGGTCGCTGGCTCCTCGCACGTGGACGCTCCGGATTAAAACTGGGCGAGGGAGGTCGATATGACAGCGATGGAGGATGCTCCAAGAACAGGTGGCCGGCGAGGTTCGTCGGCCCAGTACTCGCGCTGGGCTCCTCCTCTGTTGCTGCTAAGGTACGGAATAGATCCGCCTTGACGTTCCGCAGCTGGTGCGCCTCTCCGATGAGGCTGGGAGGCTCCAAGGAGCTCCGGCGACGACGGCGGGGCTGAGCTCATGTGCCTGGATACTGAGGTCCTCAGATGGGCCTCTTTTGACCTGAAAAACAATGCAGGAAGACTCCTGGGTCGAGGGCAGACTGCCTCGACCCTGTGAGGGGTGAAATGGGTGGCTGGCGCATCGGGGCAGCACCCTCCGGCGATGCGACGGTGGAGGAGGGTGGACTCCCAGTTCCAGAGCGAACTGGGTTGGATGGATGGGCGTAGCAGATGGAGAGGGCTATGGCAAAGATGACGGGATAAACCAATGATGGAATGGACGAATGGAGTGGCCGGAATCGATGGAATTAATGATCGGAGCGATTTGGGGCTAATCAGAAATTAGAGACATATGGGAAGAATTATGGCTACCTGATGTGTGGGATCGAGTGGGGATGAGCTCCGGGAGCTCTGGTCTTTGCCTCGAGGGTCGTCGAAGGCCCGAGGCTCAGGCGCTGCTCTGGGCGGCGCACGGCGGCGAGAAGCTGCTGGATCAGTGGCGGAGCGGTCCTTCTCCTCTCTGCAACACACCGACAGCTTGCTGTCGCTCTAGGGTATCGGGTGGAGGTCCTGGGTGGAAGAGACAACATCGAAGATGGCGTGTAAAGGCGGCCGGAGCTGAAGCTTTATACACTTGCAGGTCCGAGAAATGAGGGTCGGGCAGGGATCCGTGAAGCATGGATCCCCATGCGGATGTGTCGGCGTGGATCTCGGATGCAGGAGGGAGGAATAGGACCCGGGGTTTAGTCGAATGGGTCTCGGATCACTCGGGGAAAATCGGAGAAAAGCAGGTCGGGCGAGTGGATCCGGGTTGACTGGTCCAGGGGGGAGAGTTGATTGGGGGTCAACAATCCCCCGTGGACCAATCACAGACCTCCATTTATTAATTATTTGTAAATTAAATAAAAAATAGTAAATGACTTAATTAAAAAAACTTAAAACATGAAAAATGTTTATTTATTTTTAAATTAATTTTTGGTGATTTTTATTTATTTTTTTGGAATAAAAATAATGTATTTACAAAATAGTATTATTATATATATGTATATACAATATGTATTTTTTATTTTTGATTTTTAATTATTTATATTTGTGCAATTTATTCAAATTTTATATTTTATTTATTTATAGAATAAAATTTGGAATAATAGAGTATTTTTATTTTATTTTTATTATTTAATTACAAGGGTGAAATAAATAGTTTTATTTATATACATACATGGTATATGTACAATGTTGACTTTGATTTTTATTTTTATTCCTTTTTATTTTATTTTTATTTTTATGATTTTTATTTTATTTTTTTACATTATGGAATATGTACATATTTTTATTGAATTTTATTTATTTATTTATAGGGAGAAATAAATATATATGTGGATTTTATGTACAAAGCTTATGAACAATGGAATAGGAATTTTTATTTCTTTTGATTTTTGTTTTATTTTTCTCATTTTTATTTTGATTTTATATTTACAAATATATACAAATAAATATATACCTATTTTTATGTGAATAAGAGGAAAATAATTTTTATTTTATTTACAGGTATATGTACAACATATGAGCTTCCTTATCTCTCTCTACTTGGGTTCTTTTTGTGGTCAGGCCCATGTTGAGCCCTCCCTTGGGATTAGGTCGCTCAATATTTATTCTAAATATCTCCTACTTTTTCTTTTATTTATTTATTCTTTTATTTATGCACAATAATATGCTAATAATGCATATTTATACAATGCATGCTGAATGATAATTATTGCTAATTACAGATATCTACATGTGTTTTGCATAAGTTTTGTAGCTAAAATAAAAGAATAAAGAGTGATGAATGGGTATTCATCAACATGTATTAACTATTTCGAAAACTGTGGATCTTGACGTAATTAAGGAGTTAATTACTGATTTGAAATGCCTAGAAATGCATGCAAATCACTTATATTCTATTGTAAATCAAATTATCAAACTATAGAAACTTATTTTGCTTGATTTGAATTTAAATTGATCGAGATATGCTAATTTTAGTAAGTGAGGGTCACTACTAGAAATTACTTTCCTAATTAAGAACCTTGTGATTGTCATTTAATCAATTAGTGAAATTAAATGATTTAATTTCCTGGAATAATTATAGATAAATATTTATGAATAATTTGATGATAATTATTTCTTTAAATGATATTGTATTAACCAATAATTGATTAGATATGATCTAGATCATAATTGGTTACATCATCCACTTTCCAACAAACTATGTTGCTTAAATAGGATTGGGAATTTGTTTAGCAAATATCTTTTTAATCACAATGGTTTTAATTATTACTATATGGTATAACTTCGGTTGAAGAATCGATTATCATCTCAAGTACATAATGATCCATTTGGCATTATCCTAACTTGAGGCGAATATGGTGTCTAATCGGAGAGAGGTTGCATCGTGTGCGGTCTGTCCCACTCCCGTCGGTATTGACTATGATAGCGGGTAGGGAAGGGATAATATTAGAGAGATCATGATGTATTTTATAATTATTAAAAATCGAAATAATACGTATTTGAGGTATTACTATAATTCAAGTAACAATAAAGAATATTTGTTGGATATTAATTGGATCATTAATTTAATATGATTAGATTAATTGAAATCCAATTGAAATTAAAACACACTATTATGAATAGAGTTGTTATTTTCCTTGGAAGAATTAATCGTAATGAATATGATTCATAATGATTAATTAGAATTTGAACAAGATATGGAGGATCACAAAAGTGACATCCATGGTCTCCTGTCAAGGCAAAGGGTTCCTTCGCCAGGGATTGTATGTAGGAGATGCATGTCCGAAGTGACAGCTTCTGCATACAAGTGCATCTGGATCGGTCTCTTTGCTTCTCGAAAGAGTAAGGTCGTATGCGTAGTGACCCCAATATCGGATCCTCATATTTGTGGGGCGATATTGGATTACGCATAGCGAGTTCTAATCCTATTGATGGTTGGTTCAATTAATGATGGGTCAACATCACCTTAGGGGTGGTGGGCTCGAGTGTTAAGACCGAATTGGGAATGCAAGTTGGACTTGCAAGGCAGAATGTGTTCCCGCTTCTTTTATTCGAGTTACAGTTTCTCATATTATTGGGATGTGACAAATATAAGGAAGGAAATCCTAGATCTTGCTTGAGATATAATGGTAAGTATATCTCTTACATTGAAAGTGATAAGGGAATGAACTTTCAGTGTTGACAAGGCAAGACAACTTTGATATAAATTCCTAAATCAAAGTAAAATATGTATATATATTTATATAAGTTTATGCAAATTTTCTTATTTCAGATAATCCTTCATTAAACCCACTCAGTACTATACTCAATAACAACGAGTAAAATATCATGGATTGGATCCATGATCAAGATATTGTACTTGCAGTTGGATTATGTGATTGCAATGTGCAAGTTTTCTCATAATAATGAGGAATGATAATTAAATAGACAATAGATCTACAACCCTAGGGTTTGTATGTCTCTATAGTCTTGATTTCTCATCGAGTGTGCTTTGGAAGTGGCATGTCGATGATGATCGCAATTGTCAAATAATCCTTATAAAATCTAAGAAGATATTCTGGCATACATATGTACTCTCAACATTTAATCATGAGTGACATGGTTCATTGCATCATGCAGAATGGTGGCTCTATAAGAGATGATGTACTCAAAATATTCGACTACCTATCTGAACCTAAGTCTTTAAGAGTTAAGATGTATGTAGATATGATGAGTGTCATCACTTTACTCTCTATACTCTAGTCATTCATGAAGCTTCATAATATTGATATTGTATGAATTGAATGAAGCATGAGTAAATGTTGAAATACTCTTATATTGAAATCTTCTGAATTCAACATAAGAGATCCTTTGTCTTAAGCAATGGTTGTTTAGAGATGAAAGGAGCGCAGTGGAATCATGGGTCGGCCCCAAGCAAGAAGGAAAGTCAAGGAGTTGACTGTACTTCTATAACTTCCATATGACATCCAAATAGTTGGACGAAAGTCAAACCTGTAATAAGTCGATGTACTAATAGTGTGATTATCTAGACCATCTTGGATACTTAGAGAAGGACCTAGATAGTGCATCGAAATAATCTATAATCTACATTTAATCATTGAAATTGATTTTCTTATTTGATAAGATCGAAGTCTGATAATTGTATCTCGCTCTTATGACACTTGCTATTAGTTGCATATGTTTTAGAAGATAAGAAAATTTGATCTTAAGGTTTAATAGTCATCCACATGGATGTTAATGTAATTGTTGCAACAACCTCTATTAGATAAATAGACTTCATAATTTCAGTGGGAAAGCCCTTAGTCTTGGAGAATGTCTCTATGACCTAGATATTAGAATACACTCATTGTTTATTTCTAAATGTTAGAAATAAACATGAATTCTGGAATAGATTTATCATAATTAGTCATGATGGATATATTTTGGATAGTAATCTAACATCTAGTGGACTCTACTAAAATTAGAAAATTAATGAATGATTCATTAACATTTCTAATACTGAAAATTTAAACCTTAAAAGATCAATAGGAGGATGAAGATCATTTGACAATGATCTGGCATCAAGCCTTGGATATTTATATATTGATGAGATCAATGGACTAGTAAGAGATGAAACATTAGATTGTCTGAAATTTCAAATTTTACATACTTATTGTTGCGAATTGCAGAAGCAAACACGCAAAAAACACGATCAAACAAGCAAGACACAAACACACAAATTTACAAGGCTCACCCGTAAAAGGGCTACGTCCTTGGACAGCGGCGATCGGTTTCACTATATGGAGAAAAAGGTAATACAGAGGATACTGAGAAGGTACAGATATGGGATGAGAAACAGGATCAGAATCAGGAATGCTAGGGCCTCTTTTATACTACAATAGAAGAATTCCATTTGTATTCAGCAATCCATCCCAATAGCTCCCAGCCAATCAGAAGGCAGGACACAGATCAGACATGTCAGCAATCCTATCCCAACAGCTCTCAGCCAATCAGAAGGGAGGAGACAGATTAGACATGTCAGTAATCCTGACCCAACAGCTCTCAGCCAATCAGAAGGCAGGACACAGATCAGACATGTCAGCAATCTTGACTCAACAGCTCTCAGCCAATCAGAAGCCAAGATACAGATCAGCCACATCAGCAGCCCAACAAGTGGTTAGGATTCAAGTCATATCAACAATCTCTACCTTGAATTGAATCCTCATGTAGCAGAATGAACCACTACTATTACTCCACCATGAGTTGAATTCTCCACTAGCAGAATTAACCACTGTTAGACTCCATCGGGGTTGAATTCCCATATAGCAGAATTAACCACTACTATACCATGAGTTGAATTCTCCACTAGCAGAATTAGCCACTTCTTGACTCCACCGGGGTTGAATTCTCATATACCAGAATTAACCACTACTATAATTCACCACTTGAAATTCAGATAATAGGAATCAAGGAATTATAAACAATATTCACCTTGAAATTTTCGCCAGCCCCTCCTTAGGGATACTGCCAACTGTCGATATTGAGTAAGTCCAAACAATGCTTGAACTTACTTCCAGGATTTGTAGACCCTTGCAGGACATATAGGATCTTCTGCATGTTGCCCTTGATGACAACAACCCCAGCTTTGGCAACCCTCATGACTCCACCTTCATGCATGCGGAGAGAGAACAGACGTTGCTTCCGGAGCAACTTGTTGGTCAGAGACTTCGTCATGTATAGACTTTCCAGTCTCAACCAAAGACCGATCGTGGAATCCTCATCAGCAACCTCCACGATAATATCATCTACCAAACATAGCATTTCGAGTGCACCTTCTCTTCCTGCACCGTCAACTTAGATGGCTCGAGTGCCTTCGCCCGCTCCTGATCTAACGGTGCCCAGATGCCCTGCTACTTCAGAAGGGTGCGCATCTTGATCTACTATAGACTGAATCCATTCTTCCCCGTGAACTTCTCGATCTTCAGATTATGTGATTCCATCTTACTAAATGATCCTGATGGAACCTGAAGCTTTGATACCAGTTTGTTGCGAGTTGCGGAAGCAAACACGCAAAAAATACGATCAAACAAGAAAGACGCAAATACACGGATTTACAAGGTTCACCCGTAAATGGGCTACGTCCTAGGGCGGTGGCGATTGGTTTCACTATATGGAGAAAAAGGTAATACAGAGGATACTAAAAAGGTACAGATATGGGATGAAAAACAGGATCAGAATCAGCAATGCAGTATCTAGTGGCCCTAAGGCCCCTTTTATACTACAACAACAGAATACCATTTGTATTCAGCAATCCATCCCAATAGCTCTCAGCCAATCAGAAGGCAGGACACAGATCAGACATGTCAGCAATCCTATCCCAACAGCTCTCAGCCAATCAGAAGGCAAGACACAGATCATACATGTCAGCAATCCTGACCCAACAGCTCTCAGCCAATCAGAAGGCGGGACACAGATCAGACATGTCAGCAATCCTGACTCAACAGCTCTCAACCAATCAGAAGCCAGGATACAAATCAGCCACATCAGCAGCCCAACAATTGGTTAGGATTCAAGTCATATCAACACTTATGAATATTGTATTCAAAGTAGAAAATGTCCAAAGCACCCTTCTCTGGGAATGGTGTAAGATATCAAGGCATTCAAGATCTCATACATATTGACGTATGTGGATCATCTGTATCATAATAAACATTGATGATATGTGATATCATTTGATGATTATTTGTTATCTGAGATTTCTTTCTTTTGCCATAGAAAGCTTTGAAATGTTCAAAGATTTCACAATTTTGGTTTTGAACCAAAGTTTGAAGGAAGATAAAAATGAATTTGATTTAATCAAGGTAGCAAATACCTATTAAATTAATTCAATGAATACCTTATGGAGACAGGAATATTATTCCTATCTCAATCCTCCTAATACACCTAAACTCAATAGAGTTGTAGGGAGATACAATTGGATCATGTATGACATGATTTGATCAATGATGAATCTTAACATAATTACCTCTTAGTTTCCAAGGTATATATGTAGTAGAGACTACAATATATGTCTTTGATAAGTTTTCATGCAAGTAAGCTGTAATCTATCACCAGAGAGTGCTACTTCATTAGGATTATAAAGGATGGTATTGGATACCTACTTTATGACCTTGAGACTCTTAAAAGATTTCATCTTTAAGGATATGATTCTTAAAGGTTGAGACTCTTGATAATCAAGATGAAAATGAAGTAAAGGAATTCATTGAATCTTGAGAAGGTTATGAGGCTCCTGAAATCAGGAACTAAAAGGACAACTGAAGATGAAACACTAATACCTCTTCAAATGAATTTGAAAATGGATTCCATGTATCAGAGAAATCTGACAATGATCTTACTTCATGTGATGAATCTTCTGAAGATCATGACATGGAAAGATAGATGTTAGCAATAAAAGTCTAAAGTAGACTTCATATACAAGTGTTGTATATGGACTCTCGAGAATCCACCTATATGGGTAAGACTTGTTAAGGTATAAATGGATCTTCAAGAGCAAGAGGGAAACTGATGAGAAGGTAAAGACCTTCAAAGCATGGTTCGTATCCTCAAGATACACACAGAAAGAAGACATCGCTTGCGATGAGACTTGATTTCTAGTTACCGTGCTTAAACCCATCAGACTATTACTAACTGTAGCTACACAACTTGACGTTGACATCTTTAAGATGGAAGTCAATATTGCATTCCTCTGTAAATACTTCTCTGAAGTTATTCATATGAAGTAGCCCCGGGGCTTCATAGTTGAGAAAATCAAGGTGTGCAAGCTGAAGAACTCCATCTGTGGACTCAAATAAGCTTCTTGTAGTTGGAACATAAGATTTGATGAAATTATAATTGTTATGATTTCAGATGGAATCTTGATGAACCGTGTGAAGCTTAGTGGGAGTGCCATTGTGTTCATCGTGCTAAATGTAGATGATATCCTCATCATTTAGAATGACATAATGATAATAATAAGTGTTTTATTGACTAGCTATTCCATACCTTGAGATACGATATTATGTATACCTATTGGATCTTAGTTCTGAAAGTGTTCGGAAGTAAAAAGAAAAGAGGGTATTGGGACCGTCACATTAGTGGTACACCTTGGATATATTCCATTCTTGGAAAACCCCAAGGAAGCCTTCCTTCCCTTAAGATATGGTACTCACCTATCTGAAGGGGTAGAACCTCAAAGAGTTTAGGAAGTGAATGCTAGAACTACTTCTCCTTGTGCATCAGTTATGAGAAACCGAGTGTAAGCTAAATGTGTACAAAAGCAATATGTCTGCCATGCAGTGGGAGTAGTAAACTGTTTCAATCCTACTATGGAGATAAAACATTTAGTTGCAGTAATAACAACTTCAAAAATGACAGGACTTAGAGATAGTGATCACAAAGTCTTATCTTCAAGAACTTAAGACTTTATAGATAGTGATCTAAAAGGTCTTAATTGCAGATACCTCAGGAGATAGAGATCTCCAAGAATAAGGGTATTCTGATAAGGATAATGGAAATTACATACTGGTTATAATAATAAATGAGTTGTAGTGTCAAGGACACTATAACTAATAAAATTGAGTATTGGTTGCTTAAGATGCAACATTCGCATTAGATGCGAGACTGTTACTAGGAGATATGCAAGTGCCGTAAAAGGACTTTGCGTAGTCTCTTGGGAACAGGGTGACTGACCAGCTTACCTAGCTATTTTTCTAAATAGCCTATGATTGTCGCGTGAGTGTGGGTTTAAATGATTAACCCATTAATGTCTCTTTGAGCTAGTGGGAGATTGTTGGATATGCGAGCCCACGGTGAGCCATTATGCAATAATTGTTATTGCAAATATCATTCCCTGATCTGAAATGAAGAATAACTAATTTGCATAATAGGTTCCTTAGTACAGGGTTATGTACCATGGCCATCTTAATGATCATACAACTGTTGATTCAATTATGGAATCATAAAGGCTGGTGCTTGGATGAATATCTAAAGAGTTAGATTGAGGACTCATCAAGCACCATCAAATGATTATTAAGAGAGGATCTGCAGCCTGAAAAGGAGATGGCAATCCTTTCTATAAAGGTTGATATTTGACTGATCTCTTGATGCAGGATCTCTACATAGGAATAGAGATTCAGAGGTGTCGGATTAGTTAGGTCAAAGAGTTGACTAACGAGATCGAGATAACCAAATGTTGTCATGATATAGGAATGCATCCTCTGACCGAAGACAGATGTGCTAATATATGTCTGAGTATGTACATTTGGCAGACCAATAGGTTGATGACCTAATCAAGGTCTATACACCGGCGCGATGGTATGTATGCAAGGGCATATGAGTGATACGATCACTCAAAGGGATCATACAGGTTCATTACTGAACTAGAAGACATGAGCTCCCTCATGAAATATTGGGAAGAATCAAATTCTGTGCACGGTTGTCTCGCTTTGGAAGCTTGACTGAATTTGTAGATTCGGTATATGCTTTTAGAATATGATCAACACTTGAGTATGATATATGCTTTTGGAAAGTATATGATAGGTACTAACTCTCAATGATCAAATGAGAAACTTAATAACATATCCCTAAAGTAGACAGTGTAAAATTGATCTTATACTTCGGATTCATTCTGGGTCTTTTAGTATGAAAGATGTACAGGTATTAGGATTACCTGTGGGTGATGTGATTATAAAGGATTGTATAATCTTGATGCTTCCATTCCTAGGGAGTGATGAAGCGGGTCTGTATTTTAGTGACTTCTCTCAGTAGAGAAGTAATCTGATCTTTGTCCAAATGCTGGACATTGATCTGAATGTGATTATGATGCAATGAGAAGATTAGATTTGTAGTCTTGATTAAAGCAAGCATCTATGGGAGGTCCGCAAGATCTGGATTTAAGATGTGATCTCAATATCCAAGTCACTACACATGAAACAATACAATCGCTATGTCCTTATCTCCAAGTATCCGCGGAGAAAGCGCATTATCCTTGAAAGAGTTCATGGATAATTCCATTATTGATATATGTATCCGAGAATTGAGAAAATAGATAACTAAATGTTATTTAATTATCATGAATAATATGAATTTGATTCATATTATGAAGAAAGTTATCTTAGATAATTAAATGTGATTTGATTATCGAAGATGTAAATAATGTGAATGTGATTCATATTATTTGGACACATGAGAATAGAGATCCAAGATGATTAAATATGATTTAATTATCATAGATATGAATAATGTGGATAGCACTATCCATATTAATCATATATATTATAAATGTGATTTATAATATATATGAGAGAGCTATTTGTAACTTACATTTGTTGATTAAATGTTGATGTGAATTGAATTCACATTGTACAATTAATTGAAAATGTAATTTACATTTTATTTTGGCTTGTGAATGTGATTCAGAATATTCCAATGGCATGATTGCAATGTTCACAAAAATAATTATGAATTGTTTTTGTTGAATAATTTACAACAAGTGTTGTTGTAAATCTTGGAGACTTCCATGGAATAATGTAATCTCATAAGATTACATAAGATTGCGACCAACTCCCAAATTATGGAAGGAGGCAATCTTCATTCCATAATCTCCATGCTTGAATTATTTAATTTGGGATTGAATTATATTGATTTTTCAATATATATTTAATCTTTAATAAATCAATTGTTGTTGTGCTTTTAGCAACAAGATCATAGCCATTAAAAGAAACAGAAATCAATGTGAGCCATTGGATTTGTGTTCTCCATGGATTGAGATCCATGGATCCCAAAATATTATAAAAGGAGAGGCACCCCCTTTGCTCTTCTTTACACACACAACACACAAGTTGGGAACAACAACTTCTCTTTCTCTCTCTCTCTCTCTCTCTCTCTCTCTCATTCTCTACACGTCCTCTCTCTCTCATTATGGCCGTCCACCATGGAAGCCCTAGATAGAGTCTCCATCGCTGCAGCATCGTCATTATGCTGCCAGATCGTTTGCTCGTGGATCTTCATCTCCTTCAGTGTGCCTCGCTCGTGAAGAAGATGTCGGATCTCGTGTGTTGAGATCAGGAGATTCGTGCTTGGATCATAAACATGGATTGCGAGGAGCACACGTTTCATCAACGCACTCGTAAGCGTCTCCTCCGTTGGATCAGGTTTGAGACAGGAGGTCTCTTCGTTTAGAGACTCAATCGAAACCATGCTTCAAGAGGTAATCCTAATACTTCTTTGTGGTTTAGATGAAATGATCCGAGAAGTGTTCTTGGATCATGTGGTTCCATCGCATGAAAAGTTTTTAAATTTCGCTGCCTCGAGCAACTAGTGTGACTAATCGCTCTTGATCGCATATGATGCGATCTTCACGCTTACATGATGCGCTTGATGATCTTCCCATATCCTTCATGTGCAACCCCTGTAAATGTTTTATGGATAAGGAGCCCCCATGCTTGTGTTTTGTGTAAGGTTTTCTTGTAAGTTGGAAACCAAGATTGGAAGTTGGACCAAAGTGGACTCTTCTGTTGCTACGAGTGTACCATCTTGTATCTCTGCATCGTACCAACTTGAGTTTCTAGCGGAAGGTACGTGTATGGCACGGAGGTGGCATACTAGAGCCGAGCAAGGGGGCGACACACGGCTAGGAGGAGACCGTGCACGAGAGGAGACAACACTGTCCTTGGGAAAGTGAGGAGGTTGTGTCAGGGAGGAGGCTGAGCCCTAGATCTTGCAAGGAGTCGATACTAAGATCTCATAAAGGAAAAGGCTATGCAAGGGATCGGTGTCTTGACGAGGTTGATGGCACCTCTAACTGGGGCCACGAAGAGGGTCCCAACATGGGGTGTACCTAGGGGTCACACGCAGGAGGAGGCTCTCCATGGGAGCATGGACACGGGTCCTAGTAGAAGGCTCGCATGGAGACAAGGGATCTTGTTGGACATGCGAACCCACAGCGAGCCATTATGTAATAATTGTTAGTGCAAGTATCATTCCCTGATCTGAAATGAAGAATAACTAATTTGCATAATAGGTCCCTTAATACAATTAGGGTTATGTACCATGGCCATCTTGATGATCATACAGATGTTGATTCAATTACTGAATCATAGAGGTTGGTGCTTGTATGAATATGTAAAGAGTTAGATTGAGGACTCATCAAGCATCGTCAAATGATTATTAAGAGATGATCTCCATTCTGAGTAGGAGATGGCAATCCTTTCTCATAAGGTTGATATTTAACCGGCCTCTTGATGCATGTCCTCTGCATAGGAATAGAGATTCGGAGGTGTTGGATAAGTTAGGTCAAAGAGTTGACTTAACGAGATCGAGATAACCAAAGTCGTATGTTGTATGTTGTCACAATAAAAGCATGCATCCTCGGACCGGAGACAGATGTGTTACTATATTTCTGAGTATGTACATTTGGCAGACCAATAAGCTGATGACCTAATCAAGGTCTATACACTGGCGCGTTGGTGTGTATGCAAGGGAATATGAGTAATACGATCTCTCAAAGGGATCATACAGGTTCATTTACTGAACTGGATGACATGAGCTCACTCAGAGATATTGGGAAGAATCAAATTCTGTGCGTGGTCATCTCGCTTTGAAGCTTGACTGAATTTGTAGGATTGATATATGCTTTTGGAAAGTATATGATCACACCTGGGTATGATATATACTTTTGAAAAGTATATGATCGATACCAACTCTCAATAGTCAAATGAGAAACTTAATGATAAAACCCTGAAGTAGACAGTGCAAAATTAGTCTTATACTTCGGTTTTATTCTGGGTCTTCCAGTATGCAGGATGTACAGTTATTAAGAATACCTAACGGTGATGTGATCATAAACGATTGTATAACCATGACGCTTCCATTCCTAGGGAGTGACGAAACGGGTATGGATTTTAGTGACTCCTCTAAGTAAAGAAGTGGTATAATCTTGGTCCAAGTGTTGGATAGTGATCTGAATGTGATTCAGGTACAATGAGAAGATTGGATCTACGGCCTTGATTTAATCAAGCATCTATGGGAGGTCCGCAAGATCTGAATTTGAGATTTGATCTCAATATCCAAGTCACTATACAAGGAAAAATACAATCACTCTGTCCTTATCTCCAAGTATTCGCGGAGAAAGCGCAATATCCTTGAAAGAGTTCATGGATAATTTTATTGTTGATATATGTATCCGAGCATGGAGAAAATGGTTAAATGTGATTTAATTATCATGAATAATATGAATTTGATTCATATTATATGGAGAGTTATCTAAGATATTAAATGTGATTCGATTATCAAAGATGTAAATAATGTGAATGTGATTCATATTATTTGGGCACATGAGAATAGAGATCCAAGATGATTAAATGTGATTTAATTATGGTGGATATTGAATAATGTAGATATCACTATCCATATTAATCATATATATTATAAATGTGATCTATAATATATAAGAGTAAGCTATTTGTAACTTACATTTGTTAATTAAATATTGATGTGAATTGGATTCACATTGGACAATTAATTGAAAATGTAATTTACATTTCATTTTGGGTGTGAATGTGATTCACATTTTTACAATGGAAAGATTGCAATATTCAAAAATAATTATGAATTATTATTGTAGAATAATTTACAACAAGTGTTGTTGTAAATCTTGGAGATTTCCATGAAATAATGTAATCTCAGTGCTCATAAGATTACATCAGATTACCATTATCTCCCATATTATGGAAGGAGGCAATCTTCATTTTATGATCTCCGTGCTTGATTGATTTAATTTGGGATTAATTTGTATTGATTTTTCAATATATATTTAATCTTAATTAAATTAATTATTATTATATTTTTACAATAAAATCTTATCCATTAAAAGAAACACAAATCAATGTGAGCCATTGGATTTGTGTTGTCTATGGATTGATATCCATGGATCCCAAAATATTATAAAAGGAGAGGCACCCCCTTTGCTCTTCTTTACACACACAATTTGTAAACAACATCTCTCTCTCTCATTCTCTACACGTCCTCTCTCTCTCTTTCAACATGTGACCATCCACATGATGACCTAGAGAGAATTACCGTCGTCGCCACGACTGTTGGGCCACCGCTTCGACCGCTCGTGGATCTTTATCTCCTTCGGTGAGCTCACTCGTGAAGAATACGTTGGATCTCATGAGACGAGATAAGGAGATTCGTCGCTTGGATCATCAACAAGGATTGCGAGGAGCACATGTTTCTTCAACGCGCTCGCAAGCGTCCCCTCTGTCAGATCAAACTTGAGACAGGAGGTCTCGTTGTTTATAGACTCAATCGCAATCACACTTCAAGAGGTATCTCTAATACTTATTTGTGGTTTAGATGAAACGATCCAAGATGTGTTCTTGGATCATGTGGTTTCATCGCATGAAATTTTTTAAATTCGAGCAACTAGTGCGACAAGTCGCTCTCGATCGTATATGATACGATCCTCACACTTCTGTGATTCTCTTAAGGATTATTCCATATCCTTAAATTGGTATTAGTGCCATAGGTCAGAAGTTTCGGATACGATCCATAAACCTATGACGACTTGTGCTCATTATGGTTTGTAAAAAAATCGCATTTCATTCTCGCAGCTTTGTTTAGCAAATATTTTCGGCTTTTTAAAATTGTTTAAAACTAAATTATCACTTGGATTATGTTTCCCATTAAAAAAAAACATGGGATTTGAGTTTGCGTGAGTTGGAATCCGAATGCTCAAGTTATGATCCTTTTAATGAACATGTATCCACTGTTTCGGAGATTGTGAATCTTGACGTAACTAAAGAGTTAATTAATGTTTTGAAATGCCTAGAAATTTATGTAAATCACTTAGATTCTTTTTTAAATTAAATTGGTAAACTTTCGAAACTTATTTTGCATGATTTGGATTTAAATTGATTGAAATGTGTTAATTTTAGTAAGTGGGGGTCACTATTGGAAATTACATTCTAATCAAGAACCTTGTGATTGTCATTTAATCAGTTAGTGAAATTAATGGTTAATTTCCTGTAATAAATAAAGCTAATATTTGATCAATATTTGATTGATAATTATTTCTTTAAATTACATTGCCTTGAACAATAATTGATTAGATATGATCTAGATCACAATTAGTTACATTATCTTCTTTCCAACAAACAAAGCTGCTTGAATAGGATTGGGAATTTATTTGGTAAATCTCCTTTTAATGTTAATCAAAATTGTTTTGATTATTATTATATGGTATAACTTCGGTTGAAAGACCGATTATCATCTCAATTACAAAGTGATCAATTGGCATTACCCCCATCCGAGGTGGATATGGTGTCTAGTCGGAGAGAGTTGGGGTAGCAGGTTGCACTGTGTGTCGTCTGTCCCACTCCCTTCGATACTGGCCATGACAGCATGTAGGGAAGGGATAATGCTGGAGAGATCATGATGTATTTTCTAATTATTAAAATTCGAAATAATACGTTGAGATAATACCATATTTCAAGTAACAATAAAGAATATTTGTTGGATATTAATTGGATCATTGATCTAATGTAATTAGATTGATTGGAATCCGATTAAAATAAAAAAACTCTATTATGAATAGATTTGTATTTTCCTTAGAAGAATTTATCGTAATGATTATGATTCATAATGATTAATTAGAATTTGAACAAGATATGGAGGATCACATAAGTGACATCCATGGTCTCCCGTCAAGGCGAAGGATTCCGTCGCCCGGGATTATATATAGGAGATGCTTGTCCGAAGTGACAGATCCTTCATACAAGTGCATCTGGATTGGGCTCTTTGCTTCTGGAAAGAGTAAGTCTGTATGCATAGTGACCCCAATATCGGGTCCTCATATTATTAGGACGATACTAGATTGTGCATAGCGAGTTCTAATCATGTTGACGGTTGGTTCAGTTAACGACAGGTCAACATCACTTTAGGGTGGTGTGCCCGGGTGTTAAAGACCAAAATGGGAATGCAAGTTGGACTTACAAGAGGAATGTGTTCCCGCTTCTTTTAATCTAAGTTACAGGTTCTCATATTATTGGAATATGACAAAGATAAGGAAGGAGATCCAGATCTTGCTGAGATATAATGGTAAGTATGCCTCTTACATTGAAAGTGATTATGGGAATAAACTTTCAGTGTTGACAAGGCAAGACAACTTTGATATAAAAACTCCTAAATCAAAGTAATATATATTTATGCAAATTATTTTATTTCAGATAATCCTTCAATAAACCCACTCAATACTATACTCAATAATAACCAGTAAAATTCTCATGAAAATGGATTCAAGATCAAGATAGTGTACTTGTAGTTGGACACATAATGTATGTGGTTCCAATGTGCAAGTTTCCTCATAATAATGAGGAATGACAATTAAATAGACAATAGGACTTCAACCCTAGGTTTTCTATGTCTCTATAGTCTTGATCTCTCATCGAATATACTTTGAAAGTGACATGTCGATGATGATCGTAATTGTCAAAATAATCCTTATATAAATTTAAGAAGATGTTTTGGCAAGCATATGTGCTCCCGACATTTAATCATGAATGACATGGTTCTCTGCATTATGCAAAATGGTGTCTCTATAAGAGATGATGTATTCAAAATGTTCGAGTACCTACCTGAACCTAAGTCTTTAAGAGTTAAGATATATGTAGATATGATGAGTGTTATCATTCTACTCTATACTCCAGTCATTCATGAAGCTTCATATTATTCGTATTGTATGAATTGAATGAAGCATGTATAAATGTTGAAATACTCTTACATTGAATTATTTTGAGTTCAAAACATAGGAGTTCTTTTATCTTGAGCAATGGTTGTTTGTAGATGAAGGGAGCTCAGTGGAAGCATGGGTCGGACCCAAGTTAGAAGGAAAGTCAAAGAGTTGATTGTATTTCTGAGACTTCCATATGACATCCAAATAGTTGGATAAATGCCAATGTTGCAATAAGTCGATGTATTGATAGTGTGACTATCTAGTTTATCTAGGATCCGTAGAGAAGGACTCAGATAGTGCATCAAAATAATCTACATCTACATATAATCATTGAAATTGACTTTCTTATACGATAAGATAAAGTCTGATAATTGTATCTCATTCTTCTAATGACGTTTGTAATTGGTTGCATATATTTTAGAAGACTAGAAAATTTGATCTTGAGGTTTAATTGTCATCCACATAGATATTGGTGCAATTGTTGCAACAACCTCTATTTGATAAATAGACTTCATATTTTTAGTGGGAGAGCCCTTAGTCTTATAGAATGTCTCTATGACCTAGATATTAGAATACACTCATTGTTTATTTCTAAATGCTGGGAATAAACATGGATTCTGAGATAGACATGTCATAAAGAGTTATGATGGATATATTTCAAAAAATCAATCTTACATATAGAGGACTCTACTAAATTAGAAAATTAATGAATGATTCATTAACATTTCTAATGATGAAAATTAAACCTTATAAGATCAATAAAAGGATGAAGGTCATTTGACAATGAACTGGCATCAAGCCTTAGACATATGTCTGTTGATGAGATCAATAGACTAGTAAGATATGAATCTTTAGAATGTCTAAATTTCAAATCTTACGTACTTGTGAATATTGTATTCAAAAGTAGAAAATTTCTAGTGCACCCTTCTCCGGGAATGGTGTTAGATGTCGAGGTATTCAAGATCTCATACATATTGATGTATGTGGATCATATATATCATAATAAACATTGATGGTATGTGATGTCATTTGATGATTATTTGTGACATGAGATTTCTTCCCTTCACCTTAGAAACCTTTGAAATGTTCAAAGTTTCACCATTTTGATTTTGGAATCAAAGTTTGAAGGAAGATGAAATGAATTTGATCTAACCTAGGTAGCAAGTACCTATTAGATAAATTCAAGGAATACCTTATGGAGATATGAATATCATTCCTATCCTACTCCTCCAAGTGCGCCTTAACTCAATAGAGTTGTAGGGAGATTTAATTGGATCATGTGTGACGTGATTTGATCAATGATGAATCTTAGCATAATTACCTCTTAATTTCCAGAGTATATATGTAGTAGAGACTACAATATATATCCTTAATAAGGTTCCATGCAAATAAGCTGGAATCTAGCACCAAAGAGTGCTACTTCATTAGGAAAATAAAGCATGGTATTGGATACCTACTTTATGACCTTGATATTCTTAAAAGATTTCATCTCTAAGGATATAATTCTTAGCGGATGACTCTCTTAACAATTAAAGATGAAAATGAAGTGAAGGAACTAATTTAATCTTGAGATTATAATGAGGCTCCTGAAATTGGAAACTAAAAGGATAATTAAAGATGAAACACGAATACCTCTTCAAATGAGTTTGAGGATGGATTCCATGTGTCAGTTAAGTCTGACAATGATCTGACTTCATGTGGTGAAGCTTTTGAGGATCATGACAGGGAAAGATGGATGTTAGCAATAAAGTCTAAAGTAGACTTCATATATAAGTGTTGTATATGGACCCTCAAGGTTCCACCTATATGGGTAAGACCCGTTAAGGTGTAAATGGATCTTCAAAAGAAAGAGGGAAGCTGATGAGAAGGTGGAGACATTCAAAGCACGGCTCGTAGCCATGAACTACACACTAAAGAGAAGACATTGCTTGCGGTGAGACTTGCTCTCCAATGGTCATGCTTAAACCCATCAAATCATTTCTAGCTATAGCTACACACTTGATTATGACATCTTCAAGATGTGAGTCAAGATTTCATTCCTCTATGAATACCTCTTCGAGGATATTCATATGAAGAAGACCCAGGGCTTCACGATTGAGGAAAGCAAGGCGTCCAAGCTTAAGAAACTCTATCTATGGACTCAAATAAGATCCTTATAGTTGGAACATCAGATTTGATGAAATTATAAAGGTTATGATTTCAGATAGAATCTTGATAAATCATGTGAAGCTTAGTGGGAGTGCCATAGTGTTCATCATGCCAAATATAGATGGTATCCTAATCATTTTGAATGATGTAAGGATAATAATAAGTGTTTTATATCTGGATATTCCATACCTTGAGATATGATCTCAAAGATACCTCTTAGGTCTTAATTCTGAAGTTGTTCAGAAGCAAAGAAAAGAGGATATTGGGATTGTCACATTAGTATTACACCTTGGACATATTTTATTTTCTGGAACATTACAAGAAAGGCTTCTTTCCCTCAAGATATGGTATTGACCTTTCTAAAGGGATAGCACCTCAAGGAGTTGAGGAGGTGAATTAAAACTGCTTGCCCTTGTGGATCAGTTACAAGAAATTGGGTGTATGCTATATTTATCTACAAAAGCCAGATGTCTGCCATGCAGTGGGAGTAGTAAAGTGATACTAATCCTACTATGGAAATAAAATACTTTATTGTAGTAATAACAATATCTTCAAAGATGACAAGACTTGTTGGGATAGTTATCTCAAAAACTTATCTTCAAGAACTTAAGACTTTATAGATAGTAATCTAAAATGGTCTTAACTGCGGATACCTTAGGAGATAGAGATCTTCGAGAATAAGGGTATTCTGATAAGGATAATAGAAATTACATACTAGTTATAATGATCATTGAGTTTTAATGTCAAGGACACTATGACTGACATGATTGGTATTGGTTGCATAAGATGCAACATTCGCATTGGATGCGAACACTGTTAGTAGGAGATATGCAAGTATCGTAAATGGACTTGGCATAGTCTTTGGGGAACAGAGTGACTGATTAGCTTACCTAACCATTTTCCTAAATAGCCTATGATTGCCACATGAATGTGGATTTAAAGATTAGCCCATTAATGACTCTTTGGGCTAGTGGGAGATTGTTGGACATGCGAGCCAACGGCGAGCCATTATGCAATAATTATTATTGCAAATATCATTCCCAGATCTGAAATGAAGAATAACTAATTTGCATAATAGGTCCCTCAGTACAATTAGTTTTATGTAGCACGGTCATATGATGATCATACGGTAGTTGATTCAATTATTGAGTCATAGAGGTTGGTGCTTGTATGAATATTTAAAGAGTTAGATTGAGGACTCATCAAGCACCGTCAAATGATTATTAAGAGTTGATCTTCAACCAGAGTAGGAGATGGCAATCATTTCTCATAAGGTTGATATCTAACCGACCTCTTGATGCAAGTCCTCTGCATAGGAATAAAGATTCGGATGTGTTGGGTAAGTTAGGTCAAAGAGTTGACTTAATGAGATCGAGATGACCAAAGTCCTATGCCATATGTTGTCACGATATAAGCACACATCCTTTGACCGGAGACAGATGTGATATTATATGTCTGAGTATGTACATTTGACAGACCAATAGGTTGATGACTTAATCAAGGTCTATACACCGACGCGCTGGTGTGCATGCAAGGGCATATGAGTAACACGATCTCTCAAAGGGATCATACAGATTCATTTACTGAATCGGAAGATATGAGCTCTCTCACGAGATATTGGGAAGAATCAAATTCTGTGCACGGTCGTCTCGCTTAGGAAGCTTGACTACATTTGTAGGTTTGATGTATGCTTTTGGAAATTATATGATCAACTCCTGGGTATGACATATGCTTTTGGAAAGTATATGATCGATACCAACTCCCAATAGTCAAATGAGAAACTTAATGATAAAACCTTGAAGTAGACAATGTAAATTAATCTTATACTTGGGATTCATTATGGGTCTTCTAGTATGAAAGATGTATAGGTATTAGGAATACCTGTGGGTGATGTAATTATAAATGATTGTATAATCATGATGTTTCCATTCCTAGGGAGTAATGAAACAGGTCTGGATTTTAGTCACTCCTCTCAGTAGAGAAGTGATATAATCTTGATCCAAGTGTTGGACAGTGATCTGAATGTGATTCGGGTGTAATGAGAAGATTGGATCTACGGCCTTGACTTAATCAACCTTCTTTGGGAGGTCCGCAAGATCTGGATTTGAGATTTGATCTCAATATCCAAGTCACTATACGTGGAACAATACAATCACCATGTCCTTATCTCCAAGTATTCGCGGAGAAACCGCATTATCCTTGAAAGAGTTCATGGATAATTTTATTGTTGATATATGTATCCGAGCATTGAGAAAATGGATAATTAAATGTGATTTAATTATCATGAATAATATGAATTTGATTCATATTATATGGTGATTATCTAAGATAATTACATGTGATTTGATTATCAAAGATGTAAATAATGTAAATGTGATTCATATTACTTGGGCACATGAGAATAGAGATCCAAGATGATTAAATGTAATCTAATTATCATGGATATTGAATAATGTGGATAGCACTATCCATATTAATCATATATATTATAAATGTGATTTATAATATATAAAAGAGAGCTATTTGTAACTTATGTTTTTTAATTAAATTTTGATGTGAATTGGATTCACATTGGACAATTAATTGAAAATGTAATTTACATTTTATTTTGGGTGTGAATGTGATTCACCATTTTCCAATGGCATGATTGTAATATTCACAAAATATTTATGAATTATTTTTATAGAATAATTTACAACAAGTGTTGTTGTAAATCTTGGATATTTTCATGGAATGATGTAATCTCATGAGATTTCATGAGATTGCCACCAACTCCCATATTATTGAAGGAGGCAATTTTCATTCCATAATCTCTATGCTTGATTGATTTAATTTGGGATTAAATTGTATTGATTTTTCAATATAATTTAAACTAAATTAAATTAATTATTGTTGTATTTTTACAACAAAATCTTGGCCATTAAAAGAAACACAAATCAATGTGAGCCATTGGATTTGTGTTGTACATGGATTGAGATCCATGGATCCCAAAATATTACAAAAGGAGAGGCACCCCGATTGCTCTTCTTTACACACACAAGTAGTGAACAACATCTCTCTCTCTCTCTCAACATGTGGCCGTCCACATGATGACCTAGAGAGAATCGTCGTCGCCACGACCGTTGTGTTGCCGCTTCGACCACTTGTGGATCTCCATCTCCTTCGGTGCACTCGCTCTTGAAGAAGATGTCTGATCTCGTGAGACGAGTTCAGGAGATTCGACGCTTGGATCATCAACATGGATTGCGAGGAGCACATGTTTTATCAACGCGCTCGCATGCGTCCCCTCCTTCAAATCGAACTTGAGACAAGAGATCTCTTCATTTAGAGACTCGATCGCAACCACGCTTCAAGCGATATTCCTAATACTTGTTTGTGATTTAGAAGAAATGATCTGAGAAGTATTCTTGGATAACGTGGTTTCATCGCATGAAATTCTTTAAATTCCTCTACCTCGAGCAACTAGTGCGGCTAGTCGCTCCCGATCGCATATGATGCGCTTCTCACGCTTCTGTAATGTGCTTAAGGATCTTATCATATCCTTAAGGATCGCACGCCGAGGAGGAGACTCATCAGAGAAGACAACAGAAGACAAATGAATCAACCACCTCAATGAGGCTCGGATACCATGTTGCAATCAGTCGATTAAGCACAAGAAGAAAGAGATCAAGGATTTATGTGGAAAACTCCGTGGAGAGGGAAAAATCACGGGAGCACACATGAACCCTAATCTCCCTCACTAGAGATTAGGGCACTTTCTTCACTGGAATAATTACAAAAGAGGGGATGAGTACGATATATAGAGTATGATGAGTAAATGGTCTCTCATCTAAAGATCCATTTACCCATATGCACATAACAAGTCAACAATTTATAAACACCACATGTTGAATGTTGTTAATATAAGAGGCACATCTATAAACTTGTGGGATTTAGTAGTGTTTCTAAATATGGGATGTTTAAAGGGGAGTATATGTTCAAATATTGCCTCATTCATGTCAAGTAAAGCTGACAACCATACTTTCAACAGGTTGTAACTATTAAATGGGGGTCATTTATGTTGTGCTATGTGTTTGTGGGAAAGTAAAGAGATAGAATATTTGAGTGGGTATGATTATACTTATACAGATTCAAATATATATGTTACATATCTTTATCCGTTTAAGCATCTAGATGCAGATATGGAAGCATATATCTTTTGAATACTGAAATTTGCAAACCGTACTCATAAATATGGATACGAACATAAATACAGATAGTTATAATTTGGATAGGAGTATTTAACAAACATATATATATAGCAAATAAGAAATATTTTCTAGTACTTACATTCAGAAATTTGTAAAGCTGGAACTAATACCAGATTTATTAGAATAATATAAATTGTAAGTAAAACAAATTAACAAAGAATATATAGGTGTATGCTAAATTAAATAACTTGTATAACAAATACATAATAGTAAGTATGTATATATTTTTCTTTACGCACTTGGAAATGACTCCAAAATGCTATATATTACATGTAACCCTATAAAATACTTAGTTATATGTCTATATTCACATAGGAATATATGTTTATGCAATATACACATAATTATAGTAAAACAGATTTACATATCTATATCAGCTAAAAAAATATAACCATATCTGTATGTGTGTCCTATCTGCATCCCTAAAAAGACTGAAACTAACATCCCTATATGTACTTGTATCCGTCAAAATAAAAAACACATATTTATATTTGTTTTAAAATAGATATGATGACTGATAGATTGAATATATATGAATCTGGTTGCATTCCTAAGTATACCATATGTAAATGTAGTTTTTTAATCTCCTATCTTTTTAAGAAAATAGAGAAAAGGAATATTGAGGTTTTTTCTCCTTTTTTATCTCACAACCATATCACTTTCTTTTTTGCCTCACTTAAATAACGGTCAATATTTATTCTCCGTTCATGGCATACATTTTAATATTTTTCACTTATTCTACAATAGCTATCATCTATCCCACAATTTTAAGAACAACAAAAAAACAAGAAATATTAATAACTCATCTATTTCACATTGCTTGGCTGATTAGTAAGAAAAAGATAACTCGTGTTTTCCCTGCATTATCCTAGATTTGTATTAGTCTTGAAATATCTATGGCACATCTGTATTACATAATTATTCATGAAAATAGCTATTCATCTTCCTTTAGTAATGATTACCGATTATCCCATGTTCATACTACATATTTTGTAACTACCACTTATTTCATGATCTCAAGAACAAAGTATGAAAATGAATAAGAATAATCCACTTTACTTCTATCTTCATCCCACCAACAAACAAAGAACAAGAATAAGAAATAAACCTCCTTACTCAACCTAAAGTAGGGAATGTATGGATGCAGCTAAAAGTGGGGCAAGGATAGTTAGGGATATAGTTCAAAAAGCAGAACACACACACATATATTTCAATGTATAGATTAATGAGTTGCAACTTGTAGAAAAAATATCTTGCTAGATTTAAGCTGAAGCATAATCATCGGTCGTGATGAAACTGGGATTTTCTTTACTAGCAACAAGGATAACAGTTTCTATGTTTTTTTTACCCTTACAAGCAAGGTTGCGCAGTTCCCAACTAATGGAGGATGAATTTGTTGTGAATCACGGAAGTGGAACACACACAAACGATGAATCATGCAGGTACAAAGACATACATATTTACAAGGTCCACCTATCTTGTTGGAGTAAGGTTCAATATGAGGAGGTGCATATGTGACGCCTCGCTCCTCCGGCTACTGAAACCGATGAGAATGTAGCGACGGACCTACGATCCAAATACACATGTGATCTACGATATTCACAAACCAACTAATGTACACTTGATTAACATTTGAAATACATTTATGAAATATGTGTATATATATATAAGAACATGAGAATAATATGAAATGTTATGTAACTGCAATATCCATTCATTATCATTAATAATATCCAATAAGTTCATGTTCATGTAATGAGATACAACATATAGCTATAAAATGTTAAGCAAAAGCTCTCCAAATATCTTATTACATTATCTCCCAAATAGAATAGAAAAATAATACAAAGCAATAAATTATTCTAAGTAAAACACACCATGTTTGGCGTAAGTATGACGTAGAAAGTCTGATCTCTTTAAAAGTTGTTATGGTTGCGGCTGCTACTCGGATACACTTGTTGGGTTAACATGAGGGTAACGTTGTGAGTAATTCTAAGTATCGAGATAAATACTATAATAAATAATATAGGGATAAGTAAGGCATTACTCTATCTAGTGACATATGTGGATGTGGTGAAGACTAGATTACCAAGTTATTATAATTTACAAGGAATCACATGTTCACTAATTTTATTTATTAATTTAATCATTGTTTGAGGACTACCACATTGATCATGATATTTCCATATGTTGGTTAGAGTTCACGACGGTATACAATAATAACTACAATATCCGATCATGAATTATTTCTTGTATTAATTTAGCACATGCAAGTACATGACTCGCAGGCTTCTGCTACACGAGAACTTGGTAGTTATCTTGGGTTGAACCCCAAGTACCTATATTCAATTAGAACAGGAAAAGATCATAACCCTGATTTCTTTAACTTAACCCACATCCCGGAACATCTCTTACGATACTATTACTCCAAGTAGAAATTGATGTGGCCATGCGGCCACATCAAATTCAATTACGGGTCCTAATATCGTGTATAAGTGTGAAACCAAGAACGCCAATCATGTCACATGCTTACTCAGTCGAGCGACTCTAGATGCAGCCAGACTGCTAGGTGCAATGTCACCCAACTCATCCGTTGGGATCGCGTCCTTCAAGTCATCTATCCAGGACCCAATATGGTGCATGCACAATCTCTCGTAGTCTCTATCCATCTACCCGATCATCGTGAAAACACAAACACACGAGATATAACCACTGTGAATAAAATTTGATACCAATGACCGGTTGACCAATTTAGCACTTGGATTAACAATCAGTGTATACTAGTTATGGCTTAACAGTAACCTTATTGTGCAATAATCATGCTAACAATGTCGACTTTATATTTTTATCTCGCGCTAACTTTTTAGGCTTCCCTTTCACATTTCATCACAAATCGCCCTTCTTCTTAGATTGTTCGAGAAAGAAATGATGACAATGCATTTACGGTTTTAAAGTAGAAGAAATAAAAATGCGTACAACTAAGGGTCGTTATATCATATCTACAACACTAGCTCCAACATCTATGTAACATGTAAACTTTACAAAAATATTTTTTTATATAAACATGTTCCTAGTTCTTCAAAGATGGTTTAAAAAAATACTAAACAAGTCATTGATAATTAATATAAATCGATTTATTAACGGAAATAAGGAAATCATAACGAATATTAATTGCATCCTATTATGTGTGTCTCTTACATATCCTCCCATGATACAAATTTTTTAATTTTTGGCATTTCCAAAAGTTAATTAATTATTTACAATGGCATATTCACAATTCACAAATGTAATTATTCTTTTTCTAATAACTGGTAATAACTATATTATTTCCTGGCAAAGGGAATAGGCAACAAAAAATATGTTATCCATCCCATGGATGTAGAATTTTACCCAGAAAACATACTATATACGGATTGAAAAAGAAATGACAGAGGCATGAATTAGTTTATGTGACATAGTTTCAAGCATTCTTCATAAACAAATAAAAAGAAAATGCTCCAACGTTTTAAGAAAAACCATTCACTTTTTCGGAGATTCCATCTTAAGCAATCTAATGTAGAATTAACACCATATACCATGTTGAGATTCAAAATTCGCTATAATTTTTTCGAATCAAGATAGAAACCTTTATCTTATTGACGAATATGTGATTCATCATCTAAATATATTAATCTTAGCTTGATTTCATGTACAAAATATCAAATAAATGTCCTTAAATTTAATAAATTAACAAACTATAATTCTTAATTAAAATGGACTAATAATGTATATTTATCTTGTAAATAAGTTCACAAAATAACTCAAAAAAATAATAAAATAATAATAAAGTATTGAAAATAGTTTGAAATTAATCTCCTGAAAATACCTAAACTTCCTTGATTTTTAATAAATTCATACTAACTTCTTTTAACTTAATTCTTTTTCTACCTTGTATATAAAAATGTATATGAAATAAAAATACAAAATAATTCACATATTAAATAAATACTTTTCGATCTTGAATAGAAAAAATAGTAAAGTCCAACTTCTCAGTTGAATTCCCGCTCCGTATTAACGCCAAATTCATCAAACTCACTTTTAAAGTTCAAGTTATAGAATCATCTCTCCAATGAAAGTGATTTCATTAAAATCAGTGCTTGTTTGCAAAAGTCGATTTTGAGATCAAATTGTATATTATATATATGTACTAACTTGACACTAACATTTTATGCATAAATTTAACCTGTTTTGTTTCTTTTTTCTTCTATTAATTTCTTTATTGTATATTTTAATAAATTACATAATTATAAAATTACAATAAATTATTTTACCATTGAAAATAATGCAAAGTGACTTTGAATATGTTGTAAATATTGATCTTTCATCCTTTTTCTTTTGTTTTTTTCTTATTTAAAAAAATCCAAAACAACTATATTTATGTTACTTTCTTTATTGTATTTTATTTTATTTTTATTTAATAAATATCTTTTAATTAAAAGTTAAAAGTATAAAAGACATAAATTTGTGTTTTAATTATTTAAAATGTAATAAAAAATTATTTCTTATACATATTGTTTTGTTTTGATTTCAAGGTTTACATTGGAAAATGTAGATCTAATCTAGGTCTACATTTTTCATGTTGATATTTTTGTAATTTTTCATTTTATTTTCTCTTTATTTTATTTCAGTAGCCAACTTATTTTTTATTTTATTTCTTTTTCCTCTAACTTCCATGTCTTTCCACCTTATCCACCTCCTTTGTAACCTCCCACTTCTTCTTCCTTCTTAATGCTTTTCTCATCTCCATTTTTCATCATCCACCATTCTTTGAGAAGAGTCTCCAGCCCCTTGGTGTGTTGCCAGTGACAGCGCCAACGCAACATGTTGAGCAATGACAAGACTCGAGTGACATACATAGTGTTGCGGCCAGTAGCATCAACCTTGCAAGCTTGCTGCCAAGCGTTGAAAAGTGTTATCGTCCTTTTTGAAGCCAAGATCGATCAAGCTCCTTTGACCTCCAGGACTTCATCAGGTGAAACCAGACCTTCCATGTAGAACCTCTTCTCCTTCTCCTTTCATCTCCTCCCTATTTTTCTGCTTTTTCTTCCCGCCCCAACATGAACAATCATCGGATCCCCCTTTTGCACCACCGCTCGTCGTTGTGCAGCCCCTATCGTCCCTCCATCACAGTGTGTGCCCCCGCGCACCTCCAACGATCGCCAACAGCTGGCCGCCCACCAACCGCCTTGGAACCCATGTCACAAGGAAGAAGACTAGGAGCCACGCCTTTCAATTCTCTTTAGGGAAAATTGCATAAACTGCCATGAAGGTCTAGGTAATTAAAGAAGTACCCTTGGGCACAAATTGTTTTGTTGAATTTTTATTTATTGATTGCGAAGAGAACATCATCTTTAAGCTTGATTTCAGGATAATTTTTCTCATCTTTTCTAAAAATTACATGTTATTCCTTAATTGATTCTACATCTTGTGGATATTTATTCATAATTTTATGATTTTTGGATGATTTATTGAAATTATGAGAATGAGAATCAGTGTAATTTTACCCATTTTACACTCTGAAATTCGTATGTAATTATAACTTGCTCCAAAAAATTTCCAAAAATTAGAGATTGGGTGACTTCTTATGCTCTTCTTTTTACCCAATTTTATTGAAATTGGAGGTGTCTTGTTCCGGAATAAATTGATGTGTGATTTTTGTAATTGATTTTTAATTTGATCATACATAATATTTTTTTACAAGCTCATTTTTCTTCGATTGCATATTGATAGATCTATTTGAGATAATTTTGGTTTGTTGTGAATTTTTATTATGTATTTATTAGGAATTATTTACTCAGAATCACTTGTAGAAAATTCATTAAAAATCATATATCATTAGAAAATACTATAAAATAGAGGTAGGTGCATTTCTTCATATTTGAGCTCTCCAAATTTCATAATTTTTACATACTGTTTGCATGAAAAATTACTCAAAAATCTCATTCATAAACATCATTATTTTTTCTTGTTGCATCTCAACTCTGAAAAATCGACAAAAATACTTTTTTCATGCATCATTGAATTAGGTTTTCAGGAAAATTATGATTCGCCTAATATAATTTGTTTTAGATTAAAAATTGATTGGGCTAAGCTGCATATTTTCTATAAGAACTTAATTTATCCGCATTTTCATTCGCATTGCATATTACATAAAAAATATCAAAAATACTCCTCATTGCAAAACCATACATTAAGTGATTTGATCAGAACCCTAAGTTGCTTTGCCTCCTTGAATCGACCCTGGGACTTTCCCAGGTTAAAAAATATATATCAGCACTTTGCTTAATTGATTAAACTGTTTATTCATGTGATTCAATTTTGATTGATCCCGATTTCCTGACTACATTAAAATGACAAATTATCATAGGGTAATTTTGAGTTCGTTAAATGGCGTTGTTGTCGGGGAGGCAAATGGCTTTGGATCATTTAGAAAACTTAGTGTTAGATTTTTCCACTCTTTCGGGTAGTCTGATTCCCGATCTCATCGTGTTTATATTTTTCATTTTTTTGTGATTCTTTTTCATATATTTCTTTGCTCATTTTTAATATACTTTGTTATCTCTCTCTGACTTATATCTCTCCTTTTGTTCAAGGGCCCGGTGGATGTGGAGCAGCTTTCTTTAAGACGATGCATCTTGAGTGCGTCGGAGGCCGGTTGTTCGTGAATGAGACGGTAGTTGAGGTACAAAGAAGACATTTTCTTAGAGAGAGAGAGAGAGTTTATTTCTCGTTCATTTTTATATAAATTTGTAATAATTACCTTGTTTTCAACGGATTCTGTTTGGAATCTCACGTGTGTATACTAAATTGGACTTTAGGGCATGTTTCGACAGTGTGGTCAGGGTCCTCGTGGTTTGTGCTGTTGTGATATTCGTAGGATAAACCTGCACCTGCGGCTACTAGAGCCTATATGTTCTTTTTATCTGCTTATGCTCGTAATAATTAAGACCACACATCACTTTAATAATATGCACCTTAGATCATTCTAACTTAGTAAAATTCAAATGAATTATTTCTGCTAATTAGAATTTTTTGCTAGGTGTGGTTTTCTCTTACTTTCATTTCATTTAGTATAGAATTTTGATTTTATATTGCATCTTGCATGTAGAGTGGGAGGATTAGTGTAAGTCTTCTGAACTGAGGATGCATCATGATTTTATTGATTTCATCAAATTTTCTTGATTCCCTTCCCCTTGATTTTATCACTTAGGATAAATGAAAATTGGGACTGATCATTAGGTGTATCATGTTGGGTAGACTTAATCAAGTGATAATCTAACTTAAAATTGGAAATGTTAATATAGATTTCACCAAAAAATTGATTAAAATTAGCAAGTATTTTCGAGAGAGCAACCATGTCCTTCTAGGTACATACCTCCAGACAAAGTAGGTGAGGACACACACTTTAAGGTTAGAGCCCCATACTTGGACCTGTGCCCTAAGGCTTCAAGTCTGACTCTTATGGTCTTGGGAGCTGCAAGTGCTTGCCTTCAATCTTACAAATACGTTTCGGTTGTGTAAGCATATGTATCTCCTTTGGGATGTGATATTGAACACGACATCCCGGGCAGATCACCTCATTGATTGGGAGTATACAGGAGCACCGCTAGGCGTAAGGTGACTCACCTCGTGTGCATGTATAACAAGATTGTTGTATTACTTAATTAAAACTGAAAAGATGATGATCGGACCTTTGCGACCAGTACAGTGTTAAGTTAGTGGAACCAATGTTTGCTCTTGCATTTGTTTTGTGTCTGTGTGTGTTATCATTTTGTACATATTCATGTTTATGCTTTGATCCGCTTCATTCCTTTCAAAGATGTCGGATTATCAGTATCCGTACTCGAACTCTACATGTCATTTCTTCTCTACTGATTACTGACCATATTCTCCATTTGACTTTTCCATGTACCATCCACCCCATTCCAGCTACGAAGTTGGACCTCCGGTCAACTTTTTAGTCCCCTCTTCTCATTCATCCTAGCAGAACCCTCTCTTTGAGATGGTTCCTCCTCATCCATCTTCCTTCTCTCCATCCCACCACGAGTATGATGTCAAATCTTCAACTGGCTTATCCACTTCTTCTCACTTCTCATCTACCCCGCATTCTTACACCCCAGATAAACTTCCATAATGGGCTAACTTACCATATTCACGAGCACTTTCCGGAATCAAGGAACCATTCGAATAGCAAGCCACTTCTGAGACAGATAATTGGCAGAGTTACCTATCCCCACATTCCTCAATTTACACATTCGCACTATGACTTGATCTTAGGGTATAACATGGTCAAAAGAACAAATCAAATGGAGAGACCTACATCATATGATTTTCTAAACTTGATTGACCTTAGTAATCAAGCCCATATTGGCCATCCCCCATACTACACACTCGGAGAGCTTATACAGACAGGTGGACCCACGAGCTTGATCTATAAGCCACATGTTTATAGACTCCACCATATAAGGCTCCGAGTAATATCTGCCACACGGACAGTCTATAATCAACCTAGCATTACATGTCAAAGTCTAGGGATGTTGAGTATGAGACCCCAAGTTCTCCGCAGTATCCTCCAATTGAACAGACTTCTCCCATGATTTGTCATGAGAGTTTTATGGAGGGTGATATTTCTAGACTTGTTGTGAGATATGAATCATTGGTTGATAGGTATAGAAACATTGTTGATATGATGAAATCTTATGCTGCTAGATAATGTTATGAAGTGGATCATGAACTTTGCGGATTAGATGTTGGAAACCTGGAAGACACTAGGAAGACAACATGCCATGTATAGCAGGAGTCACTTCTACCTCCCTCTTCTACTAACCACTTGTCTTCCAATCTAGAGTATGTACATTCTCCTATTCCTCCTTCACCCATCAAAAAGATCAAAAAATTAAAAATCTCAAAATGACTCAAAAAATTGAAAAATAAGAAACTATCATAAAATAAAAAATGAAAAAGATCTAAAAAACGGACCCTTCCCTGAGGGAAGCACTCGCTAAGGAATTAATTATTAAACTTCCCTTAAAAAAGGTCATAGATCACTTTCCCAACTTCAAAAGATTTGTGAAGAGTAGATTGATACCTAAAAGGTCGGGTAATAAGAGAACAAGGACTGAGAGACACCTAGTGTCTATGGCCACTTCATTGGTTATGGGGAGAAATACAAATACCTGTAGAGTGAAGATGTTTCCCCGAGTTGAGTGTGAGATTAGAGACGCCATCTTTACCCATGCGAGAATCAATGATGACTTGCCTATAAATATCCTCCCAACCTCCATATTTGACAAGCTCAAACTCGGACTAATTAGGAGGTCAAGAGCGATCATTCAAGTGGTTGACTGATCCATCAAACGGTCGAGAGGGACTATTTCGGTCATCATTATTTTTCAAGGTGCTCTGCTTAGAGTGGACTTTATGGTAATTGATATTGAGCATCGAGGAGAGTTCACCCAATCTCATATTATTTTTGAGAATTCGTTCTTAGCCTTGGTTAAGGTGACTATAGATTGCGAGACTAGTGATATCGATTTCTCTGCATTGGGTATAAACCGCTCGTATGTGACCTTTGAGAACACGCTCCAACCCAGAGCGACCCAATTAGTCGTAGACAGTCATGACCGTCGAGAGACAGATGAGTCCCCTTCTCTCCACTCCAATTGATGAGACGACTATCGAGCCGACCAAGCCCAACACCATCAGAGAGTCTTCACATCCAAAAGGGAAAAATGGTATCATGACTAGAAATCATCCACATCCCCTATTGAAGATCTCAAATGTCATCCAGACTCAGGTGGCATTAACCCCCCCCCCCCAGTCATCAATAGTGTTTCCCAAAAGGTGAAAGATGAGCCCACCAAATCCATGCCAACTGCGTGCACTACCACATACCTGAGATATGTGCTGACCATACAGGAGATATACAACATACATGGTGACTCATCTGATAAAGAACCCATGGCCTGCACCTCACAGACTCAATACAGAAGGGCCACATCCTCGAGTATGGTTAATAGAGGAGGGAAGAAGCATTCAGCTCCTTCCCCTCTTCTTGCTTCAGGCTCTAGCATACCAACTAAGTATATCATGATAGACATATCCAAGGATGACTCTCCTGGACCTAGTAGACATACTGGAATAATTCATTATGACCAATCGTACACATCCTCATGAGAATATTCTTCATTTGAGATCGAGTTGGACAACCACGTAAGTTAGTAGCCAAAGCACAATATTAGTTAGAGAGACTCCATTGTACACTACTACTCTTCTGAGGATGACTCTGACGATGACTAGGATTTTTCTTCTTCTTCTTCTTCCCTTCAACTTACTCCACCTCCATATTCTCGTCCACCTCTCTAACACAAGAAGGGTCGTTACAAACCTTCTTGAGATGTGTACATTCTTACTCCATCTTGTATAGTTTTCTTCTTTTTTGTTCCATTCCTCTCCTGTGATTCGCATCACTCTCCCCAGTACTGTATTGTTTTCATTTTGTATCTATACTTAGGATGACTAGATCCTAAGTATAGGGGTGAGTGACCTGAGTTGCTCTCTCTTCTTTTCTTTCTCTTTTTGTACATTCTCTCTCACTTTAGTCGATCTCCCAATCTTGATGTACCATAGCCTAAGTATAGGGGGCGATGCCCGTTGTGTATTCTCCACATCCACTTCTTCCTTTTCTATTCTATTCTCATTTTCATTTTTTCCACTTATGCTTAGTACGAGCTATGTCTTTATTTACATTGTGCCATGAGGACATAGAACATGATAAGTATAAGGTGTTTGTTTATATAACATATATACTTTACCCATAGTTTGTACTTTCACGTATTTTATGTATAATATTCAATAAATACGGGATGAGTAAAATTGGTAAAAAAAAGTTTTGAAAAATAAAAAAACTAAGAAGGGTTTCTAAAAAATCCTTAAAAACAAACAAGAAAACATCAATAATCTTTCAAAAAAATCTCTTTTTTCATTTCTCCTTCAAAAAAGTTTAAAACTTTTCAAAAAAAGGAATCTTGTTTTCTTAAAAAACCTAAAAAAAAGCAAAAATAAATAAATTAATGAAAAACTAACTAATGAGTTGGATATATCCCTGACATTACACATTCACACAAGACTTATGAATTACAAGAACACTTAGTTTATGAGGCCCAATAACTCGGAGTTAACCAACCTTAATCATTAGATCTATGATTTAATTATTTACATTTCCCTAGTTTGAAAGATGTGTGTGCTATATTGCATACTTAGTATCTACCTTAAAGAATATGATCAGCATATCACTTGCATAACTGCATTTATGATAAGATGAGTTGTATTCACTTGAGGAACTGGGCTGAGGGATTTGAATTCGGACCTAATTTTATAATACTTGAGGATGGTATAAATCTATGAATACTTCATGAAACCTGAGAGTCAACAACTTTATCCAGTATGAGAACATAGTTCTCGTGCTATCTCTTGATATTTACCTAAGTGCTAAAGTGTGATGAAAATAAAATATTGATCAGTGTGCACCAACTTGGTAAAAGAAGAGTAGCTAGCCAAAAATCAAAAGAAAAGAAAGAAAAATAAAATCTCTTACACTTCAAAGATAAATATAAAGAGCTTCCACCAAAGGTGAGCGCTCCCAACCTTTCAAAGTGTCCACTTAGACCAACCTTTTAGGCTTTTATGAGCCAGGATAGCACCCAAAAAGGGATCTGCATCATATAGTGATACAAGTCTGGGTGTTGAAGGTATAATAAATATTCAAAAGAGACATACCCCGGTGTACTCACGGGAAAATAAGTGTAGAGGACTCGAGAATTTCTTGACGGATGTGTTGATCAACAGTAAAAATATACATGTGTTGAGTTAATAAGGCACTCCAGAGGATACTTGTTCCAATAAGAGGGAGAGAAGAAAATACACCATCATATGGTCTCCATCAACTGGCCTTACATATTAACTTTTAAGACTGACAACTAAAGAGATGGTGAATCAGACGCAAGAAATGATTTATTCCCTAGTGTTGAGGATTAGGTTCTTAGGAGAGTCTCTTGGACTGGAACTTTGGGTATTATTTTGACTTTACTCTTGCAAATGCAGTCCACACTTAATGTCATACCCATATTATATATGTATACAGAGAGAGTCTCGTGATTAGGGAAGCTGGATACCATTTGACTCGAGCATGGTTCATCTTAGAGTTTTGGGATCACTAAAACCAAGAGTTCTTCAAGGATCAAGTCTTATACATTCACATGCACAGTCAGGGATTGATCCAATTTATTTGTTCTTTGTTTGCTCAAGGACTAGCAAAGTTTAGGGGGTGATGAATATGTGATTCATCATCTTAATATAGTATTCTCAGCTTGATTCCATGAACAAAACATCAAATAAATATCCCTAACTTAAATAAATAAACAAAATACAACTCTTAATAAAAAATGGACTAATAACATATATTTATCTTGTAAACAAGTCCATAAAATAATTCAAAATAAAAATCACAAAAAAAAAATAATCTAAAGTTTTGAAAATTGTTTATAAATAATCTCATGTAAATACCCAAGCTTCCTAGATTTTTAATAAATTCATACTAACTCTTTTTGACTTAATTCTTTTTCTAACTTAAATATAAAAATGTACATAGAAATATAAAATAATTCTCATCTTGAATAAATACTTTAGATCTTGAACCGAAAAACCTGTAAACTCCAACATCTCGACTGAATTCCCACTCCACACAAACTCCGAACTCACCAATCACTGTTAAATTTCAAGTTATAGAATTATCCATCCAATGAAAGTAATTTCATTAATATCGAAGCTTGTTTGCAAATTATCGGTTTTGATACCTAATTATATATTGTACATATGTACAAACACGGTACTAACATTTTATGTACAAATTTAACTCATTTTTGTTTCTTTCATCTTCTATTATTTTTTATTTATTTTTATTAAATTACATAATGACCAAAATCAAAATAAATATTTCACCATTGAAATAATGCAAAGTGACTTTGTATATATTGTAAATATCGATCTTTCATCCTTTTTCTTTTGTTTTTTCTTATTATTTAAAAATTCAAAAAAATATTATTTTACTTCATTTATAGTATTTTATTTTATTTTTATTTTGTAAATATTTTTAATTAAAAATGAAAAAAATATAAAATCCATAAAATTGTGTTTTATTAATTAAAATGCAATAAAAAAAGTAACTTCTTGTACATATTATTTTGTTTTGATTTCAAGATCTACAATGAAAATATAGATCGCATCTAGATCATAATTTTTTATGTTGATACTTTTGTAAGTTTTTCATTTTATTTTCTCTTTATTTTATTTTAGTAGCGAACTTATTTTTTATTTTATTTCTTTTTCCTCCAACTTCGATGTCTTTCCACCTTCTCCACCTCCTTTATAACCTCCCACTTCTTCTTACTTTTTAATGCTCTTTTCCTCTACATTTTTTATCATCCGCCATTCTTTGAGAAATAGTCTCCAGCCTCTTGGCGCATCGTCGGTGATAGTGTCGATGTAATATGTTGAGCGACGACGAGGTTAAGGTGAGATCTGTGGTGTTGCGGCCATGTAGGAGTAGCCTTGCAAGCTTGTTGCCCAGCTTCGAGGGTGTCGTCGTCATTCTTGAAGCCAAGACCGACCAAGGTCCTTTGATCCCCATGCCATCCTCGGGAGAAACCAAACCTTCCAGGTAGAATATCCTCCATCTCCTTTCTTGTTCTTCCAATTTTTCTTCTGTTTCTTCATGTACCCCAACTCGAACAATTACAGGATCCCCCTTCTACACCACCGCTCGCCAATGACCCTCCGCCTCCACTCGCCACAGTTGTGCCCATATGTTCCAGCCACGCCCCTCAAGCACGTGACTTCCAAACCTCAAGTGGCTTCCGCTCCTCAGCATGCGGCCATGAACTGCCCCCCTAGGCACAATTGCCTACCCACCTCGCGAGGCCCCTATCATCCCTCCGTTGTTACATGCACCCTCGCTCCCCTTCAGTAGCCGTCAGCTACCCCGTAGCCCATCGTCCACCATGGAACCCACGTCACGAGGAAGAAGACCAGGAGTCACGCCCCTTCAATTCTCTTTTGGGAAAATTGCATAAACTTCCTAGAGGTTTAGGTAATTAAATAAGTTCCCTTAGGCATAACTTATTTTATTGAATTTTTATTTATTTGTTGCAAAGAGAACCTCATCTTTAGCTTAATTTTAGAACACTTTTTCTCATCTTTTTTAAATTCTAAAAATTTCATGTTGTTTCTTAATTGATTCTACATCTTGTGGATATTTATTCATAATTTTAATAGCTTTGGATTATTTATTAAAATTTTGAGATTGAGAATCAGTGTAATTTTACCCATTTTGCACCCTGAAATTCACATGGAAATATAAATTGCTCCAAAATTCTCCAAAAATAAAAGATTGGGTGACTTCTTGTGCTCTAACGTCTGCCCAAATTGTTTTGATATTGGAGTGTCTTGTTCTTGAAATAAATTATTCAGTAATTTTGGTAAATGATTTTTAGTTTGATCCATACATATTGTTTTTCTACAAACTCAATTTTTCTTGACAGCATATCGATAGATAAATTTTAGATAATTGTGGTTTGTCATGAATTTTCATCATGGTTTTTTAGGAATTATTTACTCAGATTTACTATGTTTCAGTAGAAAATTCATGAAAAAATCATATATCGTCAGAAAATTCGAAAAAAAAAAACAGTGGGTGCATTTCCTCATATTTATGTTCTACCCAAATTTCATAATTATTACATTTTTGCATGAAAAATGATAAAAAAAAATAACTCATAAATATCATTTATTTTTCCTTGTTGCATTTTAACCTTGAAAAATTCACAAAAAAATACTTTTTGCATGCATCATTAAAATAGGTTTTTAGGAAAATTATGACTCCCTCAATGTAATATGATTTTGAATTAAAAATTAATTAGGCTAAGGTGCTTATTTTTCTTAAGAACTTAATTTATTTGTATTTGCATTCAAATTTCATATCGTAAAAAAACCAAAAAATCATCTTTGAAAATCATGCATTAAGTGATATGATCTGTACCTTAAGTTGTTCCTTTGCCTCTTGAGTCGACCCGGGGGCTTGCCAGGTTAAATAAACACATGGAACCCTTTGCTTAATTTATTAAACTATTTATTCGTATGGTTATATTTTGACTTATCCCAATTTCCTGACTATATTCAAATGACAAATTAACATAAGATAATTTTGGGTTTGTCACTTATTTGTCTAGCGGATATTTTATGATAGACGCAAAGATAGTAGTTCCTTTATGTTGTCAAAATATCTGGAATAGACATCAAGAGGAGGGAGTATGGAACATGATGTTCATACAATGTTTGCATTGGAAAGTCAAATCTATCATAAATCATATGAAACTGATAACAACAAGGGAAGAAGATATCGCTACAAAACATCCTATGGCTCCATGAATAGTTATGCATATAGGTTTGATAAAAATTGTATGAATCCAACAGCATGAAGGGAAGGGAACTTCGTTACCTCCAAGGATGCTCCCTCATGATATCCTCTTGAGTGGAAACGATGTTTCTGTCACTGGATCGCAATACAAACGTACACACAACAGTGACCTCGAGCTGCTCTATTTGATGGTGATCGTGGATCTTCGATTGGTGCACCTTCGACGATGAAGACGACAGCCCTCTGGTGACTAATCCGACCAATATGGTTGTACTTTGATGAGGGTAAGAGATGGTGGTAGATAGATTTTTGAAAAGGCAACCTACCATCTTATATTTATATAATAAGATGTGAATTTGGATCCAAATTCAGATCCAATTCAGATCTGGTTCGAGTCATATATGTGTCTAGATCATCCACTTGAAACATCAATATCTTGAGCTAGGAATGTTGAAATTCAATGTTCTTCGGCTCATTGGAAAGAGCTTGACGAGCTCTATAAAATGAAGTATATTTTTTGGATGCCAAAAATAATCCAAAATTTAGGATGAAAATATGAAGTTTTACATCATAAAAATATTTAAGGAAGTCTCGTCCTTGAGACATAAGATCTAACGTGTACGCTTTAATAAAGATACGGATCGAGGTATACAAATATTAAAGAAAATAAAGCCCATAAAAATCTTAAAGAGAATTGAATTGGGTTTTTGTGATCATACCTTCAAAAGGATTGGGGTATTTCTGTTGCATATATGCCTTAGGCTCCCATGTGATCTCCTTAACATTTTGACTTTACCATAATACCTTGACCAAAGGGATGTATTTCCGTCGTAACTTCTTGACCGCATGGTCTATGATCTGCACAGGTGCCTCAGGGAAGGATAAGTTCAGCTCTACTGATAATTCTTCATAGCTAATCGCGAGCCTTGGATCTCATATATACCTTTGTAAATTAGACACGTGGCACACATCATGCACACTTGCCAAGTACAGAGGAGGGACTACTCAGTACGCTGCCTTCCCAATATAGGCCAAAATCTTGAAATGACCAACAAACAACGGTGTTATCTTGTCTTTGGCATCAAATCTTAGAATACCCTTCATTGGAGATACTTTCAAGAATACAAAATCTCTGACCTCAAACTCGAGATCTCAACGCCTCTGATTTACGTAACTCTCCTAACAACTCTGTGTAGTCAATAATCGCATTCATCGTTTCGACGGCTCTTATAGTATCCTTGATTAATTGAGTGAAATAAATGACTTTGTCATACACTTCCTACCAACACAAGGGAGTTGTGCATCTTCATCCATACAGTACCTCAAATGGTGACATACCAATACAAGTATGGTAGTTGTTGTTATATGTAAATTCCACCAAGGGAAGGTGATCGTTCCAAGATCCTTGCCACTTAATGGCTCATGCTCGGAGTAGGTCCTTAAGGGTATGAATTGTCCATCCATTAGCAGATGATAGGTTGAACTTAGACACATTTTTGTTTTTATGGACTTCATAAACTCTCCCAATAATGTGATGTAAAATGAGAGTCTTTATCAAATACAACTTCTCTGGGAATCCCATGTAGACTAATAACATGTTGGATATATAACTTGGCCAGATCTACTAGAGTGCAAGTCATGTTCAATGGAATGAAATATGTGGACTTGTTCAACCAGTCCACAATAACCCAGATAGTGCCATATCAACCTACTGTATGAGGTAAGGATGTCACGAAATCCATTGAGATACTCTCCCATTTCCACACCGGGATAGGGTGAATGTAACAAGCCAGGAGGACGCTTATGCTCTGCTTTCAACAATCGATAAGTAAGGCAATGACTAACTTGTTCTGCAACATCTCTCTTCATCCCTTCCCACCAAAAGTGATGACAGAGGTCTCTGTGCATCTTGGGACTTCTTGGGTGGATAGATAATCTAGAACTGTGAGCCTCTTCTAAGATGTCTCTCATTAACTCATCATCATCAGGGGCACAGGCACGGTCTCCCTTCTACACGATGGACTCATGGACTCTGAATCCATCAAACTCCTCCTTCAGACATCGATGGATCAAATCTTGTATTTCTCGCTCTATATGTTGACCATGCACAATCATGTCACATAATCCATTGTATTTGGTAGGTACAATCACATTGCTTGAGGTATTGTCAAATGGGTGCCACTCACCGAGTGTCATGAGAAGATCTCAAGTCTATAACCATGTTGCGGTGTCCTCAGTATGTGCTCTCCTGCTCAAACATCTACTTCCACATTCTACTTATCAAGATGGTAAGAGATCGTGCAGTCATAATCCTTTAGTAGCTCCATCCATCATCTTTGCCTCATATTCAACTTGCTCTAGTCAAAAAACATTTGATACGATCTGTAAAAATCTCAAATGTGACCCCATATAAATAGTGACACCATATCTTTAATGAGAAGACTACAACTGTCAACTCCAAGTCATGAGTAATGCAGTTTCGTTCATGGTTCTTTAGTTGTCGTGATGCGTATGCCACAACATGATCATGTTGCATCGATACTGCTTATTAAACCTTCCTTCAATGCATAAGTATAAACCGTAAAATCTAAGGTGCCTAAAGGAAGGGTGAGAATTGGGTCAATGTTTAGTCTCTCCTTTATGGTGCGCAAACTCAACTCGCACTTGTCGCTCCAGATAAAGAGGGTGCCTTTCTGTGTCAATCGGGTAAGTGGTAGGGCTAGATGTGAGAAGCCCCTGATAAATTTCTATAGTACCCGGTGAGGCCAGAAACTACGTATCTCGGTAGTTGTCTGGGGCTACTCCTGAGACATTACTACCTCTATCTTGGTTGGATCAACTGCCATGCCTACTGCTGAAATTACATGATTGAGGAAAGCTACCTCGTTAAGCCAAAACTCACACTTGTTTTATTTTACATACAACTTTGTTCTTTGAGTGTCTCAAGAATAATGTGAAGATGTTGCCCATGCTTCTGCTCATCATGTGAGTATATTAAGATATCATCAATGAACAGCACCACAAAATGATCCAAGTACGGATGGGAAATTTTGTCCATCATGTCCATGAATGTGGTAGGTGCATTCATGAGTTCAAAAGCATAACCACAAAGTCATAGTAGTTGTATCTGGTGTGAAAGCAGACTTAAGAATGTTTGTGTCCTTAATCCTCAATTGATGGTAACCAAATCGTAGGTCAATCTTTGAGAAAATGTTGCTCCCTGCAAGTGATCAAAAAAATTGTCCATTCGTTGGAGTGGATAACAGTTCTTTACCGTCCTCTTGTTCGACTGCCTATAATTGAGGCACAATCACATAGATCCATCCTTATTCTTTACGAAGAGGACCAATGCTCTCCAAGGTGATGTATGGGACGGATAAATGCATTCTCTAATAGCACCTACAATTGCACCTTGAACTCCATGAGTTTGGCTGGTGTCATTCGATATGGAGGGATAAAGATCAGTTGTGTATTGGGTATCATAGTGATCTCGAACTCGATGTCCCTCTCTGGTGGTAGTCCAGATATCTCCTTTGGAAATACATCAGGAAAATGTCACAAAATCCTGACATCTTCAACCATACAATCCTTGACATGTGACTCCACAACATAGATGAGAAAATCTATGCAATCTTGATTGACAAATTATTGGACCTTCAATGTTGATACATACAAGACCTCAATTGTCAATGGTACATCCATCAAACTAAAAGACATGTACACTTGAGAGACAGAAAACTGTCGTCTTTTCGAAGCAATCAAGACACATAATGTGGTGCTGCTCGAGCCAATCCATACCGATTATAATATTGAAACCTTCCAACCGAATAAGTAAAAGATATGTGGGCATCAGGGGCCCGTCAATATGCATCGTTACATTCTGAACTGTTTATCGTATTATGACTAGTTGGCCCCCTAGACCCTTGATGTAGTAAGGGGATGAAATACAGATTGGCACTTTATCCAATTTGGACATTAATCGTTGTATTAGAAAAGAGTGTGTGGCTCCCGAATCAAATAAGGCATGTAAAGATATGCTGTGCAATAAAATCATACCTCGTACGACGGCTCCTGAGGCATGGACTTGCTCCTGTGTGATTGCTTTCAACTGTCCTTGAGTCTACGGTTGGGCGCTAGAATTTGCATCGCTGAAGGATGGTCATGGTGGAGGACGTTGAAAACATTGACCTCCACGATGGGAAGCTGATCCATGTAACTGCCCAAATGAGATGGTCGTCGAACACCTGGTTGAGGGTCGCTTGAACTGCTCGCAAGTGAAGGATACTTGGCCTTGAAATGACCCGAATGTTGACAGTGGAAACACCAACGATCTCCTGATTGAGAAAAGGAGCTTCCAGATACAAAGCTAGAACATCTTGACTTGTTTATCTGGATGTGTGAGAGAGTGAAAAGAAGTAGTATCATGACTCGCCAAGCCCTACCCCTTGTGGGGGAAAATCTGCTAACTTTAGAGGTGTCACCACTAGGTGGAAACAATGCTCTTTGCGGGATCTATAGAAATTTTGGTGAGTGGATCTCCCCGACTGTTATGACTAGAAATGTGACTAGCCTCCCAGAAAGTGACTCTAAGTTGCCTCCATCTTAGTAGCCTTAGCAGCTACCTCCTTGATGGAAGTGAAATGCAATGTGGACAATTGATGTTGTACATCATCATGCAAACCACTGATAACTTATGTAAATTCTCCTCAGGGAAAGTAGTATTAGCTTTGAATGATGAGAAAGTTTAATGTAGACAATAAGGTATTCTTGGGCCGTCATTAACCCTTGCTTTAGATCAACAAACAACCTCCTCTTATCTTCTACCCAATGATTATGGTACAATTGGCAGCAGAACTCGTCAAGAAATGTGTCCCACATAATGGGTTCTTCTAGATGTTCCTCCATCTTGGTAGCCTTAGCAGCTACCTCCTTGATGGAAGTGAAATCCAATGTGGACAACTGGTGTTGTACATCATCATGCAAACCACTGATAACTTATGTAAATTCTCCTCAGGGAAAGTAGTATTCGCTGGTGAATGATGAGAAAGTTTAATGTTGACAATAAGGTATTCTTGGGCCATCATTAACCCTTGCTTTAGCTCAACAAACAACCTCCTCTTATCTTCTACCAAATGATTATGGTAGAACTAGCAGCAGAACTCATCAAGAAATGTGTCCCACATAATGGGTTCTTCTAGATGGTCCTCCATCTTGGTAGCCTTCTCAGCTACCTCCTTGATGGAAGTGAAATCCAATGTGGACAACTGGTGTTGTACATCGTCATGCAAACCACTAATAACTTATGTAAATTCTCCTCAGGGAAAGTAGTATTCGCTGGTGAATGATGAGAAAGTTTAATGTAGACAATAAGGTATTCTTGGGTCGTCATTAACCCTTCCTTTAGCTCAACAAACAACCTCCTCTTATCTTCTACCCAATGATTATGGTAGAACTGGTAGCAGAACTCATCAAGAAATGTGTCCCACATAATGGGTTCTTCTAGATGTTCCTTGGTGGCATACCACTGCGTTCCGCATAGCCTGCTAGTGAAAACTCAACAAGTGTGAGCCAAGACTCTTCAAGTGCATGGATCATCCTCAATACTTTGGATATGTGATCCATCCATAGCTCTAATGCATCTGGTGTGCCCATGCCAAAATTTTGGTGCACCTTAGACCAATGATATGCTGAATAGATCGTCTGATGTTTTTTACAGTGCATCTAGATCCTCTTATCCTTCTGAATCTAGAGATACTAAAGGGCGAACACTATCCTCTTCCTCGTGAGAGGGCTGATAAGAGGAGTCATCCTGCTGAAAGAGCCTCTGCTCCAATACCTTCTGATGGTGTTGCATACTCTGCACAACATGTACTAGTAAAGTTAGTTGTTGTGCAACGTAAGGATCAGCACAAGGCGATATGATTCTATGTGAGAATCATCTTTTCATGCGTAGAAATACGATGTATATTTTAAACATGACCCGAGTTATTCTACTTGAAGTAATGCCAAAGTCAGACGACTTTGTCACTATAATTATATTTCAAATCCCGTTGATAATCTAACATACAAAAGAAGGAATGGAGTATCGGTCTCTAATACAATCTGCGACGCCTCTCTCCTCCGGCTATTGAAACCAACAAGACAAAGGAGTCGGACCTACGATCCAAATATCTCCATGATCTTTAGTACTCAGCAAACGAACTAATGCACACTAGATTCATTTGAAATACATATAAATGATATGTAACTACAATATCCATTCATTCTCATTCATAATATCCAACAAGTCCATGTCTGTGTAATAAAATAGAACATATAGCTATAAAATGTGTAGAAGATGCTCTTCAAATATCTTATTATATTATCTCCCAAATAGAACAGAAAAATAATACATAAGCAATAAATTACTCTAAGTAAAACACACCCTACCTAGTGTAAGTATGACATAAAAAGTCCAATATCTTCAAAAGCCGCTATGGCTGCGACTGCTACTCAACTACACCTATTGGGTCGAGGGAAATATTATGATCAATTATCTAATAACGAGACAAATACTATAATAACTGTAGGGGTAAGCAAAGGCATGTATACTCAACTCCATCTAGTGTCATATGTATATATGGAGAAGACTGAATTAGCAAGTTATTCTAATTTAAAAGGGATCAAATATTCACTAATTTTATTTATTAACTTAATCATCGTTTGAGGACTACCACATTGATCTTGATATTTCCATCATTGGTTAGAGTCACAACGGTATACAATTACAATTATCGATATCTAATCATGAATTATTTATCATGTTAATTTAGCACATGCAAGTATGCGACTCGCAGGCCTCCGCTACGCATGAACTTGGTAGTTATCTTTGGTTGAACCCCAAGGATCTCTATTCAACTGGAGATGAAAAGATCATAACCCCAATTTCTCCAACTTCGAACCACATCTCGAGATACCTCTCACAATACTATTACTTGAAGTAGAATGTGATGTGGCACACCTAGTTCTACTCCGAGTCCTAATATCGTGTATAAGTGTGAAACCAAGAACACCAACAGTGCTACCTTCTTACTCCGTCGAGCAACTCCGGATGCAACCGAGATGCTAGGTGCAATGTCACCCAATTCGTCTGTTTGGGTCAAGACATTCAAGGCATTAATCTAAAGCCCAATGGTGCATATGCCCAATCCCTTGTGACGTCTATTCCATCTGCCTGATCATCGTGAAAACACACACACACACGAGAAATAACCACTAATGAATAAAATTTGATACTAGTGACCGGTTGAACAATTTCATACTTGAGCTAATGATCGATACTAGTTATGGCTTAACATTAACCCTATTGTGCAATAATCATACTAATAGTATCGACTTGACATTTTATCTCGCACTAACTTTTTAGTCTTTCCTTTCACATTTCATCACAAATCGTCCTTCTTTTTAGATTGTATGACGAAGTAATGATGACTACACAGTTTAAAAGTAGAAAAATAAAAATGCGTACAACTAAGGACCACTATATCATATTACACCATACAACTGTACTACGTAACATTGTAAACCTTAGAAAAATATTTTTATATATAAACATCCTCCTAATTTTTCAACGATGATTTAAAAAAAACTTAACTAGTCATTGATTTCTATTAGGGATTTTTACCCATCAGACCTTATAAACGTTTTAAAATGCCTCTACGTCCTTTTTCATAACGTAATTACTCTATCGATCTTATAAATTACCCGAAGAACCCCCATGGTCCGGAGGGTTCATGGGGTAAGAGTTGGTAGGGTCGAGGGGGGAATTAGGTTGTTTCAAAGGTCGTGGAGGTGATTGGCAAAGTTTATAAAGCATTCCGGGTAAAAATCCTTTTCTATTAATATAAATCATATTATCTTGTGACTTTATGATTTTGGGAACAATAATAAGGAAACAATAATGAATATTAATTGCATCCTATTATGTATGTCTCTTCCATATCCTCCCATGATATAATTTTTTTTATTTGGCGATGCAAAAATAAAGCGGACCTAAATATATCACAAATAATCTAACTATACTAATGTATGAAATTAATTATTTACAGTGACAAACTCACAAATATAATTATTCTTTTTCTAATAACGGGTGATCATCATATTATTTCTCGGCAAAGGGATAGGCAAAAAAATATGTGGTCGATCCAATGGATCTAGAATTTTACATGTTTAGATACTTTTGGAGATCATGTAGTTCATTGCAGGGAGCTTCCTGATTTCAAATACAGACACGATCTTGTTAGAGACATTTTATTTGATGTACTCAAACATGCAAGTGTTGCTGCTAAAAAAGAGACACCTGTGAACTTTTTAACTGGTCCGTAGGAAGGAAGATTCACACTTAGAGCTGTTGATATTTTGATTTTGAATGGGTCGGAGGGAAACATGCTTGTATACATCTGATAGGAGTTTCTCCACTGGTGGGGTTGAAGAGTGAGACCTTTACAGCGGGACTTCCCTTAAAGCTGTTACAACAAAAGTGGTAAAGCACAAGAAGGCATGCATTGAGATTCAGCATACCTTCATCCCTTTTGGTTTTGATACCTTTGTATCCTTAGCACCGGAAGCTGTTGAGTTTTTGAAGAGAGTCCAAAAAGTCATGAGCAGTAATGTTATGGCTCCTAGGTTTATGGATATAGTACTTAGAAGAATCGATTTTACAATTCAAAAAAGACTAACGACGCAGCTTGTTGCTCGCTTATCCCTTAGTTCGATGTAGACTTGTTATTTACGGTTAGAAAATGAAACAAGAGACGACATGAACTAGTTTATGTACCATTAGATTCAAGCATTCTTCATAAATAACTAAACAGAAAATGCTCCGACATTTTCAGAAAAACATTCACTTTCTCGAAGATTTATCTTAAGTAACTCTAGTGCAGAATTAACACCATGTACATTACAAGTTGAAATTAAATTCACCATCGTTTTTCTGAATCAAGAACGAAACCTTTATCTTATTTGTCAGGCAGATATTTTTTGATAGACGCAAAGATAGCAATTTCTCTGTGTTGTCAAAATATCTGGAATCGACATCAAGATAATGAATTACGGAATATGATGTTCCTATGATGTTTGCATTGGAAAGTCAATTCATCATAAATCATATGAAACCGATAGCATCAAGGGAAGGAGACATTGTTACAAGAATATCCTAGGACTCCATGAATGCATATAGGTTTGATAAAAAAAATTTATGCCAATCCAACATCAAGGAGGGAAGGGAACTTCGTTACCCCCGAGGATGTTCCCTCTCCAGATCTCCTCTCGAGTGGAAAGGATGTGTCCGTCACTCGATCGCAGCATGAACATGCGCACAATAGTGACCTCAATCTCGCCAACTCGATGGTGATCACGGATCTTTGATCGGTGCACCTACTCCGGCGATAGTGATGGCCTTCTGACGACTAATCCGGCCAATATGATTGTGCTTTGGTTAGGGTAAGAGATGGTGGTTAGGTTTTTGATAGGGAAACCTACCATCTCATATTTATATAAGAAGAGGGATTTCGGATCCAAATTCAAATCCGATTCGAGTCCATATATGGGTCTTGATCATCCATCTTAAAACATCAATATCTTGTGCTAGGAATGTCAGAATTCGATATTCTTAGGCTCGTTGGAAAGATCTAGACGATCTCAATTAAATATTTTTTTAGGTGTCAAAAATACTTCAAAATTTAGGTTGAATACACAGGATTTTACAGCATATGACAATTCTTCAACCTGGGTCACATGGTTAGGATTCGCAACAGTTTTCTTTTTCTTCGCAATAGGTTACATAATTTCCAGCCCCAATCATATAAAGACATTTTTTGTGCACATTCTTCTTAACAAGCTACATTATGGCCTCCATGCATTGTTTGTGTCGAGTCGTTCTTTCCATGGAACGAATGTTGTATTGCCAGACTTCTAAACATTTTGCATCCTCATGTCGCACCTACAAATGGCTATCCTAGGAATTGTGGCTTTTTTAGATAGAAGATCAACATCATTCAATAAGAAACTCAAAATCATCAATAGCTAAGATACAACAGCTACAATCATTAACAACCCTAAAAGATCAAAAAGGTTTAAAAATAGCGACAAAAAGAAGACATTGTACATCAACAAATCACAAAGATGGTCTCATGAGAGATAAAGATAACTCCCACCACCCACAAATCTAGAAAACAAAGACTACTTCTAGCAAGGGTTGGATGCAGGATATCATTCACGAGTGAACATAATTGGAAACAACATTGTATTTATTGATGTAATAAATTCAACCAGTATAATTAATCATTAAAATACAAATATAAATATAATAAAACTCTTTCTAAAGTTACATTATTGGAGTTCGAGATTTTATATTTTGAAATCATTGAATAATTTTGATGTTGCTGATATTTGTAAACACGTCTTTTCAAGTAGTCAAGCTACCATTCAATCATTAATCTCCCATATTATTTCGAAGATGATTATTCATCACTGTAGAGAATGCTCTTTCAGCTCTAGTAGATGCATCGTGGAATATACATGGCAACTTAATAAGCTTAAATCAATTGATATGATGTGTATTTTTTCTTCTCAATCAATAGTTGTGCAAGATCTACAATTCCTTTCATCTTTAAAAAAATATATTATTTAGAAGTCATATCCAATAAATAAGTTTCAAGTTGGTTATTAATTTTACCATATTAACATATGAAAAGACATCTTTGTATGATGTGGCTATATGGATAAACTTCTCTTTATTAAAGGAGGAAAATGAATATAATGGATTAATACATAACATAACCAAAATTAAAAGATTCCATTGCCTTAAAACTACAATTTAGTTATTGAAGTTGTAAGTCAATAGCCATGAAAAATATTTGAACCCGATAATAGTGCAAATTAGTCATGCTATGAGTCGAATTCTTGCATGAACGAACCATGATATTAGTAACAACAATATTATGCTTTTGAAAAATGCAACCTACATATCTGAGTAATGAATCTCATCCATTATCTCTTAGAAGTTACAAACATTATGTAGAAATCTTGTTCGAACTCACAACGTCTACAATATCCCACTCCTTTCATTATAAGGACTATGATAATTCAGATGTAATATCCAAATTGAGTTCAATAAGTATAAACTAAAATAAAATGATCGTGTAGAATCAAATAAAGAAGATGCTTTAGCTCTTTGTTCATAATTTGAACCTTCTTAGAGAAAACATCCAGGACATCTACTATTGATGCAAACATCTAATGTTAATCGGAGAATTACAATGTCATCCCCATCGAGTATCACTAGTATGTGGCATGCTTGTGTATTGGTTTAAACATCTCCTTAATAAAAGTTCACCAATGTCAAAAGCTTTAGCAAGAGCATGATTTTCTCTTAGCTAATAATGATGATTACACGAAGCTTCGATATTATTCAATAGGGGCATAATATCATTAAATAGCAATGAAACTTGAACATATTTTTTTAGTGACTGTTATAAAAGCTAATTGAAGTCGATTTGCAAAACAAAGCACATTATAGGTTGAATTGTTCCTTGTTTAAATCAACGCTTGAAGTTCATGAAATTCACCCCCTCATGTTTCTTGAAACATCATAAATTGACCCATTTAATCTTGTAAAACTTTGAACAATTCTGAAAATAAAGATTCAAGCTAACCTTTCAATAAGGAAGACTGTAGAAAAGAATCTCTCCACAACACATTCTTGACCATTCACATAGCATAAGAAATAATAATTTACTTTTTGATTGCAATATCTCTAGATTAATCCACTAAACCTGGAAATAGTTCATTATGACGTTATATAATGATATTATTAGTTGTTAATATTGTAGCCTCATTAGCAAAATCCTTTGTGGATTTCAAGTACAATTAATTTTAGATTCTTCGAAGCATTTTCCAATAACACATCTCGAATATCCTCATTATGATCTGAAAGAAATCTAGTTTAAAAATGAATTTTTAAACTACAAACCATAGAATCTTTGTAAATTACCTACTTGGCCCTGTAGACATCATTATTATCCCCTCGACCTCGTAAAGTTACTTTGTTTAACACTACGAACGATGTCATTAATTTGACACTTCTTGAGCTAACTTGCTTGGGTTAAAGTTGAGTTAATCAAACTACAACAACTTCAACAGTAGGTTTCTTCCACTCTCTCCTTCATTCTTCTCTCCCTCTTCTTCCTCTTCCTTTCCCTTCCATAAAACCCACCCACTTCTCCGATCTAGCGGTGGCGGTCGAGTGCCACAAGGAGGAGGGGCAGCAAAGTGGGGGCAGAGCTCTATGCGGCATGGGGGAGGGGATCAGAGCTCTAGGCAGTGTGCAGGGTTGAGGGAGGAGCTTTGCTTTAACCTTGCAGGACTCGTGTCGGGACAATCCCTAGTTGAGGATGCACTAGCTTCACTATTATCTCCTCCAACCTCTTTTCGGTGCTAACCGAAGCCGCACCACCGCCCATCTCAATGAGTTGGAGCTCAAGATTGACTCGCCATGTTGTTGAACCATCTTGTCAGATGCCACATTGGGGGTGAAGTAAGTCCCCATGAGGACTTCCTACGGAACTTCACCAGACGAGCAGTAGAGGTGCTCTTACTTTTATCTCTCATATTGAACGAAGAGAGGGGTTACAGTGCGCCAAGCCTCTATCCAACCTGGGAGGCACGTGGGAGGAGTTTGGGAGCTCTTGGTGGCATAGGGGGAGGGAATCAAAGTTTTGGGTCACGAATGAGGAAGGGAGGTAGAGATCGGTGTTGAACATGTGAGCCACGATGAGCCATTATGCAAAAAATGTTATTGCAATTCACTCCGTAATCTGAAAGGAGGAATAACTAATTTGCATAATAAGTCCATCTATATAATTAGGGTTATGTACCATGGTCATATTAATTATCATACAGCAGTTGAGTCAATGGTTTAATCATAGAGTCCAGTGCTTGGATGATATCTAAAGAGTTAGATTGAGGAATGGTAAAGCATTGTTAAATAATTGTTAAGAAATGATCTCTAGCTTGAGAAGGAGATGACAATCCTTCTCTAAAGGTTGACATATGACCAACCTCTTGATGCATGTCCTCTACATAGGAATAGAGATTCAGAGGTGCTAGATAAGTTAGGTCAAAGAGTTGATTTAACGAAATCGAGATAACCAAAACGTATGTCGTATACTATCACGATATAGACATTCATCCTCTGACCGGAGATGAATATATTGCTATATGTCTGAATGTGTACATTTTGCAGACTGTAGGTTGATGATATAATAAAGTTATATACGTTGGCGAGCTGGTGTGCATATGAGGGTACATGATTAATACGATCTCTCAAAGGGATCATACAGGTTCACTACTAAACTGGAAGACATGAGCTCACTCATGAGGTATTGGGGCCAATCAAATACCATGCATGGTCGTCTTTCTTTGGAAGCATGACAATAATTTGTAGGTATGATATATGTTTTTGGAAAGCATATGATTGATACCAACTCCCAATTACCAAATGAGAAACTTAACAATAAAATTCTGAAGAAGACATTCTAAAAGTGATCTAAAACTTGGGGTTTATTCTAGGTCGGATGTACGCATATTAGGAATACTCGATGGGGATGTGATCATAAACGATTATATAAGCATGACACTTCTATTTCGAGGGAGTGATGAAACATGTTTAGATTTTAATGACTCCTCTCAGTAGAAAAGTAATCTAATCGTAGTCCAAATGTTCGACATTGATCTGAATATGATTCAGATACAATGAGGAGATCAGATTTAAGGCTTTGATTTAATCAAGTATCTTTGAGAGGACCCCAACATCTGGGTTTGAGATATGATCTCAATATCCAGGTCACTATACATGGAACGTACAATTGCCATGTCCTTATTTCCAAGTATGCGTAGAGAAAGTGCATTATTATTGAAAGAGTTCAAGAATATTTCATTATTGAATAATATATATTGAGCATTGGGAAATTGATCATTAAATGTAATTTAATTATCATGAATAATACAAATGTGATTCATATTATTGAGATACAAGATAATGGAGATCCAAGATAACTAAATATAATTTATGTATCAAGTATATGAATAATGTGGATAGCACTATCCATATCAATCATATATATTATAAATATGATTTATAATATATTAGAGAGAGCTAATTGTAAATACTATTTATGAATCAAATGTTGATGTGAATTGGATTCTCATTGGATAATTAATTGAAATACAATTTATATTTTATTTTGGATGTGGGAATATGACTCACATCTTTTCAATGACATGATTGAAATATTCACAAAATAATTTAGAATTATTTTTGTGAATTAGTTTGCAATATAAGTGTTTGCAAATAAATAAAAGATTATATGAGATATAAAAGCTCACATAATTAGAAGAGGGAGACACCTTCCAAAAATAGAGGGTGGACGGCCACCCTTGACAAATTCAAGGTGGTCATCCCGTCTATATGTGGAAGGTAGCTAGCCTCCTTTATTATCCTTCAATTTATATTGATTATATTATATTATATTATATTGATGATAATTCAATATATTTAATTTGATTTAAATTAATTGTTGTTGCATTTTTTATGCAACAAAATCATGGTCATTGAATAAAAATACAAATCAATCTTAAACATTGATTTTGTGTTGCACATGGATTGTAATCCATGGACTTCCAAAGTATTATAAATGAAGAGGAAACTCTAGCTCTTCATTTACACACAACACATTGCAAGAGAACTCTCTCTCTCTCTCTCTCATCACATGCTTCTCTCTCTCTCTCTCAAGAGTGGTCAGCTACCACTTGACTTAGAGAGAATCGCCGCCATCGCTACACTGTCGTGCTACCGCTTCGATCGCTCGTGTATATCCATCTTCCTCGAGGTTGCATGCACGTGAAGAAGACTTTGGATTTTGTGAGATGAAATCAGAAGATTCATTGCTTAAATATTCATCTTAGATTACGAGAAGCACACATCCCATCAACATGCTTGCAAGTGTCTCCTCTGTCAGGTCGGACTTGAGACATGCAATCTCTTCCTTTAGAGACAACAACCGCAATCACGCTTCAAGAGGTATTCCTATATCTTATTTGTTATTATGATGAAATGATTCGAGAAGTGTTCCCAAATCATGTGATTTCATCTCTTTATTTTTTTAAATTACGTTGCCCTGATCAACCAGTATGACTAGTTGCTCCCGATCGAATTGGATGCAATCTTCACACTTTCATGATGCACTTAAGGCTTGACACATAACCTTCAAGTAGTATCAGAGTCTTGATCAAGATCTTGTATATGACCCAAAACTCAAGGTGAACAAGATTTTGTATATCGGATGCACGGGGACTCGTTGTTTTGCATGAGATGCAAGTTTCGAATTGATTTTTCACTAAAATAAACCTCCCTATTTATGCATTGTTTGGGCATATTTCTTGATTATTAAAATGTATTTAGAAAGTCTAAATATATATCAAAAACAATAGCCAATTATTGGTACCAAAAGTGCATGAATTAAAATTTGAAGAGTTCTCGCTACGAATTTATTTTTGCATGTATTCACGGATCTATAAGAAATTAATTTTTGCTTATAGTTTTCTCATAAAAAAATGAAATAAATGCTTTAATTAAGTATAGAATTAAACCAGCAAACCACTCGAATTTATTTCACGTAATTCCAACTCTCTTTGCCCTGGATATTCCATATTTAGTAGAGATGGGTCGGATAATGATTGGATCATAAAATCTTCTTGCTTAATGTGTTTATCATTCAATGAAATCATGGAAATTATGAATTTGCCTTGATTAAATTGATGCTTAATATTTATGAAAATAATTGATTAAACATCAATGTCCTTTGAATGTATGTTTCATGAAAATCCTAGTTTACCGTGCAACAGTTGTAGGATAAATTTTACATGCAAAACATGGTTTCTTGATATACTTAGAAATTTAGGATATCAAAAATTTTTTAAGATGCCTAGGAATTCTGAGTTATTACTATATAATATAATATGGGTCATCAAAGTTGATCGATAAAACCGTAAGTACATTGGCATTATGTTGTTCTCAATTGGAATGATGAAGATATCTAGTCCGGATATGTTAGATTGGTTTCTTAATTAGTGCCTTGCATGTCAAGGAAATTCTCCCTCCCAGCATAACTCGAGTGTACTGGTTGGATCCATTTTTGAAGAAAGAATAATATGTGTGATTCAAGTTGCACTTTGATTTTTAAAATACAAAATAATACGTACTTGTGAGGATGTATAATATATGGTAATATCAAGCAAATCCTTATTATTTATTGGTTAATTTGGATTGATAATAGATTTAATCTGATTAAATTAATTAGATCCAATTAAAATAAATACTCTCTTTATAGTGTTATAATTCTCTTGGAAGAATTAATGATGTAAATATGATTCATAATAATTACTTAAAATTTGAATGTGATATGGAGGATCATGTAAATGATAACCATGGTCTCTCGTCAAGGCGAAGGGTTTCGTCACCATGGGATTGTATGCTGGTGATGCTTGTTTGAAGTCACAACACGTACATACAAGCGCACATGGATCAGATCGAAAGAGTAAGGCGATGAATCTCCATTTCATCACCTTTATTCTTTCATTTTGGCCTTTAAACCCTATTTAAAAGCATAAAAATATCATTATTTTGTAGAAAATAACATCTACTATGTACTGTATAAATATTGTATATAATATTGTTTTAAAGCCAAAATAAAAGAATAGAAAAAGAAAAGAAAAAGAAATTAAATACCATAGGTATTGAATAACCCTAAACCCTAATACCTAGGCATCATGATGACTTGGTCGACCATGAATAAAGTATGGGGAGATAAGGGCCAAAAATAACAATAAAAATCCCAGCTTATTTTGCAAAATAATTGAGTTTTGAGACTAATTTATTCTTTATTATTTATACATCAAATCAATAAACTATATACATGAAAATTGTAGACAAAAATACATAGAAAAATATAAAAAATTATTTCATACAAAAATATTGCATATTGTACCTTCTACACTCAAAATAAAAAGGCAAAAATCCAAACATCACATACCCATATCTTCTCCATATTAACTCAAAATTCATCAAAATCACTTTAATAGTATATAACTTTTTATTAGATATTTAATGAAAGTGGTTTCATTTAATATGGAATTAAGATGCAGAAGTTAGATTTTGGATTCCTATTGTACATTATACGTGAACAAAATATTTATTTTATTTATTCTTTATATTTTTCATTATTTTATATTTTTATAACTTTGTAAATATTATTTATAACGAATGTGCATAATTAAAGTAAAATAAACCATAAAAATACAATAAAATAAAATAGTATACCAAGAAACATAGATAAATTACCTATACATATACCTATATAATAAATTCATTTATTTAAGTACATAAATGAGTTCATAAAAATACAATAAAAAATATTTATGTGTATTTAAATAGTTATAAATATATAAAATAAGTATATAAATAATGAAATTCAAACTACAAAGTAAATATATATAGGTCAATATACCTATATTCACACATGTAAAAAGTAAACTACAATAAAGGAATTTGTATAAATAAATAAAATCAGATTAAAATACTACATAAAATAATAAATATTTTTATGTTTTAACTAAAAATTAAATAAATCATTTAATAATTTATTTTGAATTCATTTTGAATTTCCTTGCTGGTTTATCCTCATGCGGCCTTGTGGTCCAATCAGAGGCGGGCCTTAGTTGACTCGCCAGTCAACTAAACCCCTCTGGCACCTAGCCCTACAGCCTTGAAGACCAGCCAACTTCATCAAATTTTTACCTTTTATTGCATCTTCTTGGCTAGATTCCTGAAGCAATTTTGTCCCTCGATTATCAATCTATTATGCATGCATCTCTTCTCGATCGATGTATGGTTGCAGCGAACCCTAGCCTTTATCAAAGATCCCCATGTATAAAATGAAGTTGTCAGCCTCCGTTTGAATTTGATCTCCCTTAGCCCCTTGAAATCATCGAAATCTGTGTCGTGGAGCATCAACATGAAGACCGATGACCCATTTAGCATAGAGGAAGAGGACCCGAGGTTGAGATCCAAACTCCACCGGCAAGCTCCATTGTAAGCTCCGCTTCCAGCTCCTCTAGGCAAGTGAGCGTCTACTTTTTACATTTTTTTGATTCCTAGGATTATCATTAGAGTAGATTTGGTTTTATTTCCTATTAATTTCATCTCGTTTTTCCTAAAAATCAAAATCATAGTTCGTCGGAGCTGAGCTCTGGCGAACCTCCTCACCGTGTTCCGACTATTCCCAACCATCTACGACCTTCATCTCCTTTCCCTATCGGTGCTTTACGCCCCAAGCACCCCCACTCCCCCTGATCTTGCTCAAATCAGGAGAATTGTTCTCCTCTGCCACATCACCAGAGAACACCACTTCGACCTATTTCTGCCCCATCTTCGCCCAAACTGAGCCCAGACCTTCGTCTTCTTGTTTCCAAGCTAACCCGACGGGTCAAAGCTATTAAAGACCCCATATGGGTTGATTTTTGCTGAAGAACAGGTACCTGGGGCTCCCGACCTTCACCGAACTCTAAGTATCCCTCCAGCTATCCTTGGAGCCATCTGAACCAATAGCAGGTCCGAGGTGCTTCCAGGCACCTTCGTGGCCATTTTGGAGATCCAGAGGTAAGACAAGGATGAAGTTACCCCAGATCGAAGCTCGGAAGCACCAGGGTTCTTCCCTATTCTTCTAAGCTACTTCCTAGCCGTTCGATCGTGCTCGTTCTTCAAATCCAGTAGTAGAAGTTGGATGCTTGTCCACCAACAGTCAAATCGATCACCATCATCTAATCTCTAGCGTCCACTACGAACCGTCATTACGTAAGGAGGAGCCCGACACATGTCCAAGTGGAAGCTCCCAGTCGTTGGATTACCTAGAGGGGGTATTTTTCACTCTAACCCCCTTACTTTTTGCCTTTTAATTTCATTACAAAAACTATCATTTCATGTGTATTAATTTTTGTAATATTTATAATTATCCTCCTGTACTTTCCATTTGTGCACTAAGGTATAATCCATGTCACCTCATGTGCCCGTGCGCGTGAGGGGACTGGTTATTTTGCACCTGGGACCTCGGATTTTATGTATTTATTTTTAGTCCACATTTTCAGTACCTAAGCATGTTAGGGTATTTTTCCCAATTTTGACTTGTTATATTTTTATTACATATATTATTGTTAGAAAATAAACATGCGGAAGCGAACATGGAAAAAGATAAAGAAATATAAAGAAGACGGGATTTTACGTGGAACCCTACTCCGTGAGGAGCGGGATGAAACCACGGGAGAAGCCCTCAAAGGGGCGGATATTCTATTAGAATTTCTCATCTGTTACAGGAGGCCTGGGGCTCCTTATATAGCTTCCACAGGGCCTACAAGTCCCACCACTAGGCGGTATGGGACTAAACTCAGTGGTGGGGTAAATGGATCTTGGAGGGATCCATTTACCCACCTATTACATAAGTGACGCATGCTCCAAATACTCTAATACTCCCCCTCAAGATGGAGCAAGCAATGCTCAGCTTGGACCAACAGAAAGAAACTCAACTCACAATACATGACACTACAGACAATATCAACCCAACGCGCACAACTGTTGCAGTCGAGGACGTTGCTTCTCATGGCGTGCACGTGAGGAGGACGAACAGGGCTGGAGTGTCTATATGGCTCAGAGAATGGTACTCTATTGTGGAGTCCCTATGATACCACATGAAAACCCTTGCCCTTAATGGCATAGGGAATAGTCCTCTGCTCTGGAGTCCCTATGGCTCACATGAAAGCTCTGGCCGACCAACAAGAATGATAAATGATTGGCATGCGTCGTCGTCGAGTCTGACCAAATACTCTAAAAATTATCTATATTACATATACTTCTGTTATACCTAAAAAGATAAAAACTAAAAATCAAGAAAATATTAAAAAGAATTATAAAATCAAAAAAATTAAATAATTAAAAGCTCATAAAAATTAAAAATATTTAGAAACTCTTAAAAACATTCATTATCTTTTCAGCCAATTGTTGTTGCCTATGTCCCGTTCTCCATGTGTTCGACATCATACCATACTTGTTGCTATACGCATTTTATTGTAAGGTTATAGTAGATTTTGATTCAAACTTGCTTGCATTGCTTCATCGTCACATTGTGTGGGTTGATTGTTGATCGATCATGGATCTTGTGAGCGGTCGCCTCAGCGACAATATTTCTTTGCTCCCTATGAGGATATTATTTTAAACCCTCGTAAGAACCATGTCATCAAATGACACTGTTGCCGGGGAGCAACACGTAGGATAGATTTTTGGGTCTATTTTCATTTCACTATTTTTCTTTTCTTGTTTTCTCTTTATTTGATATAATTGTTTATCGTTCTAATATTTCTCTTATATTTTTCTTGGGAGGGACGTTGAGGCGAAGGCGACCTCTTAGGTGGTTGGAGTACCCGAGTCAAGAGGACTTGGTCATTCTGTTTATTGAACAAGAGGAGAGAGAGTGTGTATGAGAGAGAGAGAGAGTAGAATTTAGCATAGCTTCTAGTTTTTTTATTTTTGTGAGAGAGTGACTCTTATTTTTGCAGAATTAATTTGTAATAATACATGTGGACTTGGACTTGGATGCTCGGGCCCATTTTCCAAGTGTTTGTTTACTTGGGGGTTACCGAATTTTCCAAGTTTTGATCGCCTTTATTTTCTTTGTTTTCCGCATTTTAAGTTTTCCGCATTATTTTTTATTTGATTTGTGGAATGAGTCCTTAATTTTGTAGGATTGCTTGCTCAGCAACCCAAGGCCAAACATCTAATATCTTATATGTACCTATAGCTTATACGTTTGGACTTAGATCAAATTAGTTGTTGAATACTTGACTTGAAACCACGTTGCGTGAGAGGTTTCCATATAGTGATTGTGGGACCTATTGTGGTGGGCACCGAGGAGCCTCCAACATCGGACCATTTGGTTTATACTCTTTTTATTTAGGATTTGGTTCTTCCTGTTAATAACAATTCATGTTTAGGGTGATTTCTTTGTGTGCATATCGGCATATAGATATAAACTCTTGTTTTGCATCCCGTATGGAGAGAGATGGGAAGCATTGTAAGTCTTCTATCTTTGCATGCATCATTTGATACGAGGGCAAATTTCCATTCTCGTATCCACTTACATTGCTTTACCGCTATCTCCCTCTATTTTTGGATCACATAGGAATTAAAAAATCCAAAAAAAATCATTAGGCATTCTGATATTGAAAATACTCAAAAAAAAGTTAAAATCAAAAATTAAAATAAATGGACTGATAATTGCACCTTAACCTAAAATAAAATTCGTAATGAACGTCATTGTTTTGGGTTTCACAAAGCCCACATATTCAGGTACATTCCAGACTGAGTGAGGCACGACCCTTAAGGAATAGAACCAAAAACCCGATTTGTGGATGCCTCAACTACCACATGGAAACAGCGAAGTATAGGTGCTTCTAACGTACGTGATCGAGTAAGGCCTTGTTGATGACAGTGTTCCCACATTGTGCAGAGCATCTGACTTGGTCTGAAGTACTGAGCCTAGGCCACACCCTCACAGGTGTATCTGTCTCACCGATTTGCGTCCGAGTACCTCGCTTGTGAGGGAAGTAGTGGTCTCGCCTATCCACTTTCTCTCTCTTTTCTTTGGTTGAGTAGCCATACAGGACCAATATTGAGGATCTCAAAAAGTGCATATCATAGGATACAAAGGAGGTAGAAAAGTATGGGGATACTTTCCTAGCAGTACACGCTCTCCTCTAGGGCTAGCCATTAAGGAGACGTGACAACTTTTGCCTGAATCAATAACTTTAAAATTGAAAAGATAAAAATAGTCGAACTCTTACGGCTTCACATTGAGTTGAGTTGGTGAATCCAATTTTGTTTGGTGTTCGTTTGTTTATAATAGGTTCAAAGATCAAAGTCCTATGCACTTGCACATTTTTGCTCTTCTTCTTTTCTTACTTCCTCTTTGACCCTCCTCATCATGAGCCTTTTATTGTTTTGCACTCCTTTTAATTATTGTTTATCATTGTATCCTTCATCCTTCATTGATCTTCTTCTTTACTCTCAAGTTGTCGACCCTGGATGGTTTAGTCGGGACACCGACAACTACATCGATTGCTTGGGTTCAACTTCTGCCTAAATAATGGGTGATATCCAAGAAGATAGGACAGACCCTGCTAAATTCTCCTTGGAATCCCCTATCTTCACTTGCTTCGGAAACCGAGAAGACTCTTGTCTCGGTATCCTTCCTTCTACCATCTTTCTTTTCGTCAATAAATCCCTTGTTCGAGATAGACTCTCATCTCAAACTTACTCCATCATTTCTGAGGATTGATCGAGTACTATTTCCCAATACAGATTCACAACCGGATCTTGAGCTCGTACAGTCACATCCGGCATAAAAGATGGCTCCAACATGAAGAGGAAAGGGACCTTAGCAGAAGAATACAGAGCAAGATACAGAGCAGGGAACTGGCTCAAGTCAGAATGAAGTCAATAGTTAGCTCTTGTCCTCTGTCCAAGCCATTCAGCAGCATCTTACTGACCAAGCTTTATCTCAGGTCACTTTTTAAGATATGTTGAACGAACTCGGGAGGAGATGGGAAGAGAGGGAAACACCTTGAGGAGGAGGTGATGATGATGATGATAGAGATGATCACTCTATAGATGGAGCTCATGGAGGCGGGGAAGAAGGAGGCAGAGGCCGACTTAAGCCAACCCGCAAGCAATCATACAGCCCTGGGGCCGGCTGCATTAATGAGTGGATCCGAATTCCATCGATCCACAGACATTTTGAGCTGAAGCCGCATCTCTTTTCACTTCTCCCTAGATTTCATGGGAATTTAAAGGAGGAGCCTTACATTCTTCTACAGCAGTTCGACTGCATCTGCAGCATGATGCACTACCCAACATCTAGTTGGGCGTAATCAAGATGACTGCCTTCCCACTCAGCCTTCAAGGCAAATCATTATACTGGATAAATCATCTAGGAAAGGTGGTGACGACCTGGGAGAAACTGAAGTCAACATTCCTGCATAAGTACTATCCTCTTGGTTGTCTCAATCATATGCGATCGAAGATCGCTGGTATTTCTCAGGGACCCCAAGAATCCTTTCATTAGACATGGGAGAGGTTTAGTGATCTAAAAGAGAAATACCCCCACCATGACATCCTGAGGACCAGCCTGGTCCAACATTTCTTTAGGGGTATGACAGAAGCTAGTCAATGTCTGGTTGATGCTGCCTGTGGAGGATCCCACTTCAACAAGGACGAGGACGTAGTTTGGCAAATCTTTGAGGAGATGGCTGAAGCAGAGACTGTGTTATCCTCATTTCATTCCTTTCAGATTTAGTCGCCACCACAGACCCTCCACAAAAATGTGAACATGGCGGATACACATGAAGTCGATAGGTGTGACAACCCCGCCTTGACCAACATCGAGAACCATCTGTCGAAGGTAGATATCATTGAGAAGAGGATATAGGAACTATAGAAGCTCACCGCAATTGAGCAGATAATGAAGGGCTTAAACAAGCTCGATATCATCAGCAGTAGCTGTAGCTGCTCGTGAACACCATCAATGCTTGCAACGCAATGACCGCCTCTACTGAGCCTCCAGCTGAGAAGGAGTAGACATAGACAGACCCACCTCAACCGAGTCCCAATCAACCTCCGGTCTAGCACGTATACTATGTACATGTCCCAAAGCAGCAACCGCCACAACCGCAGACTCAGATGATTGTCTACCAACGACCTAAGTTCCAGCATCGGTACCTTGAGTCTTGTTCTCTACCTCCCCCGCTCTTTTAAGAGGTGAATGGCATCTAGAGCAATGATCAACGATGGACATATCCTCAGATACAACACCAGGGTTAGTTCAATGACAACCGACCATACCATCAAGAATAAGGAGGACAGAAATTCCAGCCTGACCCGACCCATCACCAGCAGCCTCCATAGCAAAGTTATAACTGGAGGTAGAACAATTATCAATAGTAGTCCAGATACTGCAACAAACAGTACCATCAGTCGGCTGCTCTGTACCATCACCAGTACTCCTTACCACAATATCAACAATATCCTTCTCTTCCTCTTCCTCCTCACTATCCTCAGGGTTACCAGCAACGACCTCCCTCCTAAAAGTAGAATCAATGGTCTTATCAAGTCGAACCTTCTAAGGTTGCCTCGATTAACTTGGACCTTGATTGTCTGGCCCAACTTGTGAAGAATATGGCTGAGATGAGCCAGAAGATAGGCAACATGATGGCTGCCAAGACTGTCATCCCGTCTCAGGTTGAAGAGAATACGAATAACTTTCATCGCAAGGAGCAGGTAGCATGCAGTGCCCCCATCTAATTCAGGTGAAAATAATATTTTTATCTAATGATGTACATCTCAGGAGCAATAGGACACTCAAGGCATCTGTGATGGTGAAAGGGAAGAACAAAGCCTTCGATGGTGAATAGTGAGCCAGGTCAACATCAGGGCCATCACAATTTTTGGATGGAGCAGCACCACCTACACCAAAAAGATAAAAAAATGTAGAAAATACAAAAATACAAAAAGAAAGCAGCAATCTTGGTGAAGTTGTGCCAGCCTTGGAGATGCCAGCAGATGCAACAGCCCCAGAGCTAGCCGGTGGTATCGAGCCTGCCGTTTTCAGTCCACCAGTTGTAGATGATTGTATTCCTTTTTTCCATCTACCTATACAGAAAGATATGGATAGAAATTTGAATGAAAACATTTTTTATGATGCACATATACCTTTTCCTTCTACAATTAAATCAAAAAAGTAAAAAAATTGAAAAATACTTTGTCTGATCCATAAATAGTCCAAATTTTACAAACTTGATCCTTGAAATGTCATTTTTGAAAAGCATGGAGTACATGCTTCCAGTGAAATGAGGACTTAAAGAGGCATGCACAACAAAGCATCTGAGCCGCAAAAAGAAGAAATCGGAGACACACATCATTACCATGGTAATGGAAAATGCCCTCAGCAATCTCCCATACAAACAGAAAGACAAGGGAGAACCACTCATCAGATGCACCATTTTCAATCAGGAGTTCGAGTGCACTTTGCTTGACAGTGGGTATTCTATCAACCTTTTGCCAACGTCACTACTCATAGAATTTGGGTTAGGTTCGCTCAAGCCAACAAAGATGATTCTGAAATTCATGGATAGATTAGTCAAGCGACCTAATGGCATGTTGGAGGATGTAATCGTCACTATTCAAGGGATGCAATTCATTGTCCTAGATATGGACGCCTCCGCACCTCTGCTCCATACCATGATCATCCTTGGTTGATCGTTCCTTCGAATGACCGAGGCAGTAGTTGAATATGGCACTCGAGAGATCACATTCTGCTCCAGCACTAACAAGATCTAGATAGAAATCGTGCATGAACCAAAGCTGATAGAGGTTGTGTTTGAAATGAGAGTGCTTGAATCTCAATGTTCTGAGGACTGTGATTTTTTAGCAAAGATCATTGGTACCAATCTATTTATGGATGACATGGAAACCATGGAATTCCTCTCCCCTGAGAAAGATGGGAAAGCATAGTCCAACTAACTGAAGTCTTTAAGGATGAAATTTTTGCTAATGTGCCATTAGAAGAATTTGAAAAATCCCTCTCGTATGAGTAGGAAGATTTCATTGTTGATATGTGTGATATACTAAATGATGAAGCTGAATTGGCAGCGGTGGATAGGCAATAATGGAAATAACTAACACATGCAGTTGTTGCTGAAGTCACCACTGAAGTAGCTCCCATACCACCTGAGCTCGAACCCTTGCCCTCCAACATAAAGTGCGCCTTCCCTGCAAGAAAACCAAACATGTATCCGGTCATTATCAATGCTCATTTGATCAAAGACCAAGAATCTTGTCTGATGGAAGTTCTTGAACGAAGCCGTAAGGCGATAGGCTGGAAGATATCAGATCTCCATGGGATTAATCCATCTCTATGCCCGCATCACATTTACCAAGAAGAAGATAACAAGCCTTCCCGTAAATTTCAGTGCAGACTGAATCCAAACTTCCAAGAGGTTGTGATGAAAGAAATTTAGAAATGGTGTGTTGCGGGATTCATATATCCATCTCCGACTCCAAGTGGGTGAGTCCCCTGCACACAGTTCCCAAGAAGTCTGGGATCACCCTTATAACTAATGACAAAGGAGAGGAGATTCTGACCATAGTACAGATATCATGGCGAGTTTGTGTGGATTACATACGTCTCAACCTCGCCATCATGAAGGATCATTTTCCACTACCCTTCATCGACCAGATTCTTGAGAGGCTGGTCATGAAGGAATACTTCTGCTTCTTGGACGGTTACTCTGGATATAACCAAGTTGTAATCGCACTTGAAGATCAAGAGAAGTCTGTGTTCACTTGTCCTTTTAGGACGTACGCTTTCTGACAAATGTCATTCGGGCTATGTAACACCCCCGTTACATTTCAGAGATGTATGTTGCCGTATTCGCAGACATGGTGGACAGGTTTCTTGAGGTTTTTATGGATGATTTCTTGATCTATGGAGATTCATTTGATCAATATATTGAGTATCTAGACCGAGTTCTGCGGAGGTGTTGTGAAGTGAACCTCGTGCTCTCGTGGGAGAAGAGGAATTTCAAGGTGACTAAAGGGATCGTGTTGGGTCACGTTGTATCTAAACATGGAATGTAAGTGGACCCAACTAAGGTGTAAGTGATTTCCAAGCTTGAGCCACCTACCAATCTGAAACAGGTCCGCTCATTTTTGGGGCACGTCGATATCTACTAATGATTTATTAGAGACTTCGGTAAGCTCGCCCGACCTTTGACAAAATTGCTAGGCAAGGAGACTGATTTCATTGCGGATGATGGTGTTCTCTAAGCCTTTGATCAGGTGGAAGACCTGATCACGCATGCTCCTGTCCTGCATCCACTTGATTGGTCTCTACCCTTTGAGATCATGACAGACTTATTTGATTTCGCAATTGGTGTTGGCCTAGGACAAAGAAGAGATGGGATTCGATTTGTTATTCATTCCGTTAGCTGAACACTAGATGAAACTTAGAAAAATTATACAGTAACAGAGAAAGAGCTGCCAGCCATAGTGTTTGCCCTGGAAAAGTTTAGATCACATCTCCTCGGATCAGGGGTGATTATTTTCACTGACCATTCTGCCATCAAGTGTCGTCGGAGAAAAAAAGATACCAAGCCTCATCTAATTTGTTGGATTCTTCTACTCCAAGAATTTGATTTAGAGTTTGTGACAAACTGAGTGTCAAAAATGTGGTGGCAGAACATATTTCCATAATCTTCAATGCATAGCCTCCTGAGCAAAATTCAATTTTAATCACAGATATCTTCCTGGATGAGGCAGTCTTGTCTATATCCTCTATCTCCTGGTATGCAAACATTATGAATTATCTCGTCTCCAAGAAGACTCTGCTAGACTGACCGGAAATCAAACGAGACAAATTCTTAGTTAGCGTCCATTTCTACCAGTGGGAGGAACCACATCTATTCCAAGAGGGCGCATACTGCATCTGGAGGAGGTGTATACCTCAAGAGGAGATTATGGGTATCCTAGACCACTGTCAAAAGCTCGAAGCCGATGGACACCATTCTAGAGAGAGAATAAAGGTGCTTCAATGTGTACTTTGGTGGCTAACTCTATCCAAGGATGCATATGATTACGCAAAGAAGTGTACTGACTGTTAACGAATGGTCGGAAACATCAGTATGTGCGACACAATGCCTCTGAAGTACATTCAGATATCCGACGTATATGTTGCATGGGGTATTGACTTCATGGGGTCATTCCCTAACAACCAGGGATTTGAGTACATCCTACTCGTCGTGGACTACGTCAGTAGATGGGTGGAGGCAATCCCTGCCTGAACTGCAGACAGTCGCGTAATCTGTCGCTTCTTGAAAGATAACACCATCTCTCGGTTCGTAGTCTCTGAAATACTCATTTCTGACGGGGGGGCCACTTCATCAACAAGGTAATCAAAACGTTGACCAGAGAATACGACATTGAACATCGTAATGCTGCGTCATACCATCCATAATCAAATGGCTTGGCTGAATGTTCTAACAGGGAGATCAAGACAATACTGCAAAAAGCATGTACGTCTGGATTGTGAGAATTGGACACAACTGCTTGATTCAGTTCTTTAGGCTTACCGCACGACATACAAGACTCCACTCAACGTCTCCCTACCACCTTGTCTACAGAAAGCCTTGCTACATGCTCATGGAATTAATTCACAAATACTTATGGGCATTAAACATGTGCAACCTTGATTCCAAGTGAGGAGGAAAGAACATAAAAGTTGATCTGAATCGACTGCCTGAATTTCGAGACTATATATACAATAAAATCCTGGTATACAAAGAGGAAGTCAAGAGATGGCACAACAAACACATCCGAAGGAAGACTTTCACACCTGGACAGAAGGTGTGGTTATTTGATGCCAAGTTGAAATTTTTCCTGGGCAAACTGAAGAGCAAGTGGACATGACCATTCATTGTGAAGACTGTGTGTGACAACAGGAGTATACTCATATCAGAATTGTTACCTGACATACAGACCTTTATAGTCAATGGACAGTTGTTGAAGCCATATATCGAGCACGACACATTATTGTCCATTGTTGATTCGATCGAAGTTGTGTTTCAAGAAGATTTCTTATAGACTGAAGGATCAGACACAAAAAGCTGAAAGTCACAAAAAGATTTTATTTTCTTATTTTCTTCTTTTCATTTTTATTTTTCTATTTCTTCTGAAAAGTTGTTCACCCCATTCACCACACCTATACTTGGGACATACTTTATCTTAATTACGGGGGGGTGATCACCTCGAGTTATTCATTTCTTGATCCCTCGTATGGCCCCTCACTCCATGATATTGTGTCTATATTTAGGGATATTTTACCCTAAGTATAGGGAGGACATGTCGAGTCAATGATTTTGTATATTCTCACCCTTGACCCTCCCTATCATGTGTACAACCTGCTATACTTATGATTATTTCATCTTAAGTATAGGGGGGACAGTCAACTTCTCATTCTTTCATTCTTTAGTCTTTGTAGTATAGATTTTTCTATACTTAGTACAAGTTATGTCTTCCTTTTTTCTCTCTGATCTATGAGGACATAGCTCAAGCTAAGTATAGGGGGGCCGTATATACGCGGTATTACTTTAGTCATGACTCGTACTTTCGTATTTTCAATGATATGGCTAACACATTAATTCTTTGAAAACACTTGTAACAATCAAGTTCAAAATGTTTTGCAAAATGTTTGAAAAATGGCTGGAAAATCTATTTGAAAATCTTTTGAAAACTGTTTGGAATATGTTTTGCAATTTATTTTCAAACCTTTGTAAAAATATTTTGGTTTGTAAAATTTTCTTTCTTCTGTTTAAATAAAATATTTTGAAAATTTATTTGCAAATTATTTGAAAAATGATTTAAAATTTATTTGAAAAATCTATCCATACTGTTTGGAAAATATTTGCAATAGGATTTTCAAAGATTTTAAATGTTTATCAAAATTATTTGCAAAAATAAGTTTCCAAAATGTTTGCGAAAATGTTTTCAAAAATGTTTTGAAATTTGTATGTAAATAATAACCCAAATAAGAACCTTGCAACATGAATAAAACATGTATGTAGATTCTTCGTCTAAATTCTTGTATACAATAAAATGCACTCCCGTGTAAATATCTGCACATAATTATTGGTCAAAAAATTGTTTCTGAAATATCACTAAAAATTTGCAAAATTTAAAAATCCATAAACTTTTTGCAAAATGTTTTAAAAAACTAAATAAAAATTTGCAAAACTTTTTCAAAAATCCACAAAACGTTAAAAATCAGAAAATTGCATCACAGAAATATTTTCTACATTGTACATAACATTTGCATTTTCCGTATTGATGTTGATAATTGAACTAGTCTACGTAAAATCTGAAGATTGGAGCTTAGTTGGACCTTAATAGGCCTAACAATAGGAACATTTAAGGAACTGGAATTGAGGCACTTCAGCTATGCTAGACTTAATAATTTGAGACGCAAGACTTAATTCAGTGTCGTCTTGACTGCCTAAGTAGAATATTTTGGAACACATGCATGACTCTTGTTGATAGTAACCTAGCTTTCACACCTTCACTTTACACCTTTCTCAACTCAGTTGAAGTGGTAGAGGATTGGATTTGCCGGCATGAGACACAAACCAATGGAATATTGGAAGTCACACATTTGTGGTCATTGTACCCCAACCCAATCCAGTAGCCATGAGGTCTAATGATAGAAGTCGTGGGTTGCAATAATGCTTCAAAAGAGGGATAATTTATTGGCTCAAGAGGAAAACGTTCATATGTAAATGCCGATGCATATAGTGTGTGTGTATATATATATATATGCAAAATCAAAAACTCTAAAAAGAATAGACGGGTAAAATTCCAAGAAAAATCAATACCCGTCGAAGTATGTATGTATATAGCAAATAAGCAAGATTGAGCTTCAAAGTCAAATCCATGTAATCCTGCAGCAGGATGACTTAGATACACTAGTTAAGCATCCCAAGATATGTAGCTACGTTGTCTATCGTCCGTTCTCTTCTCCTCCTCCTCTTCTTGAGCCGGTTGTACTTGAACATAGAAGGGAATATACTCCTTCTTGAGGAAAAAGTTATTGGATCAGGGAATTATGGTCATCATGTTGGCGAAGACTGACTTTTACTGCTTCAGTCGAGAGGAGATACATATCACTGACATTGTACAAGATAAACTCATAGGCATATGAAAATCGCTCTGCGTAAAGTAGATGACCTCAACTTGAGCTGTCTGCTCTTTGTGTGATTCTATATATGGCTTCAGCAATTGTCCATTTACTGAGAATGGTTGTGCATCATCTTTAAGTTCGGTAATATCCACGCTTCCATTGGTATGCACATCGATGACAATGTAAGGACCCGTCCATTTTGATTTTAGTTTCCCAAGAAAAATCTTCAACCGAGCATTAAACAACCACACTTTTTGCCCAGGGACAAAGGTTTTATCTCGAATGTGTCTATCATGCCATCTCTTGACCTTGTCTTTATAGATTACACTGTTGTCGTATGCTCGGTTTCGGATTTCAATTAGCTCATTCAAATTTAAGTCTCGACGTAATTTCCCAAGGTGACAACTCCAATTCAACTTTTTGATCGCCCATTCTGATTTGTGAATCAATTATGCAGGTAGATGGCATGGCTTTCCATAGATCAACCTAAAAGGTGAAGTACCGAGTGGAGTCTTATAGGTTGTCCTATAGGCCCATAGAACTTGGTCCAACAGTTTCGACCAGTTCTTCCTATCTGGACGAACCAACTTCTGAAGAATACCCTTTACCTCTCTATTAGAAACATCTGCCATGCCATTAGATTGTGGATGATATGGGTTGGCTATTCTATGCTCAAATTTATAGTCCCTAGCCAAAGATCTCATTTCCTTATTCACAAAGTGGCTACCTCCATCAGAAATCAAGACTTTTGGTACCCCGAATCTTGCAATGATATTATCCCTGTTAAACTTACAGACGGTTTTGCTATCTGCGGTTCGGGTTGGAATAGCCTCTACACATCTTGATAAATAATCAACTGAAGGATATGGTTAGATCCTCAAGCGCATCACGGAAGCGTGAGCGTCGTATCGAATACGACGAAGAGCGACTAGTCGCACTAGTTGCTCGATGCAGCGGAATTTAAAAATTTTCTTACGACGAAACCACATGATCCAAGAACACTTCTCGGATCGTTTCGTCTAAACCACAAACAAGTAATTAGGATTACCTCTTGAAGCGTGGTTGCGATCAAGTCTCTAAACGAAGAGACCTCCTGTCTCAAGTCCTATCCGACGGAGGAGACGCTTGCGAGCGCGGGGATGAACCGCGTGCTTCTCGCAATCCAAGTTGATGATCCAAGCGGCGGATCTCCTGATCTCGACACACGAGATCCAACATCTTCTTCACGAGCGAGGCGCACCGAAGGAGACGGAGATCCACGAGCAGAAGAACGGGCAGCATAACGACGATGCCGCGGCGATGGAGAACCTCTCCATGGCATCCATGGTGGACGGCCATGAGAGGGAGAGAGAGGGCTGACCTCTAAAGAGAAAGAGAGAGGGAGAGAGAGATGCTTCTCAAGCATTATGTGTAAAGAGAGAGCATGGGTATGCCTCTCTATTTATAGGGTTTTGGGATCCATGGATCTCAATCCATGGGACAACACAAATCCAATGGTTCTCATTGATTGTGTTTCTTTCAATGGCTAAGATTTATGTTGGTAAAAACCAATAACAATTAATTTAATAAAAATCAAATATATGTAGAATATAATTTGATTTATATTAAATCAATCTCAATTAGAGAAATAGGAAAGGAGGCAAGCCTCCTTCCATAAGAGGGGTGGACGGCCACCACATTCCTTGTGGGAATTGTGGCCGTCCACTCTTCCTATATGGAAGGTGGATGCCTCTCCTATTATATGAGATTGCATTATCTCATAATTCTCTCTAATATTTCTCAACAACTTTTGTTGAATATTATTTCACAAAAATAAATCCAACTTATATTGCAATCATGCCATTGGAAATTTGTGAATCACATTCACAACCCAAAACAAAATGTAATTTATATTTTCAATTAATTAGACAATGTGTATCCAATACACATTAATAATTAATCTACTAATATAAATTATATTTAACTCTCTCCAATACATTATAAATCACATTTATAATATATTATGAATAATTGGATATTACTATCCACATTATTCTTATCCATAATAATTAAATCACATTTAATTATATTGGATAACTTATTCTCATGTGCTAAATAATATGAATCACATTCATATTATTTACATCTTTGATAATCAAATCACATTTAATTATCTAAGATAACTCTCCTTGTAATATGAATCAAATTCATATTATTCATGATAATTAAATCACATTTAATTATCCATTTTCTCAGTGCTCGGATACATATATCAACAATAGAATTATCCATGAACTCTTTCAAGGATAATGCGCTTTCTCCGCGAATACTTGGAGATAAGGACAGGGCGATTGTATTGTTCCACGTATAGTGACATGGATATTGAGATCACATCTCAAATCCAGATCTCGGGCCTCCCATAGATGCTTGATTAAATCAAGGCCGCAAATCTAATCTTCTCATTGAATCTGAATCACATTCAGATTAATGTCCAACATTTGGACTAAGATCAGATTACTTCTCTACTGAGAGGAGTCACTAAAATCCAGACCCGTTTCATCACTCCCTAGGAATGGAAGCGTCATGGTTATACAACCGTTTATGATCACATCACCCTCAGGTATTCCTAATACCTGTACATCCTGCATACTGGAAGACTCAGAATAAACCTGAAGTATTAGATCAACTTTACACTGTCTACTTCAGGGTTTTATCAGTAAGTTTCTCATTCGATCATTGGGAGTCGGTATCGATCATATACTTTCCAAAAGCATATATCATACCTAGGTCTTGATCATATACTTTCCAAAAGTATATATCAAACCAACAAATTCAGTCAAGCTTCCAAAGCGAGACGACCGTGCGCACGGAATTTGATTCTTCCCAATATCTCATGAGTGAGCTCTTGTCTTCCGGTTCAGTAGTGAACCTGTATGATCCCTTCGAGAGATCGTATTACTCATATGCCCTTATATGCACACCAGCGCGCCGGTGTATAGACCTTGATTAGGCCATCAACCTATTGGTCTGCCAAATGTACATACTCAGACATATAGTAACACATCTGTCTCCGGTCAGAGGATGTGTGCCTATATCATGACAGCATATGATATAGGACTTTGGTTATCTCGATCTCGTTAAGTCAACTCTTTGACCTAACTCATCCGACACCTCCGAATCTCTATTCCTATGCAGAGGACCTGCATCAAGAGGTCGGTCAGATATCAACCTAAATGAGATAGGATTGCCATCTCCTACTCAGGCTGGAGATCATCTCTTAATAATCATTTGACGGTGCTTGATGAGTCCTCAATCTAACTCATTAGATATTCAACTAAGCACCAGCCTCTATGATTCAATAATTGAATCAACAGCTGTATGATCATTAAGATGGCCATGGTACATAACCCTAATTGTACTAAGGGACCTATTATGCAAACTATGTATTCTTTATTTCAGATTAAGGAGTGAATTGCGATAACATTTATTGCATAATGGCTCACCGTGGGCTCGCATGTCCAACATCAACCGCTAACAAGATGTACTCAAATCCATTACTGTTAGAAAAGGGACCCATAAAATCAATCCCCCATGCATCGAAAACATCATAGAAAATCATTGGTTACATGGGCATTTCATCTCTATATCACACAGTCCCTCCCATTCTTTGACAAATCGGGCATGACCGTACAAATTCATTAGCATCCTGAAATAAGGTCCGCCAGTAAAATCCACATTAGAGTACCTTGTGCACGGTTCTCTTTCCCGAATGGTGTGCTCCAGCCTCGAGAGAATGACAATGTGTGAGGACACTCTGGTATTCCTCCTGAGGAATGCATCTTCGCCAGATGCAATCCGATCCTTCATAGAAAAGGAAAGGATCGTCCCAATGGTATTTTCTCGAATATGTCTTTAATCAATCAATCATTCTCTTGGTCCAACCAAAGGGAACCTTCTTGGAGACAAGATAGTTCAGTATGTCGGAATACCATGGGACAGAATCAATAATGCAAACTGATTCGTCTGGAAAAGTTTCCTTAATAGGTCCAGTGTCAAGATAATCATTTTGCTCAATTCAGGAAAGGTGATCATCAACAACATTCTTTATTCCAGGTTTATCCTTGATCTCCAAATTAAATTCCTAGATTGACAAGATCCATCTCAAGAGTCGTGCCTTGGCATTCTTCTTATCCATAAGATGTCTAATTGTAGTGTGATCCATGAAAATTGTCACCTTGGAGCCCAATATGTATGATCTGAATTTTTCAAGGGCCCAAACAACCGCGAGCATTTCCTTTTTAGTCACCTTATAATTTCTCTGTGCAGGATCTAATACTTTGCTCGCGTAGTGAATCGCATAAGGAATTCCATCTCTTCTTTGTCCAAGCACAGCTCCGACAGTAAACTCTGATGCATCAGTCATGATCTCAAAGGGAAGAGACCAGTCGGGAGATTGTAATATCGACGATTCACGTATTTTCTTCTTCAGGAGCTCGAAGGCCTCTAGACATTTGTGATTCACAATAAACTCGGTGTCTTTTCCTAAGAGCTCAGTCAGTGGTCGAGCGATCTTTGAAAAATCAGGGATGAACCTTCGATAGAATCCAACATGCCCTAAGAATGATCTCACTAACTTGACGTTGGTTGGTGGCTCAAGTTTCTTAATCACATCGACCTTGGTAGGGTCGACCTCCATTCCCTTTTTGGAGATGACGTGCCCCAACACGATACCCTCAGTCACCATAAAGTGACTTTTCTCCCAGGAGAATACCAAGTTAACCTCCCTGCATCTCTGGAGGACTCGATCCAAGTGCGCTAAACATGTATCAAATGAATCATCATGAACCGATAAGTCATCCATGAAGACTTCCAGTAAATCACCAACCATTTCGGCAAATACGGCAATCATGCACCGTTGAAATGTGCCTGGGACATTACAAAGCCCGAATGACATGCGCTTGAATGTATAGGTACTGAAGGGACATGTGAATGTGGTCTTTTTTCTGATCCTCGGGAGCGATAACTATTTGATTGTAGCCAGAGTACCCATCAAGAAAATAGAAGAATGCCTTCCCTGCAAGTCTCTCCAAGATTTGATCAATAAATGGTAGTGGAAAGTAATCTTTCTTGGTTGCAGCATTCAGGCACCTGTAATCGACGCAGACGCGCCACGACGTGGGTACTCAGGTCGCGATCTCCACCCCTTCCTCGTTGGTGACCATTTGGATTCTCAACTTCTTCGGGACGACATGAAGGGGGGCCACCCACTTAGAGTCAGAAATGGGGTATATAGATCCTTCTTTGCACCATTTCTCTATCTCTTTCTTAACTACTTCACGAAGATTGGGGTTTAGTCTTCTCTGAAATTCATGGGAAGGCCTTGCGTTATCCTCAACATAAATTTGGTGTGAGCAGAGAGCGGGGTTGATTCCTACGAGATCCGACAGTCCAACCGACGGCTTTTCAATTTCGCTCAAGGACTTCGAGTAATCTAGATTCCTGGTCCATGGTTAATGATGAGCTAATGATCACAGGAAACTTTTCTTTAGGTCCATTTAGAAATGCATACTTCAGTGTGGGAGGCAGTGGTTTCAGCTCTGGCAAATCTGAATCATCAATTAAATCTGGCTGAACGATCTTTGCATCTAGCTCAGTATCGATTGACGGTGAATCACTTTGTGATGTGCTAACTACCAATTCCGAAGAAAGGTGAGTCGGATTGCTAAAGTAGTGCGGTAATTCGGCCAGAGTTGCGTTCGACTCGTCATCGATATTTCTTGATTGTCCCGAAGATGATGGGACTGATAAATCCGAAAGGATTTCTGTGTCATCAAGACTATAATAATCTGGGTGACTAGATATGTTTGGCAACATCTCGCAAATTGCATTGTGCATTGTTTCTTCTTATGTTGTGGTACTTTCAATCTGAATGTCTGGCAGTTGATCCCACGGTCCAATAGTGCTGATAAGATTACATTCTGATGTTTCAGCAGATTCAGTGTGGATTCGGAGTCTGGTTTTTGCCACTTTGTTTATTTCATCTCCAAGTCCACTTCTCCGCCTGGAGAGCGAAACTTCATCATTCCGGTACCGTAATCGAATACAGCTTTTGCGGTTCTTAAGAATGATCCTACAAGAATGATTTGGGATTCCTTCCAATGGTTCGGGGTCTCCATATCGAGAACAGTGAAGTCCACTTTGTATTCCGTACCCTCGATCACGATGATAACATTTTCACTTCTCCCTTAGGTCTTTTAGTGGATTTATTAGCAAATTAGAGTAAAGATAATGATTTCTTAAGAGGACCTAACTCCAATCTGTAATATAAGGGTAGAAGATTATTGGAAGAACCATTGTCGAGAAGTGTGCGTGCAAACGCAATGCCGTCAATGCGACTCTCCACATAATGAGCACTCAGATCCCTTTTCTTTCTTGGTAAATGCTGATTTTTGACACATTTGGTAGTGGCAACTATTAAGATATGAGTCTCCACAAATTGACTTGGTTTCTTTGTATGAGTCCTAGTGGGAGTGCATTTTACCTTCAAGTACTTCTGAAATGCTGGATTACTGGCCACATACTGATCAAAGGGTATTTTGACTGTGATATTTTGCTGGAAGAACCTTTCCATTTCTGGGTTATCTAGAATGTTTTTCTTTTGTTTTCCTTTCTTAAGAGCATGGGGGAAAGGAATGGAAGCATTTGAGACAGGAGATAGAGAGTCAGAATCATAAATAAGAGCATCTTTATTAGAAATGGAGGTCTTATTACAATCATGAGTTTTCTGATAATAATCAAAATCAGGTTGCTGAAAAGTTGACAAAGGTGTTTTTGCAGCAACTAGAGGTTGAAGGTCCTCTACAGACTCCATAGATGCTTTTCCCTTCTCTCGTACTGGGATCTTCAGGCGTCCTTCTTCTTCATCCTCAGAAGCATCCTCTGGTTGATCTTCCGAGTCTTCATGATCCAATTCCCATGCCCGATCAGGTACGACCACGGTCCTTCCGCTCCTAAGTGACATGGTATTGATATTGTCAAATGAAAGGTTCTCATGTTCAGATGTGGAAAAATCTGAATAGTATACCTGACCATTGTGTTGGGACGATTGAGATTTGTTTAAGCTATTAGGGTTAGCTTAAACTTAAGTGGGAATGGTTGTAGCCAGGGCCGTCTATTCATCTTTCCAACGGGACAAGCGATTAACATCGACCCGTAGATCGTGCAGCTCATTTCGAAAGTTGCGAATTTCTTCAAGCATCTGTCTCTGGATATCTACCGGTTCTTCTGGAGGGTTGGATGATTGAGCTGATTGTTTAGGAGCTTGATATTATTGACGGTATTGCTGAGGTTGGTTTTGGCGGTTCATGGCTGCTGCTACTTCGGATGTTGGAAAGATGCAGTGTTCTGAGTGTGCTGTGGAGCTGGAGGAAATGTGGCATTATAGAAGGTGGGCGGACGTTGATATTGCTGACGGTCCCCCATATTACCCTGTCGGGTAATGTCATGTGTGTACCAAATGCCTTTTACTTCGAATGTCAGAGGCGGGGCTTCTTCGACTGTCTCGGTCGGTGGAGGTGACTGCTGGGAAGGTTGGGCGTAGGATTGGTCTTGAGCCCATGGTTGCTGTTGTCCTGATCCTGGTTGCTCCTAGACATGATGTACATGATAGATCAGGACCGTAGGTGCAATAGGCATCCCCATTTTGGATACATTCTCAGTGAGCTCCTCCATTTGCTTTGGGAATTAGGAAAGCATGTTGTCGATGTCATTCATCCGCTTATGAATTTGATCAACAACCGTTAATTTATCGGCAATGATGTTCATGTTCAGAATCAAATCCTCTGTTATCTCTGCGACGGTTTGTTTTCCTCCTTTGGCTTGAGAGGTGTTCAGGGAATCAATGTATGCTCTATTAGCGAGTTGTGAGCGACCTGTTTCCGCCATCTGCTCCAGTACTTTCCAGACGGTCTCAGCTCCTCACAATGTGTAATTCCTCCGCAAGCAGCGCTGACTAAACCTTGAGTCTCATAGTTGAGGCCAGAGTAGAGTGACTGAACTAAGATGTTGTTATACATATCATGGCAGGGACACTCCTGTAGCAGATCTTTAAACCTGTTCCAAGCATCACAGAGTGGTTCATTAGGCATATGAGAGAAACTGGTGATGCGGGTCCTCATTTGGTTGATGCGACTCAAAGGGTAGAATTTCTTTAAGAATAGGTTCTTAAACCTATCATAAGTGGTTACAATCACTCCTAAGTTTTTCACCCAGTAGTCTGCCTTCCCTTTCAAGGCGAAAGGTACTGCAGTGAGACGAATGTATTCCTGGTTGACTTGTGGGTGCCTCAGATTAGAACAAATCAGCTCCAAGTCTCGCAAGAATTCATATGTCTCTTCAGTCGCATTACCATGGAATTGGGGTAATTGACTTATAAAATGTGACTTCAGTTCGTAGTTAATCTCTGGCTGAGGTGGCTGCAAATAATTCATCACTCTGTATTGCCCAGGATTGTATGCGGCTTCCATTGGCAGTTCTCCCCCAGCATTCAACTGATCTAGCTGCTCTCTCAGTAAAAGATGTTGCTGCTCAGATGCGGCTAATCTTGCAAAAATCATCTGAATAAGATCTTCATTGGGTTCATCTGCTTGTTCCTTCCTAGGAGACAACTTGGGAGGCATCTCTTCTTCTTCACCTTCAGAATATAAGGGATTCGAGCTAATAGAGTGAAAAGAATTTGAATAAGCATCATTGAGGTAAGAGTTTTCCTCGATCTGTTTTGGTGAGAGAGAGACAGTTTGGGTTTGTCCTCCCTCTAGAAAGAAGAAGGAATTGTAGGAATAGGATTCGTGGGAAGGGTTTCCCTGAGGCCAAGGAGGTCCAGAGAAAGAGTGTCTCTGGACTTTTGAGATTGGAGGGTTTGTGGTAGTCAGAGAAAGGTTCACGGAGTCCGAACAAGAATTACCACAATCTTCCATTCTCGAGGTTAACAAGAGGTTTGCGGTTTATGATGTAGGCACAAGTGTGTGGTATTCGTTGATTATTTAATTTCTACGCACAAATCAAACACAATACAAAAATTTCTTTCACCAACTCACTCAGTGAAGGCCGTGAGGGTTCGACCAATTATCTTGTCAATTTTAATTGGTGAGAATACAAATCTTGCAAGCCGTTTAAACGAGCTGTTAGGTGCATGTATTTCCCTACCGACTGTCCTGAATTCTTATACCTAGTTGCACCTACTTTCAGCCATTATGGGAGTAAGTAAGGACCGTAAAATGGCTACCCTTTACTTGAGGACAGAGCCTTACGCAGTGTCCTCTAAACCACCCACTTTGCTAAGGAAATACGGACTGTTTACCGGCTACCTGTTAGATCCTCACTAAGAAGTAGCTCATCGTTTTTGGTAGAATCAGTAGTCAATATGAAAATCCTGGCTTGGCTCTATCCTAGTGTGTGTCTCTCTCCTCGCTGCAAGATAAAAGCAAATAATGTCGGGGTTACTCTCCCACAAGAATTCTTGATTTTACGGGTTCTTAAGATCGGCTATATTTAGCAGTCTCAATTTTAATTAGGTGATCACTGAAGAGTTTAAATGAGCACAAATACACGTCTACCGTCCAGTCCCAATTTCCTTTAGAGTTATGTGATAAAACAAGAGGGAGAAGTTTGAGAAAAGCCAATGCACGCGAAAACAATGATGTATGCTCAGTTAGAAGACTTATAGTGAATCCTCACAATCTCCATGTAGGATGCAATACAGAATTGAAAATTATTCTAAATGAATGCAAGCCGATGAAAAACCGCACCTAAGCAGAAAGTTCTATTAGCGGGGAAGAATTGAGTTAAATTTTGGCTAAATGGAACGATCTATGTGCGTCTCAATTAAAGTGAAGTGTGGCTTAATTTCTACAAGCACAATCAAGAAATTAAATTGCTCTGAGAGTCGTATGTGTAGGTCTATCCTAATCGCCACTCAAGTCGGGCCCCACCCTCACCGGAGAGTGAAACAGGCCACGACACACCACAGAAGAAAGTTAGAGGTCTTTTACACATGTGAGAGGCCAAACGGACACCGCTATAAATGAGAAATTAATTACAGAAATGAAAATTGCAGAAAATAAAATCCTATATTTTACGCTCTCTCACGACTCGACTCGATCTTAAATTAATTGCGGCTTTTCGGAAGTCAGTGAAGATGCCTCAGTTCTTGAAAAACCGCTCCACGTACGCCGGGTACCTCGCAAGAAAAATAAGAGAGAAAATGTAAGAGAGTGACTAAAAAATATATCAAAAATAAAATAAAAGAAATAAATGCTGAAAGTAAATGCAGGAGAAAAAAATGGAATTTATAATGAAATATTCGGGGGTCAGACTACCAGAATGTGGAAAACCAAACAAGAAATTTCAAAACACAAAACTAAGTCGTTTGCCTTCCCGGCAACGACGTCATCTGACGAGTTCGAAATTTACTGCGTTAAAAAGATGTGTTTATTTATCGTGCGTAAAATTAATGTGTCGTTCCTTGTAGGCGGCAATCAGAATCGATCAAGAAAATAACCACACAAAATATTTGTCGATTTTAATGAATGCGGTTTTATATTTATTTTACTTGGGCAAGTCCCAAGGTCGAACACAAGGAGGCAAAGGAACAACCTAGAATTATGTCTACCACAATTCGTGCACGATTTTCGAGGCGATCTTTTTTTAGAATTTTTAATGCAATAGAGGATGCAAAATGCAATTTCGGTCTATTTTAGGGATTAAAATGTAAAAGTCGATCAAACGATGTCTGAAAAATACTAAATTTGGCCACGATGCAAAATATGATGAAATGAATGCACTTAATTTTTTTTGGAATTTTTGGATGTAATATGAATTTTTTATGAATATTTAAATGCAATCAAAATGAATTTCAATATTTAATTATAATAAATACTAAACCTACTTGTTCTCAAGGGATAAAATTATCTAAGATCTATCACTAGGTGATGGACCTCAGAAAAATCCTAAACCTTGAAAATGTGAGATCTAATACCTATTAAAAATCAAACACTAAAATTTGCAAAATGATTTTTTACAGGAAAAACTATGCATGCAAATGTGATTCTTTTTGGGCACAATGTCAAGCACAATTAATTTTAGAGGTCCAAAATCACTAGGGAACATAGGGGTATAACTGCAACAAATACATAAAATAAATATAAAAATAAATGCAGTAGGGGCCTAGATTTAATTACCAAGAACTCCGGGGGGCTTTCTGCAAAATCTTCAGAGGGGCACCTCTAGTCGACGGGGACTTGTGCGCAAAAAGTTGGAAGTTTGGGGCTTCTTCTGTAATACTCCAGTGGCTCACGTACCGCCCACGTGCGTATGTAGGTTTGGGTGGAGGTGTGGGCGCGAACCTCCACGTGTGCTTTCTTCGTGCTTCGGGTCACTCGAGGCGCCTGGCTCGGGTATGGTTTGGGGCTGAGGCTGATGAGTCGATCCACGACGTTGGTTATGGGTGATCTGACGATGAAGGTTGTGGCGTATCTGGACGGTCAGATCTGTAGCGTTGTTGTTGATCGAACGACCATTGGTGGCCGACATACGGCCATGGGTCGTCGGAGGAGCGGCGAACGGTGGTCGTTTGCGGAGCTTCGACCGGTGGCGAGGCTGACGAAGCTCCTGCGCTATTCGATGTCGTGTTGGTGGTGATGAATGGCAAAGCTCCAGGAGTACTGCCGGTGATGCCTCTGATGCTGTGACCGGCTACTGAGCATTGATCGCAGAGATGAAGGTCGGAGGGGCTCGTCGGAGGTCGATGGGGATGGTTGTCGATGGAACGAAGTGGATGGGAGTTGATCGAAGTTGGGGATGATCGAGATAGATGGCGGGATCGGAGATGAAGATGGGGTATAACTAGATGCGTGCGAGATGGTGGAGCGGAGGAGTACCTGGGAGGCTCGACGGCATGGGCCGAAGCGGAGCAGCGGCTCGAAGGCAAGGGTTGCAATGAGGTTGAGGACCTCGGATCTCGCCGATGGAGGGAGCATCGGGTTGTCACTTCCGATGAGGGGACCTATTATCGTTGAACGGTGGATGGCGAAACGAAGGGGCAGCGGTGCATTTTTATAGGGAGGGCTGCTCGTCGGAGATGGAAACGAATCAGGGGATGAGATGACGATTTGGAGATTGACGAGATTCGAAGAGGATCGCGTGATTGGAATGATGGAGGATCGGAGGTTCGATGAGATTGGGGGTGATCGGGGACGGTCGAAGATATGATTGGATGCAACGACGGTGCGAATCGCGAGCGGCGTGACGGAGATTACAAAGGTGTTGCGATGCCTGATTGGGAAAGGGGCCTGGGAGGACGATGACCCATGGTCGTCTGATCGGCCGAGATCGGGCTGCCAGATGGGTGCCAAGTGACGCTAGGAGGTGTGCAGGACGAGGCACATGCTTGGCGCGTGCCTGGGTGGCACATGCCTCGCACGTGCGGGGGCGTTTTTTTTTTAATTTTTATAAAATGAATAATAAATAAAGCCAAAAATGGCTGACACGTGGCGGCCCCAAGGGCGGCCACGTGTCAACACCAGAAAATTTAGAAATTAAAGACTTTGTAAAATCAAAAATAAATATCAAACGACCTTGGATCAAAAATTTTTCTTCACAAAAATTGCTCGTCTCGATGAGATCTACAACTTTCATGAAGTCATCAAAACCAAAATCGATCAAATGCATAAAGTGATATTTTTGGGGTATCCCATGTACATAGAATACCTTGATTTTTGGGTTTTGTAATTTTTATGTCATTTTTAAACCAGATAAAAATCCGGAAAAAATATGATAAAATCAGAAATAAATATTTACATACTAACCTATTTTTTTGGATTTCTATTAATTAAGAAAAATAATAAATAAAATAAAATAAGAAAAATACCAATTTTGTACAAGTAGTTAGTGAAGACTTGGACCCAATTTGTTTTTTTGATTTTAGGCTCAATTTGGATTTGGATTTTTGCGTATTTTAAAAAAAATTTGTCAAGGAAGACAAATGAAAAAGAAATAAACAAAAGTAGGTTAAATATGTACATAAAATAATAGGTCAAAAACCGCTAAAATACAAAATGTACAAAAGAGGCCCAAAACCCAACTTTCACATACGAGCTCAGATTCAGTTGAACTTGGTCTTGTTTGAAGGTAATTGAATGTACATTAGTTCAAAAGTGAGTAGGATCAAAACGGACACTGGATGATGAAGATATGAGATTTTTAGTCCGGAAATCCTGAAACCAGGGTTTGGGTTTTTGATCCATTTATTTGAGTTAGTGAATTTTTTGTATTTTTCATTTATTCTTGTTAGTGATATGTACACAGTGGAGGTAGTTTTAGGTTATTCGGAGTTCGTATGAATGAGTTAAAAATCTGGGAAGTTAGGCTATTTACAGGCTTGGATTTTTGGCTTCTTATTTTGTGCAGAAATTAGTGTTAAAATGCAATTCTTGTGAAAACATGCATGAATGCTAATTATGCAGAATAGATGCAGAAATGATGTTGATTTTGAGGGTTCTGAGCTTAATAAATGAGATTTAGAGTGATGTCATCAATTGACAAGGGTAATTTTTACATTCGTCAGTAGGATATGGTATGACAACGCATGACCTTCAGATGGAAGATGTAAACGATTCTTCAACTAGATTCAACCGAATAAATTATTAGGATTCAAGGCATATCAACACTTCAGATATGTCGTATTCTAGCCTTTTTCTACTCATTAAACCAAGCTTGATTGAATCTTCTCAATCTATTTCTAACCATTCTTTGTAGCAGATTATAACTTTAAGGTTGACAAGGACCTTTTCGAAGATAAGATCTCCTAGTACGATCTTGATCATTAAGTTCATAAGAAGATATCCTTGGTCTCAATCTTAGATTTCACACAAGATCTGTAGTAACTTCTAACACACTTCTTATTTGATTCAACTTCCTTCATTTTAGTGCTTTTCCTATTCGTTTGAAATATCTATATATTTTGTTTATGCATGAAGTGAAATTCTTAATAGCTTGACTTACATGTAAAATAACTTATTACAAAACCAATAAAACCAAAGTGGATGTTATTTGATTGAGAATAGGCACAAAATTATAAAATAATACTTTAATATTTGCATATTGAATCTTTTTTGTATTGTGATTCTATGTATTGACAAGTAGAACAATATATTTTATAAAAAATTAAAAAAAATATTAATTTTATGCAATTATGGTTGATATTTCCTACATTTGTCAAAAGGTATGGACCAATTGAGCAAATTAGCAATACAAACACATCACCTAAAATTTGCATGACCTTTTTTCAAGTTTCTTAATACATAGTTTCTCACATGAATATTTGTATAGTTTGGTTCCTTATTTTAATATACGAACAAGCGATGTATATTATACCTTTTGAAAGGTAGTCATATTAGGCCGCTCAATAAAAATATAAAACTATTGCTTTTATATAGCTAAAACTATTTTCTTTGTTAAGATGTTAGATTACTCCATAAGTTTTTTTCTCATATTTATGGATACTCTTTCTTTATTCCACATTGCCCACGCTGAAGGCACTTATGTTGGATGCTGTGATTCTAACTTTTTTGTTGGTATGAATATTTAAATTGGCATCCAAATCTATTTTAAATTTATTATATCATCTTAATTAAAATTTAAAATATTTTAGATGTCCAGTGTATGCCTAAAAGAACTTATACTGAGGAAAGTTGAAAAAAATATTCTTAGTTATTGGCCCCTTTTCTTTCTCATATGCATCAATTATTGATAATATAGGATTTCTACTTTCTAAGATTATGCTCATATTTTATTTAAAAAAAGAACAGATTTCAAATATGTCAGCATTTAAAGATTCTAAATACGTCTAACCTGGCTACCAAACATTTATTCCTTGTTTGTTAATTCCACATTTTTCTCATTGTCTTTCAATAAATCTAAATTCGAATGCGTTTTGATATTGATAATCCCATAATGTAATCAATCAAAAATTCCACATTTATATTTTTGAGATTCCTAAACGGTAAGCTTATAAAATAAAATTCATTCCTATTGAGTTTGTTGCATAAAAAATGCTCTCATTATTGAGCTCTTCCTATCATATTAAAAAAGAGATCCAAATTAAAAGGCTAAAGTTAACAAAAAAATGTCATAAAATTATATACATATTTTGGATCTTAATGATAGTCAAACATGCTCCTATCTAGAACAACTAGAGGGAGTGGGTAAAAAAAGAGGTCCCATAAGGAGTGGGATTGTGGGAGTCCGAGAGTCATCAAAAGGAGATCCAAAGAGTGCCATTCGTAGATTCTATTTTTAGAATCCAACTTCCTTTTGAGAGGATTGTGAAAAAGAGAAAAATTATTAACTGTATTATTTTCCCCTTGAATCTACATGAAGGATACCATCTTTTTTCTTAAACTTGGGGATAGATACAATGCTCATAAGGAGTCCTACTGAAATCAAGAAATATAGGCGTACCTGCCACGCACACCAGAATAGATAGATTTTTCCGAGAAAACCCGCTAATGGAGGAAGATCCCCTAAGGGTAAGAGACATAGGGCTGAAGAGAGAGAGAGAACAAAAAAGGATCTTTCGTGTATAATCCTGTATAATCTCGAATGTTATCAGTTTAGGTATGTAGACCAAACAATATCGAATGAATAAATCTTAAATCTTGACATCTTTTGTATTTTTTTCCTTTGAGAAAAAGTGGTAGGGAGGAAGGAATTTCTACGGTACCCGCAACCCCACAATATCATTTGAGAAAAAAAAAATGAATGTTGTGTCTGATGTATCGATTTGGATTGAATCATTAAACGGATTAATCACATAACTCTCTTGATATATTTGGATAATTAAATGTTTCACAAGATTGCTCCTTCATTGGAACCTCTAAGAGGTCCAATTGGCTTGGACTTGGGCATGTTGAAAAAAGATATACAACCTTAAGAAGAACGACGTTCGATAGAATATGTGACTCATGCTCCTTTAGTTCTTTAATATCTATGAGCCATGTAACTACCGAGATCAATTATGACTCTCCTAGAAGTGGGTTTTGGGGGGGGGGGCATGTGCTCCTCCTTGCACCCCTCCCTCCATTCGTCCTTTCTCCCAACGAGAAGGGTTCTACCAAAAACCCAATATGTCAAGTATCAATACTACCTGTGTGCTTCCATCAAGGTCATTCTTTCAATACTTTGAGATTGCTAGGATTTTCAATATAGGAGGACAATGAGAACGAACATTTAGCGAAATCAAGGTACTTGACAATTCCCATCCCGGCATGATCGATTTGGCTGCAAGTATAACCAAGTCATCTATGGTTTGCTTCATTCTCTCACAACTGCCTTAGATAGGAGGGGCGACATCAAATCCAATTCTCAAAGGCAAAAGAAACCCCATTTTCTAGAACATGAGAAAGGTGCTTAATGTCACTTTCCAGTTTAGATCATCCTAACATATGATGCTTGAGATTGGCAAGGATCATGTATGCAAGGGAAAGGGCACAATTGCCTTATTGGCATGCTCCTCTTGGATATAACTAGTGACCAACTTTAATGACTTGATCCAACTCCCTGTTGTCACGATTCCATCTGTTGGCATTGAAGTTTTTTGACTTCCGATTATGTGGTTCTTTAAAAGAAGACATGCAATTGTTCTAGGGATAAGGAAATTTGGAGTGTGCAAAAGTGACATGCACTTTATAAGAGACAGACGAAAGGTGGCTTTGAAGACGCCATCGATTATAAGAACTCACCATTAGGAATAATATGTTTTTGGAAAATCCACCAAAAAATTAGCATAAATGCATTTTGGTCATGGGTAAGAGACACACTTCAAAGGCCGAGAAAATTTCCAAAGCTTTTGACCGTGTTATTAATATATGGGTACTTGTGTTGAAGGAGAGACTAGTTATTGCTATCTAGTATGCTATAATATCCTTAACCCTTTTGCATAAAGAAGCGGAAGGTAACAGGTTACTTGTCGAACCAAATCCTAGTACCCTAACTGTTGAGATAAATATATGTCATGTCCTTATAGAACATTTCTGACGAGAGTTCCACCTCAAGTGTTTTTTCGAAAAGTGCATGCGTACATGAACGTTGTTTGGGTAAACATACTAGAGGAGGATTTTTTTTCCATCCTCAAAGGAGTGGACATCTATAGAGAACTCAATTTGGAAGCACCATTGGAGCTAATCGAGGCTAACAATATAACACGCCTTCTTGGAAGACCTCGAGGGCGAAGGTTTTCGTCATCATTGGAGTTGAGAGAAGCCAAATGTACTCGAGGGAAGGAAAACACCTCACTTTCCCTCACAAGAGTTGTGTTGAGAGGGGACATTTGACGATTACCAAGTAAGTGGGGGTCATACTTTCAAATTGCAATGATTCTACAAGGAAGGACATGCATGCAAAAACTCCTCTAAAATACGCGGCCTGACTGCCTAGAGAGCAGTACTGTTTCTGAAGCTAGAGCCAAACAAAGGAAACAAAAGCATGGCCAAAAGAAGCAACCAAAAGTCTCAGTCCTCCTTCCCCTTCTCTCCTCCTGCCTTCTCCGCTCTCATCCAGAAGACCACTACATATGCATGGAGGAAGCAAGGCACACGGTCGCCTCGAACCAAGGAGTTCCAATGGAGGAACCCAAACACCTCCTCCCCCCTCACCATCCTGGATTTGAAGACGAGGAAGAAGAAGACGAAGGGGAGGATGAAGAGCTCTTTGACAGTGACAACAAACGTGTCAAGTACCAAGAAGCCCAAGTTCCCCCTTCGTCTCCTCCAATGGCCCCTCTCTCGGTCGCTACCACCACTACGACGGCAAGAAGGGGCAGAGGGCGCCCCCCGGGGTCAGGTCCTCGCCAACTCATTGCTGCTCTCGGTTACTCCCTCTCTCTCTCTCTGCATTTAATATATTTTGTAGACTTTGCTTTACAGCTGCAAGGCCTCTTTGTTCACACTGCACTTTCGTGTAAAGAACCGACAATATTACTCTTCTAAAAAAAATCAGATTCTGGTCCAAGTCCTTGGGTTGCGGGAGCTAACTTGGTGCATAAGCATCCACATACTTCCCCATGTTTTACCAGGAGATTGTATCTTGCAACCGTTTTATAAATTATTTTCATTTGCAATTTGCCCTGTCAACATAACCTCCGGGACATTATGGACTCCAAATAATACACGCATTATACTTATCATTAATGGTCAAACTTAACAAATCTTGGGTTTTTTCTGAAGGTGGATGGTTCGCTTTCTCTGCCGGTGGCAGCTTCACCCCACACGTTGTCATTGTTGCAGCAGGAGAGGTAAGCATAATATGATTACATATAGGGGCATGGCCATGCTCATCTAACATTGGTTTCTGCTTCTTCTTTGGTTGACAATATACTATGATGAGTACATCATGCTGTGAGTTTTGGTGGGAGAGAGCAGGACGTGGCTACCAGGATAATGAGCTTTTCGCTCAAGGGCCCACGTGGCATCTGCATACTTTCTGCTATTGGGGCCGTGTCCAATGTTACTCTGAGGCTGCCCGGATCTTCTGGAGGCACCTTCACTTATGAGGTACCTATGCACTCATAACTTTGATTAAATGCTCCATGTTTTGTCTTGTAGGATATTATGTTCCCATCTTTCATGGATTCTTTATTGTGTATGCACACTTCGTATTTGGTCACTTGTAGCATCCCAACCTGACCCATTCAAATCACATTTGGTCACCTGTAACATCCCAACCAACGTTGCAACCATCTAATGAATCGCACAAACCAATTACATAACAAAATAAACACAACAATATCTTGCTTGTAATTATACAATGTAGTTTATACATCAACATGATCATAGGCATGCAATCATATGCATTGATTTAATCGAGCATAAAGGGTGGAGTTAACTCAAGCATTGCATAACTATGCACCAATCACATATTTCCACAGTTCAGTACATGCATTTAGTATAAGACCTCAATTTATATATCTCTGGTTTATAAGTGCGAACATTTTGTTTATAAATTACCACAACATTTCAGAGTTTCATCACCGCATAATCCTGTCATTTTGTTCCCATATGCTCTTATATAATAGTCACAAGTTGTCATTGTGTCATTCATGAAAAACTGATATTCATTTTCAAATTCTATTCATAGATCATGCACATAAATATATGTAATATGTATGCGTATATAATATACGAAAAACTTCAGATGGGACAATGTCTTTCATTGTTTAAAAAAAGCCATCATTATTTGACTTCGGATCAGTAGTACACGGTCAAGATCATGATCACTTTTAATTTGTGATGGCAGTTTTGATAAGTGCATGACAACTGAGTTCCCTATAATTATGGAAACCTGGCCCCTGTTTTTTCGGGTTTCAAGTCCTTGATGTTATTCGTTGTATCAATGACGTGCATTTATCAAGAAATTGTAGTTTCCGTATATAGAATGTGCTTTGTTGATTATTCAAAGCACCAAATGAATCATGAATTCATTCACTGTTAGTTTATATAAGCATAATGTTATCCTTATTGCTAACAATGTAAATCTACATATTTATTTTCACTGTTTAATGTTTCTAACGTAATAAAAACAACTTTTTTAATCTATATAGTTTATCATATTCGAAACTATATGTAATTGTTGTATTTGTCATGCTTCATTAAACCATTTCAGAAAATTTTAGAAGTTTTTTTTTTAATTTGGGATTTTTACCTAGCAGACCCTATAAACATTTTAAAATGCCTCTATGACCTTTTGCACAACGTAATTACCCCATCGACCCTGTAAATTACCCCAATAACCCCCACGGGCTTAAAACATATTACATGGAGGGTTCACGGGGTAAGAGTTGGCAAGTTTACGGGGTCGAGGGGGGAATTAGGTTGTTTCAAAGGTCGTGGAGGTGATTGGCAATGTTTATAGGGTCTGTCGGGTAAAAATCCCTTTTAATTTTGTATCAAATCCCTATACCAATCAAATCTCTAATATCTAGCATTCGGATTATCGTATGAAGATGCATGTGTTTCTTGTTAAATATTAAATATATTGCATAAAGGTGTATTCATATTATAAAATAACTTAATTATTTTGTGAAACAAAATCACATAATGCACACTATGAAGTTCATTTGTAAAAACAAAAAAAAGAGCATTACGTAAAATGTGATGGTGGTTTGTAAAATAATTCATATACTACATCGATATCATCATGTCGTCTACCATAACTTGTAATTCGCAAAAACAGACATACCTCAGAGAGTAAATGATAAGCTTAAGGTTTGGAGTGGAAACATGCTTTAGAGACTAAGGATTCGTATAACTAAGGATAAGACTGAATATATGGAGTGCACTTTTGATGGAAGCAGTGATGAAGGAATCAACGTGAAGATAAGTGATAATAACATTCAGAAGAAAGATTCTTTTAGATACTTGGGATTTATTTTGCAACATGATGAAGAAATTGATGGAAATGTTATTCATATAATAAATGCAGGTTGGCTAAAGTGGAGAGGAGCCTCTATTCTTCTATGTGATATGAAAATCCATTTGAAAATCAAATGAAAGTATTACAAAGCAGCCGTAAGACTTACTATGCTCTATGGATCTGAATGTTGGCACGTGAACCATAAACATGTGCAGAGAATGACGATAGCAGAAATGAAAATGCTAAGGTAGATGTGTGGTCATACACGAAAAGATCGAATTCGGAATGTTGAGATCATAAGGAAAGATGGTGTAGCTTCGATAGATGATAAGAGGAGAGAAAATCGCTTAAGATGGTTTGGACATTCGCAAATGAGGTCTGCTGATGCACCAATTAGAAGATGCGAGATTTGGGATATTGTGCGAACTAAGATAGGCGAGGAAGGCCCAAGAAGTGTTGGAATGAGACTATCCGAAGGGATCTTAGTTATTCGGATGTAAGCCCAAGATATATCTAAATGGAGACAAAGAATCCATGTAGCTATCCCTACTTAATGTGGGAAAAGGCTTTGATGTTGTTATATGAAAACAAACATACAACAACAACAAAGTCTTTTCCCACATTAAGTAGGGTCGGCTACATGGATTCTTTGCCTCCATTCAGATCTATCTTGGGTCATCAGACTTAGATCCAAAAAACTAAGATCCCTTCGTATAGTCTCATTCCAACACTTCTTGGGCCTTCCTCACCCTCTATTAGCCAGCTTAACATCCCAAAACTCGCATCTCCTAACTGGTGCATCAACCGATCTCCTTTGTAAATGGTCAAACCACCTTAAGTGGTTTTCTCGCATCTTATCCTCGATTGGAGCGAGGAGTCCTTTAAGGGATGGAGAAGGAGCGACAAAAGGAGCGCCTCCGCTGGGAGGTTAGGGGGGCGTTCAAGCGTGGAGAAGGGCCATCGATGCCGGCAAGTTGAGGTGTGGTGGGGGGATCTCCAGTAGCAGTGGGGCAGAGAAGAAGAGGGCCACCTCAAATGGAGAGAAGAGGGGAGTTGAAGGTTGGGCGCTTGTCTCCCATGGCAAGCGTAGCCAATGTTGCTTTAGGTGCGGGTTTTACGGGCATCGGGCGTCAGCTTGCATGCTTCCTCCACGCTTCTTGTGTGGGCGAGAGGGTCACCGACGAAGCGTGTGCACTCGCCAGTGGGTCGGGGATGTTCCTGTAGAGGGAAAAGAATCTTTCGTGAGGGAGGATATCTCGATGCGCCCGGACCACTCATATGCTTCTATCGTGTCCATGGAAGGAGGGCGGTGTGAATCATATGATGGCATGCTTCTTGGTTCATAGATGAAGGAAGGTTTGTCCATGGATTCTATTAGAGATGGGCTTGTGTCCTTTTTTGGGGGGATTTTCAGGAGATGTTAGAATTGAAGCGGGAAGTTGCAACGCTTGGGGTCTTTCCCCTCCTCAAGTCTGATGCCTGCTGAGATCGACGATGGGGGCTACTGTCTCGTGGCGTCTACCGTGGTTTGCAGATGGAGAAGTTACTGAGAGGTTTGAAAGGGTGGCCCGAATGATAGGTCCCATTTCTATCACGTTCTGTGGAGGTTCGGACACCCGCGTTGAGGGATGTAGGCAAGGTGATGCGGGTTCTTGCGGATGGGCGCTTGTCGGGCAGTGATCCCTTCATTACACGTGTTTTGATAGAGAGCCTTGTAGCCATGGTGACTGAGTTGTCTTGCATCCTCATAGTGGGACGTGCTTCCTTTAAGTTTCATGTTCAGCAAGGCCTTAAATGTTGGATTTTGGTTTCGTTTCAGTGACTGACCGAACCGAAATTTCGACCGAATTTTGGTTGAAATTCGATCGAAATTTCGGTCATTTCGGCCGATTTTTGAACTAGGGCCCCAAATTTCAGCCAGTATAGGCCATTTCGACCGAATTTCGGTCACTCACCGAAATCGAAATTCGACCGAAATTCAACGATATTTGATCCCATGATGTTCAGTTCATGTCGCCACCGCCGCCTCCATTGTCTTCCGAAGAGGCGATGATGAGCATGTCTTCGAAACCGTTTCATCCACAACCGAATTTGAAGCGACTGAAATTCCAAGGGGCAGTTTGGAAGGCGCTGATTTGGGGGAGGTTTTGCATGGAGCGGATAAGACGATGCATTTGAAATTAGATGATTTTAAAAACTTACCTTTTGAGGAGTTGCGGGAGATCAAGGAGTCGACGCCGGCTGTTTCAGCGCCTGAGAGTTTCCTTCTTGGACTTTGGGCCGCACTTGATGCCCTTATCTCTTCCCCTTTATTCAGTCATGGTTGCGGTACACTTTAGCGGTCCTCATCCGAGATTGCTTCGGTTGGTCGGGCATATTAGCGAGAACCTGAGAACCATTCTCTCTCGGTTAGTGTTAAGGGATGCGACTCGCGAAGGCCCGACTTGGGCGATTTCTTCCATCGTGGGAGCTCCAGCCACTCTACTGCGGTGGATGCGGTGGTTCTAGGGGCTGCGAATCTGGAAATCCCGGATGGTGCACCCTATGCTCTTTATGCTTTATCCATGCATTTGTGTCTTCTTGCAACACCACAGGGAACTGGTATGGGCAGCGACAATCTCGTGATTGAAGAAGATCTACATGTTGCAGGGACTACTTCAGCATTGAAAGGGGGTTGCGAGGAGAACCCTCAACCTCAGCCTCCTCTAGTTCGGTGAGAGTGGGAGGGGATGAGAAGAGAGTTTCGAAGAGGTACATAAGTAGAAGACGACACAAGGCACTCAATGAGGGAAGCATCACTGTCTCTGAATGCAAAGCTCAACTGGCCCAGGTGGCGGGCGGGGTGTGTTTATCAGGCTCTACTGAAGGTTCTCAATGAAGGTTCTAACCTGGAATGTCAGGGGTCTGGGTGACCCGGAGAAGAGAAGAACTTTGGGGTCGAGGTTTGTGGAGTGGTGTTACGATGTCATTCTTATTCAAGAAACGAAGCTCAGTTCTTGCCCCACTACTCTTTGGGGTTCTTTCGGTGCTGGTTCTCTCTCAGATTTCAGGACTGTTGATGCTTTTGACTCAGCAGGGGGGTTGATGGTGGCATGGAAAGACTCTCTTTTCTCTGTTCGCTCTGAGCTGATGGCCATACATGTGCTTACGGTGCTCTTGGAGAATAACTCTACGAGATCGTTGATTGCTTTCTTGTGTGTCTATGGGCCTTGTTTGTAGAGTCACATATATGAACTTTTTGAAGACCCCCGAGCGACCATGAGTGCTTTTCTGGGTTGTGCTTGGCTTTTAGGGGGAGATTTTAACGTCTCCCTGCTCTCTACCGACCGATCGCGCTTGAGTAGGGGGCAGGAGCTAGGTTCGACGGAGTTTGCAGAACTGATTGCTGACTTGGAGTTGAAGTGCTTGATACTACGGATACGAAGTATACTTGGAGGAGCTCTGGCTTTTGCTCTCGGATTTGATTGTTTCTTGGCATCTACAGAGCTTTTTGGATGCCTTCCCGCTTTCGGTTGCTTCTGCCAAACCTCGTACGAGATCCGACTACACCCCCCTGATATGGGACTTAGGTGATCTTTCATTCCCACAGGCTTCTTCATATTCGAGCGGGCTTGGCTGCAGGAGGAATTATTCAAGACCTCATCTCTAGCCAATGGTCATCTACTTTAGTTAGTGTCTGGTTCTGCAGCCTCTCGTCTGGCACAGAAGCTAACTTCATTAAGGAAGTGTTTGTGTTCATTCAAAAGGGTGGCTAGAGTGGCGAGATTGGCTCAATGGGCGGCGACTGAATCAGACATCAGTAGGCTTGATAGGTTGGAGGATGAGAGACATCTGGAAACAACGGAGCTGTAGCAAAGAGTGGCAGCGTAAAAGTGGTTTAAATTGAGGATAAGAAGCGGGTGGTGGAGTGGAAACAAAGATATAGGCATGCCTGTCTGAAAGAGGGAGATGCGAACACCATTTTCTTCCACAGGATGGCGAGCAGGAGATGTCATCACAACCTTATTCGTTCGGTGATTGTTGATGGCAGCAGGGTAGAGGGCGATAGAGAAATGGGACAGGCTATTGCTAAGCACTTTCATGACTTCTCAAGGAGAGCTACAGAAAGACCATGGAGGTGGAGTGGTCTGGGGAGCTCCCAGATTTCGGAGATGCGCGCTACTCATCTTGTGCAGAGTGTCACTATGGAAGAAGCAAAGTCAGCAGTGTGGAACTTGAATGCAGAGGGAGCACTAGGTCCTAAAGGATTTCCTGACTTCTTTTATAAGGAGTTCTGGCCTCTTCTGGGCGCATAGGTTTTGGAAGTTGTGGAGGAGTTCTGCAGGTGTAGTGTGGGCTTCGAGAGGCTAAATAAGGCATTTTTCTCTTACCCAAGCGGAAGGTCGCTGAAAGAGTGGAGGACTTCAGGCCGATCGCCGTCTCATATGCTATCTACCTAATTATGGCGAAGGTTTTAGCCATGAGGCTGAGCATAGTATTGGAGCACGTTATTTCCCCGCTGCAGACAACTTTTTTCCGAGATTATAGCGAACTGGAGAAGAAGGAAGGCTAAGGGTCTCCTTTGGAAGATCAACTTCTCAAAGGCCTACGATACGGTCGACTGCGTTTCCTATGGGCGGCTTTGTACATACGGGGTTTCCCAGATGCCTAGATATTGTGGATGGAGCGATGCATCACTACTGCTTCGTACTTGATTGGTCCGCTGAGATGCTCTTTTAATTAATATAAATGTGTGTCGTTTTTGTAGCCGGGCAATCATGATCGATCAAAAAATAACCGCATGAATCGATGGATTAAATAATGTGCGGATTTATGTATGTTTAACCTGGGCAAGCCCCAGGGTCGACTCAAGGAGGCAAAGGAACAACTTTGGATCGAGTTAGATGAATTAGGTCACGATTTTCCAAGCGTTTTTTTTAATTTTTTTATGCGATAAAAATGCAAGTGTGATTGAATCAGGTTATTAAGAAAATAATCCACTTAGTCAAATTAATCTTTAATGTAAAATTAAGTCAATATAGCTAAGTTATACTTTTCCTAAAAACCTAATCCAATGTTGAATGCAAAATGTATTTCTTTGGAATTTTTGAATTTAAGATGCACATATGAAAAATGCAAACTTTTTGGGGGTTATTATGCAATTTTTCATGCAAATAAAATGCAAAAATTATGAAATTTTTACTGGAAGTGAAATATGATGAAAATAAAGCTACAATAATATTTTTGGATTTTTTTGACAAATTATGAATTTTTTATGAATTTTTTAATGAAAATAAAGTGACTGTGTGTATTTAATTTCTAATAAATCCACGAAATCCAATTATCCAGAAGCAAAATTATCTCAAATAGATGTTGTATTGAGCAATCCAGGAGACTTGAAATTTCACAAAAATGATATTTGTGGATTTAATAGAAAATTATTTACTGAAATCACTAAACAAATTATTTTATGCAAACGACAGATCCATTTTTTTTAATGAAAATTAGATAGTAGTTAAAGCACAAAGAAGCATTATCTGGAATTTTTGCACAATTTTTGGAGCAATATTTAATTAAAAATGAATTACAGACCACGAAATGGGTAAAATATAGAAAGTTTGGCCAAAATAATTTTATCTAATTGCCCAATGCTCACAAAATTATAATTATATATCCAAAAGATAAAGAATTAAATACTTTACAATATACAATTTTTAGAATTAGAAAACAATGTTAAATGATGTCTCAAATTAACCCCTAAAGCTAGGGGTGTCTTTGCAATACAGAAAATAAAAACTCAATAAATAAACTGTGCCTAAGGGCACTTTTGCAATTTCAAAAATATAAAAGGATCAACATGTAGTTTTGTCAAAAAAATAAATAAAAATAGACCTTCGTGAGTTCCTCTTCCACGCTAGGGTTGGAGGTGCGCTTGGAGAGCGGCGCGGCACAGTGGGAGGCGGCGCGGAAGAGGCACGGTGGTTGGTGGAGGCAGCGACACGCGACCTTGCAGCGGAGCACGCGAGGCCGGTGGAGCGTCTAGGTGGGCGGGCGACAAGCGTCCTGGGCAGCGCGAGCTCGCGGGGCGCGTATCGATTATGCGCGGCAGTGAAGAGGCGGAGGGGCCGACCTGCGGGGCGGCGGCTAGAGGTCGGCTCTCACGGCAGCGATCGACGCACGGAGTGGAAGGGCCACGCTCGGCGGCGCTCTGGGTGGTGCGTATGTCAAGGGAGGGTCATGCGGGAGGCGAGTGGGCGGTGGGGCGCGGGCGGACTCGCTGGGCGGTGGAGCGAGGCCGGCGTACACGAGCGACAAAGTCAGCGGCTGACAATGCTGCAACGACAACTGGAGGGCGGCTGGAAGCTTGGAAGGCCGCGCACTCCTGGCGGAGGCGCTGGGGCAGCTGGAGCCTGCTCGATGGCGTGCACAAGCGACGTCGGTGGCTGCGCAGGGACAACCTGGAACTGCGCGGGAGGTAGCAGGTGGTGTTGCGCACGGTCGGTCAGGACGAGGGGCGGTGCGTGAGGTTGCTAGACGGTTGTGCAACAGGGGGCAGCATGCCGTTGCAGGAGCAGAGGGCCGACTGCAGGTGGACGGGCGGCGTGGCCCCGACTGTGGAGGGGAGCGCCAACAGTAGCTGCCACTTTTTTTTCTTTTTTGTAATAATTTTTAAATTTTTTTGTAAACAGGAAATAAAAAAATATGAATGAAGAGGTGGTAATGTTGTGATGATGGTTGTGGTGTGGTTGATATGATGAAAAATGAGACAAAAAAATTGTTTAGATAAAATAAAATAATAAGGAAAAGAGAGAGAAAGAATAACTTACCTATGATTTCGTCGAAAGGTGGGGCTGCGGTTTGCGGCCTCTTGTCATCGCCTTAAGAAGGGTGGCGGAGTCCTTCAAAGCTGAAGCAGCTTCCTGCGAGGGATGGCTGCGACGAAGTGGTTGAGACCACCTCGGATCTTGCCATGGTCGGAGGTCGTCGCTCGATAGTTGTTCTCAGTAGATGTCACCTACATATAGCCGGATCTCTCTCTCTCTCCTGTCGAAACGACGGATGATGTGAATCGGGGGATGAGGAGAGAATAAAAAGAAGAGGAGGAGATAGTTAGAAAAGAGGTGGAGAAAATGGAGTGGTGGAGAAAGTGACTTGGAGTGGGGAACAAGTTGGAGTAGAGAAGAAGTAAAAAAGGGGGAAAATAAAATAAAATAAATAAAGTAAATAGTAGGCTACTAAAAATAATGAAAGGGAAAGAAATAAAATAAATAAATAAATAAAATAATACAATAATAATAAATAACATTAAAATAAATAATTAATAAAATAAAATAAGTTACGAAATTAATAAATTAATAATAAAAAGGGGTGACACGTGGTGGCTCCAAGAGCAGCCACGTGTCGCACCTAGTAAAATCAAAAATTAAATGTAAATAAAATAAAAAAGAAATAACAAAAGGGATCAAATCAAAAAGTGGTCAACATGAAAGTTGTTCGTCTCAATGAGATCTACAACTTTAATGAATGATCGAAAATCGAAGGAAGTCATATGTACAAAAAGTATTTTTGGGTGGTATCTTATAGGTATAAAGTACCGCATTTTTGTCTTTTGTATTTTTTATCATTTTTAATTCAAAAAAATCAAAATAAAGTTAGAAAAATATGAAAGAAATATTTACAGCTTAATCTATTTTTTTGTATTTTTAATAATTAAGAAAATAAAGAAATAATATACAAGGGCAAAAAGGTCAATATGTACAATACAATAGGGGCCCAAAACCCAAGATTCACATACGATTTCCGATTTTTATGAAATTGATCTTGTTTTGAAGGTCTTTGAATGTATATTACTTTAAAAGTGAGTAGACCTAAATCAGACAGTGTCTGAGAAAGATATGCGCATTTTAAGGTTCATAGTCTTAAACTTGGATTCGGGTTTTATTGGTCAATTTTACAAGTTAGTATTTTTTTGATATTTTTCCGTTATTACTGTTAGTAATATATACATTGTAGAGTTGATTTTATTGGATTTGGAGTTAGTATAAAATATATACAAATATGTGAATTTAGTTATATACATGTGAATATGTACAAGTGATTTTTGGCTCCTTATTTAATGCGAAAATGCATGCTAAAATGCAGAAATTATTTACAGGTGCATGAATGATAATAATGCAGAATAAATGGAGATATGTAGCTAATTACTCGGGAACAAAGCTCTATTTTCAACTTTTCGAGTGATGAATCATAGATTCATCAACCCCCTATACTTAAACCTTGCTCGTCCCCGAGCAACTAAAATGAAATGCAAAACTGAAATGAAATTGAGTTCCATATCAAGGTCATGAACAAAAGGTGAAAATAGACTTAACTCGACCTTTGGATTAATAGTGTGGCGTAACCTTATTAGAAATTGAATTTAAGACCTATCAGTCTTTAAGTTTCATAAGTTTTCTATTCAAGACACCTCAATAGTCAGGTCAGAATAAATCCTCATATGCAAATTCTGATGACCATAGATCTTACTTGTACTGTTTAGGTGAAATATAGCTCTCCACATCAGAAATAGCAAAGAAACATCCTCCTCCAACAAGGTAACTCTAATTCTCCGGTCTAGTAACTCTTTCCTCGAGGAGCAAGGTATTCCCTTCTAAGTTCAAGTACGACCAGCTCAAGAAGAGGGGGTAGAGAGAAGAATGGACGATAGCCACTGTAGCTACCTATCATAGGATGCTTGACCAGTGTAGCCAAGTCATCCAGTCGCAGGCTTCTATGGTATGAGGCTTTGAAGAATATGCCTTGCAAATATACATATTCCGGCAGGCATTTTATTTTCAATCAGCCCTGTTCACTTTTTTTGGAGTTCTCTTTTTCTTCCTTTCTCTCTCTTTTTTTGACATATATACAAGGTGCAGCATTTACATAAGGAGTTTTTCTTCTTGAGCCAGTAGACTATCCTTCTTTTGAAGCTTTATTGCAACCCACAACATCCCGTCCTTAGACGTCAACACCACCAGACTAGGTTGAGATGCACTACCCTCCCTAGAGGGCGGATGTTTCCACCCGTGTGCTACTCCAAGCCAAAGGATTCTACCTCCTCACCACCTCATCAATGAAGAGCTACGTCCATGGTGCTTGTCCAAGTTAGGTCACTGTCTAAAAGAATTGTGCGTGTGTATAAAATATTCTACTTAGACCAATCGAGAAGACATGTGAACATAGACTTGCGGACTCAAAGAATTAATTCACTTGACCTAAAAAATCTTAACTTCAGTTCCTATAAGATTCCTCTGAAATTAGGTAGATTAAGGTCAAATCAAATCCACCATCGACATCTATCCATAACTTGGTTCAAAACCCACTAACTTTTCACTAAGAAGCCTTTATTTTTTCATTTTTTTAATTTCTTGTATACCCTTATTTTACAATAATTTTACAAGAATATTATTTACAAGAAGTTTACAACTTTTTATACAAGTATTATACAGATTATATAATATACTTACAATGCAAGTATTTTCCAAAAAAATTCAATTTTTAATCACCCCATAATTATTGCATAATATATACAAAAAATACGCGAAAGTGCGAGCTATGGGTAAAGTATATATGTAATATATACACGCCCCCTATACTTAGCGTGTGCTATGTCCTCAGAGCACAAGAAGCGAGGAAAAGACAGCTCGCGCTAAGCGTAGGAGAGCTAAAATAACAAAAAAACAGTATAAAAGTAGCTCCGCCCCCTATACTTAGGCTCTGGCAGCCTAAGTGTAGAAGAAGATCAAAAATGGGATGGGCGAGGTTAAGAGGGGAAGTGGATTAGTATATACACATGATGGGCATCCGTCCCCCTATACTTAAGCTCTGGTCAGCCTAAGTCTAGGATAGGAGTGAGTATGAGAACCGATGAGATCTGAAGAATGTACAGAGAATAATGAAGAGACTCAGGTCACTCTTCCCCCTATACTTAGCATCTGGTCATCCTAAGTATAGCCATAGAATGAAATGATATGGAGCTGGGGTGAGTGATTCGAATCACTGGGGAGGGAGGGAAATAAATATATATACAAGGGATAGTGAGGATATACAAGGATCAAGAATGTTTGTGACAAACCTTCTTGCTGGAGTGAGGGGGTGGATAATATACATATGTGTCGCTGTCGGAATCGTCCTCAGATGAATAATAGTGAGTAGGGATCTTCCAACGAGGATCGACACACGGCTGCTTGCTCAGATATGGTTTAAGAACAACCGAACTGAGTTCACTCATATACACAACCTTATCTGGACCCGATGAGGATTCCTCCGAAAATTCCTTCTCCGGAATGCTGAAGAAAACTTTCTTAGTCGGTTTTCTAGAACCTGAATCATTGAGAGGGAGTGGAGAGCGCCGCGCTTGGAGAGGTTCGGGGGAACTCCTCGAGGAATCATTTCTCGACTTCCTTTCACTAGATAACCAGTTAGAGAAGGGAGCAACCGTGTTTTTGTGTGGGATCAATTTAGTCTTGGTTGTTTCCTTTGAAGGCCCGGGATGTGGTGCGGTGCTGACCATGAGTTCCTCATCAGACGAGTCACCATATAGATAGTAATATTCCTGAAGGGTCAATACACGTCTCGGGGAGGTGCTAGTGATCTCAGTTGGCTTGTCATTAGTGGGCTCTTGTGTCGGATCATCAAAATGATCAAGGCAATCAGAAAAAGTCGTATCCGACTCAATGATAGCTTCGGGTCGTGAGTCCTCCTTAGAAGCTATCACGGTGATGGTACAAGCAGCTGGTGAAGTAGAGGTGTGGAGAGTCTTTGAACCAACGGTTGTTCGGACAGTCGGTAACTCAGGTGTAGTAGAGAGACGGGACTCATCTATCTCTCGGTGGTAACGACTGTCTGCGGATATGGAGGTCACCTTAGAGTAAAGTTTATCAAAGAATGAGCGAGGTCGGAGCGCTCCCAATGCTGTAAAATCGATTTCCCGAGTCTCGTAATCTATAGTCGCCTTAGCCAAGGCTAAGAATGATTTTCCGAGAATAATCGGAGACTGGGTAAACTCTCCTTGGTGCTCAACGTCAATGATCGTGAAATCCATCTGCAATAGAGCACCTTGGAAAGTAATGATGACTGAAATGATTCCTCTTGCCTGTTTTATGGATCGATCAGCCATCTGAACGATCACTCCGGACTTCCTAATAAGTGATCCGAGTTTGAGCTTGCCAAACACGGAGGTCGGGAGGATATTTATTGATGAGTCATCATCAATTCTTGTATGGGTAAAAATGGTGTCTTTGATTTCACACTCAACTCGGGGCAACCGTTTCATCTGCGGCTCTTGGTCTTTCTCTCCATCACCAAGGAGGTGGCCATATACACTATGTGTCTTTCAATCCTTATTCTCTTGTTACCCGACCTTTTGGGCATCAATTTACTCCTTAGAAATCTCTTAAGGTCGGAGAAGTGATCTATGGCCTTTACTAAGGGAATTTTAAAAATCAATTCCTCATCGAGTGCTTCCCTTAGGGTATGATCTATTTTTTTAAGTCTTTTTCATTTTTTCTTTTTATGAATTTTTCTGATTTTGCAATGTTTTTGGTCTTTTTGGATTTTCGATTTTTTAGTGTTTTTGATGGGCGAATGGTCAGACTCTGGATTGGAAGGCAAGGGGTTAGTAGAAGAGGAAGGTATAAGTGACTACAACTGTACATAATGTGTGGGTTCCCTAATGCTCGCTCTATTTTCATCATCAAATCTACGTACTTCCTTCTTCACTTTTATACCTAGGCTGGCAGAATTGAGTGCAATATTTGAGTGACATCTCTCAACTTGTTACCAAATGATTCGTTTTTCTCAATAAGTCTCGAAATGTCATCATCCATAAAGTTCTCATGACAAATCATGGGAGAAGTCTGTTCAGTTGGAGGATACTGCTGATAACTTGAGATCTCATACTCAACATAACTAGACTCTGGCATGTAATTCTGGGTCGAGTATAGGTCATCTGTGTGGCAGATATTGGTCGGAGCCTCATGTAATGGAGTCAATGAACGGGGGACTGGTAAGTGTAGCTCATGAGTCCAATCTTGTGAATGTGTAGGCTCTCTAAATGGTTGGTATGAGGGTTGGTTAATGTAAGCTTGATTACTAAAGTCAATCAAGTCTGGGAAATCATGATGTGCAGGCCTCTCCATTCGGGTTGTTCGATCGACCAAGTTGTACCCGAAAGTCAAGTCAGGATGTGTATGTATGATTCGTTGACTTGTCCCATCATTCATATGAAGAGGAAATGAAGTATGCGGGGGTGGGTAATTCTGTCAGTCATCTGTCTCAGCAGTGGCTTGCTCTTCGTATGGTTCATTGATTCCAACAAGCTCTCGAGAATAAGGACAGTCAGCCTAAGATGGAAGTGGATCCAGAGTATTAGAATATGGTGTAGATGAGAAATGCGAAGAATTAGAGAAGTCAGTCAAAGTTCTGACTTCATAATCGGGTCGAGGTGGAACCGATCACGGGTAAGGGTCTCCCGTGGATGGTGGAGGATACTTGGAAGGAGAAGGTGAAGATGAACGGTATATGGTCAAGGAGGAATGACTAGAGACCTCAGGGTATGGGGACCGATATCCGACATCTTGAAGAGGAAAGGATTGATGTACGCGGATCAAGGTGGAAAACGTGCAAGTACATAAGATAACGCACACAGACATACACAAAACAAATGCAAAAGAAAATACTGAGTTCACACTCAACACGGTGAAGGATCCGAAGTCGGGTCCGATTATTCTGGTTGATTTCAAGTATGATTTTTCAAGTAAAGTTAGCAAGTATTACGTGGTGGCCTATAAGGAAGTCGGCTCAATGCCGGATGCGTCTCCCATGTTTAACCTGTCGCCTAAGATACCGACGCTTTTAGTCTCTTCACTCCTATCACCAGCCGATAAAGTTCAAGGACCTGCCCCTATCTACCTACCGAAGTAGGCGGAGGCTGACAAAGCTTATAACTTCACCCCGGAGGGTTACTAGCAACTTGTCGCGGTGCACCGCTGCTTCACCCTTATCTACCTGCCGAATCAGGTGGAGGATACTTGGTGCTGGTTAGTCGAACCTCAAGTAGTTCAGCCTGTGATATTTACTAGGATCAGGGTACGTGACATTGTTGTAAAAATCCCCCGATTGGCCCGACTAGTAGGTCCGACTAGTCTAGTCGGTTGGGTGACCGACCGAGTACTGACTAATTCCGACTAAGGCCAATTGCATGGGTGAATGTGGTATCTTTGATTTCACAATCAAACCTAGGCAACCGCTTTACTCTACGGCTCTTGGTTTTTCTCCCTATCATCAAAGATGTGGCCATAGACACTATATGTATCTCAGTCCTTGTTCTCTTATTGCCCGACCTTTTAGGCATCAATTTACTTTTCACAAATCTTTTAAGGTCGGGAAAGTGTTCAATGGCCATTATCAAGGGGAGTTCAAAAATCAACTCTCTATCAAGTGCTTCCCTAACTGCAGGATCCAATTTTTGTAAGTCTTTTCCTTTTTCAATTTTTATGGTATTTTTTGATTTTTCCATTTTTTTGGTCTTTATGATAGATGAAGGACTAGGAGAATGTACAAACTTTGGTTTGGAGGGAAAGTGGTTAGTAGAAGTGGGAGGTAGAAGGGACTCCAGCTGTACATGACAAGTGGTCAATCCGGTGTCTTCCAGATTTTCAAGATTCAATCCGCGAAATCTATGATCCACATTCCTACCTAAACTCTTGATCGGTCTACAAATGCCATCCTCCAATAAGTTCTCATGACACCTCATGAGAGAAGTCGGCGCAATTGGAGGATACTGCTGAGAATTTGGGATCTTATACTCAACATATCTTGACTCAGGCGTGTAATGCTGGGTTGAGTATGACCTATCTGTATGGCAGATGTTGGTCGGAGCCTCATAAGGTGGAGTCAGTAGACAGGGGGTCTGTAGATCGGTCTCATGAGTCCAATCCCCTGTATATATCGGCTCTCCGAATGGGTGATATGAAGGTTGGTCAATGTGGTCTCTATCACTCAGGTCAATCAAGTCAGGAAGATTGTACGGTGCAGGCCTCTCCATTCGGTTTGTCTGGTCGACCATGCTGCACCCTAAGGTTAAGTCGGGATGTGTATATGGAAATTGTTGTTCTATCCCAACTCGAGGTGAAAGTGAGGTATGCGGGGTCAACTGATTATGCCAATCATTCATCTCAGCAGTCGCTTGCTCTTCGATTTGTTCCTTGATTCCAGCAAGCGGACGAGAATATAGTGAGTCAATCCAGGGTGGTTGTGGGTCAGGGGTGCAAGAATGTGGGGTAGGTGAGAAGGACGAAGAAGTAGAGAAGTCAGTCAGAGTTCTGACTTTACGGTCGGTGTATGGGTATGAAGAGGAATAAGTGGGTCGAGATGATCGGAATATGGTCGAAGAAGGGTGACTTGGATATGGTGACCAAAATTCTGACATCTTGGAAGGGAGATGGGAGAATGAAGCGGATCGAGGAAGAAAGCGTGCAAGTGCAACGAATAACACACAAAACAAACAAACACAAGAGGAAACCCTGAGTTCACCTACTCAACACAGTGATGGTTGCAAAAGTCCGACCGTTTATCTTTTCAGTTTTAATTAGGTGGTAAATCAAGATATCAATCCAATTACGCAAGGCTCAAAAGTAGGTTTTGGGCACTATCCTAGGAATGTGTCCTCACCTCTCAACAATCACAATTAGCCAAGCATACAATGAGGGTTTTGCTCTCCCAAAACAAATGTTAGTTTTAATCAGTTTTTTTTGTCAACTCTGATTAGCAGTCCCGATTTTAAGTTTGGTTATCACTTGATTAGTCCACCAAACAAAGCACGCCTAACGATCAGTCCCGATTTCCTTTTAACCTAAGTTTCAAAAACCAAAGGGAGGGAGTCGAGAAAAAACCGATGCAAATAAAGAAATCAATGATGCGTGCCCAGTTCAGAAGACTTACAGTGATCCTCGCGCTCTACATGCGGGATGCAAGGCAGAATTGAAATTTTATACTATATGAATGCAAACGAGAAAACCGTTCCTAGATAGACAGTTCTATTAGCGAGTGATGAACAAGTTAAATTTGACTAATAGCTCTGCGGTCTAAGTGCGTCTCGTTAAATGTGATGTGTGGTCCTAAAAATTACGAGCACAAGCAATCAAGATAATCTAATAAAAATGCTCTAAGAGCCGCGAGTGCAAGTCCTATTCTACGTCAATCAACCACACGACCACGAGCGGGTCCAAAGTCCAGTCCGGATACAAACGCGAGCTCTCAAACAAGAGCCACTGGAAAGAGCGAATTACCTAAGTTATTACAATACAATAATTACAAAAATTTATAAAAATTCTCTCGAAGATAAATTGATTTTCTTGCTCTTCAGCAGTCGGCGCGCGTCACGTCCGTCGACCTCCGATGCACTTCAAGTTCACCGGGCCCTCGCCAGAAAAAATAAAATTTATGTTAGAGAGATAAAAACAAAATATATACAAGAATATGAAGAGAAATAATTGAAAAAATGGAATAAATACAAGTGGCTCGGGGGTCAGACTACCCGAGGAAATGAAAAACTAAATCCAAAATTTTAAATTAATCCCTAAGTCGTTTGCCTCCCCGGCAACGGCGCCATCTGACGAGCCGCTAAATACGGTGTTTATTCGGTCACGTTGTAGCATGTGTACTTAGCGATTCGGTCAGAACCGAGAGAAGATCTCCGTGAAGAGTGTCTCGGCTTTAATTTATATCCCGGGCAAGTCCGGGGTCGAACTCAGGGAGGCAAAGGAACAACTTCGGTTTTAATTCAAAAACTTAGGTCTAGATATCCAATGCGGTATTTTTTAGATTTTTTTATGCAAAAAATAAAGAAAATGCAAAATGCGGGTGAATTAAGTACTAAGAAATCACACAGCTTAGCCAAATTAATTTTAATGTTAAATTAATCCAATTCAGCCAAATTATATTTTTCCTAGAATACTAATCCAGAGATGAACTCAAAACATATTTTTTTGGAATTTTAGGGGTTAAAACGCAACAATGAAAAAGGCACACTTTTTATGGGTTTTTTCACAATTTATCACACGAACAGAAAGCAAAAATTATGAAAAAATTATTGGAAGTAAAACATGATGCAAGGAAGCTACAGTAATTTTTTTGGAATTTTTTGACAAATTATGAATTTTTATGGATTTTTTAGTGAAAATAAAGTGACAGTGAGTAAATAATTTCTAATAAATCCACATTGTCAAATTAATAAGAGTGCGAATTATCTCAGAAGGATATTTAGATGAGCAATCCTGAAATTTCGCAAAAAGGATATTTGTGGATTTAATTAAAAATCGATTACTAAATACACTCTACAATTTATTTCAGGCACAAGACATCTCCATTTTAGATGAAATTTGGACAGTAAGTTCATCACATATCAAGGCATCATATACAATTTTTGTGGATTTTTTAGAGCAATCGTGTGTGAGATATAATTTTAAGAGTCCAGATTGGGTAAAATATGCAATATTTCAGTTAGACAATTTTAATTAATTACCCAACTACCATAAAAAAACAAATAAACATTCTGATGGTAGATAATTAGTTGCTCAACACAATGCCACTTTTCACTGAATAAAAAGATGCAAAAGAGAGGTCCAAATTATTAGTCAAACATAGGGGTATGCTTGCAAATACAGAAAACAAAATAAACAAACAACTTTATACAGGGACCTATTTGCAATTAAAGAAACATGAAATATATACACTATAATTTTTACATTAAAAAAATGAGAAAGGGAAAGACCTTCTTCTCCAGGCGGTGGAACCCAATGGGAAAGGGCAGGAGGGCGGCTATGGCGGCTCGCCGCTGGGGCTTGGAGGCGGCGCCTCGCATGTGCGCGCGGCCGCGGCGGAGCGCGGAGGCTGGGATGTGGCGCGAGAACGGTTGACGGCGGAGGCGAGCGGCGTGGCGGAGTCCGGCGGTTGGTGGCGGAGGCGAGCGGCGGAGCTTCCGCAGGCGGGCGGAGGGCGGTGGGGCGGCTAGGAGGGCGCGGAGGTCAGGCGGCGCGGCCGCGAGGGGACCGCCGGCTGGCTGAGTCGTTGAGGCCGCCGGCTGGCGGCGGTGGGAAGTAGGAGGGGGCGGCGGGCGTCACCTGTGCCTGCTGCTCCTTCCTATTTTTTTGATTTTTTTATTTTTTTTGAATTTCCTTTTTTCTGCTGTAATAAAAACTTTTTTTTGTTTTAATTGTTTTATATTTTTTTTAATTTTGTTCAAAATAGGGAATGAACATGATGAGAAAAAAAGGGTTGGTGGTGGTGAGGATGATGAACTAAATAAATGAAAGATTTTGGGTGGTGAATGTGATAACAAAAATTTGCAAATGAAATAACAAAGATGACAAAATGAAAATAAAATTACCTATGATGGACGGTCGCCTATGATGTGCTCACGAGAGCACGGTCTTCGCTCAAATCGCCGGCGAGCGATGAGCTCGAGCAGCGCGCGGTTGCGGCTGCGATGTTGGCCAAAAAGTCAACGGATCTCACCGGAGAGAGGGCCGTCGTCGCCTGACCGCGGTTGCATCGCTGTCACCGATTCAACTCAGGGAACTAGGCTCTCCTCACATAAAGATGGATCAAAGGCAAAAATGAGGAGAATGACATGTATATAAAGATGATGGAATGAGAGGTTATTAAAGTGGTGGAGTTGAATGGGAGGTTGTGTTATTAATGGAGTTGAATGGGAAGTTGGGAAAAAATGGTGGAATAATGGAGTTGAATTGGTGGTTATTGTAGAGAATGGAAATTAAGTAATAAATAAATACATAAATAAAGTTGGCTACATTAAATAATAAATAATACATAAATACATAAATAAATACAATAAAATAAAAAGAGAAGAGAAATAGTGGAGAATTTACAAGGGAAGACAAACAACATGTACACATTTTTTTTTACTTTTCTAATATGTAATTTTTTTTGTCTTTTTAATAAGAGATATTTACAACGGAAAAATACAATAAAATACTACAATTAAAATACAACACAAGTATAATTTTTTTTGTATTTTTAGTAATTAAGAAAGGTAAAATAAAAAATGAATAAAGAGTGAATATATACATAATATACAATGTACATCTCGGTCCCAAAACCCAACTTTTGCAAACGAGCTCCGATTTTAATGAAACCACTTCCGTTGGATAGATAATTTTCTAACTTGAACTTTAAAAGTGAGTTTGGTGAATTCAGAGTTCATACGGAGCGGGTATTTTGCTTGGAAGTTGGACTTTACGCCTTTTTGTCTTTGGGATCTAGGAGCATTTATTTGAAGTGAAATTTGTTTTGTATTTTTATATTTTTATTTACATTTTTATAAACAAGTTAGAGAAAGAATTAGGAAAAAAGGAGTTGAAATGAAATTATTAAAAATACATGAAGTTTTGGGCTATTTACAAGTATAAAACTCCTTTGATTTTGCGGTTTTTTATTGTTAATTTATTTTGTACAATCTTATATACAATAATTAGTGTGTTTTATTTACAAGAGTTATTTTGTTAGTTTATTGATTTTATGGTGGACATTTATTTAGGATTTTACTCGGGGATTTTGCTAAGATCAAGATATTGCGATGATGAATCACGGATTCATCACCCATCCAGGACGGCTGCCAAGGCTGGATGAGAACCGACAGAAGGAGAAGCGGAATTGCGCGAAGAGCCCCCAGAAGATGACACGGGGGCGCTGGAGAAACGCGGCGACTCGGGGGGGGGGTATCTGCAACCGTGGTCCAGGACCCACGAAGAGGAAGCACCCAACCACCCGATGACGAATGAGTCAGGCAAGGCGTCGGATCAGAGTAGCCCAGCGCGGTTGAGAATAATTAATTAGGTAGGGACTTCGAGGGGCCCACACCACCCGACAAGATAACAGCAATTGGGCTGGAAACCCCCCTGGGCCGATCCACCAAAGGATCCGAGTGAGCAGCCAGAAGTCCGGGATCCGAAGCCAGAGACAAAGCGAGAGGCATTGAAGAGAGAGCGGGTACCAACTTTGCCACCTCAGTAGACAGAGAAGTTTTGGGTGAGTAGGCACATGCCCCGAGGAGAGACCCCCAAAGGTCGCATCGTATCATCCTCGCGCGACGATTCATA